>JAMPIV010010962.1:0-673596 GCA_024509875.1 Oreohelix idahoensis
AAAATTCTTCTTTCACAGATTCTTCTTTATCATTCGTTGGTGCACAACATTGGATGATGTCTTTATTTATTTTCTTCTTGGCTGTTTTAAACATCGCTGTTATTAATTCGGGGTCCCTTGCTTCTTACTTACTTAGTCGTTCCCCTTCTACCATGAGGTGTAGAGGTTTGGAAGAGAGAGCGCCAGACTATCCTATCGGCTGTCTTCCTCCTGGCCTGGTTCCATTCTAGTCCTCGATCCTTCAAAGATTGTCTAATGTTGTCCTCCCAGCGGACTCTGGGTCGTCCTCGGGGGTCTGGATCCTTGGCTCTTTGTTTCCCATGCTTGTCGTGGTATCCGATCTTCTCCCATTCTGCAGACATGGCCAAACCATCTTAATTGGGACTGTTCTACTTGGGTCTGCAGGGGGGTAGGATTTAAGGCCTTGACGTATCGTCTGGTTGCATACCATGTCTCTTCTTGTTACTTCAACCACCTTCCTCAGATACCTCATTTCTGAGGTTTGGATCTGGCTTTTATGGGTTGTAGTCATTGCCCATGACTCGCATCCGTATGTCAAGACTGGGACATAGGTGGAGCGGTATACAGCCATCTTCGTTTTTTCTTACCAACCTCTCTCTTGCTGAGGAATCCTCGATTTATGGCCTGAAAAAGTCTCCCAGCCGCTGCTTTTCGAGTGGCCAACTCTTCTTTGATGCCCTCCCTTTCGGTCTATAATAGCTCCGAGGTATTTAAAGTGGTCGACCTGCTCCAGGACCTGTTCTCCCAGCTTAATCTGATGTTTTCTTTCTTCTCGTGATATCACCATGGATTTTGTTTTAGAGCTGCTTATGACCATCCCTCTCTTCTCCAGCTCTTCCTTCCAGACTTGCAGGTTGGATTGGAGATGTGCCTCTGATTTAGCAATCAGGGCAACATCATCAGCACATGCCAGCTCCGAAATATAGACCTGTCTCATCTTCCAGTACCCCACTGAATACTTTCTTGTTCTCTCCTTACATGCCTTGATGACATCGTCCATAAGGAGTATGAAAAGGTAAGGTGATAGGATATCACCTTGTCTTACACCAGTGGTGGTCCTGAACTCTTCTGACTTATGGTTTGCTGTCCTCACATAATTTCTGCAAGACTTGTAGAAGCTCTGTATAGCATGAATCAGAGGTGCTGGAATATTCTTCCTTGCCAAACAGTCCCAAAGTTTGCTCCAGGGGGACCCTGTCAAACGCCTTTTCCAGATCTATGAAACAAAGATGCATCTCACTCTTATACTCAAGGGCCTTTTCACTCAGCTGTCTGAGTGTGAAGATTAGGTCTTGAGTACTTCGGTTTGCTCGGAATCCGCACTGGACCTCATCCAATTGTGGCTCAGCTAGGCGTCGGAGTCTCTGCTCTAGGATTCTAGAGTAGATTTTACCAGGGACACTGAGAAGGGATATGCCTCTATGGTTTCCACACTGTCGATTGTCACCCTTTTTGAAAATTGGTGTTATGATGGCAATCTCCCAATCCTTTGGTATTGTCTTGTTGTACCACGCTGCCTGTAAAACCCTTAAGAGTAATAGGTCGCCTGATGCTCCCATGAACTTAACCATTTCTGGTGTTATACCATCATGCCCTGCTGCTTTGCCCATCTTGATTTTCTCCAGTGCTGCCTTCAGTTCTTCCATCTTTATGTCATCTTCACCATCATTGGTTTTCTCTTCTGTGCTAGTGTCACGAAATGGATTTAGGACTAGAGACTGTCTACATATAGTGACAAGACAATAGTAAGAAGAAAGACTGAAATGATAGATTCAGATAAAAATATAGTGCAAAATGTGAAAGTTGAGACCATTGGCTCCGAGGTTGAGAACCGAGGTTGATTCTTTCCTCGCCACTCGGACGTTTAAATTGCTATGGCCTCGAACCACCTCTAACTACCCTATGGGGATAAGGTTCAATTAAGATTCACAAACACCAAGGTACAGACAACATATAGCTACTGTACTAAAGGAAATGACTGATGCCAGCTACAATTTATACAAGTTTATTATACACCTATAAACAAACTCATATACATGTCAAATACATCAAGTGCGAGGATGCACACCTGAAACAAAATCAAGCACAGTTAAAAAATGCATCAACCCCAACCCTTCTCCCACAATTGCAACCTGTATGGAGAAAGAAGGTAAGGTTAACTGAAATGAACTACACTGCACTTGATGTCGCCTACACTCCAAACTAGCTGTTCTAAATTCTAACTCTAACTCTAAGTCCACTGATAGCTGGAACGACTGCGAAGTGACTACACAATCTCTGCACAGACTTCGGTTCTACACAGCCTATCCTGGAATCTCCTGAACACAACTAACTGCACCTCTAAACTTCAGCAGCTGTCCTCTGCTATGATTCACCAAAAACTAACAGTTCTGCCTATCTGTGCTGACTTCAGTAGAGAGAATGTTTACCCTCTCTCTCTCCACTAACTCTGGAATTGATGACTGAGGTTTAACAGAACCCCACTGGATTCTGGACTGGAACTGTAGCGGACTTCTACCACTCTGAAATTACCTGCCCGAGTACCTATAACTGGGCCGTCGGCTTTATTATGGCCGTGAAGAAGCGAACATAAAATTACCACAACGCGGCAGCCTGCCAAATCTGCGTGTGTAACGAGCGTCAGAGCTCAGGATTTATCCACAAAAATCCTATTCGCTGGAAAATGTCTTCCCCTGGCTGGGAAAACGTATTTTCTTCCTCTCCTTCCACTACTGGCAACTAACGTAAAACCCTTGCGGTTCTGCGAATGCCCCAACTTTGCCGTGGGAGAAATTTTGTGGTCTCAAAATTCCGCTCTCATTCCCACAAAGCCGGTACCTGCAAATCTCGAATGTCCAACTGAAGGCAATCGACAATTTGCTTCTGGCACCCAGCTTGGCAATTTTTTCATTAAAAGAGAAAGAAGCTATGAAATATAGGCCTTTTTATAATCAAGACCCCCACGCGCCGACTTCATGACGTCATATGCGCGGCGTGGTTCTAAAGCCAATGAGAGCTCTGCATTTCAACTGCAGTTACCTCTCAGCCAATCAGAACCTTAGATCGTTCTGATGTAACGTGCATGGGTTTTAGACAAAGAAACGAGATTAAACCTAGCCCTATACTGCGGAAATGAAGCAAAAATGGCCGCAAATAATTTAACTCCCGAAAAATGCGTATATGGCCACGCAATATCTTTAAAAAAAAGGACACTGGTGCAAATCTGATCTAGCATCTATAATCTTTCTTCTAGAAAAATACTAATTCCCTACACCCCCATTCTAAACACATAGATCAAACTCCATCGTGATCTCATCTTGAAAAAAAAACGTAAATAATAGAAGGAGAAGAAACATGGAGAAGGATTTTTCTGTAATCCCTCCAAAAATAGTGAACTAAATGCAAGGAGAAAAAGACATGGGCCATTTGAAAGACAGAATCTCAGTACTCTCGTCACAGCTAGTGTTTATCATTTCTGATGCTTCACCATGCTCACCATCCAGGAGTTCTGAGAAATATTCTTTCCATCTTCCCATTACTTCCTTCGGGGCAGTAAGCAATTTGCCTTGCTTGTCCTTTATAAATTTGAGAGGGCATTGTTTTTTCCTTCCTCATGTTCTTTAGGGTCTTATAGAACAATTTCTGGTTTTCTTGTGCATCTTTTTCTAGCTTTTCTCCAAATTCTTCCCAGGACTTCTGTTTTGCTGCTAGCACTTTATTCTTTGCTTCTGTTCTGAGTGTCACATATTCTCTATATTTTTCCATTTGTCCTGTTGTGTTTTTAGCTCCTAAGTATTGTTTCCATGCCATTTTCTTCTCTCTTATTTTCTCTTTGACTTTCTCTGTCCACCATGGTGTTCTCTTTCTCTTGTTCCCAAGTCGGACTTCACCGCATGCTTCTGCAGCAGCTGTCTTTATGATATCCTTGAATTTAATCCAGAGGGTTTCCAAGCCATCAGGTCGTTCTTCTGTGTTGCTCACTGCTGTAGCAATAAGCCCCTGATATCTGGTCTTAGTTTCTGGCTCTCTCAGCTTGTAGGTCCTAATGCTCATTTCTCCTGCTCGTTTACTTGGTTTCTTGCGTGATGTTGGGCAGTTCCTAGGCTGAGCAACTCTTTCAGTTGTTCTTTTGATTGTTAGCAGGTAGTGATCACTTCCAATCTCTGGCCCCCTCCAGACTCTAGCATCTCGGATATATTTGAATGAGCTTCTCCGAACAATGGCATAGTCGATCACTGACTTCTCATTCTTTGTTGGTTCACATCTAGTGTATGCATGTATGCGCTTATGGGGGAACTTTGTGTTTGTAATGATCAGATTCTGCTCACTGCAGAATCTAAGGAGTCGCTTTCCATTGTCATTGAGAGTATCTTCTCCATATCTTCCGATAACTCCACCCCATCTAGCATGGTCATTTCCAACTCTGGCATTAAAATCTCCGAGCATGATAACTTCGTCTAGGCAGTCATCCACTGTCCTTTGAAGCAGCTCGAAGAATTCCTCCTTGACCTCTGCTCTCTAATCCTCATTTGGCCCATACACTATGACCAGGTTGACTATGGTTTCTCCTTCTTTTAGTTTAACAACCATAATGCGCTCCGAGACAAAGTTCCATCCCTTGATACTATCTTTTTGATTTTGGGCCACAATGCAACCCACGCCCCCTTTAGCTCTTTCAGACATGGGTACACCACTGTAGAGCCGCGTGTTGCCATCGAGATCCATGACTCCTTGTCCTTTTTTTCTTTGTTTCCGTTATAGCCAGGATTTCTAGTTTTGCTTTCCTCATCTCTTCCACCAGCTCCTCTTCCTTCCAATTTATACTTCTTGTGTTCCAAGTTCCAAAAGTCGTAGTCCGTAGTCCGTTCCAGTTCGTCGCCTTTAGAATCCGTCCGGTTTTCTCTCTTGTGTTGCTAGTAATCATAGTTTAAGAAAAACAGGTGATTGGCCTGTTGTGCCTTTGCATGGTGGAGGGGCTGCCTCCTTACGGCCTCCATGCAGGCCGCCCTCCTCCTTTTTCATCCGGGCTTGTCCCCTTGCTTCACATTCTATAAATGCCCTTATGCTTCTCTAGACAGCATTAGAGCCACCCCTTCACTGTGGTGGGCACTTTCCTCCTCATGTCCTGAGGACAACACCATTTCTCCTGTGATCAATTTCTTCCTCTCTATGCCCTTCCACCGTGTCTTGCATCCTGTAATATTCATTTCTGCTGCTAACTGTGCAGTTTTCCCTTGTTCATATAGACTACAAACATTCCAGGTGGCAAGTAGTGTCATGTTCCAGTCTACCCAGCTTGTTGAGGGTTTATATTTCGTGCTTATTTGTGCTTGTAGCTTTTGCACGATTGTTTATCAGTATCCACTATTCATATGAAATGAATGTCCAGGGTTCTTTCTTTACGTGCCTCGCAAACAAGTATTAATTTACTTTTATGCTCACATCTCTTTCTCCAACGAAAGTAATAACTGCTGAGTGACGGTTTATAACTTTAATACACATGAAGAACTTCACATTAGACCCACTGATGTGGTCAAGCAATTTGTACACAACCATGATTAATAATAATAAAAGTCACTCATTTGTATGAAACAATCCTTTCAATCGTGAAATATGAAATACAGTTGTATACTTCCATCTACAGGATATTATACACGTGAATATATCTTATGGGCTATACACACACACCCATATACACATCTCAACAGCCAAAACGGCTGGTCACTGAATGCCGCCCTTCGCTGCTAAAACTCTCTCTCTTTTTTTCACACGCCTCGTTAGCAATCTTTTCGATGCCAGTCTCATCACGTGACGTAGAGTGGCTATTGGGCTGGGGTAGCGAAGTGCCATTCTGGTATTCAAACTACTGCATTTTCTAACTCCCAACACAGCTGTAAATGGTTACTTGATTCTGCTCTTGAGTTAGGGAAGGTAAACGCAGCGAGAAAGGGAACTGGTCAACATACCACATGAAGCAGGACGTAGTATGGTGAAGTCTCTAAACCTTCACTCCCGTAAGGCAGTATCTGCTATTGGACTAGCTTTACTGTTATATACTGAGAAGTAAGTCCACATAATCTGTAACAAATTACATACTTAGTCGTTCCCCTTCTACCTTGAGGTGTAGAGGTTTGGAAGAGAGAGCGCCAGACTATCCTATCGGCTGTCTTCCTCCTGGCCTGGTTCCATTCTAGTCCTTGGTCCTTCAAAGATTGTCTAATGTTGTCCTCCCAGCGGACTCTGGGAGTCTGAATACCTGGTTCTTTGTTTCCCATGCTTGTCATGGTAGCCGATCTTCTCCCATTCTGCAGACATGGCCAAACCATCTTAGTTGGGACTGTTCTACTTGGGTCTGCAGGGGGTGGGATTTTAGGCCTTGACGTATCGTCTGGTTGCGTACCATGTCTCTTCTTGTTACTTCAACCACCTTCCTCGGATACCTCATTTCTGAGGTTTGGATCTGGCTTTTGTGGGATGTAGTCACTGCCCATGACTCGCATCCATATGTCAAGACTGGGACATAAGTGGATCGGTGTGACGCTACACTGTAATTCTGACTTTTAACAGGCCCGTTTCTGTGGTTCTATTTTGAATTTTCACCAGTTTTATTTTCTTCTGATCACGCGATTTTCCGTTGTTTACGGAAATCGCTATTTTCGGGCCCGCTTTTCCACCATTTTATTTCTTCTCATTTGAATATATATCGTGGTTGGTATTTTTTTTGAGTAGATAAATTAAATGGGTTCGTTTATGATGATAGGTTTATTTTATTCTAGCATCAGTTTTACTTTCTTATGATTTTTCGCGATTCCCGTAGATTTCGTTGTTTACGAAAAACATCGCCATTTCCGGCACGCGATATGACGAGGCCGGAAGCACGAGTATCGTCAGGTAACGTGACGCAATTTTAAGCACGCGGGGTTTGCGTGGGTTGCTAGTATTGATTTTTCCTAGCGCTGCCATTGGTCCGCGATTTGCGTAGGAAGGGAAATCCGCGTGGGCGGTTTCTCTTGTATATAATGGGACAGAAAACGGGGATTCGGTCTCTATGAAAAATAAGTGCCAGCCGTAGGACCACGTAATTTATCGTTCTCCACTGTGGGAATAAACAACGATAAATTTGGTATGTAACATTTTATTAATTCGTTTTACTTATTAGTGGGTCTTTTAGAATTCGCCCTTAGGTAAAGATTAACTTTTCAGTTTTAAAGTTTAAACGGTAGCGCCATTAATTATTATCTTTGTAGAACGACGTAATGCAACAGTGTGCTTATTCTTTCTATGATTTTGGCAATAGATAGGAGTGTGTGAAGTTGTGAGAAACACGTGTGCCATATTTGTAGGATGTTATGTAAAACCACCATTTATTCCTGTATATTTTCTAATGTAAATTTATGGGGAAAGCCCTGGTGCGTTCGATAATTTCTCTGAGCCTTAAATGTGAGGAATGCAGTCGGAGATTTATGTTATCAGTGAATTATACTGCTTAGGGGAGGAAACTATTCCTATAGCGAGATTTAATTTAAATAGGAGTAAGCCGGGGAAACTCCTGTGTTAATGGGTAAAAGGATTTCCCTATGTTTGTCAAGTTTGAACACGTGATCGGCCATGCGTAACGGCCATGTACCATGTCAGACGGGTCTGGGCTATTGTTTATTTTACCTGGCAGATTTTAGTAGAAGGGGAGGATAAGTGGGATGAAGAGGCCACGTGGGATAGTGGTATTTTATGTATTGTGAGAAGAACGAGAGAAGGGGAGGATAAGTGTGATTTTAGTGCCACGTGGGATAATAGTATTTCATGTATTATGTGAAGAACGAGAGAAGGGGAATAGAAGAAGAAGTGAGAATGAAGAGACACGTGTATAGAATTATTTTATGTATCGTATATGTTAGAGATAAGCGATTTTAGAGTGGGTGTACATGAGTCGCTGTTTCTTTTAATTTCAGCGAGTCACGGCGGAAACAGTGGGGAGCATAATTTTGTCAAATAAAATTATCCACGGCAAAAGACATATCTCAGGGGCAGTGTACTCGAGTATCGTCAGGAGCAAAAGAAAATTACCTTATGGTCTATGGCAGTGAAGTCCCTATGCTTCAGCTGGACCGAGGTTTATTTATCAGACAGCCGAGAGCATCGCTATTATAGTCTCTAACAACGGCAGGTGGCCGGGAGACTAGTTTCATTTTGTACAGCCTGAAATCAAGGCTGTGGTTTTTCCTCTAACTCCGGAGCGGGTTAAAAGAGGGAAGCTATTCAGCAGCAGAGAAGTTTTGTCTACAGTTAATCAAGTCCCTCATGCTTGATATCCGAACATCGTCATCACCAAAATCAGGAACAGGTGACAGGGTTACCATACCTAGGTCCTGATAGAAATCAAGAGAAGAGAGTAACGGAGACGCCGCATCATCAGCCCTCGAGTGTTAGAGAGACACTGAGATCAAGAGAGAAAGATAGAGAAGGAGGGAGAAAATAGACAGGACCAGTAGGGTCTGTTCAGTATCCATTTGACGGATAGACACTGAGTCTGCGTTCGAAAAACCAAGTCTATTATTCCTAGCATTTCTTGTGGTGTAGTTATAGGCGCCTATCGCCTAACTAGTAGAAAGCTGTGTAGCCGTTCGTTGAGGAAGAAGTCACCAGGACTAAGACAGTAGAAATTTATTAGTGTTAGAGAGTGGAGGCTAAAAGTTGACAGCCCCACCAAATTAGATTTGGTTTAAATCACTAACCATTTTTATTGTTCCTCAGCAGGGTGACAGAAAGAGCGAATGTGATTTGGGGGTTTTTTTTTTTTTTTGTCTCTCGTGTCTCTCAATTTAATTGTTACTTGTTTTTCCAGGCCGTGCAACAGTGCACGCTATCGGCTGACTTGATGACGTATGATGCCATTTTATGTTTTCCTTGTATGTAAATAAATATATACATATATTATTTACTGGATCCGCTTCTATTCTTTACTATACTTACTCCATGTTGTCTGTATAGTGGTGTTTGTGGTCGTAATTATACACCTTATCTCCTTGTGTTTCAAGGCAGTCAGAGGTGGGGAGACTATAGCCATTTTTTTTAGTCACGAAGCGGCAGGGGGAGATTCAAATCCTGGGTCTATCTCTTGAGCCAATAGTCTCACCTGTCCACAGGCATGTCATTTTCCATCTAAATTCTATCTTCTCAGACTTTCTCATACTAGGGTCTTGCTTTCATTCAGGCACTCTATAAAATTAAAACCACTTCGTGACAAGTGGGCGGCAATCGTCCGGTGGATCATTCTGTGGAGATCAATTCTGTGATCTAGATTCATAGATTGTCTCTAGGAAGTTCGGAGAATAGAATTTCTTTAATATCCCCTAGACGTTGAGCTATTAGAACTGATCCAGTACAAGTTTTTCCACAGGTTACAGTCAGTTAGATTGGTGGAAATTTAGTAATTGATGGCATACCGACATATTTTTCTTTAACAGGAAGGTAATTTCGGGTTTTTGGTAGCTTCCTAACTAAATTTTTTTCAGGTTATTATTCAGACTTAGTGCTAGTCTGAGTTCGGGGTTTTTGAGACAGCGGTTATAGAGGTAGCATTTTATATTACGTAACAGGTTGTTCCTTCTCTTTTCCTTTTTCTGTCATTTTCTGTATTTGTGAACTTACAGCAGTTTACAGGTAAGATGGCGGATATGGCCAAGTTACGAGCTGCCTGGCGCGACGCTGCCCAGGACATGGGAATGGATAAGGAGGAGACTAAGGCCTACCTGATAAGGGAAAATGATAGGCATATTCAGCGGGAGAAAGAGAAAGAGGACAGGGCAGCCGCCGCAGAAGCAGCAAAAGAGGAAAGGATAGCCGCCGCGGAAGCAGCGGAGAGGCAGGCCGAGATGGAACTTCGGAAATTGGAAGCACAGGAGAAGGCAGCAGAAAGGGAAGCAGCGGAGAAGGCAGCGGAGAAGGCAGCAGAGAGACAGCATGAACTTGCCTTGCGTTCTCTGGAACTGCAGTATCGATCTTCGGAAGGCAGTTCAGCTAATGGAGATTCTCCTGGAGCAGGGGCGACAGACACCTCAGGAAACGGAGGGCCCCGGATGGCAGCCATGAGCTTCCCATTTGACTCGTTCCCTAACGGGAATGAAAAGATTGACGTGTTCTTGGAGAAATTTCAAAGAATGGCAAAGGCATACGGGTTGGATGAGAGTTTGTGGTGTCTAAAATTATCACAATACCTCAAAGGTCATGCATATGAAGTTTACAACAAGATGCTCATAGATGATCAGAACAACTTCGAGGCACTGCGAAATGCTTTATTGCAAAGATTTCAGTGGACACCACGGAAATGCCAAACCATGTTCAGGGAGAGCAGGCCGGAGAAGGGAGAGAGTTTTGCTCAGTTTGCCGAGCGGGTGAGAAATTACCTTACTCGCTGGAGGGAACTGTCAGGACTGGCGAAAACTTTTGAAGGGTTGGAAGAGTTGGTTATGTGTGAACAGGTAAAAGCAAACATGTCCCCCGACTTGAGGCGGTATCTGGCAGAGCAGGGTGCCCAGCAACTAGATCAAATTATTCTGTTCGCGGAAAGGTACCAGACAGCACAGGCCGAAGTACTGGGACAGAAACGGAAAAACCCAGACCTGCCAGCCGCAGACAAAGAAGCTTCATCATCGCAGCCGGCTACTTCACCAGCTTATCAGCAACCAGGACCTTCTCGCAAGGAGCCTCATTCTGGTTATAACTTGCGCCCCCAGCAGCATAACAGAGCACCGACAACAACCTCTCAGGAACCTGCTAGGAACAGAGGAGATAATGAGAGGTATTGTCAGAATTGTAGAACCACTTCCCACTGGACATCCCGGTGCATGAACAAACCCCCAGCTCACCATGCAGCTTGTTTAAGGCCGGTGAGATGGACTAAAGGGAATAAATGGGAACCAGTCCAGGCAGAGAAGTTGTTCTCTAACAGTGGACCAGCCGTAGTGAATGGGACAGCCACTACGTGTTTGTTTGACAGCGGGCTTACTTACCCCAGTATCATCGCTCGTCATTTGGTGAAACCAGGGCAGTGGACCGGAGAAATAGTTGAGATTGGTGGCATTTTGAGAAGAGGTATCTCACAGCGTCTGCCTGTAGCCAATATTGAGGTGAAATGTCAGTTTGTGTCTGGCACCATCAAGGCAGCTGTAATGGCACAGCCAGCACATGATTTCATCCTGGGAAGCCCATACATAGTTTTGGGAAACCCAACCACACCGATTCTTGCTAATGCAAGAGGGCCTACTGCAGGCCAGAGAAGTGAAAGGGGAAAGCCCCAAATTCACGGAGCCCCACGGGAGCTCAAACATCCTTGTCTTGCTATGAGGAGGAGAGACGCCTCTAAAGACAGTGGAATGTTATTTACAGAGGCGTATTCGCCTGTCAGCCCTGTTCAGCCTAAAGGTCAAACAGTGGTGACGCCTCTTACTTCAGGAGTATCTTCTTTGTCGTCGGGAATTAGGCCCCCGATGGTATTACATCTCTCAAGGGAGGGAAATACTGACAAGAAGGAACATGTGCACGGTTCTTCAGTCAACCGCAAACAGTTACGCCCTGTTACGGCGATGTCTGGCCAAGCCAGTCAGACTGTTTCAAAACACTGGGAGGTCGCACCATCTGGTAATCAGTATTTACCACGCGCCGCCAGGAAAATTCGTGGGCGAAGGAAACACATGAGAGGCAGGAGGAAGGGCGACCAGTCATGTTGCAGTCGCCAGGAGGAAATCCCATGGCGTGACCCTCACGATCCAGGGCTTGCCAAGATTCTCAAGGATATGGAGATGGGCCTGGATGATAATGCTAATTATGACAGTGATTAGATCGAGAGGTAGATCTAGATACGGGCCAGTATGAAACCCAGAGATTTCAGTGATTTAGCACGGTTCCCGTACTTGAAAGGGGGGACTTATGTGACGCTACACTGTAATTCTGACTTTTAACAGGCCCGATTCTGTGGTTCTATTTTGAATTTTCACCAGTTTTATTTTCTTCTGATCACGCGATTTTCCGTTGTTTACGGAAATCGCTATTTTCGGGCCCGCTTTTCCACCATTTTATTTCTTCTCATTTGAATATATATCGTGGTTGGTATTTTTTTTTTGAGTAGATAAATTAAATGGGTTCGTTTATGATGGTAGGTTTATTTTATTCTAGCATCAGTTTTACTTTCTTATGATTTTTCGCGATTCCCGTAGATTTCGTTGTTTACGAAAAACATCGCCATTTCCGGCACGCGATATGACGAGGCCGGAAGCACGAGTATCGTCAGGTAACGTGACGCAATTTTAAGCACGCGGGGTTTGCGTGGGTTGCTAGTATTGATTTTTCCTAGCGCTGCCATTGGTCCGCGATTTGCGTAGGAAGGGAAATCCGCGTGGGCGGTTTCTCTTGTATATAATGGGACAGAAAACGGGGATTCGGTCTCTATGAAAAATAAGTGCCAGCCGTAGGACCACGTAATTTATCGTTCTCCACTGTGGGAATAAACAACGATAAATTTGGTATGTAACATTTTATTAATTCGTTTTACTTATTAGTGGGTCTTTTAGAATTCGCCCTTAGGTAAAGATTAACTTTTCAGTTTTAAAGTTTAAACGGTAGCGCCATTAATTATTATCTTTGTAGAACGACGTAATGCAACAGTGTGCTTATTCTTTCTATGATTTTGGCAATAGATAGGAGTGTGTGAAGTTGTGAGAAACACGTGTGCCATATTTGTAGGATGTTATGTAAAACCACCATTTATTCCTGTATATTTTCTAATGTAAATTTATGGGGAAAGCCCTGGTGCGTTCGATAATTTCTCTGAGCCTTAAATGTGAGGAATGCAGTCGGAGATTTTATGTTATCAGTGAATTATACTGCTTAGGGGAGGAAACTATTCCTATAGCGAGATTTAATTTAAATAGGAGTAAGCCGGGGAAACTCCTGTGTTAATGGGTAAAAGGATTTCCCTATGTTTGTCAAGTTTGAACACGTGATCGGCCATGCGTAACGGCCATGTACCATGTCAGACGGGTCTGGGCTATTGTTTATTTTACCTGGCAGATTTTAGTAGAAGGGGAGGATAAGTGGGATGAAGAGGCCACGTGGGATAGTGGTATTTTATGTATTGTGAGAAGAACGAGAGAAGGGGAGGATAAGTGTGATTTTAGTGCCACGTGGGATAATAGTATTTCATGTATTATGTGAAGAACGAGAGAAGGGGAATAGAAGAAGAAGTGAGAATGAAGAGACACGTGTATAGAATTATTTTATGTATCGTATATGTTAGAGATAAGCGATTTTAGAGTGGGTGTACATGAGTCGCTGTTTCTTTTAATTTCAGCGAGTCACGGCGGAAACAGTGGGGAGCATAATTTTGTCAAATAAAATTATCCACGGCAAAAGACATATCTCAGGGGCAGTGTACTCGAGTATCGTCAGGAGCAAAAGAAAATTACCTTATGGTCTATGGCAGTGAAGTCCCTATGCTTCAGCTGGACCGAGGTTTATTTATCAGACAGCCGAGAGCATCGCTATTATAGTCTCTAACAACGGCAGGTGGCCGGGAGACTAGTTTCATTTTGTACAGCCTGAAATCAAGGCTGTGGTTTTTCCTCTAACTCCGGAGCGGGTTAAAAGAGGGAAGCTATTCAGCAGCAGAGAAGTTTTGTCTACAGTTAATCAAGTCCCTCATGCTTGATATCCGAACATCGTCATCACCAAAATCAGGAACAGGTGACAGGGTTACCATACCTAGGTCCTGATAGAAATCAAGAGAAGAGAGTAACGGAGACGCCGCATCATCAGCCCTCGAGTGTTAGAGAGACACTGAGATCAAGAGAGAAAGATAGAGAAGGAGGGAGAAAATAGACAGGACCAGTAGGGTCTGTTCAGTATCCATTTGACGGATAGACACTGAGTCTGCGTTCGAAAAACCAAGTCTATTATTCCTAGCATTTCTTGTGGTGTAGTTATAGGCGCCTATCGCCTAACTAGTAGAAAGCTGTGTAGCCGTTCGTTGAGGAAGAAGTCACCAGGACTAAGACAGTAGAAATTTATTAGTGTTAGAGAGTGGAGGCTAAAAGTTGACAGCCCCACCAAATTAGATTTGGTTTAAATCACTAACCATTTTTATTGTTCCTCAGCAGGGTGACAGAAAGAGCGAATGTGATTTGGGGTTTTTTTTTTGTCTCTCGTGTCTCTCAATTTAATTGTTACTTGTTTTTCCAGGCCGTGCAACAGTGCACGCTATCGACTGACTTGATGACGTATGATGCCATTTTATGTTTTCCTTGTATGTAAATAAATATATACATATATTATTTACTGGATCCGCTTCTATTCTTTACTATACTTACTCCATGTTGTCTGTATAGTGGTGTTTGTGGTCGTAATTATACACCTTATCTCCTTGTGTTTCAAGGCAGTCAGAGGTGGGGAGACTATAGCCATTTTTTTAGTCACGAAGCGGCAGGGGGAGATTCAAATCCTGGGTCTATCTCTTGAGCCAATAGTCTCACCTGTCCACAGGCATGTCATTTTCCATCTAAATTCTATCTTCTCAGACTTTCTCATACTAGGGTCTTGCTTTCATTCAGGCACTCTATAAAATTAAAACCACTTCGTGACAATCGGTATACAGCCATCTTCGTGTTCTTACCAACCTCTCTCTTGCTGAGGAATCCTCTATTTACTTACTTACTTACTTAGTCGTTCCCCTTCTACCGTGAGGTGTAGAGGTGTGGAAGAGAGAGCGCCAGACTATTCTATCGGCTGTCTTCCTCCTGGCCTGGTTCCATTCTAGTCCTCGGTCCTTCAAAGATTGTCTAATGTTGTCCTCCCAGCGGACTCTGGGTTGTCCTCGGGGTCTGGATCCTTGGCTCTTTGTTTCCCATGCTTGTCGTGGTAGCCGATCTTCTCCCATTCTGCAGACATGGCCAAACCATCTTAGTTGGGACTGTTCTACTTGGGTCTGTAGGGGGTGGCATTTTAGGCCTTGACGTATCGTCTGGTTGCGTACCATGTCTCTTCTTGTTACTTCAACCACCTTCCTCAGATATCTCATTTCTGAGGTTTGGATCTGGCTTTTATGGGTTGTAGTCATTGCCCATGACTCGCATCCATATGTCAAGACTGGGACATAGGTGGAGCGGTATACAGCCATCTTCGTTTTTTTACCAACCTCTCTCTTGCTGAGGAATCCTCGATTTATGGCCTGAAAAAGTCTCCCAGCTGCTGCTTTTCGAGTGGCCAACTCTTCTTTGATGCCTCCCTTTCGGTCTATAATAGCTCCGAGGTATTTAAAGAGGTCGACCTGCTCCAGGACCTGTTCTCCCAGCTTAATCTGATGTCTTCTTTCTTCTCGTGATATCACCATGGATTTTATTTTAGAGCTGCTTATGACCATCCCTCTCTTCTCCAGCTCTTCCTTCCATACTTGCAGGTTGGATTGGAGATGTGCCTCTGATTTAGCAATCAGGGCAACATCATCAGCAAATGCCAGCTCTGAAATATAGACCTGTCTCATCTTCCAGTACCCCACTGAATACTTTCTTGTTCTCTCCTTACATGCCTTGATGACATCGTCCATAAGGAGTATGAAGAGGTAAGGTGATAGGATATCACCTTGTCTTACACCAATGGTGGTCCTGAACTCTTCTGACTTATGGTTTGCTGTCCTCACATAATTTCTGCAAGACTTGTAGAAGCTCTGTATAGCATGAATCAGAGGTGCTGGAATATTCTTCCTTGCCAAACAGTCCCAAAGTTTGCTCCAAGGGACCCTGTCAAACGCCTTTTCCAGATCTATGAAACAAAGATGGATCTCACTCTTATACTCAAGGGCCTTTTCACTCAGCTGTCTGAGTGTGAAGATTAGGTCTTGAGTACTTCGGTTTGCTCGGAATCCGCACTGGACCTCATCCAATTGTGGTTCAGCTAGGCGTCGGAGTCTCTGCTCTAGGATTCTAGAGTAGATTTTTCCAGGGACACTGAGAAGGGATATGCCTCTATGGTTTCCACACTGTCGATTGTCACCCTTTTTGAAAATTGGTGTTATTATGGCGATCTCCCAATCCTTTGGTATGGTCTTGTTGCACCATGCTGCCTGTAGGACCCTTAAGAGTAACAGGTCGCCTGATGCTCCCATGTACTTAACCATTTCTGGTGTTATACCATCATGCCCTGCTGCTTTGCCCATCTTGATTTTCTCCAGTGCTGCCTTCAGTTCTTCCATCTTTATGTCATCTTCACCATCATTGGTTTTCTCTTCTGTGCAAGTGGTTATCATTTCTGATGCTTCACCATGCTCACCATCCAGGAGTTCTGAGAAATATTCTTTCCATTACTTCCTTCGGGGCAGTAAGCAATTTGCCTTGCTTGTCCTTTGTAAATTTGAGAGGGCATTGTTTTTCCTTCCTCATGTTCTTTAGGGTTTTTATAGAACAATTTATGGTTTTCTTGCGCATCTTTTTCTAGCTTTTCTCCAAATTCTTCCCAGGACTTCTGTTTTGCTGCAGCTCCTTGTTCTTTGCTTCTGTTCTGAGTGTCACATATTCTCTATATTTCTCTATTTGTCCTGTTGTGTGTTTAGCTCCTAAGTATTGTTTCCATGCCATTTTCTTCTCTCTTATTTTCGCTTTGACTTCCTCTGTCCACCAAGATGTCCTCTTTCTCTTGTTCCCAAGTCGGACTTCACTACATGCTTCTGCAGCAGCTGTCTTTATGATGTCCTTGAATTTAAGCCAGAGGGTTTCCAAGTCATCAGGTTGTTCTTCTGTGTTGCTCACCGCTGCAGCAATAAGCCCCTGATATCTGGTCTTAATTTCTCACTCTCTCAGCTTGTGGGTCTTAATGCTCATTTCTCCCTTTCATTTACTTAGTTTCTTGCGTGATGTTGGGCAGTTCCTAGGCTGAGCAACTCTTTCAGTTGTTCTCTTGACTGTAAGCAGGCAGTGATCACTTCCAATCTCTGGCCCCCTCCAGACTCTAGCATCCCGGATATATTTGAATGAGCTCCTCCCAACAATGGCATAGTCTATCACTGACTTCTCATTCTTTGTTGGTTCCCATCTTGTGTATGCATGTATGCGCTTATGGGGGAACTTTGTGCTGATAATGATCAGATTCTGCTCACTGCAGAATCTAAGAAGTCGCTTTCCATTGTCATTGAGAGTATCTTCTCCATTTCTTCCGATAACTCCACCCCATCTAGCATGGTCATTTCCAACTCTGGCATTGAAATCTCCGAGAATGATAATTTCATCTAGGCAGTCATCCACTGTCCTTTGAAGCAGCTTGAAGAATTCCTCCTTGACCTCTGCTCTCTAATCCTCATTTGGCCCATACACTATGACCAGGTTGACTATGGTTTCTCCTTCTTTTAGTTTTACAACCATAATGCGCTCCGAGACAAAGTTCCATCCCTTGATACTATCTTTTTGGTTTTTGGCCACAATGCAACCCACGCCCCCTTTAGCTCTTTCAGATGTGGGTACACCACTGTTGAGCAGGGTGTTGCCATCGAGATCCATGACTCCTTGTCCTTTTTTCCTTGTTTCCGTTATAGCCAGGATTTATAGTTTTGCGTTCCTCATCTCTTCCATCAGCTCCTCTTCTTTCTCATTTATACTTCTTGTGTTCCAAGTTCCATAAGTCGTAGTCCGTAGTCCGTTCCAGTTCGTCGCCTTTAGAATCAGTCCGGTTTTCTCTCTTGTAGTTCTCGTAATCAAAAGTTTAAAGCAAACAGGTGATTGGCCTGTTGTGCCTTTGCATGGTGGAGGGCCTATCTCCTTACGGCCTCCATGGAGGCCGCCCTCCTCCTTTTTCAGCCGGGCTTGGGACCGGCCAAGGCGGAGTTTGTAACAAATTAGTGGAATACAAATGTTATCTTTCTCTCTTCCTTTCAAGTGAAATATATGCAGATTAGTTCAGTACAGGCTAAAGACGATACATCACTTAATAGATGAGTTCAAGATCAAATCTACTCGGAGTTCAAGATCAACATCTGTTTCAAGTAATTGTCAAATTAAGGTCATCAGTGGCATGGAAATTATGACCAGACTCTATGAGAGGGGGGATCAGCAGAACCATTTGGCCTGGGCCTTACCTCACTAAGGAGGGCCTTATTTTAGCCAAGGATGCATAATGAACACACATTTTACCCACTTTCCAAATGATGAGGGGCCTCAGAATGTGAAATGGCCTGGGCCTCATCTGAGCTCCTGTTGGGCCTACTGATGACAACACAAAAGAATGATTAAAATGAATTATTCTTCTTTGTCATCTGCTCTCAAATAACACTAGTCAACAAATTTTCAAACGTTATTTGTACCAGAAATTAAATATACCATTTCTTATTGATTTTGACATGCTGATTTCAAATATCATAATGAAATTCACCAATTGGCTCTGGTTTTTTTTTTTAATGATGAATTTACATTACAGTAATACAAATAATGTATGCTTGTTTAATTCTCTGGGGTCTTTCTACTTTAGCATTATAAAAATTGTGGTTACATACTCAATTAATTGATATTTTAACATAAAATGATAGAAAAAATAAAAACATTATTTAAAGTTCACATATCATGTTTTAAAAAGGCCCATTTGAACAAATTCCATCATTATTCAGTCGCTGTTCGAGCTCTCTTTGCTTGCTTCTTGTAGTCAATCGATGAGGTGTCTCTTGTCACAGTCCAACAGTAATCAGCAAGCATTGAAGGGCTCCAATTGCCTTGATACCTTGTCTCCATAGCAGCAATGTCCTGGTGAAATCGTTCACCATGCTCATCACTGACCACTCCACAGTTTGACGTAAAAGAAATCCAGAAAATTAATTTTCAAAGACATGTTGCAGCCAAGACTCTTATACTTCAGAAGGAGATTTTCTACAATTTCATTGTAATTATCAGATCTGTTGTTTCCAAGAAAATTGTCCACCACTGACTTAAATGCTAGCCATGTTGCTTTTCCTTGCCATGCAACACGCAAAGAAACTCGTCATCATGAAGAAGTTTTAGAATTTGCGGACCAACAAATACTCCCTCTCTTATTTTAGCTTCACTCAGTCTTGGAAATTTTCTGATGAGGTATTTGAAAGCCTCATCTGTTTTCTCCATTGCCTTGACAAAGTTTTTCATGAGACCCAGCTTAATGTGCAAGGGTGGCAACAAAATCTTGCTGGTGTCGACAAGTGCTGGGTTCTCAACGTTCTTACTGCCAGGCTGCAATGACTGCCTGATTGGCCAATGCCTTCTGATGTAATGGTCACTTCGTGCACGGCTATCCCACTCACAGAGAAAGCAACAGTACTTGGTGTATCCACCCTGTAGTCCAAGCAAAAGAGCGACCACTTTTAAGTCACCGCAAAGTGACCAATGATGATGATCGTAGTTTATACACTTCAAAAGCTGCTTAATGTTTTCATAAGTTTCTTTCATATGAACTGCGTGACCAACTGGAATTGACGGTAACACATTACCATTATTCAACAAAACAGCTTTAAGACTCGTCTTGGATGAATCAATGAAAAGTCTCCACTCTTCCGGAATATAATTGATTTTGAGGGCTGCCATTAAACCAGAAATGTTGTGGCACGCAGAAAGGTCACCCTCTTTGAAAAAGAATGTAATAAGCGGCTTCTGGCGGTTCCTATACACAGAAATTGTAACATCTTCTGCCAGGAGATTCCACTGTTGCAATCTGGAACCCAAAAGCTCCGCCTTGTTCTTCTGTAAATTCAGATCTCTTACAAGATCATTCAGTTCACCTTGGGTTATTAAGTGTGGTTTAGTGGATGTAGTTTGCTCAAAATCTGGGTCGCTTGAGGTTGATGGTTCAGGACCACCAATGTCCTCTTCTTCATCAATGGAAGCAGCTGAAAATGATTCTGGCACTTTGGGAACTGGTAAGTCATCGCCATGTGGTACCGGACGTATTGCAGAGGGGATGTTTGGATATTCCAGAGTCCATTTTTTCTTCTTTGATATGCCTTTCCCAATTGAAGGGACCATGCAAAAGTAACAGTTGTTGAGATGATCAGTGGGCTCTCTCCAAATCATTGGGACTGCAAAAGGCATAGCTTGCCTTTTGCCAGTCAACCACAGTTTAAGATGTGCTGCACATGTATTGCAGCATGTGTGTGGCGCCCAGCTCTTATCTTGATCTCCTATTCTGCAGCCAAAATACAAACTGTACGCCTTCTTAATCACTTTAGTTTTATTTCGTTTTTGTGATACAAATGTCACCTCACCACATATATAACAGAAATTATTAGCACTTTCACACATGTCCTAGGCATTACTAACTACGATACTTTTGATTTTTTTTTTTTTTTTTTCGTACGCCCGCTAATACTCGAGGCGAAATCTCAGGTTATTATTACTATGTCTAACCTGACATTGATTTTACGTGAGTATCCCTTTTTACTTGTACACAGACAGGTGTCCCTCGCCATTCAGGCAAATACTCGCCGATTTCGGAGGTCGATACTTTTGATAAGGACAAATGCACTAACTAATGGCAAAATTTTATCAGAGATAAGATATTTATACACAAAGGTGATGTAATCAGACCTCTACACCTCACGGTAGAAGGGGAACGACTAAGTAAGTAAGTAAGGTGATGTAATCATAGGTAGGATTGCATCATCAACTTCTAGTTACATTTTTATTGGTCATTAGAAAAAATTATGCAATCGCCCACAACAGTTGCGTCATATATATAAATTGACCGTAATTAAATAAACTAGTAGCATATATCTTGAAAACTAGAGCCAATCAACATTTTTTAATGTCATTTTCGTTTTCAGCACACCAAAATTAGTTAAGATCAGCTATTTTCATTTCTGGTACATTTTGGTTGTTGACTAGTGTAACCAAATGTGTGTCTCTTATAAAGCTGGAAGTCCGTCTCGGGCTTCTCTGTCACCATGCAGTTTCTCCCTCAACTGGGTTGGAGAAGGCCATACTGCTTCTCTCATGGAGCCAACAGTTTTAGAGTACATGTTCTACTATCTGGTTTTCCTCCCCACATGGACACACATCTGTTTGTCCGATTTTCAGTTTGTTGAACAGATGGTATCTGGATCAGCAGTGGCCAGTTTTAAGTCTGAAAATTATCACTAATCTCTTCTTTGTAGTGTATGGTATTCTTCTTCTTCTTTGATCCTTAGCCGCCGACCGTCAAAGCAGTCAGTGGCCATCACGCCTAGTAGCGTCTTGTAGGGCAACAACAAATTGATTCCACTTTGCTCGGTCGGTGGCCATCCTTCGTACAGTGCCCCAACTCTGGTTCATTCTTTGCAGCTCAGCCTCCACAGTCCTCCGCCAGGTTGTTTTTGGTCGGCCTCTCTTTCGTTTTCCTTCAGGGGTCCAAAGCATAGCTGTTCTTGTGATGGCATCGGGGTCTCTTCTGAGGACATGACCAACCCAGCTCCAGCGTCTGCCAGCTATGATGGTGTGCACGTCCTCTTGCTTGCTACGAGTAAGCAGATCTTGGTTAGTGATGGTATTCGGCCAAAAAATTCGGTGAATTTTTCTTAGGCATGTTGTGTGAAAAGAGGACAATTTCGACATTTCCTTCTCTGTAACTCTCCAGCATTCCGCACCATAGAGAAGCACAGAAAGCACACAGCTCTGATATAATCTTAATTTTGTGCTTGTGCTGTATTGGGAGGACTTCCAGATGTTGTTTAGGCTAAAGAAGGCTGTTCTTGCCTTATTCATTCTGATGTTGATGTCTTTGCCTGCCAGTGTATGGTATGGTTCTTCATTAATGAACTCTGGATGTTCCTTCTGCCATTTTCTCTATAGTAAGGTATTTTTGTTCCAGATGCCACATCAGTCTAGTGTTAATCATGCACTCCATCAGTTTATCTACACAACTAAGTAGACTGATTGGTCTGTAGCCATTTGGTTCTGTCAGGTATTTGTCTTTCTTTGGAACAGGTATCAGTATAGCTTCCTTCCATGCCTGAGGTATAATTCCTATTTTCCAGCTGCATTTTAGGACTGCCAGAAGCTTCTTTTTTGCCTTTGTGCCTAGACCTATTAACATTTAATTGGTTATTCCATCTTTTCCTGGCGACTTCTTTTTCTTTAGTGACCTCATTGCCTCTTCCATTTCTTCCCTTATCAACTTTGCCATCGTTTGCTCTTCAGGTGCAATCTTTGTGTTTTCATGGCCCAACTGTTCATTTTATTATTACTTTTTTCCTGTCTGTGGAGACAGCAATGTGATTTGCACTAGCATAGTGTTCTATAAGCACATTTGCAGCTTTTTTGCCTGTGAGCATGTTGTCATCTTGTTTGATTGTGATTTGTTTGTTTTTTGAGCCTTCGTTTTTCAATCCTATAAATAGTTTCTATAGTTTGTTCCCTTCTTTATCTAAGTTGAGATTTGCTGTTTTTTCCTTCCAGCAGTCTCTAGATGTTTGATTGAATGTTCCTTTGTATTTTGCAGTGCTGGCTTTGAGTAAGATGTTTGCATCAGTTGTTTGTTCTCTCTTTGCTGTGTTTCTGGCCTTTGTTACTTCATCTTCAAGCTTTTGAAGTTTTTCAATCCAGTAAGGTTTGTAATTTTTTCTTGCCCCTCTGGAATGGACTTAGTGGCTGCTTGAAGTATTGCTTTCTTAAGGCTTTCAACCATTGTTTTCATATTGTTGTTCCGCGTGTTAATGGTCTCACAAAACCTATGTCAACAAATTCAAAACTGTCCCAGTCAACCTGTTTGTAGTTCTATCTAGGCAGTAGTTTTAGTTCCTGGGGAACATACTCCATATTTATGACCAGCATTATTGGTTTGAGGTCACTACCTGCTAGCTGATCAAGCACCTGCCTATCAATTTTGTGGAAGATGTCCCCTGTTGAAAAGGCTAGATCAGGAGTGGAAGTGGAATGCCATCTTCTGAGTAAAAACTGGGTTTGTCATTTGGCTTGTTGATAAGGTGGAGATTTGTATCTATCTCCCAGTCCTCCACGTCATCTCCTCTGCTGTCTGTATCTTGATATCCCCATCTTTCAGAGTGGCTGTTGAAATCTCCGAGCACTATATACTCGTAATTGCATCCCTTGATTTCCATGCCTGAAAGTGTCAGGTCTTTGTTTGGAGGGCCATACAGATTGTAAATACGGATGTTTGTTTCCTTTGTTGTTATGTCCACCCCTATGATTTACACTTGATTGTTGAAGCTCACTGATACTTCATTGCTTGAATCCACAATATAGGGGAAGGTGACTGACTACCAGTAGCATAGGGTGGACCCCTTCAAGGCGGGGGGCTCGGCATTCTCGCCGTCTGGCGGGATTCTACGGGATGAGCTCCATTCTACTTTATTTTTACTTGTGACGTCATTAAGTGAATTACGTTGCACTGTTTCGTTAAGCCTGTG
The DNA here is from genome assembly GCA_024509875.1 of Oreohelix idahoensis. Taxonomy (NCBI): domain Eukaryota; kingdom Metazoa; phylum Mollusca; class Gastropoda; order Stylommatophora; family Oreohelicidae; genus Oreohelix; species Oreohelix idahoensis. The sequence continues at coordinate 23,414 of JAMPIV010010962.1, forward strand.
GCCCAGTGCATCCGATTTCAATAGGAATTTATGTCGGGTCGCTTTCCTTTGCCTTTGAATGTCATCAGCCTGCCTGCAAGGCAACAGGTGTGTGTCTCTCTTTGTCTGGTCCCTTCCCTTTGACCTGTCTGGCTTGAAGAACCCTGCTGGTAGCTGTGCTACCGCCAGCATAGCTTTTGGGGTCATGGGGACACACAAGCTCCTCTACCTGGCCAAGGTGAAGACATGGCAGAGGAGTATCAGTTTTTCCATTTTTGTTTTTATTTTAAAACTTTTGATTATGTTAACGTGTAGTTTGTTCTATGGATGGTTTAATACCAAAACATTATTATTTGTTCTGACAAGAATGCAGCAGACCAGCATTAATGGAAGAGATATTTCTGGCTCATACATCCTTATATACCAGAGGATATCCCGTTTTAATAGAATGGGTACCTTGTTGGCATAGATGAAAATGAAAAAAAGCAGATACAGGAGCCAAGGAAGGTGGAATAAATGTAGGGGTGGGCAGACCAGAGGTCAAAAGCTTAATTAAAAGAATAATAACAGAGCATGGGATAAACATCTAAATGGAAGACATGCATATGGCCATTCAAAACTCGAACAAAAACATGCCAGATATCTATTGAATTAAAAATTCCCATCAATAAGAATCTTCTTGCACTACAACTGGGAATGGGTTATTTTAGAATAGAAGAACCATACTGTGCAGAATGTCAATAAGGTGATACTTTGACTTTTCAGATCCCCTAGGTTACACGTTTTCATTCTTTTTCCCTTTTGCTAATTAATGAAATGTACATATCTTTTTCAATTGCATTGCATCTCCAAACAGGGTGTTGGTGATGGAGGGGTTTGGTGGTAGCTATTGCTTCTGCAGATCTGCTAGTACCAGGCATTTCAGGAGGTGGTGTTCCACTGTTTCTTCCTCCTGTCTGTTACAGTGATTGCAGTGTGAAGTATGGTCTGATTTAACTCTGAGCAAATGCTTGTTGAAGGGTACATGTCTTTCTCGTCTGTTGCATTTTACAAATAATTTTAACTTTAACATCGAATTTACCATTGATTAATGGCATTATATTATATTTATGTTACAGATACCCGCTCAAAATGCCAAAACGGAAGTGTGTGTTCACGGATGAATTGAAACAAAAATTTCAGTGTTTTCCAGTGGTCGACAAGAGTATGAAGCAGAATGTCTTGTATGCAGAGGCGGCACATTTGTATCAGTAGCAAATAAAGGTGCAGCTGATTTAAAAAAAAAAAAAAACATAGAGAAATAGAAAAGCACAAGAAAGCACTTGCGTCTGAATGTTTGCAATCAAAACTGACATTTTTTACTAAAGAAATAAGCGAGGAAAGATTAGAAGTTGCCGCGGCCGAGGATGCTTTTACTTTTCATACTGTAAAACATCACAACTCTTACAGATCAATGGATTGTACTTCAGTGTTACTCAAGAATGTTTTCCACGATTCAGAAATTGCCAGCAAATTCTCATGTGCCAAAACCAAAACAGCTGCTATGATCATTTCTGTGATTGCACAGCATTCTACTGAAGTAGCTTTGGAAGCACTGAAGGAAAGATTCCATTAAAGGCACTCTACTTGTGCAGTACAATCTCAAAGAGCTTTTATGCTCTGATTTCTATGCATATTTAAAACGTAGCCCAACTTTATTGAAGAAGATTTTATCATCAGAAAAATATAAGTAGGCACAAAATCAATGTGATTTTATTAGCTTATTGCTTGAATGTAAAAAAAAATAATGTTTCAGCGTCTTGTAGTTATTGAACAAAGGTGTCCTACTTTTCGTCCTACTTTTTAAAAAATATTGTCCTCCCTTGTCCTCCTTTTTATGACCAAAAAATTGCATTTGTCCTCCTTTTGTGGTGAACAATATGGCCACCCTATTGTATGACCTGGTATTCACTGTAGGGTTGTGTTGATGTCATAGGAGGAAAGTGCATCTATTTCTTTATGTTAGATGTGGTTCTTTCGGCTGTTGGGATCCAGTTTTCATGGGTGTGTAGTGCAGATAGAGAGTCAGAGATGATGGCAAGGTTTTTTTGATGTTCTGTTTTGTTTTTGTATTTTGCGATGATGAATGATAAGGCTTCCGACATGGCCTGAATCTCATCGTCATAATTTGAGCAGTTTGATCCACAAGGTGCAGACAAACACCAGTTGTCAAGTGCATGGTCTAAAAACCAAACCAAATCAATAGATTAAGTTTTGTTATGAGATTTTAGCTACCAATACTGTGAAGACATTTAGGCGTGTCACGTCCTGGATCGAATGGTTTCACATTAGGCTTCCTCTTCCTCTGCAGTTAGTCTCCGAATCACTGTCAGCTCATTGCCCTGCACAGATTAAGTGTAGCTTATTGGTCAAGATCATCAGGCTGTGCAATGTCACGAGTTGGAGAGTCCACTACTCTAGAGGGGATCTTTTACTATTTTACCCATAATTGGGGACCGGTTTGGTGGTCATTTTGCTATTTTTCCCTTGTAGAAACTGGTCAGTTCCAAATGCCACATTCCGCAGTCCAAAAGTATCCCTCAGGTACGATGGTTTGCAATCCTCAACCCTTTAATCCCTGCAGTCTCTGTTGGAATCACTACTGTGCAATCCCCGCCACCCAATGACTTGCTCTTTGTCTGGTTAGTGCCATTATTTTCAGCCTCTAAGAGAGCACAAGTGCTTCTTGCTTAGTCAGAGGGATCGTCACTTCATGCTTCTAGGTGCTATGACGTATAATGGAAATATAGCCTACGGTAATCTGACAATCTTCTATGATTTGCGAACAAAACCATGTAATTTTCTGCCTGTCTTACTCACTCAAGCTTAATTTTCATCCACGCCTCTTTTCCTTGAACATAAACAAACCAAGTTGTTTACCAACTTTCGCGACTTGCCAGTCATAACAGGGAGCGAATCACGTTTGTTTATAAAGTTTCTCACGCGAGCTGATCTGTCAGCCATCGGATATCTGACAGACTGCACGTGGGAAAACACCGGACCTTTTTGAAGTAGTCGCATGGGCAAAAATATTTCCCCGTGTACCCTTTGAAGTTCGTACACAGAAGGGAGTTAACGCTTTGATCTCCAGAAGCGGGGGAAATCTCTGAGACCCAGTTACACGATCTTAAGTCTCTGATGTCGATTAGCAACGCCCGACAGAGCGATCGTGAAAACGTTCATCTGGGGGATTCATGCTTCTGATTCTCTGCTACGCACTATAGTGTGAAAAGTAGCATCCTCTATAGATCAGATAAACATGATGATATATAAACTGCGTCTAATGTTAATTTTACCACCCGCTTTCTCACACAAGAAGATACGGTTAAGTGGACTGATATTATATGCTAGGCGCAACTGATAGTGGAAGATAGAATTCACGCTATATTTCATTTTGTGTAACTATAGTAAGTTCTTCTTCTTCTTCTTCTTCTTCGTACACTCTCAGACGTCCACTTGAATGTTCTCAAAGAAAGCAGTAGTCAGTTTGAGGCTATTTGAATCCCCGTAAAGTTTTTCCACGAAAGGAGCTGGCGTCGGCCATATGCACTTTCTCTGTATCACATATAAGGGGCAACTTTGAAGCAGATGTTCAGCCGTCATTTTATCAGTGCCACAGTTACACTGATCGGTAGTTCCTATCTTTAGCTTGTTGAATATATGGTATCGCAATCTGTTGTGGCCAGTGCGGAGTCTGAAGATTACCACTTGTTCTCTTCTGTGGAGCTGGTAGTAAGCATCATTCTGTGTGTGCCCTGGATGTTCTACATTCCATTTGTTTCTGTAACTGATTCTGATAAAACTCTTTGCCTCCTCAAAAGTTATGCTTGCATCATTTTGCCATTCTGTCAGCCTCTTCATTGCCGGCGATGTTACAATGAGATGGGATCCACTGGATCACAACACTTTTGAATCGTTGACAAAGTTTGTGGAGCACTACTCTGAGATCATCCAGGTCTGTATTATTTTGTCTTTTCAACGTTGCAATTACTGACTGTGCATCAGTAAAGAAAGCAACTTGTCTCTCTGCCGTTTCTTCTGTCAATATAACCTCTGCTGCAGTTTTCAAGGCCTCTGCCTCTGCTCTGAAGTTGCTGGAGAATCGTCCTGTCGCCACTGATAGCCTTTTTTTCTGCACCAGTGCTTAAGGTCAGAAAGACACCCCCACCTCCATTTTCTGTTGCATTTGTTGCTGATCCATCTGTGTATGCGTGGGTCCAGGTGTTGCGTGGATAATGTTTCTCTATGTATTTTGTCGCTATGGATTTTCTATCTGTTGCAGTTTGGCTCTTTTTTACTTTCAATTCCAGGAATGTTTTCTATCATTTTAGGGAAACGATTTTGTTTCCAAACTGGAAGCTTGTGTGCAGTGTAGATGGGTTTAACAGTGGATATTTCATCTATGAATACTGCTCTCATTTGTGGTTTGGTTGATTCTACAAAATTACTTCGTTTGAGTCTTTGCCTTCTAAGAGCATTTATTCTATGGCACATTGGGTGGTCTGTTAGTCTTTTGAATTTTTCGGCCTGTTGTTGAGCCCTGCAGTCTCTTCTATCTGTCATTGGCTGGAGGCATGTAATCTTTTCGAGTTCTTTTATAGGTGTTGACTTCATGCCTCCCGTTATAATTCTCATTGCTTGATTTTGGAGTCTGCTAATTTTATCGAAGTTTGTCTTAGCTGCTGTTGCCCATGCTGCCATGCCATATTCAAGAACTGGCCTCACTCGCCCTGTGTACAACGTCTTAAGCACTTTCTCATCTGCACCCCAAGTTGTTCCAGCAAGTTTTTTCATAATTGCCATATTATAGTAAGTGACTATTATTTAATACCATACGATGACCAACAGACGCCGACAAGTTAATAGCTATTAACGACAGGCGATATTTATGTAAGTGCGCATAGGGATAATTAAATAATAATTGACATTGTACGCTAATCGTTACAGCGCGTGAAAAGGGGCGCGGGGAGGGTTGCATACCTTCATCCGACCTGAAATTGCAGTGCGGGCAAAAAGGGATGCGCGATAGGATAGGTTAAAAACACAGCGTGCCTTTTAACTTTAATCAGGATTGACGGAGTGGGAAAGAGGTCGTCTTGTCCCCGTCCGTGTGCATATATGTAGATATATAATAGTAGCATTTTTCCATAAAATGTTTTGTTTATTTCTCGCAGACCTGATCAAAGGGCGTCCAGCGGTCTTACTTCTTTTTCTTCATTTACTGATTGATTAATGTTGTCTTTTTCTTGGCTTATGCGTCCCCAAGTTCATTTGTGAACAGAATTGGCCAAAGAGACTAGTAACATTTTAAATGGTAAATTTAACTGGACTTATATAACCCAACAATAATTTGTTCAATTTTATCAGCCCACTGGGTTGTGAAACAATAACATTTCTCCCAACTTTTGACAGTCGTATCCACGTGGATTTTATCCAGAAGAGTTACGCTGTTTCATAATCGGCACTCACATAGAGCCAGCCGATAGGATTACCATCATTTAACAATTGTAACAGTTTTTAGCAACTAGATGTTTCCAAATACTGGAAGTATTTTCCACTGTTTGCCTTGAACACAAGATCTCGGTTTCTACACTAACCATTCGAGGTGACATTTGTTCATCCAGGAATACACCACCAAATTTTGCGTCCCCCTCATAAAATCTTATTTGTTATAGAGGATGGACTGGGGCCAACTTGGATAATACCCCTGACATTCTGTATATTCAGGAACAATTGTAATTCCAAAGGGATATCACCAAGAATAGGGTAAGCGTGATTGAGTGGCCACTGTATAACAGAGAGAGAGAGAGAGAGAGAGAGAGAGAGAGTATGACAGAGAGAGTGAATATTTTTCTTTGATACAAGTATTGTACCAACATTTAGGGTGCTTAAAAATTGTTTACTTTTACTGGGTAGCATTTCGTAGGAACTTTGTTTTTCCTTACTGTCTATTCTGTAACATAGTGCTAACCTTTGATCGTTGGGGTTATTAACTTGTTGGGTTCTTGTCTCAATAAGGGGAGGGCACATTTATTCTGTTATTTCCTTTTTATGTAATTCTGATGTTATTTGATCTTTCTTTAGATATTCGATGTTGTCAAGTTTAATGATAATAAACAACAAAAGAAACTTAACTTTGTGTGTTGGTCAGACCCATACCCAATTAACCATAGTTTTTTCACGTTTGTGTGTCTTGTTGTCACATAGTTGTGTGTGTGTGTAGTTAAACTTATATTTACATGTATAGAACATTTCTTGTTAGAATGTAAGAGGTATGAACAAATGAGAATACCAATATTGGATTATTTGCAGGCATCCAGCTTACCTATAAATATAGAAGAGGTGTTAAGAATAGACATACCTAGGGAACTGCATAATATAGTCAAACAATATTTAACACGAACAAATGTTAATATATAGTGGCTGGGAATGTGAAGGTCTGATGCTGTTCTTACAATGCAATTGACTTTTAACAGATGAAAGTCCATTAAATATCTGTTAAAGTCAGTTATATAACTGAAACCACCAGGCCTTTACACCCCCCCCCCCCCTTTTAATATTATTCTTGTTCAGAGTTTCTTCTTGATTTTGTTTGTTTGTTTGTTTGTTTTGTTTTTTTATTTATTTTTTAAATATGTATTTATATAACGTATAAGCACAATTGTGATTGTCCCTATTTACAATGATTTGACAAATGTGATGCCACTTTCTCATATCGGCAGTAGTTCATATTATTTGGAATTGAAAACAATATATATCCTAATTATAACCCATCAGAGGTTGAACGGGATATTTTTCTTCATTAATTTTAAATAAAAAAAAATCTTACTCGACGCTTATTCCCGCTACTAACCCAGGTATTGTCGACAAAAAATGGCGTCCACGTCGTTCAGCCTCGTTTCTTATTCTGACTCAGTTGACGTCACTCTATATAGAAATACAGGGAACTAGGTTTACATACGAGGAGGTATAACAAGGGGGGACCCCAAACAGTACAAAGGCACTCAATGTAGTTTGGCCAGTCGGCAGAGACCATTACCAGAGGATGGATGCTACTATCTGTAGCTTCTGGAAGCCATACGCTGAGCTTGACTGCTCAAGGTGGACCAGTGAATTTGAGCTACTGTTGTTGAACAACAGTGCGACCACTCTCCTCCAAAAGGTGCTACCGCTCTTCGGTAGTCTAAATCCCCAAATAAAGCGCATTTCCTACTAAAATGTAAGAGGTATGAACAACAGATAATCATAACATTAATTATTATTTACATGCATTCTATTCACATGTAACTATAAAACAGGTGCTGAGAATAGACAGACCAAGGAAACTGCACCATCCAGTCAAACAGTGTTTAACAAAAACAAAAATTAATATATTGAAGTGAGGATAAAATTTAGAGAGTATAATAATAATATTGATGAAGACATAATAAGAGCGTAAAGGTTTAATAAAAATCTAGTAATACATATTACCAATGTCAAATTAACAGTAAATTAACCTACATATCCCAAGCTTTCACACCCTCTCCCCGTATTTAAAAAAAAAAAACAACCCAAGTTTCTACCATTATGAAAAAAAGGAGGAAAAAGGCACACACGCAAACTTCCATACATACACACACTCCCATAGATACACCCACTAATTTGGAAATTTCATTTCCTTATTTACAACGATTGGCCAGGAGGGATAATTCCATAAACAAATAGCAGCAGCTGAACACACAAACTAAAGGTATAGACACTAAATATCATAATTATAAGCCATCAGAGGTTGAACAGAATTTTATTCTTCATTAATTTTAAACAAATCACTTTTGTTTCCTGTGTGTGTGGCTGACGAAGTCTAATCGCAAAACGTGCTATATTTCCAGTGCTTTGTTCATTGTACAACTGACTCCAATACCAATGTTACTATTGTTTTTTTTTTTTTAACTCTAAGAACGTGCGCTCGTCTGCCAAAGAGAAATAAAAGTCTTGTATTTGAGCCAAAACACAGTTTTTCATTTATTTATTTAAAAAAAAATTGGTTGCACTGTTCAGGTAAACAATAATAGATCAGAACTGTATGAACAACAAAATGGAATACCCCAAGGATCAGTAATCTCTCCTTCAATTTTTACAATAATGGTAAATGATTTAGGTGAGGAATTTAATGATATAACAAATAAATTGTCACAGTTTGCAGATGATGTCGCTATATGGAGAACTGGGAGACATCTGCCAAAATTATATAAGGATCTACAGAAGCAAATAAAAAAAGTATGTAAATGGATGACAAAATGGGGTTTTCAGCTGAATACAAATAAAACATTGGGAATGATCTTCAGTAAAGGTAGTGTTGTAAAAGATAAAATTATAGACATAAATATCTCAGGGCAAAACATTAATACTGTGCAAACCCCTCGATATCTAGGAATGATTTTGGACCAACAGCTGAACTGGAATAAACACATAGATAAGCTAGTGGAGTCTTGCAGAGGATTGACTAACTTATTAAGATATTTGAAAGGTAATGGATGGGGTGCAAGCACTAAGACAATGCTCACTTTTTATAAATCTTTTATTAGAGGAAAAATAGATTATGGAAGCAAAATATATGACTCTGCTGCTCACAGTAACAAGATTAAATTAGAATTCAGCATCAGGCTTTATGTACAATAGCAGGTGCAATCAGATCAACATCAATGGGAGCTATAGAGGTGGCTTTAGGAATTATACCCTTAAAATTACGGAGAAAGGAGTTAAGACTAAATTACACGAATAAAGTTATGTTAGATAAGTCTCACCCAGCACATACAGCTTTTACCAGATGCCAACTAACAACTCAGGCCAATCCAATGAATACGACTTGATACCCTACAGGATGGAAGTGTATGGAGGAAATTGTCCATCTGGGTACATTAATTAATAACAGTTGTGAATACAAGCCATTGATTCCGCAATGGGAGATCAAGAAACCAGACACGGACTACCACCTAGCAGAAATACTTAAGAAAACAAATAATATAGAAAATATTAAAAACACAGTCAATAAATATATACAACAAATATCAAAAGACAGCATTACTGTGTACACAGATGGATCTAAGGGAGAGGATGGCAAATTGGGGATAGGAATATATATTTCAATATGAAAAATGGCAAAATAATATAGCATCACGGAAAATGCATCCATTTAAGATTTAATAACAGATAAATGGAAAGCAGAGTGGAATAAAAATCTGAAAGGAAGACATGCATATAAGATGTTCAAGGCTTACTTACTTACTTAGTCGTTCCCCTTCTACCGTGAGGTGTAGAGGTTTGGAAGACAGAGCGCCAGACCATTCTATCAGCTGTCTTCTTCCTGGCCTGGTTCCATTCTAGTCCTCGGTCCTTCAAAGATTGTCTAATGTTGTCCTCCCAGCGGACTCTGGGTCGTCCTGTAGGTCTGGATCCCTGGCTCTTTGTTTCCCATGCTTGTCGTGGTAGCCGATCTTCTCCCATTCTGCAGACATGGCCAAACCATCTTAGTTGGGACTGTTCTATTTGGGTCCGCAGCGGATGGGATTTTAGGCCTTGACGGATCGTCTGGTTGCGGACCATGTCTCTTCTTGTTACTTCAACCACTTTCCTCAGATACCTCATTTCTGAGGTTTGGATCTGGCTTTTGTGGGTTGTAGTCATTGCCCACGACTCGCATCCATATGTCAAGACTGGGACATAGGTGGAGCGGTATACAGCCATCTTCGTTTTCTTACCAACCTCTTTCTTGCTGAGGAATCCAGATGTTCAAGGCTCCAACAAGAAAATGTCAAATATCTAGGGAATTGAAAATTCCCAGTCATAAGAAACTTCTCAGACTACAGCTGGGAAAAGGCTATTTCAGAATAGAAGAACCTTACTGTGTAGGAAGTCTTCAAGACAATAATATAGAACATTTCTTGTTAAAGTTTAAGAGGTATGAACAAATGAGAATACCAATATTTGATTATTTGCAAGCATCCAACTTACCTATCAATATAGAAGAGGTGTTAAGAATAGACAGACCTAGGGAACTTCATAATATAGTCAAACAATATTTAACACCAACAAATGTTAATATATAGTGGCTGGGAATGTGAAGGTCTGATGCTGTTCTTACAATGCATATGACTTAACAGATGAAAGTCAATTAAATATCTGTTAAAGTCAGTTATATAACTGGAGATTTGTGGCCGGTAACTGACAGTTTAAATTTTATAGCTAAAAAATATGTGGAGTCAGAAACTCACCATGTCTAGATTCAAAGTACCTATGTTGGCGTCATCATCATCATCATCATCAGTTGCCATCTCCACAACGAAGGTTGGCTGTAATGGATCGCCAACGTCTTCTGTCTCTTGTCTTGGTGGTTCTGAAAGGTGTTATGCCTTAGACTTATGCTCAGCCACCTTTGGTCCAAACCTGGCATCCAGCTCTCACCTGTGGCTCCTCGTAGCTGTCAGCATGCGACAGCGGCCACCCCCGGACAACGGCTTTGACAGGCCGGCTAAACTAGGTGAGGGTAGCCGAATGGTTATAAACCTTCGGTGAGTTAGGGTCTGCCTACCCATGCATGCGAAGACTGGATTCGATAGACTGCGCGGAAGAAACCACCTGTTGGTTCAACGGGCATGACGGCGATTACCAGCAACGCGCTGTGGAGCGTAAGGAGCACGGCGAGGCACGTAGAAAGCCCTGGTCATCCACTGCACCTGACTTCATCTCCAGTCGTCTTGACTTGTCTTGCCACTGGATTGAGATGGACCCAGGCGAGAGAGTGAGGTCGACGAATTGCGCAACTCTTCCTCACTTTAATCCAAATCACCGCGCAAGTCACTCTTTCATCCATTCATCCATTCATCCATCCACTCACAACAAGTCCTGTGGCGATGGGCGAGCGGCGAAGCGGCAGGCGTGGGTACGCTGGCAGTCGTAGTCGCAGACCTACACACAGGCGGCTCAGGCCATATGGTCGTCTTCCACTGATCGGAGCAGCAGTGGGATTCGGCAGCCCCCTGAGTGTCTGAGCAGCCCTCTTTAGGAAAGCACTGCTCACCTCCATGGCATGAGGAAGGGGCTAGAAAAGGTGCCCTAAACATTGCCTGCTTCACCATTACCTAACCAGCTTACCGCGGTTGGTGGGTACCCTACTTCGGCGGTCGACATATAAGAAAAAGAAAGGACAGATTTTTCCCCCTCATTCTAGGCGCATGGAATGTGCGCACTTTACTTGACAAAGACTTTAATGCAAACAGACCTGAGAGACGAACTGCCCTGATTGGGAGAGAACTGGCCAGGTACAACATTGACATAGCAGCACTGAGTGAAACTCGACTTGCAGGCGAGGGCCAACTTTGCGAAAAGGGTGCAGGTTATACATTCTTTTGGAGCGGAAGAGGAACTGAAGAAAGACGAGAAGCAGGGGTTGGATTTGCAATCAAAACAGCAATTGTCAGCAAGTTAGCGGGGCCCCCAAAGGGAATAAATGACCGACTCATGACGGTCAAGATCCCTCTGTTCTATGGAAGAAAACATGCCACCATCATTAGCGCGTATGCACCAACTATGACAAACCAGGATGTTGTCAAGGATAAGTTTTACGAAGAACTACATGCAGTCATTGCATCAGTTCCTAAAGCAGATAAGCTCATCATTCTTGGTGACTTTAATGCAAGAGTAGGCTCAGATAACATCTCCTGGAATGGCACTATTGGTAGGTACGGCGTGGGTCGCTGTAACAGTAATGGACTTCGTCTCCTCCAGACTTGCGCAGAACATGACCTCCTTGTCACCAACACCATTTTTCGACTTCCTACCCGCAACAGGACCTCCTGGATGCACCCTCGCTCAAAGCATTGGCACCTAATTGACTATGTAATTGTTAGGAAGAAGGACAGGCAAGATGTCCGGGTGACCAAGTCCATGTGTGGTGCCGAATGCTGGACTGATCATCGCCTCATTGTATCTAAACTTAAAGTTCGTATCCAACCAGCCAGGCGCCCTCAGGGGAAGAAAACTCAAAAGAGGCTGGATGTCACCAAACTAAAGAAGACAACAATCAAACAGTCATTTACTGACACCTTAGAAGACCGTCTCAAATCTATCTCGCTAGACGGCCAAAGTGTGGAAACAAATTGGGCAGCCCTAAGTGAGCAGATCTACAACACTGCTACAGAGGTCCTGGGTCCTTCCATCAAGAAACAAAATGACTGGTTTGATGAGAACTCAGATGATATAAAGCAGATGTTGGCTGAGAAACACCATCTCCATAAAGCATATTTAAATGATCCAAAATCTACATCCAAGAAAGACGCTTTCAACAACATGCGTAGAATCGTCCAACATAAACTACGCCAGATGCGGGATTCATGGCTGAGTAATAAAGCAGATGAGATCCAAGGCTTTGCTGACAGCCATGACTTGAAAAACTTTTACCTTGCACTCAAAGCGGTCTATGGTCCAACATCATCAGGATCATTTCCCCTCCTTAATGCAGATGGAAAAACACTAATTACAGACAAGGAAAAAATTCTCCAACGCTGGGCTGAACATTTTAATATTATCTTGAACCAGCCATCATCTATTAACGACGAAGCCATCATCCGCCTGCCCCAAATTCCTATAAATGAAGCATTAGATGATGTACCAACTCTGGAGGAAACTAAAAAAGCGATTCGTCAACTGTCTAGTGGAAAGGCCCCTGGCTCCGATTCAATTCCTGTTGAGGTTTATAAAGATGGCGGTGCAGTTCTGATAGAGAAACTTCATATGATCTTCCAGCAAATGTGGCAGAGTGAAACCATCCCACACGATCTCAAAGATGCCTCAATTATACATCTATATAAACGTAAAGGTAATCGCCAAGACTGCAACAATCATCGAGGCATCTCTCTTTTATCAATCGCTGGGAAGATATTCGCCAGAATCCTTTTGAATCGCCTTACGGCTCATCTTGACAAAGGTCTTTTACCTGAAAGTCAGTGTGGATTCCGGAAAGAACGTGGAACCACAGATATGGTGTTCGCTGCAAGACAGCTACAAGAAAAATGCCAAGAACAGCACTGTGACCTGTACACAGCTTTCATCGACTTGACAAAGGCGTTCGACACGGTCAGTAGAGAGGGTCTATGGAAGATCATGGCAAAATACGGCTGCCCAAAGAAATTTATCACAATAGTGCAGCAACTGCATGATGGAATGCAGGCTAGAGTTCAGGAAAACGGTGAGCTATCAGAGCCTTTCCCCGTCTCAAATGGAGTTAAACAAGGGTGCGTACTTGCACCGACTCTGTTCAGTATCATGTTTTCTGCTATGCTGACTGATGCTTTTAGAGACGGGGACACAGGAATCGACATTAGTTATCGTATTGATGGAAAATTGTTTAACCTTAGGAGGCTTCAAGCAAAAACCAAGGTCAAATCACACACCATCAGAGATCTTCTGTTTGCTGATGATTGTGCCCTCAATTCCTTCTCAGAGGCTGATCTGCAGCATAGTGTGGATAGATTCTCCGAAGCCTGCGCCAACTTTGGGCTTACCATCAACACGAAGAAAACAGAAATCATGTACCAACCAGCTCCTGGCACAGTTTATACTGAGCCAGTCATCAAGGTTAATGGTGAGAAACTGAATGTTGTGAACAGATTCACATACCTTGGTAGCACACTATCCCAGAACATTGTCATTGATGATGAGGTGAACACCAGGATCTCCAAAGCCAGCAGCACATTTGGCAGACTATACACCAACGTTTGGCATCGAAGTGGCATTAGTCTACAGACAAAGCTGAAGGTATACAGAGCTGCGGTGCTTCCAGTGCTGCTATATGCATGTGAAACATGGACTGTATACAGGCGCCACGTAAAGAAGCTAAACCACTTCCATACAGTCTGTCTCAGGAAGATAATGAACATCAAATGGCAAGACAAGATCCCGGATACCGCCGTTCTTGACAGAGCTGGTATCCCTAGTATTGATACTATTCTGATGCAGTCACAAATTCGCTGGGCAGGTCATGTAGTCCGCATGCCAGACCATCGACTGCCAAAGATACTCTTTTTATGGTGAGATGCAGAAGGGTAAACGCTCCCATGGTGGCCAAAAGAAGCGCTTCAAAGACACGTTAAAGACGTCATTGAAAACCTTTGACATAAACCCAGACACATGGGAAGCTGCTGCGCAAGACCGAACTGCTTGGCGCACATCTCTTCGTAAAGGTGCAGCAGCATGCGAATCATCCAGAAGAGCAGCAGCAGAACAGCGGAGACAAGCTAGAAAGGACCGTGAAATAAAACCTTCACATGAAGCAAACATTCCCTGCCCACACTGTCCAAGATCTTTCCAGGCCCGCATCGGGCTCTTCAGTCACCTTCGTACCCATAGACTAACCTAACATATTCTTAAATAATTGGATGAACAGAGTGGTCTTCATCACCCGTGATGGACGAACAACAACCAACCATGCCTTAGACAATCTCCTATGTTGGCAACATGTTTTTAATTTTTTTATTTAATTAATGTGTTGGCAACACTGATTTTTCAACTGCTGAGCATTACATGGTACGCCTGCGCTTTACAATATAACTTATTGCATGGAAAGGTATCACATTGATCTTATCATCAAATCTGCGTATCCGTAACTCTAACATTTCCATCTGTTCGCAAGAGATATATAAAAGTGACCCTACTAGCGTAAAAAGTTGTCATCTTCAACTTTCTCATTCTAGCGTTATGATAACAACAAAATTGAGTAGAACCACTGATTGTCGGGAATGGACGGTCAGCCTCATTGTTCTGCACTCGTACTGACTCCTGAAATTTTAAACGCATTTCAGTGTAGTTGTCACCAATAATTAAAAAAAAAAAAATTTAGAGGTTGTCATTGAGATTATTTAAGTGTATAAACTATTTAATTGTGTCACTCCCTCAGTCAACATTACTACATTATCAGGTGATGATGAAAACGGTGGATAGCCTACTCTTAATTTTCACTTATATAGTCTCATTAGGCTATCTTGTATTTTTTATGTTAATGTACCTGTAATGAAACGGCTACAAAATATATTAAAGGTCATCGTCAGATACTTCCAGTAGTCCTCTAAGCTCAGTTTTTATAAAGTCTTGGCTTTTTTTTTTAAATGTTAGCATTATTGTCTTGACTTATGGATGTGAGTCATAGGCAATGACTACAACCCACAAAAGCCAGCTCCAAACCTCAGAAATGAGGCATCTGAGGAAGAACCAGACAATACATCATGACCTCAAAAGCCAGCTCCTGCAGATCCAAGTGCAACAGTCCCAATATGATGGTTTGGCCATGTCTGCATAATGGGAGAAGATTGGCTACCACGACAAATATGGGAAACCAAGAGTCAGGGATCCAGACCTCCAGGGGGACCCACGATTTGCTAGGAGGACAACATTAGACAATCTCTGAAGGACCGAGGACTTGGCTGGAACCAGCCCAAGAGGAAGACAGCAGAGAGGATAGTAATAGTATGGCGCTGTCTCTGGCAAGCCTCTACACCCCAGGGTAGAGGAGGAATGGCTTAGTCAGTAATTAAAGTATAGTTTAACAAGGCCTTAAATCCTACCCCCTGCAGACGCAAGTAGAACAGTCCCAATTAAGATGGTTTGGCCATGTCTGCAGAATGGGAGAAGATCGGCTACCACGACAAGCATGGGAAACAAAGAGCTAAGGATCCAGACCCCCAGGACGACCCAGAGTCCGCTGGGAGGACAACATTAGACAATCTTTGAAGGACCGAGGACTAGAATGGAACCAGGCCAGGAGGAAGACAGCCGATAGGATAGCCTGGCGCTCTCTCTTCCAAACCTCTACACCTCACGGTAGAAGGGGAACGACTAAGTTAACAAGCAATCAGCACATTTACTCAAGCTCAGTAATTAAATTTAGAGCAATGAGCAAAGAAGTGTGTGCCTGTTATGTAATAGGAAAGATACATATGTAGTGAAAAGCAGTTCCTAGATTGAGAGTTTGCTACCTTAGACTCAAGTAATCAGGAACTGGATGGCATCTAGCTCAAGAATTAAAAGAAAAATAACCATAGTATATGTTCTGTGCCATGAGAATTTTAATTTAAACAAAAATTTAAGTTAATATCTTCTTCATACACACTCAGAGACGTCAACTTGAATATGTTCAAAGAAAGCATTGGTCAGCTTGAGACTATTTTTATCTCCATAGAGCTTCTCCAGGAATGATACTGGTGATGGCCACATGTGATTTCTCTGTTCCTCACATGTTTGGCATCTTTGAAGCAGATGTTCAGCAGTTATTTTATAAAATTAATATTAAAAGCAATTTATTTCATGGAGTCATAATATCAATTTTGGTTCAAGTAAGGGACAGTAGACTGCAGCCCGCCATCTTGGCTTATAATGCGGTGTTATGCTTCAAATTGAAATTTTTTTCTTAGTTTTTATTTTTAAATGGCATCAGTGTTAGTGGGGCCTTTTTAATGTTGACAAAGCTTGAAACAGGGTTGGTCTTAGATTAAGGCTAGCTGTTTGACAAAGCTTGAAACAGGGTTGTAGATAAAGGCTAGCTGTAACATAAGTATGGATAGCCAGTCTGGCAACATGGTGGATGTTGTCTACTGTCTAGTTCTAATTTTGCATTATAATTCAGATTTTGTTAGTAAAACAGTGTACTTTTTTTTTTTAATTACTTCACATAAAAATAAGGTACTGACACTTTATAAATAACAAGACACCAATATCAAATGTTGGGTCATGGCGATTGTTGAAATGAAGAACAGTGGTCCATGTGTTCAATACAGCCTAAAAGAATAAAGAAACCATAACCTAACCTTAATCCTAACTGTAATGACATAGGCGAATTATTTGATTAGGAACGAAGAACATATCATACTGTTATTCATTTCAACCCATGACCACACTAAGTTTGAATACAGCTGTAATTGATGTAGACACAGTTATGGTAGGCGAGATAAATAGTTGTTCCTTATGTCTATAAATACCAGCTGGGTAAATTATTAGGTTGTCATATCATATTTACCACACTGCGCTGGCGATCGGGTGATCCAGGTTCGAGCCCTGGCGAGAACATTTCAAGAAGTGCGTTGACCGGGACTTGGGACTGGAATAATTTGAGCCCTGGCGAGAACATTTGAGGAGTGTCGTCGACCAGGAGCTGGAATAACCTGAACGGCTCCTGAGCCGACCCAGCTCTAATGGGTACCTCCGAAATCAGAAAGTATCTGCCTGAATGGCGATCAACATTTCTTTTCCTCTTCCGCTCATTTTTGTGTGTGAATAATTTGTTTTATATCCATGTAATATCATTATTATATTCACTTTAAAATATTATTATATAATGTAATGTATGTGTGAATGTACCCACATAATACTGTACTTTAGAAATGTGAGTCGTGAGAATGTACCCGCATACCAAAAATACAGATTAATTGTAGACGGATTGACCGCATGAGTGAGTGTCGGTATACAGAATTTATTTATTTTTATTTATTGTTTTATTTATTTTATTTTATTATTACTTTTTCCCCCATTTACTAGCTTGTTTGTTTCAAAAAAAAAAAAAAAACCCTACTCATTTTTTTTATATTATGCTTGCATACTGTAAATGAATGCTGTTATGGTAACTTTATAATGTTGCACGCCTTTAAATTAATGCTTCAAGCATCATGTGGGAATGAAAGGATATAGTATGCAAGATTAATGAGAGTGGAAGGGCAGAATGTTAGACGGGCCTGCGCGCCCAATTCCTTACCCTTCGAAAATAAAGTTCGTTCGTTCGTTCGTTCGTTCGAGGACACCTGTCATTGTACAGGGAAAAAAGGGAAACAAAGGTAAAATCAGTCTCAGGTTAGACATATTAACCGGAGATTTCGCCTCGAGTAATTGTGGGCGTACAATAAAAAAAAAAATCATATTTAAGAATAGAACTGCTGCTCCCTCAGGCATCTCGTAAGAGGCCACTAATATGAGGTTGTGCATGCCCCATGCCCCTGACAACCTCATCATGTTAAAGGCACTGCTACAGAAACCACTACTGCAGAAGCACGTAAATGATTGGTGCAGGCTTCCTGCCAGAGGACCAGCTGTAGTCGTGCTGCCATGCTACATAAGGTGTAACAAGAAGACTATCATGTTTACCACAATTTCTGGCTAAAATTGTATTCATATTTGCCTCACAGCTGTCACCATGGATGAGGATGGCATAATGGAAGAATATAAGCAACGCTTACCAGGCGTATTCAGGCAGATTTTGTTGGTGTTCAAGGATGCACCCACATGTAATGGCTGGGTTCTAGAGAAACTGATGGAAGTATTTTGTAAAGACATTGGTGAGCACTCATTTTTATTTTTATTTAGTTGATTTCCAAAGAGAGAGCCAGTGACTTAAATTTTAATTCGCCTTGCTTGATGTTTTGCTAATTGTATCATCCAGCATTTCTTGGGTTATTGTCATGATAAACTGCAAGAGAAAAAAAAACGATCAGCACAACATTAACCTTAGAACTTAACTACTTCTTCTTCTTGGATCCTTAGCTCCTGACTGATGGATCCTTAGTTCCTGACTGATGGATCCTTAGCTCCTGGCTGACAAAGCAGTCAGTGGTCATCACGCCTAGTGGTGCCTTGTAGGGCAGCAACAAACTGTCCTTATTTTGCTCAGTTGGTGGCCATCCTTTGTGCCGTGCCTGTCACGAAGTGGATTTAGGTTTTAGAGTTTGTCTGAGAGTATAGGCAAGACACTAGTATGAGAAAGTCTGAGAAGATAGATTTTGTATGAGAAATGACAGTGAATGTGGAAAGATGAGACTATTAGCTTCGAGGGGTGAGAACCTAGATTGACTCTCCCTCGCCACTTCTGACGTATTTAATAGCTATAGACTCACCACCTCTGACTACCAATAATGGAGATAAGGTTACGTTAAAGTCCACAGACACAACTATACAGACAAGTATATAAGTACAGTATAGTGATAGAGAAACTTATCCAGTGTACAGTTTATAGTTTATTATACAACAAAATCAAATAACACAGTAAAATAAATAACATGCGAGGTCGCACTAACCTGAAAAATAAACAGAACAATTACAATGACAGACAATATATCCCACCACATTCACCCTCTCGTTCAACCTGCATGGAAGAAAATTAATGATTAACAACCAAAATTACTTGGTGGGGTCTCTAACTTAAGAGCCACCGCTTTCCTCTGCCTATCCTAATATATTTATAACTATAGTCTACTGTCCTGCTGCAGACATATACCTATATGTCTACACACAATTGAATGAACTATCTACTGTCCTACACAGCTAATCACAAGCACTGATCCTCTAACAGACTTCTACAGTGCAACCTCAGAGGCTGTTCTCTGGCTCTATAAATTCTGTCTCTCCTCTGATTCTTCCCAGTGTCTTTCTGACACAATTGTCTTCGGCTGAGTGGCGTCTTTGTTGCGCCCCTCCTCTCATTTAGTTTGTCTGGAAAGGAATGGTAACCCTCTCTCCTTCCTTGACTACTGCTGTTGATGACTTTTGAAATAATGACTAGATACTTGACTTGGGAGGTATATGCTTTGCTGCTGAAGAAACTTCTTTTATTTGCCCAGTTACCCTCTCTGGGGCTAGAACGACAACATTATTATGGTCATATATAAAAAAACGATCAACAAACACCAGGCCACGTGCCTTTCTGGTGTTGTTATAGCGAGCTGAGAGCTCTGGATTTCAAAGATGAACCCATTCCCGCTGAAGCATGGGCTTCACTGCCTGAGAATGCTCGGTTCTTTCACCTCTGGCGATATCTCGAGCACTCGGCTCCTGAGATGAAAATTTGCCATTGGTAAATTATAGGGCAGGTTACACCCTCCCAATGTGCCGTGAAAATGCTGTAAAACGAAAAATAACAAATATACAACACGTCAAAATATTCTCAACTCTAACACTTAACATCTTAAGTTATAACATCTCCCGTCTTTCACCTCCTCAACTATGCACAGCGATAAACAATTATTTCCGCCCAAGGGTCAAACTACTACACCGTCTGCTCCAATCTCTTCCCCCACCTCAACGTAAAATATCTGTCTGGTAGGAAAAACCCCCGACGCAGGCTGTCCTAATCTATTACGCTAGTCTAGCCTCAGGCGTCAAAACAATTTCATTCACTGAAGGAAATCCCTTGTACTAAATAATTCCTAGGCCTACTTTTTATGACTGACCAGGGAAGGTTATCAAATTTCCACAATATAAACACACCGTTCTAGGAAATATTAATTACACCCATGTCTTCTGACTACACAACAATCAATACTCAATTAATTAAAATACACAATTACGCTCGCGTATATACACTCCAATTATCATAAATCAAAGATGAGGAAATATTAATTCCCATCTCAGTAATATTAATTACACCCCTGTCTTCTGACTACATAACAAAGTAATACCCAATTAAATAAAATACACAAATACGCCCGTGTATCTACACTGCGCATTATCATAATCGCATTGCGATTTTCACAGACTACCTATTACATATGACAGAGCGCCCGCATATCTAAGCGCTATACTCACACAGATAATACCTCAAAAAAATACCCCGTTATACAATCCTAGCTACTGCTACTTATTCACAGAAAATTATTAGGCACAACTTCAAGTTTTATTATTTCTATAAGATAGCAATTGATGGCACTTCAAGCTAAATTAACTTTAATTAACTCCCAGAAGAAAACTTTACTTCAACGTGCTAAGAACTTACAGAACTATCTACTCGTTAAATTAAGATGTACACATACCCAATTATCGAATATCTCTCGTTTGAGTAAACGATAAGGTGTAGTTTCACGGCTGATTTTTCTGGAGACGAAGAGACCACTAACTACTAGACACTGTTATTTATTACAGAAAAAAATGATGCAAGAGCCACGCTATGAGTGAGTCATCGTATGGCTTTGCTTTGGGGCCGCTCTTAAACCAATAATCTTGCCGCAAATTAATAACCTCTGACCTCCGCCAATGATATTTGCAAACTACTCATGACTAATGTTTATTCTGCTCGCGCGCATCTTATTGCGCCATGTTAGATCATTTCTCTGAGGGCTTGCGTTACTAAAAATAAATCTGATTGGTTAAAGCGATGATTTGATGTACCTGGGTCGTGCTTTTCACACCCACCCCCGTCTAAACCCGGGTAGGTGTTTCTAACGTCGGAAAATTTTTACCCAGCCTAATAATACTCAAGCGCCTAATACAATAAAATGACCGCAATTATTTTACAAAGAAAATAAGACTACGTGAGCGCACTTACTTACAGAGAGAAGAGGACTGGGGAAAATTTGAAATTAAAACCCACAGTAATTCCTCATAAAAAAACTCAAATAATTACTTAGAGAAAAAGAACGGGGCCCGTTGAAAATAAAATCACAGTAACTTCTCACAGTGCCCCAACTCTGGTTCATGCTTTGCATCTCAGCCTCCACTGTTCTCCACTTTATGTCTTTGGTCTGCCTCTTAACTATGTGACTAATAAAACAAAAGAACCAAACAAACTAAAAAAATGTTAAAGGTAGTCCCATGACAACTCAAATTTCAGCTTTCCACCATGCTTTAAGGCACCAGTAGACTGAAAAAGTAAAAGTAAGTAAATTAAGTCGCGTGGTCTTCCTTGGTCGTTGACTGACAAAGCAACCAGTGACCATCACGCCTAGTGGTGCTTGTAGGGTAGCAACAAACTGTCTTTACCAAAAGAGGCAACTGTTCTAACCACTCTGTCGCTTGGGGACCCAACTAAACAAAGCATCAGGAAAAAAAAAACAACTAACTAACCTCAGAAACCAGGAGAAACCTCACTGCTAACTAACAAACACTAACCTTGTAACTTGTTATAAATAATGAAGGAAACCTGAGTCCTGTGGATAGTAAATAAATAAATAAAGGTAATTAACAGGTACTCGTTGGACATAAAGTCCTAGGTTCGATTCCCGGTAAGCCTATCACTTATATTTTCTTTTCTGTTGTCTAGTGCCATCCTTTATGTCCAACGAGTACCTGTTAATTACCTTAACTTGTTATAAGAGTGTCAGACTATCCATATTACGCATCATAAACTGTATTATCCAGCATTGCTTGAGTTATATGCCAAGGCAGCAAAGTCTTGGGAGGTTCCAGCAGCTGCTCTGCAACCAGGGATGAACTGGCTGTGATCCATACCAGAAGACCTTGTGTCTTGGATGGCTGACCTTCTTGTGTCTTGGATGGCTGAGTTGAATAATTTTCTTTAGTCGACTTGTTCAAATTATTGTTGAGCTTAAAAGTTTCTACAGGATGGGTAGCCAGTCCCATGCTCAAGCCTCCTGAGTCTCCTTTTATGACATGTCTGGCAGATTACAAAGTTACTATTCTTTGC
The DNA here is from genome assembly GCA_024509875.1 of Oreohelix idahoensis. Lineage (NCBI taxonomy): Eukaryota > Metazoa > Mollusca > Gastropoda > Stylommatophora > Oreohelicidae > Oreohelix > Oreohelix idahoensis. The sequence goes on from JAMPIV010010962.1 coordinate 45,858, forward strand.
TCTCCTTTAGGGCCCCTAAAATATTGTCGTGATGTTAATTGTTGATGGGAAAGGGGGGGGGGGGTGTGTTGGTAATATTGTTGCTTATCCTCTATTTATGATAATTAAATATTTTTGCTCAGCCATTTATTGTTTTCTAATTCAGATTATTGTTGATGTTATTCATTTAGTTTAACCATGCTCATTTTCTGTAACCATTTAGAATTTCAAACTCAGTTGGTGTTTTGTATAGGTCTGTATCCTTGTATCAGAAATCCTCTGTAACTGCTTCGTTTCAGAAACCAGATTTTTTCATTTTCCTTATGTTACCCAAATTGTGGTCGAAAAGTAGCACAAAGTCATCCAAAATGTGTTCGAAACATAGCCCATAGTCACACAAAATGTGTTCGAAAATGGCCCAAAGTTGCCCAAAATAGTCAGAAGTTACCCAGATTGTGGTAGAAAAGTCGGCCAAAGAAACTTTTTCAGAATATTTCGGTTTTCAGATGTTTGGATAAAAGGATACATACATATTTAATTTAAATGAATGTTTTCAGTATGTTATGCAGGCCATAGCTGCCTGGCACTAATAAGATCAAGTACAGTAGAACTCCATTTATCCGAACCCCAATTATCCGAACATCCAATTATCCGAACACTTTTTCCAGAAAAAAAAAAAAATCAGATGCCACAGTCACGTTAGACTAAAATTCTGAATCTTTTGATGCGGCAAACTTCAAATGTGTGCGAACAATTTGTAGAGAATGGGATGGCTAATGGTCGGTCGCTTACGTACAGGAAGTCAGTTAGATCATAAAGTCAGTTAATATCTGGTTTACCAATCCAAAGTACGTGTGCGTTCTAGGTAGAACACTGGCTAAACAGACAGTTCAACTTAAAATAATTGTGTCTGCTACTACAGCAGAATAATTTTGGTGTACAAGTATTTCTCTGTGCGATATGGCACCTTCCAGTAGGCCTAAAGCATATAAAAGGAACCACAATGTTTTGTCAATTGAAACGAAAACAGAAATTATCAAGAGACTAGGACAAGGTGAAACTGTGTCTTCACTTGCGAGGATTTTCAATGTTGGGAAAGCTACCGTCTCTGACATCAAAAGTAACAAGGATAAAATTATGAGTTTTGCATCGAAATTTGATAGTGAAAATGGGTCGAAGAAACGTAAAACCATGAGAAATGCGAAAGATGTGAACTTGGAAGAGGCTTTGTATATATGGTTTGTGCAAAGAAGAAGCAAAGGGGAACCTATCTCTGGTTCTCTGTTGTGTGAAAAGGCACTTCAGTTCAACAATCAACTTGACGGTCCTCCTGACTTTAAGGCTAGCCAGGGATGGTTAAGAAACTTTAAATCTCGTCATGGCATACGAGAATTGGAGATTCAAGGGGAATCTTTATCTAGCGATGCAACTGCCGCTAAAAATTTTAAAGAAACTTTCTTGGCTTTTTTGGAAGAAGAAGGTTATTCACTCGATGATGTGTATAATGCCGATGAGACTGGCTTATACTGGAAATCATTGCCTCAAAAATCACTTGCATCTCAGCGCGAAGCAGCTGCCCCTGGGTTTAAAAAGTGCAAAGAGAGAGTAACAATTTTGGTAGCCGCGAATGCCAGTGGAAGTCATCGTTTACCGGTGCTAATGATCGGCAAAGCCAAAAAACCACGTTGTTTAAAGAATGTGACATGTCTCCCATTGTGTTACAAAGCACAGAAGAGTGCTTGGATGAATAGTGAAATATTTCTTGATTGGTATACAAATCAGTTCATCCCAAATGTGAAGAGGTTGAGAGAACAAGAAAAGAAAACTGGAAAAGTAATTCTTCTACTGGACAATGCACCATCTCATCCAGAGACGGATACATTGAATGCAGTTGATGCAAATTTTAAAGTAATTTTTCTGCCTCCCAATGTAACAGCACTGATTCAACCAATGGATCAGGGTGTTATAGCAAAGCTTAAAAAGATGTACAAGAAGGAAGTCCTGCGTCGTTTATTGTTGGCTGAAGATGAAGAAAGTGTGGTGGCGTTTTCCAAAAAGCTTAATCTCAAAGACTGCTGCTATATGTTAGCTGATGCTTGGACCACACTGTCACAAGATAATCTCAACAAGGCTTGGAGTAGATTGCTTGGGAAAAAAGGAGGAAATGAAACTACTGCAGTGGACACAAATGATGATTGTATAAATGAAGTTGTGGAACTGTTTCAAGCAATGCCCGGATTTTCGGACTGTGACAAAGATGATGCACACATGTGGCTAGAAGATGATAATGATTCTGGTTTTCAGTTTTTGAATGACGAAGAAATTTTGTCTTTTGTGCAAGAAGAAAACCAAATACATGTAGTGACCGATGATGAAGACTCCTCAGAAGTACACGATGTACTTGTAGATTATGAAGAAAAACCAAAACGTCGACCAAGTCCTGAAGAGGCCTTTATAGCACTAGAAACAGCGATGGCTTGGTACGAGCAAGAAGATGACAGCTGTCCTACACAGCTTCTGCTGTTGAAGAGAATGCGGGACTTAGCAGCCAAAAGGAGACTATCCAGTTTGGTGCAAAAGAGGATTCCTCATTATTTTAAATAGTGGGCTACATCTGTGCAAGTACATGTATACGTAAGTTGCGCCTGGTTTTGAATCGTTTATAATGTTATTTTGAAAACATTTCTCTTTCTTAACAAAAATAACACTGACAAACAACATTTTTCTTTCTTATATACGAATAAGGTTCTTAGGTCAATTTCTTGTGCTGATTTCAAATCTGAAATCCGTTTATCTCTATCACGTCGGGTTCTTAAGATATTTGTGAATAAATATATTTTTGGGAAACCGTTATTTGCTCCGTTTCATTTTTACTATATAACTTATTAAAAATTAATAAAAAGCAACATAATTCTACTTTTTATACTGCTAAAAGATGCATGACATATGTTACGCGATTTTTCAAATAGTTACTGTATTTTGAAATAATTCTGAGCAAAATATGGCTTCTAGAAGTTGTAGAAATTCGGCTGATCTGTTCTGTTACGTGTGCGGATATTTTACCGATCGTGTTGACAAGAAAAACTTTACACCATTACTAAAGATAGCATATGAACTTTATTTCGATTCGAAAGTTGATGATGCAAATAAATCTTGGAAGCCAAATGCGGTTTGTTCGATACATTGGCAGGTTGGTTACGAAAATCGCTGAAGCATAAGTCGATGCCTTTTGGCGTGCCAGTAATATGGCGTGAACATACAAATCACACTACTGATTGTTACTTCTGCTTGATAAATATCCATGGTTTCACTTTTAAAACTAGAAAGTCTGTGGTTTATCCAAATATTGAATCGGTTTTGAAACTAGTGCCTCATGATCCAATCACGTGTCCGATCCAAGTACCACTAGAATAATATCCGTTGGACGTAAATGACCCATCAGAAAGTGATAGTTTACCTGCTTTAGAAACTAATTCTGACTCAGATTACATACCGGTGAATGATGGTGTTTACTTAATTAACCATTCAGAACTTTCAGATCTAATACGTGATCTCGCTCTTACCAAAGGACAAGCAGAATTACTCGGTTCGCGACTCAAAGAATGGAATATTTTAGCGCCCAATACTCCGATATCTAAATTTCGTCATAGACACAGAGAACTTGTTCAATACTTTGAGATGGATGATGACATTTGCTATTGCAAAGATGTAAATGGTCATGAGCACATAGTCAACGAATGGCGATTTTTCATCGATTCTTCCAAGACTAGTGGAGACCTAAAGGTCATTGCAATTCTCACGGGCATGCAGACTGGGTATACTAAATTTTGTTGCTTCCGATGTGAATGGGACAGCCGCAACAGACAGGAACATTATGCAAGAAAGGTGTGGCCTATCCGAGATCGTATGCAGCTCGGGCATAAAAATGTAATACGCGAGCCATTAGTTAACAAAGACACCTTCATTTTACTACTGTTACATATAAAGTTGGGGCTCATGAAGAATTTTGTAAAAGCGTTAGATAAAACGAGCAAAGCTTTCACTTATCTTCGAGAAAAGTTTCCGCAAGTTAGCGATGCAAAGATAAAGGAAGGTATCTTTGTAGGACCTCAGATTAGGAAAGTTATTGCAGACAAACAATTCGAGAACTTGTTACATGGTAGTGAACTTCGCGCATGGATGGCATTCAAATCGATCGTCGATAACTTTCTGGAAAATCACAAATTTGTCGACTATGTTGCATATTGTTAAGCAGTGCATAGATGCATACATAATTATGGGCTGTAACATGTCCCTCAAAATCCATTTGCTCGATTCGCATCTTAACTTTTTCCCTGACAACCTTGGCGAAGTCAGCGATGAACATGGAGAATGATTCCATCAAGATATCGCCGTAATGGAGTCACGTTATCAAGGACGGTGGAGTGTGACCATGCTTGCCGATTATTGTTGGATGCTTCATCGCGATGTACCACATGCCATTCACCGACGAAAGTCGACTGCAAAGAAATTCAAGCCTACATAACTGTTATACTTCTTGTACGAATGATGTTGTAATACTGTATGCGTTGTTAAAAAACTTCAATTGCGTATTTCTAGAAATCCCGACCTGATAGAGAAAAACGGTTTGCAGATTTAAAAACAGCGCATTAAAATTGACCAGAAAAACATAGAAATGTTAGAGAAAGAAAAAAAAAGTTTTTTTTTGTTAGTCAGTGTAATTAATACAAGTAGTACATGCACTGCAGTGTAATAAAAGATTTTGGTGATACAGTGATCTAATACAGTGTGGGTATTATTATTACAGTACAAGTAAATATGTTTTATAGTGTATTTTCCTTGTGATGGTTAATTATTTTTAGAAATATGTGTACATGTACTCGATACATTATGTAATCCAATTATCCGAACATTTGATTATCCGAACGATGCTCGGTCCCATGGGGTTCGGATAAATGGAGTTCTACTGTAATATAATTCTGAGGATGGACCCATTTGATATATTCACAGCACACAACATGGAACTTGTGAAGGTGGTAGACTTCAGTTCCTTTCTAAATGGCTTTCTGGAAGCAGACAGTTTGATCATGTACCCAGACTTTGTAATGAACAGTGTTTCACTTATGGCAGATGAAGTGCTTTCTGCTCATAATAACTGTAGCTTTATCGAGGCACCTGCCTTTTTCATAATAAGGAGTCCTTTACATTACTGGATGGTGACCAAAGGCCATAGAGTGGATGTCACGTTCCAGATTTACAAGAAGTGGGTACAGCAGAAGTCCATGCTGCATTTGCTTGATGGTGTTCAGTGTAAGTTATCAAAGTTCTAACATGTTATCGATTTTGTTTGTCACATATTAACCGGGTTTTTCCATTCACACTATCATTATGGATCAAGAAAAGTTTATCATCCATTCACACTATGACCTTATTCAATTTTCATCATTTAACATTTTCCTATTAATAGAATTATTAATTTAATGTATAAAACCACATCTCTGTAGCCTCTTTTTACCTTTTTGTTTCTTCATCATTCACAATTTAGGTATCTGCTATAGGACTACCTTTATTTTTGATCTTTCAAACAAGTCAATAAATTCAAATACCTGGGCACATTAATAACAATGGATGGAAGATGCATCTCAGAAGTGAAGAGCAGAATAGCTCAGGCAAAAGCAGCATTTTATAAAATGAAGAGTATTTTATGCAACAATTCTTTGTCATTGGAAGTAAGAAAGAGAGTTCTTAATTGTTATATAGAACCAATCCTGACATATGGGAGTGAGTCATGGACAATTAGTAAACAAATAGGGAAGGCACTAGAGGCAACAGAGATGTGATTTTACAGAAGAATGTTAAAAATACCATGGACAACCAAAAAGAGTAATGAGGATGTCCTGAAAAAGGCCAAAGCGCAAAGGAAAATTATTTCACAAGTTAGAAAGAAGCAATCCACTTTTTTTTGGGCATGTTATGAGAAGAGGAAAGCTGTAATATATCGTAACAACAGGTAAGATTGAAGAAAAAAGAGATAGGGGGAAGACAAAGAGAGCAAATACTGGACAGTTTGACATCGTGGCATGGAAAGAATCAACAGCAGAATTGATAAATTGTACTGGAGACAGGAAGTTGTGGAGAGACATGATCTCCTACATCACTAGGCACGGTAGTTGAAGAAGAAGAAGAAGTTAATTTTTTCTTATTTTCCAAATGAACAAAAAAAACGTCTCAGTCTGTTACAGTACAGTTTCTGCTTGTGATTGTTTTTCTCCCTTACAGTTGATGTTGCTCAGGCTATGGTACACTGTCTAGCAAGTCCACATAACTACACTAGACAGTCAGCTGGAAACTACTTCGTTGAGCTGATAAAGTTCACTCATGATGAGTGCCCAGGGGAAGCTGAGGATGAGGTCTTGTGCAATATCAAATCCAGATTAAAGTCAAGAATCTATCAGCTTACACAACAGTTTAATGCTGTGTTCACAAAATATGCAGAAAATGTCAAGGATAGGTCAAGTGATGGGGAGAAATTAGGCCAGCAAGAAAATTCCACCCGCTTCTACCAGAAAGCTGCTGTTAATTACTGCAGACTTCTAAGTGAATGCACTGTCACAAGTAATGTGTGGTGCAGAAGTTATGCTGAAACAGACATGTTTGATCAGCTTACTGAGTTGCTGCAGGTCATTGCTGCTGATAATGATGTGGACCAGAATGACCTCTTCAGGCCCAGCACTGTAATGTTGATCAGGCTTATTACTTACAGGTATTACAAGTAATGTGTTTATTATGTGTGATGGGTATTACAGTAATAATTGTGTCTTTGGAATGTAAAAGTGTGAGAGTGATATTTAAAACACTGCATCATCTTATTGTCATTTTCTATTTTCCTTCTTAGAGAGTATAGAGCCACCTCTGCTGTTGGTCACCTTGCATGGAGGCTGCACCAAGCATTCACATGCTCCTGCAGGGGTTGTTTTGTAGCCAGTTTTTTTTTAAAAACAGGATTAGGTAGCCAGGCTCATGCACAACCTCATATTAGTCAGAAGTACCGTGCCTAGTGGCATAAGAGATGATGTCTCTCCACAACTTCCTGTCTCCAGTATAATTGATCAATTCTGTTGTTGACTTCTTTCCATGCCATGATGTCAAACTGTCCAGTATTTGCTCTCTTTGTCTTTCCCTGTCTCTTTATCCTTAAATCTTACCTGTTGTTACGATATATTCCAGCTTTCCTCTTCTCATAACATGCCCAAAAAAAGTGGATTGCTTCTTTCTAACTTTTGAAATAAGTTTCCTTTGCGCATTGGCCTCTTTCAGGACATCCTCATTACTCTTTTTGGCTGTCCATGGTATTTTTAACATTCGTCTTTAAAACCACATTTCTGTGGTCTCTAGTGCCTTCCCTACGTGCTTACTAGTTGTCTATGACTCTCTCCCATATTTCAGGATTGGTTCTGTATAACACTGAAGAACTTACTTCCATTGACAGAGAATTGTTGCATAAAATACTCTTCATTTTATAGGATGCTGTTTTTGCCTGAGCTATTCTGCTCTTCACTTCTGAGATGCATATTCCATCAGTTGTTATTAATGTGCCCAGGTAGTTGAATCTGTTGACCTGTTTTAAAACTGTTCCTTTTACTTTGATATTGCATTCTGGGGAAGCCCTTTTCTTTGAGACGACCATTACTTCTGTATTTTTGCTATTAAGGCTGAAGCCTTTATTTTCACTTTCTGTCACTATTGTATCAACCATTTCCTGCAGCTCCTTTTCACTTTTTGCAATTAAGACTGTATCATCAGTGTGTTTCAAGTTGTTTATATTATGTAGAGATGTGGTAACTGAAAGAGATGTGTAAATACATTATACATGAGATGTGCCATCGTCATCAGCAGCACCTTTCTTCTCTTTAAGGAGCATTGACCTTCAACAAATTCGTGCCAAGTCTTCCTGTCCTGTGCCAAGTCTTCCTGTCCTGTGCCAAGTCTTCCTGTCCTGTGCCATTCGCTCAAGGTCTTTCCACATCTTCTTTATCCCTCATCCTTAACTCTTTCAGTCCCAAGCAAAAAAGTGGGTTTGGCCCAAGCAAAAATGGCCACCCCAGTGCGTTTTTATTGTTGTTGTTTGGAAATAATTTTTTAAAATTTTTATATGCATAAATAACTTTGTTGTTGTATATGAAACTGAAGGTAATTGGATGTACTTTACTCTTGTGCTACAAGTATAAAAGCTTTCATTGAAAAATGATTAGTTATTCAAGGTAAAATGGAGGATATGCGCTTAAAAAAATGATTAGTTATTCAAGGTAAAATGGAGGATATGCACTTAAAAAAATCGCTTTAAAAATCTAAAATAAATATCTCAAAACAGAAACACGTTCACTCTTAAACACGTGCGGTATTTAAAAGAATGTACTTGCAGTCGGAAATGACTTTGTGGGTAGTTATAATTAGAAACAGTCTCAAACAGAGGCACATATACTAAAGGCTTTTTAAAGTCGATTGGGCCAAGCGCGTCTAACCCCTGAGCCTTTATAAAGTCGATTGGGACTTAAAGAGTTAATAGAGGACCGTCTTCCATCTTGGATGACAGTAGAATTTAAATTAACTACTTTGGTTGGCTTGTCAATATTTACTAAAGTTTTTCTGATTAAAGTTTCTACAGGATGGAGTAATCTGCCCCATGTCAAACCCTTCTTAGTCACCTTTTACAACATGCCAGGTAGGTTACAGTGTAATTATTCTGTGCACCCCTTTTGGGCCCCGCAGACACACAGATGAAGTGAGATATGTTAAGATATGATAAATGAGATCCACTTGTAACTATAGTTAGTGAGACAGATGTAATTAACATGAAAATGATAAGATCTATAATGTGGAGGAAAAAGATGTGTGAAATGTTACACTAGATTTTTTTTAATAAAAAAGGGATAAAGCGACCAGGTAGGATGTTAAATATATGCTCTGTTTTCATCAGCAGTGAAATGCAGAATTTAAAGGTTGAGAAGCTGATCAAGTTACTGATCCATGTCTCTGAGATAATCAACTATTCCATCATCTGTGATGCTATCTATATGGCAAGGTTAATACTAACTCAGTAAGTAAATATCTTTCCTTTTTTTTCTTTTCTAGAATGCACCACATGGTCTTACAACAGGTCCGTAAGCTTTTATCTGAAACATTCTGAAAATCAAAAGTTTCTTTGGGCGACTGGGCAGTTTTCGAACACATCTTAGGTGACTTTTGTAACGCAATTTGGGCATCATCTGGAAACCGAATAAATCAGAGTTTCTGAAACACAGCTGTCCCAGAGGACTTAGGATAAAACATATGGACCTGTATTTGTATATGCACAAGAAAATGTATATGAAGATGAAAGAATTTGCAGATTTTATAGTTTCCTCAACTGATTGTACATTTTTTAAAGAACATTGCTAGCTCTGGTAACCTGAATGTTTATTGCTTCTCATAGCAAAGTTACCATATTCAAAACCTGGTAGCGTCAAGACCAGTGGCCAGATAATTGAAAAAGTCGATGGCTTTACCCATTTTGGAAGTAGCATTGATAAAGAAGGAGGAACAAACCAGAATGTCAGTGCCAGGATAAATAAAGCCAGATGTTTGCCATCATATCTCTCAAACCAGAATGGAATTCTGCAGCTCTTTTCCAGGAAAATAAAATTAGTCTGTTTAACACAAGTGTAAATCTGCCTCAGTTCTGAGAAATACGGCATTCCACCAAGAATGTCATGTCCAAACTCCAGGCATTCTCCATGGGAGACCTCTGTCATATTCTTCTATCAAATGGCAATACGTAATAAGAAATATGCAGAATAGAACCAGACAGCAACCAGTAGAGCTGGAAATGAAAGAGAGAAAGTGGAGATGCAAAAGACATGACTAGGCATGCCCCTTGAATGAAACCCACAGGGAAAGATAAAGTTGGGAAGGCAAGGAGAGCCTGGAGAAGAATAGTGTGGGAGAAAGCCAAGGTAGCAGGAATCTCTTGGAAGGAGCTAAAAAAAAAAGTTAACTGTGTGTTTCGTTGGAACAGAGCGGAATAAAAGATGGAATGAGAATGAAAGAAAAATAAATGCTATTTATCATATCATTTCTCCATTTTATATTTAATTTTTACAGTATGTTACATAAAAAGTATAATCAGTATGGAGCTTATTCTCAGAACATCTGAATTTATCAGTACAGATACCTTCATTGGAGAACAAAAGTACAAGAATAATGACCAAAAAAAAAAAAAAAAGAATTAGGAAAACACATAAAACTAATAATTAAATAGTGTGGACTTCTGGAGGTGTCTTTATCCACATTGACTAACAGAAGGATTTTGAAATTTCTGTATTTGTTTTCTATGATTTGTATGCTTCTGTGCTTATTTTTAGTTGTCCGTCAATTTCTAGTTTACTAATGTTATATATCATGAATATCTATCCAGGTTTAAAACTCTTGTTCAGGACCAGATGCTGCTGGTTGAGTTCTCCCTCTTGCCGCTGTTCGTATTGTTTGATGTAACTCCACAGTCAGTTCTCAACGTTTGCCCAAATGCTGTAACGTCTGTGAAATCTTTCCTGAAGGCGGAGCAAAAGTCAAAACCATCTAGTTTACTGAAAGTGACAGTGGACAACCTGTCCAGTTTAGCTGATGTTCAGGTATGTGTATAGAAATTGTAAAATGCTAAGTGCTGAATCAAGAGCTTTTTTTTTCCTGTGTATGTTCAGATCACCAAGATGGGTCCCAGCTATGCCTGCCTCTTCATAGGCTACCTGGAGTATCAGGTGTGGCAGTAGAATCCTGGACCTTTTCCATTTATGTATCATAGATACATTGATGATGGCATAGGTCTCACTGATATGTCAGAGGCTGACCTATCAACAACTTCTACCCTGCGATCCAATTCACCTCTCACATCCCCACTGTCTCTGTTAATTTCCTTGACATTGTTGTCACCATCACTCTCCCCCACCTTAACACTTCGGTGTACTACAAACCCACTGATGCACACAGTTACCTCTTGTATACTTCCTCTCATCCTCGGGCTTGTCGTGACTCCTTGCCTTTCTCTCAACTTCTCCGCCTCCGTCGGTTATGCCAAGATGATGATGACTTTCTAGGCCGAGTGTTATGAGTAAAATTCATAACGTCTGTCGATATCAAAATGGTTCGACAAGGCTTCTCGTTTGTTTATTATATGTAGTCATTGGTAACACAGGAAGTAACGTCATTGCCTCGAGGTACAGATCGGCAACTTCAAAGTTACGATCTAAAAAAATGGGAGATCGGCTGGTAGACTCTTCTATGTGTGTAGTTGTGGCAAGTGGACGTATGTCTCTGAGCTCGTGAAATATATATTAATTGTGTAAAATCCCTATGATGTTCCAGCAAGAGATCGTCAATATGCCTCTGTTAGATGATACTAGTTATATTTAAAAAGGGAATCTGGATTCTGTTGAAAAAGTGAGTCAGAATTAAATAAACGTTAAAGTCTATCTAACGACAGTGTTTTCGAGCTATGACATTACAGAGACTCTTTTATGACGTCTTAAAGAATGCCATTATATATTGAATGGTTGTATAACTGATAATGGAGCATCGTCTCATGTTTGATTAAACATTTGTGAATCGTTTCCACTTCGCTTTCAACTACTTGACTATGGCAGTTTGGTATGGATTGTGTGCGGTGGTCTTGTGATAAAACCCTAGCAGTTTCTTGGCCAGAGTAACTAGAAGGTTACTGCATATGAACATTATAATTATAATAATTTAAAAGACCCCACAGCGCAACACCGAGCACAGGAAATGTTGGACTTCTTCTGCAGGAGAAGTATCCAGAGGATGTTCTTACCTCTGCCTTAGAGCGTGTTCTCCCTATGTCACGTCTAGAGACCCTCAACCCCCGCCACAAAACCTCCTCTGATAGAGTCAAGTTAATATTGACCTATTACCCTCATGGCGCTGCTGTCAAAAGGATCCTGTATCGCCACCTACCTCTTCTCCAAGCTGACCCAGTGGCGCGGGAAGTGTTTTGTGAGCCACCCATGCTGGCATATACGATGATGAGATGAGATACAAATTTGAGGGACCTCCTAGTCCACAGCCGTTTGAAAACTGTCAACGATGGCCATTTTGGGACCCAGCCATGTAACCGAACACGATGCAAGACATGTCAGTATGTAATCCAAACATGTTTAGTGTCATTCCCAATGGCCAAGTTCACCATCACCCATGGCTTCAAATGCGAGTCACGTAACTTCATTTATGCTATCATATGCAAACGTTGCAATATTACTTACATCGGCCAAACAGGCACACGGCTGGGGGACCGATTCTGCAGACACCTCTACGGCATCTCTCAGTTGAAATCCACACCTGTGGCCATCCACTTCAATGGCCCTGGCCACCACAGTGCCACTGACATCCAGATGACAGCCATCAGATCCTGTTCCTCGGATGCCAACAGTTGATTCCGCCTGGAACAATGCCTCATCCATCTTATGGGTTGCCTTAAACCCTATGGTTTGAACACCCAGGCATTCTTTTGTCTGAGGCGTCCTTTTCTATCTAGTCCCAGTTTTATTATGACTTTCTACTATGACTGCGATCACCTTTGACTTCTCTCCTATTATAGATATATATATATATTTTTGTTGTTGTTGTTGCAAATTTTACTCCATATAAAATTCTTTTTTTTTTTAACGAATGTTACTCCATATAATAAATGTTTTATTTTATTATTTTTATTTATTTAATTTTTTTTTTTTTAAACTCTTTCTACCTCTTCTCTCTCCATATCTTTTTTTTCCCTTAATATCACTTTTCCCTCACTCTGTTTTCCTTTTTTCATTAATTTTTGCTTTTCTACCTTTCGGTTTTCTCTCCAACTGACACTGTCAGGGAGTACATAAAAACATGCTGTTTTTTTCCTGCTTATGTTCAGATCAGCAAGACAAATGTTTTTTCCTCTGTGTATCTTCAGATCAGCAAGACATGTTATGGTCCTTTCATTGATTATCTGGAGCTCAAAAGTATGGACCCACCCAGTGAAGTTGGCTTACCCATGATGAATGGAAGAAACATAAGAAGTGACACATTTCTAAGCTTCCTGGTCCTCATGTTGTCACAGATCAACTTAGCACTTAGTGAGTGACATTTGTCATTTTATTTATTTCTGACTGGTTTATTGCGTCCAAATTGACGAACGAACGAACTTTATTTTCAAAGGGTTAAGAATTGGGCACGCAGGCCCGTCTTACATTCTGCCCTTCTTCTCTCTGTCATCTTACATACCGTATCCTTTCAATAGCACATGTATTTTGAGCATTATTTAAGCATACAACATTATCAAGGTAAAATAATAACATACATTTGTAACATCCAGTCATACTCAAATTTAAGTATGTTAAAAAAAAAAAAAGGGAGAAAAAAATTAATTAATTAAAAAAAAAACACACACACACAAACTAACAAAATCTAAACCATTCATACAGTAAATTAGATATAATTTGAAACATAATCAGATTATGGTGGCATATAATAAGAACTCGTGAAATTTTGGAAATCTGCTGCTGAATGACCTGGGACTTCGTGTGTTGTCAGCGCATGCGGAAAATGTTCTCACAGGTGAGCAGCTTTGAGTCCCAAGCAGATACTGCCACAGGGAGTGAATTGTTGACGCCCCCACTATACGAGATCCATCTTTATGACCTATGCTCCTTAGGGAGGTAAAGGCTATTGACTGATAGATGAGAATCGTGCATATAGGCCCGTCTTGCATTTTGCCCTTCCTCTTACTCATCTTTTATTGCTAGTTATCCAGACATTCTCCAACATACTTAAGGTATTAGTTTAATGGCGTTGCAACATTATAAGTAGTATAATAGCATATATTTACAGTATCTGATTACCATTAAGAAGTAAGGTATATTAAAATGAAAAACTAGATCATCAGACCCTCCATATTAGATAATAATTGGAAACATAATCCCTTAGGGCGGCATATAATCCGCACTCATAATGTATTTGAACAGTCTACGGTTATATGAGTAGGGACTGTGCATGTTTTTTAGGTCATGTGGAAGATTGTTCCAAAGATGAGCAGCTGAGTAAGCCAAACTCTTGACTGAGGGGTTAGAGGGTTAGAGTGCTGGTCTCTCCTGGCAAAGGTGCTGGGTTCGGTTCTTGGTATCGACACACTTCAGTACCCAGCTGTAAATGGTAACCTGATTTTGCACCTGAGTTAGGGAAGGAAAAAGCAGCAAGGAAGGGAACTGGTCACCTCACTTCTTGATGCTGGACCTAGTATAGTGAAGTCTCTAACACTTTACTCTCTTCGGCAGTATCTGCTATGGGACTACCTATTTTTTTTTTACCCTTAGACTATTTCTCTTTCTTGTACCTGTTAGCTCTGTATGGAGCTACCGCTGCAGGAAACCTGCATGAAGGAATTAGTGTGCTCTTGCAGTGACAGTATCTGTAGCGGCTTGTTTTACAGGATGAGATAGCCAGGCCCATGCGCAACCTGGTATTAGTTGCCTTTATGAAATGTCTGATGGAGCGGTAATCCTGTTATTTCTTTGTCTCCTCAGAAACTCTCGGTAACTATACAGGCTTGAACTATTTAGGGTATATTATTTTCATATAATACATATTGCTTTTATATATTTCTCGGAGTTTTATGTGAGTACATTGATACATCTGGGAAGGTTAAAGCGGCCAGCATTATGATGACCACATCACCCTTAGTGTGCCGATGATCAGGAAAATATGGGCCTAATGCCATATTCTCAATATGCCACTACGAGCGTGTAACAGGATCCTTTACCTCCTTACATTGATATGGGCCCTGATAAGGTCTGTTTACAGGGTGCCAGTGGCTTCAGTTACCTGAATTAATCAGCAGTATATTTTTTTCACTTGTTAATTAATCAACACAGCACTAACTGATTGTCCTGTTTATGACTATAGATTGGCCAGAATAGATGAGTCTGCATGTAGATCCTGTTGGTAAAAATTATGTTTCACATTTTTGCATAACATGCTTTAGAAAATATTCATTATATCCGCTTTAGTAATGCTAGGCATTCTGGAAAATATATCCAATTTATCATATGCTTTTGAGGTTCCTTATTCGTAAATTTGAAGTAGATATTTTGTATGAGGGTAAAGTGTTTCAGTATTTTCCCCTAGTATTTTCCATAGGCTGTCCCTGCGTATGCTGTGTATGAAAATACTGAAGGCTTATGGAATTCCCAGCTGCGTTGTTTCCATCATAAAAAGCCTCTATGCTAACTTTATATGTAGTGTTAGGCAGAGCAACCTAATTTTGTGGTGAAAACAGGAGTACGACATGGATGCCCCTTATCAACCACTTTATTTTTAACAGTCATAGACTGGGTGATGCGCCAGACAATAGTGGACAGTCTAAGAGGAATAAGATGGAAAATGTTCTCTACACTGGAAGATTTGGAATATGCAGATGACACTACTACTCGCACATTCATATCAATAATCCAAGAAAGAACAGATAACTATAAGTATAGTCAGCAGGTGTGTCTGAACATCATTCTAAAGAAGACAAAAATCATGACACTCATTGTGGGCAATCCTGAGTCCTCAACAACAGAATGGATAAAGCAAGAACAGCCTTTGCTAGTCTAAACAACATCTGGAAGTCTTCTCAGTACAACACAAACACAAAATTAAGATTATATGAGACCTGTGTAATTTCTGTGCGGAATGCTGGAGAGTAACAGAGAAGGAAATGCCGAAATTGTCCTCTTTCCACTCAATCTGCTGAAGAAAAATTCTCGTAATCTTTTGGCCAAATACCATCATCAACCAAGAACTGCTGACTTGGAGCAACCAAGAGGACATGCACACCATCATATCTGGCCGACGCTGGAGTTGGGTTGGCCATGTTCTCAGAAGAGACCCTGATGCCATCACAAGAGCAGCTATGCTATGGACCTCTGAAGGAAAGGCTGACCAAAAACAACTTGGCAGAGAACTGTGGAGGCCAAGATTCAAACAATGAACCAGAGCTGGGGCACTGCACGAAAGATGGCTGCCGGCCGAGCATTGAAAGCAGTTTGTTGCTGCTCTACAAGATGCAACCAGGCGTGATGACCACTGACTGCTTTGATAGTCAGTGGCTAAGGATCAAAGAAGGAGAAAGTGTTTCAGAATAAACAAAGAGATGAAGTAGTATATCATTGTAATGCTCATAATTGCTGTAGATGAAACAGAAAAATGTGTAATTGAGTAACTTTTTTTTTTTTGGTTAGTATTTTGGTTTCAGTCTTGAGTTAATTTTAGTCTGATCATGCTTAAAAAGTAAATGTTGTTTTGCTTTAGTTACACAAAGTACGTACACACATTTTTATTTGGCTTTTAAAATTTTATCTTTTTTCATGGTAGATCAGTCAACAGATGATAAATGCCCATTAAAAATAGTCCAGACCCACAGTCTTCTAGATAATGTGCAGGCTTACACCAAGGCTTGTTTGAATCATTTGAACACTTCATGTTGGGTAAGTGCTTTGAGCGTCAGTGATGCTTGTGTGTGTCTAGAGCATTTTTGTTTGTTTGTTATTTTGGGAGTTAATTTTTCTTTTAAATTATTTAAAAGAAATCGTTCTTGAGATAGATCAGGAACACATTACTGCATGCTTTGTAGAAAGGTTAGACAGCTATGCATGATTTGTATGTAGGTACATGTGGAAAACATCACTACAGGACTTGTAGGTAGAGATGTGTAGAAAACATCACTGCATGACTTGTAGGTAGACAAATGTTGAAAACATCACACTGCATGACTTGTAGGTAGATACTTGTAGAAAGCATCACTGACTTGCACTTAGATGGTTGAAGACATCACTGAGTGATGCGTAGATAGCTGGAGAAGGAGAAACCATCACAGAAAGACTCATAGAGCAATAGAAGCATCATGTTACAGGCTGGTATCTTGTGCTGTTGTGTTTTATACGTGTGGCGTGGGCTTTTGCACACCACTTGCCGGAAATAATGATAATTGGGGTGCTGGCAAGCGCAGCACCATTGCGAATCGTTACTATGCATACTACCTAAGGGGTGGCTTTATTTTGGAATATATGAATGGGAATTGTGTGTTGTAAATTCACTGTGTCAATATTTTAAGCCTAAGAGGGAATACGGATAGTATGCTGCTATGTTTAAAGTGTATGAATACTTAATTTGGAAATAATCTGCAGATCAAGGGATGCTAATTGTCTTGTGGACATTGTGAATTAAATACGATATTCGTGATGGAAACTCATCGCACTGATTGAAGTTGTCTGATTACTAGCCTTTATGGATTACTTCTTTTTGGAAGTTGATATTAATTATGGCAAACTACACTATTACTCCTAGCAGAAATCATGAGCTTATTATGATGCAACAATATCTTGATATCGAACGCTATAAAACAAACGCCACATACGTGTGTATGAATAACAGAGAAAGAAAGACAGAAGAAAAAGCAATAACTAAAGAAATGTATTTATATTATGACTGACTTGATGAGCTTTTAAATGTATCAAAATTGGATGTTTCTTGTTTCCTGTTGCAGCATCTGTCTACCATCATGGATTGTTACCTAACTGTATTAAAACATCTCAACAATGTTGAACCATGCGAGAACAAGGTGCTCTTGTCCAGAGCTGTGGAAACTGGTTGTGCTTATAACAGACAAATCCTCCAGGATGTTCTACAGGGCCTCCAGTTTAAGATGTTTGACCGTGACCCAAATGTTCAAGAGATGGCGGTGAAATCCGTTGGGGATTTGTTTTTTATTGGTCAGTGTTAATGAGCAAATATTATATAGTCACAACAGATACATTAGTACTTAGATACCTGTATTGACCCATTTAGCGCGACAGTTCTTGTAACTGACTAGCATTTTGATTAATGTATGAAAATGAAATAGCTCAGCAATGAAGTAAAAGTGCAGTATATAATTATGTGTGTGTGTGTGCATGCATATATGCATTCTTAATACGCAGAATCCGTTGAGGCCATCTAAAATGCTTCTGCTGATCAGAAACAGACCTTTAATGGTCAGAATCAGAAAATCGTCTCCTTAGGTGTGAAAACAGTTCTTCAACTTAAGCAAGTCCACATTTAAGTTGGGACAGAGTAACTATCTTGGCTTAACTGGACATTGTAGTTAACAGAAGTCTTAACAAACTTCAAGCTGGATTTATCTTTTAATTTAAAATTGCAAGTCGTTTTATTGTGTCCTGAATAAGAACAAAAAAAAAAAACCACTTTAGAATGTCATTTCCAATGACATTTTTTATTATTACTTTCATGAGCAAGTCATATGACTATGTAATGTATGTTTTAACGACTTCTGAATGCTCAAGTTCTGTTTGGTTTTAAAGACTATCTTCATTGCACATAGACAACTTCATCAGTGCTCCGATCTCCTCCCTTAGATCACACAAGGAGGATCTCAACACAGTGCACGAACTCCGTAGCACTAGCAAGAATCCCAGTGTGTGTATATAGGAATCACATATTCTATAAATATTTTTGTGGTGGGTAGGTTTCTAATTTGTAAGTTTTGCCAGGGCAGTGGCCAAAAGGCCTACTCTTTACAATTTCCAACTGCCGTTGGATTTTTAATGTGCACACTTTGTACACAGGACCTCCTTGTTTTCACCCTTATCTGAGGCTAGGCATCCGATCTCACTACCCAGGAGACCAGTGGGGATTATGACATCATTAGGACCACTAGTTCTGAAAAAAATTTTCATAAATTATATTCCCCCTGCTGGGAATTAAATCTGGTACCTTTAGAATTCAAGACGGACACCATACCTCTTAGCCACTCCAACCCCGCATGTTTTGTTAATCTTGATGTGCGACAAATTTAGATAAGTCTTTGAGCTTTATCTGTCCTAAGTAGTTCATTTTTGGGAGCTATAACTTGTCATTTATAATTTTTCTTCATCAGTTCATCAAGACAATTCAGTATTTGAAACCTCAGTAGATATGTGTGCCAGTCTGTCATCTCTTTGGCAGTGTGTTGATAATAAAACTGAGGGTGTAGCAATGAAAGTGCTGGAGTTTCTAACAGAGGCGGCAGTGGCTGATAAACTGAATGTTTTGCTGTCTTTAATGAATGTTACAGAGGTGGGTATAACTGTACAGAGCTTGTAATTTAATGTTATATCCAAGACGTTAATGTGCTACTTTAAGTTAACGAGCATCATCAAGTGCCATGCCTAAAGGTGTTGACTATCTATTCCCTCCACCGCTGTTTTCTGAAGTTTCTAGAACATCAAATACTTGCTGCCTGACATAATTCCTAGGGGTCTCTGAAGAAAGAATAGGAATACTGCTCCATTGGGCATGTCATGCAAGGTGACTAAAAGGTTATGCATTGGGCTGGAAACTTCACCTTATAAAACACATTGCTATGGAAACCACCACTGCAAGCGCATGTGAATGCTTGGTGCAGGCTTCCTGCAAGGGGAACAACTACAATAATGTTCCATGCTCCCTAAGGAGTGAAAAAGGAAAATGGATGAATTTACTCACAGTTTTCCTAGCTGTCTTGTCGTGATATTATCAGTCGACTGATAAATGATAATGCCTGGAATGATGATGCTATTGTATGGATTTGTGCTCCATGGTATGAAATCAGGATAAAGCTTCTTGGCTAGCTTAAGGGGCAGGATCATTGCTGAACAGAGCAGGGCTTACATGACAACAACCTCCAGCATGAGAATGGAGATAGAGGTAGCTACTGAAGTCCTAAGGTGGCTGTCTGAAACTCCATTAACCAGGGCCGTTTTTGTGTCCGACTCAGTACATGCATCGGAACGTCCAAAAAGGCTGGCTATGACATGATTGGATAACATACATAGAGGCCTCAAACCTTCTAGACTTTGTGTGGATCTACTGACCTGATCATGGAGAGGGGTTCAGGGCAGTGAGGGCAGAAGTTCTAAGGATACTGAGCCGACACTGAAATTGATAACCTGACACTGAAATTGATAACCTGACACTGAAATTGATAACCTGACACTGAAAATTGATGAACCGACACCGAAATTGATGAATCAACAAATCTAAAATTGCTGGAGTGTGTCATACAATGTTAAGACTAACAGGGATGGACATATGAGAGGATGGATCATGCATGTTTACAATCAGAGCACTATAGGAACAATTAGCATTAAATACCCTCGACATACCTATGGGCTCATCTGAAGTGCGAGGATGTAGATTCTGAAAAAATATAGCAATATCATGTCATACCATAACGTCTTCTCTATCTTTTTTTCTTTCCGCTTCTGAAGTTGATTGGATTTTGCTTGCATTGTTCTTTTATTTAGCAGCGACCTTGAGATATTGTTTACCTCTGCTCATTGTATTTCTTCTTAGCTGGCCATGGTTTGTGTAGTTTTCCTCTCAGGATCTAAATGTATGTCACCACATTTGATTGGCCAATGATTTAGTTACCTCAGCAGTTTACCTTACATCAGAGTGCCTTTTACATTCTTTAGTAATACTTTTTTCTTTCCAATGAGTGCCTACAGTTTACCAATTTTGAAAAAAAATTTGTTTATGGTTCTATTTGCCTCTTCGTTTTGAATCTCATTCTGGATCTGTTCAGATGTTAAGCTAAGTGATAGATATGTCAGTGATAAATATGTTCTTATCTTTATGTTATAATCACGTTACTTATTTGTGAAACTATTAGTTGTAATATATAAGTGTTTTAATAAACTGGACCTCACCTATGTTTGCTATATTTCACCCACACTAACCCCTTACTTGATTCAAATTTTGACAAATCAGAAATAAATGGAGCATATAAGATATGTATTCAAAGCAAGAAAAATAACTATTAAAAATAAATTCCTACAGTCTCCTTTGAAAATTTTGTAAACTGCAGCTGGTGATAGTAGCATCCATTATTACTATCTCTTTTGGGATTTTGTCATTTATATAATCTATCCTGTGCATATCTTAGCTTTCACTGGCCATGTAGACGATTCACAGCAAACTAAATGATATTAATGACATGATGATGTTATTTCCGGAAATAAAAAATTTTATGTTTAAAAAAAATTGGCCACATAATACACGTAATCTCATTTTCTGTTTCCACAGGCTGATGTGGTCACTAGGGTTGATACATTTTTGCTGTCAAGTCCATGGGATGATATTAAACCTGTAGCCTTTAACCTCCTGACCAAAGTGTGCCCACTGGACGTGCTTGTGAGGTATGCTGAGGCCTGCTTGCACCAGGACAATGTTCGTCTGGCTCTGGTTGTGCTAGATTACATCCAGGAAATCTTCTGTCAAGAGGCAAACAGTTTAACACTTAAACAGAAAGTAGATATGGTGATTTCTCTGCTTGTTCAAGGTTGGGGAGATCTAATCCTGCAGAAGACCAGTGCTGCAGATGTCTGCAGTTTAAGGAGAGCCTCTTCTATAATGGCTAAGATCCTTACTTTATTGGAGCAGCCAGGTGTTTGCATCATCATAGACAAAAGAGTGTCTGATTTTTGCCTCAGTTTAGGAATGGCCCTAGATGAACATTATGAAGGATCTCATGCACAGTTTGTAAAGATATGTGATGAGATTTTGAGAATATATGGTCATGTGGATACAGTGTCTGAGAAACAGGCAGCAAACAAACATTCAGATGTGCAGGAGCATATCAGTTGGGACACTGTGAATGCTGATCTTCATGGACATTGCCCGATGATAACAAAAAGGAAGGGCTCTCATATCAATAATGATAATAAAGGAATTCCAGTAGATGAAATTCAGAGATTTGAATCTTCAACCAAAGATAAACACAGCCTTTCATTTGTATGCTTAGTTTGCACATTGATTGATGCGAAGAAGATATCCTCCGCCAAAAGAAATAGGCAACATACAACGAACTCAGATGATTCTGAAAGGAAGCAAATATCAGACAGCCCTGAACTTTATTCAGATTCTTCTAAAGAGAAAATGGTATCATTTGATGAGTATGATTTTTTTATAGACTCTACTAAAGAAATGCCTGCATTAACACTTAGAACTGAATCCTTTGCTTCACAAAAGCAGATAGAAGAAATTCTTTCACACTGCGACAAATGTTCACACCCCAACTGTTTAGCAAATGCCACTGGTCTCTTGTCTTGGTTTGTTTTCCGAGAAATGTTCCGGAGAATAGAACCAGGTTCACTGCAGCAAGAAGCCCAGCGCAGCACAGATGAATATGAAAGAAACTCAGTTACCGTGTTATATGATCTGGATCAGGTTGTGAGAAGAAACTTCCATACCTTGCAGGATCAATTGGAAAGACAACTAACTGAGCATTTCTTCAGCAGTTTTTCTAGCTTTCTGAATACAGCATTGAATACTGTTGACTCCAAGATGCGAGGAGAAGTTCTGAAGGAGATAATTAACAATGCACACATCATGAAGCTGGTACAGCATGAAGAGGAAAATGTTATAAAATTTATATTACAGAAGAGGCGATCAGTCTTGAAAACACCCTTTGAAAACAATGAAAATCAGTTTGTGTTAGACCAGTTCCAAGAAAGATTGAACTACTTAAGTTCTCAAGGCTCCAAAGGTTATGTACAAGAACTGTTTGCTTCAGCAGATGGACTGAAGGTTTTGTTGCAGCTCTACATGAATGAGAACATAGATGGCAGTCTGGGGCATTATTCATGCATGAAATCAAACACTTCAACAGAGTACATAAAAAATAATACTGAAAGTGATCAGGACATGGGGGTAGATGTCAGCAAAATCATTGCTATTCTCCACAGTGTCTGTGGTGAGGTCAGGAAACCAGAGGTTACAGAGAGTCTTGCGTGTCTTGAAGTGGGTGACATTCATTTCCTGAAATGTTTCTTGCATGGTGAACTGGAGGACTGGGAGACAACTCAGGCACGTGTGAAGACTTTGCTAAATTCATCCTGGCAGGAGATTCTCCAGCCAGTTTTGCAGCTTCTTCAGTCCATGGCTAAACAGCTTATCCTTGTTGTATGTGACCAAGATAATCAGGTCAGAGTGGAGAGGTGCTCAAAAATTGTTGCTTGCTTTGGTCAGCTGGAAAACTGGTTTTCAGCAAAGGATAACGAGTTCAACAGTGACGGAGATGATGACCCAACTGCCATAGATTGTTTCTAGAAATGCCTTAGGTGTGTTCCTAGAAATGCTTTAGATCAAGTTTCTTAATCTGTGGTCCACGTATCACTTGGGGGTCCATGTACATAACCTAAAATGTAAAATGCTTTTATATACATTTTTCCTTTAATCGGACACTTTGCAAGATCAGTGGGGTCCATGACATAAAAAAAGGTTAAGAAATCCTGCCATAGATGATGATCTGGCTACCATAAATTGTTTCTAGAGATCCTCTTACATGAAGACCTGATGTTGACCCAATGTAGCTGTGTACACCATGCTCCTCTTACAGCTTTAATATATATGTTACAAATACTCCACCTGGAGCGTTATTCTCGTATGAGACAGCGTTTTATGTATACGTTACAATTTACAATTAAACTTATGATAGCTTGGTAAGGAAAAACGTTTTCACTTCTCACAGTTTAATCTCACACAAATACAAACATTGCCCCCTACCTTTCACGCGAAGCATAAACAATGTGTGATGATGGATGTGAAATTTTATGGAATGGTTTTCACACCTTGAGGTCGTTTTAGGACAAATACAAATTTAATAAGAGAAAGGAATGTTGTGTTTATTGATGTTAATTACATTTAGGAAAAGGAATTTGATTTTAACCATAAGCACTGAACACATTGTGATTAATAGTTTTGTATTTTTTGTTTATGAGAATATTTGTAGAATTGCATTTGTGTCGCATATCTGGGACGTGAGAAAGATTCATTAGATTTAACAAAACAGGCTGAAGTCAGCATTTGCTCTGTCAGCAGTAATGACAGAATCATTAACTCCTGACTCTTTTCCCATGAAAGAG
Organism: Oreohelix idahoensis; assembly: GCA_024509875.1. Lineage (NCBI taxonomy): Eukaryota > Metazoa > Mollusca > Gastropoda > Stylommatophora > Oreohelicidae > Oreohelix > Oreohelix idahoensis. The sequence goes on from JAMPIV010010962.1 coordinate 69,836, forward strand.
CAGAGGAAACAGGTGTCAGGTGTAAAATGGTAGAAAAATAAATACCTACGCTCATACAGATAAGAACACACTAGGACAGAGAGCTCAGAGAATTTAGACAGGCAACTTAATAATTAAGATGACTAAAAATGTAGGAAATTTGCTATAGGTCCGTGAGCTGAATTAGCCAGTACATGGACGAATGATAAAGTAGGAAAAATATATAGATTTTTATAGATAATGTTTTTATAGAAAATAGCTATAATAATAATACATTTTAAGAAGAGCATTTCTAAATAATCACCCGTGTGTTACCGGGGCCCGAAAGGGGAGCAAAGAATAGTAACACTGTCCCCTACCAAGCATGTCGTAAAAGGCGACTAAGGAGGGTTGGGCATGGGGCCGGTTACACCATCCTGTAAAAAAATTTAAACCACAAAAAACTTCAACAAATATGGACAAGTCAAATAAAGAAAATAAAACACAGCCATCCAAGACAGGGGAAGGTCCTCTCGCGGGGAGGCGTATGATGCAACACAGAGAAAGCCGAAAGGAGTCTGTGTTGCTGACTAACCTTCTTTCTTCTAGGAGAACTTCCAGATTTGGCACCTGGAATGTTCGGACATTAAACGAACAAGGGAAAGTGGCGCAAGTAGCAGCAGAAATGAGGGAATACAAAATCGAGGTTCTGGGAATGTGTGAAACAAAGTGGAAGGGGGTAGACAGGAAGAAACTCATCACAGGTGAATTGGTGCTGTCCTCAGGACATGAAGACGAAAGTTCACACCACAGTGAAGGGGTAGCTCTTATGTTATCTAAAGAAGCACAGAAAGCACTAATTGAATGGGAAGCTGTTGGACCCAGAATAATAACAGCTTCTTTCAAAACAGCTAAAAAGAAAATTCATGTAAATGTCATCCAATGTTATGCACCAACTAATGACAAAGAAGAGTCTGTGAAAGAAGCATTTTATACTAAACTACAGGAAATTATGGATAAAGTAAAAAGAAGAGACATCACAATTTTGATGGGTGACATGAATGCAAAGATAGGTACAGTCAACACTGGATTCGAAGAAGTCATGGGAAAACATGGGCTAGGAGTAATGAATGAAAATGGAGAGCTATTCGCAAACTTCTGTGCTTCATATCAACTGGCTATAGGAGGAAGCATGTTTCCACATAAGAGAATACACAAGGCAACATGGATATCACCAGACCATAGAACAGAAAATCAGATTGATCATATATGCATAAACAAGAAGTTTAGATCATCATTGCAGGATGTAAAGGTATATAGAGGAGCAGATGTGGCATCAGATCACCATCTTCTGATAGCCAAAGTAAAAATGAAACTCAAGAGATATGCAACAATGCAAAACTATAGACAAGTTTAATGTAGGACAGCTAAGAAATCAAGAAACAAGAGACAAATTTGCGGTCACAGTATCCAACAAATTCCAAGTGCTCCAACAGCTGGAAGATGTAGAGAATACAGAAGACTATTGGCAGCAGGTCAAAACAGTATGGAAGGAGACATGTGAAGAAATACTGGGGAAAAGGGAAAGACAACAAAAAGCATGGATAACAACAGAAACCATCAATAAGATAAAAGACAGAAAAAACAAGAAAGCAGAGTTAAACACAAGCAAAACTAGAAGCTCCAAAGCCAAGGCTCAAGAAGTGTACACAGAAGCAAAGAAAGAAGTAAAAAGAAGTATCAAAAGAGACAAGAGGAAGTATATTGAGGAGTTGGCAAGAGAGGCAGAAGATGCTGCAGCCAAAGGAAATATGAGAGAACTGTATAGCAGCACAAAGAAGCTAACAGGGAAATACAAGCAAACAAGTTGCCTCATAAAAGACAAGAATGGGAAACTGCTCAGCAATATACAAGAGCAAATGAAGAGGTGGACAGAATATTTTGGGGACCTTCTCAATAGACCAGCTCCACAAAACCCGCCGGACATCCAGCCAGCAGAAGAAGAGCTACAAATTAACGGTGAAAGACCAACGAAGGAAGAAATAAAGAAAGCCATAAAGCTTCTAAGAGAGGGAAAAGCGTCTGGACCTGATGGCATTCCAGCAGAGGCCATCAAAGCAGATATCGACACGGCTACAGAGATGTTATATAAATTACTTGGTAAAGTCTGGGAAAAGGAAGAGATACCAGCAGAATGGAAGGAAGGATATCTGGTTAAGTTGCCTAAGAAGGGAAATTTACAAGAGTGCACAAATTATAGAGGAATAATGTTACTATCAGTGCCAGGAAAAGTGTTAAACAGGATTATCCTTGAGAGATTAAAAGAGTCCATAGACAAGAAACTGAGAGATGAACAAGCAGGTTTTCGACAAAACAGATCATGTACAGACCAGATAGCCACTTTGAGAATAATAGTTGAACAAAGTCTGGAATGGAATTCACCACTATACATCGGATTTGTGGACTACGAAAAGGCATTTGACAGTGTAGACAGAGAATCACTTTGGAAATTGATGAGGCATTATGGAGTTCCCCTGAAGATCATTAATTTAATAAAGAAAACATATGAAGACATGACATGCAGAGTTCTTCACGAAGGACAGCTTACAGAACCGTTTGGGATAAGAACAGGAGTGCGACAGGGATGCCTCTTGTCTCCATTTCTTTTCTTGCTGGCAATAGATTGGGTTATGAGATCATCGACAACACACAACAGAAATGGAATCCAGTGGACTCTGACTAAGCAGTTGGATGATCTGGATTTTGCTGATGACTTGGCTCTTCTGTCCCATAACCGTAATCAGATGCAGGACAAATTGAAAACACTCGATGAGAGGTCACAGCAATTGGGTCTGAAAATACACAGGGAAAAGACAAAAATAATGAGAATAAATGCAGGTAATGATAACAGGGTTGAACTTGAAGAAACACCAATTCAAGATGTAGAATCATAGACATATCTTGGCAGTAATATAGACAAAGTTGGAGGGACAGACAGCGATATCAAAATAAGAATACAAAAGGCAAGAGGAGCTTTCATTGCATTGGGAAATATATGGAGATCAAGAGAAATCGGATACCACACGAAAATAAGAATCTTCAACTCAAATGTGAAGTCAGTCCTATTGTATGGCTCTGAGACATGGAGAACAACAAAGACAACAACCAAAAAGCTACAGACTTTCATAAATGGGTGCTTGCGTAGAATAGAGGGATTAAAATGGTATGACAAGGTTACCAACGTGGAACTGATGACAAGAACTAGACAAGTGCCAGTGGAACAAGAGATGAGAAGAAGACGATGGCGATGGATAGGACACACACTGAGGAAACCTGTTGATAGCATTACAAGGCAGTCCTTGTTCTGGAACCCCCAGGGCAAGAGAGGCAGAGGAAGACCAAGAAGTACATGGAGAAGAGAGTTGGAAATATATAAAAATATGTTGATTGGCTCTATATATATATATATATATATATATATATATATATATATATATATATATATATATATATATATATATATATATATATATATATATATATATATATATATATATATATATATATATATATATATATGACGCAACTGTTGTGGGCGATTGCATAATTTTTTCTAATGACCAATAAAAATGTAACTATAAGTTGATGATGCAATCCTACCTATGATTACATCACCTTTGTGTATAAATATCTTATCTCTGATAAAATTTTGCCATTAGTTAGTGCATTTGTCCTTATCAAAAGTATCGTAGTTAGAAATGCCTAGGACATGTGTGAACAGTGCTAATAATTTCTGTTATATATGTGGTGAGGTGACATTTCTATCACAAAAACGAAATATAACTAAAGTGATTAAGAAGGCATACAGTTTGTATTTTGGCTGCAGAATAGGAGATTAAGATAAGAGCTGGGCGCCACACATATGCTGCAATACATGTGCAGCACATCTTAAACTGTGGTTGACTGGCAAAAGGCAAGCTATGCCAATGATTTGGAGAGAGCCCACTGATCATCTCAATAACTGTTACTTGTGCATGGTCCCTCCAATTGGGAAAGGCATATCAAAGAAGAAAAAATGGACTCTGGAATTTCCAAACATCCCCTCTGCAATACGTCAGGTACCACTTGGCGATGACCTACCAGTTCCCAAAATGCCAGAATCCTTTTCAGCTGCTTCCACTGATGAAGAAGAGGACATTGGTGGTCCTGAACCATCAACCTCAAGCGACCCAGATTTTGAGCAAACTACATCCACTAAACCACACTTAATAACCCAAGGTGAACTGAATGATCTTGTAAGAGATCTGAATTTACCGAAGAACAAGGCGGAGCTTTTTGGTTCCAGATTGCAACAGTGGAATCTCCTGGCAGAAGATGTTACAATTTCTGTGTATAGGAACCTCCAGAAGCCGCTTATTACATTCTTTTTCAAAGAGGGTGACCTTTCTGTGTGCCACAACATTTCTGGTTTAATGGCAGCCCTCAAAATCAATTACATACCGGAAGAGTGGAGGCTTTTCATTGATTCATCCAAGACGAGTCTTAAAGCTGTTTTGTTGAATAATGGTAATGTGTTACCGTCAATTCCAGTTGGTCACGCAGTTCATATGAAAGAAACTTATGAAAACATTAAGCAGCTTTTGAATTGTATAAACTACGATCATCATCATTGGTCACTTTGCGGTGACTTAAAAGTGGTCGCTCTTTTGCTTGGACTACAGGGTGGATACACCAAGTACTGTTGCTTTCTCTGTGAGTGGGATAGCCATGCACGAAGTGACCATTACATCAGAAGACATTGGCCAATCAGGCAATCATTGCAGCCTGGCAGTAAAAACGTTGAGAACCCAGCACTTGTCGACACCAGCAAGATTTTGTTGCCACCCTTGCACATTAAGCTGGGTCTCATGAAAAACTTTTTCAAGGCAATGGAGAAAACAGATGAGGCTTTCAAATACCTCATCAGAAAATTTCCAAGACTGAGTGAAGCTAAAATAAGAGAGGGAGTATTTGTTGGTCCGATATTCGAAAACTTCTTCATGATGACGAGTTTCTTTGCGTGTTGCATGGCAAGGAAAAAGCAGCATGGCTAGCATTTAAGTCAGTAATGGACAATTTTCTTGGAAACAACAGATCGGATAATTACAATGAAATTGTAGAAAATCTCCTTCTGAAGTATAAGAGTCTTGGCTGCAACAAGTCTTTGAAAATTCATTTTCTGGATTCTCATCTGGGTTTCTTTACGTCAAACTGTGGAGCGATCAGTGATGAGCATGGTGAACGATTTCACCAGGACATTGCTGCTATGGAGACAAGGTATCAAGGCAATTGGAGCCCTTCAATGCTTGCTGATTACTGTTGGACTGTGACAAGAGACACCTCATCGATTGACTACAAGAAGCATGCAAAGAGAGCTCGAACAGCGACTGAATAATGACGGAATGGGTTCAAATGTGCCTTTTTAAAACATGATATGTGAAATTTAAATAATGTTTTTATTTTTTCGATCATTTTATGTTGAAATATTTCATTATAATTGAGTAGCATGTCAAAATCAATAAGAAATGGTATATTTAATTTCTGGTACAAATAACTTTTGAAAATTTGTTGACTAGTGTTATTTGTTGAGTAGTAGAGTTTGGGGTGGGCTCTGATTATTCCAAATAACTCTGAGGATTGTAATGAAGTAAGAAAGAGAGATAGTGGTTCTCAAGCTGTTAACCAATGATTTTTATCTGCTATGGTGAATAGTGATTCACAAACGGCTCTTGGGTCATTTTAAGGATAATATTATTTCTGTGTTTTGATGATATAGAATATATTGAATATTTATAACTTCAGGCCGTTGGTGGGTATTTGACAGTGTAGCCAATACCCCTAAACACGCCATAGATATAACGATAACAAGTGTAAGACATAAACCATTAAAGCCGTGCATTATTACAAGCATTATCAAGATAGTGAAGAAAACTAAAAGTAACGTTAATTCTCATCTTGTTTACCACTCAAACTAAAACTAAGACTCAATTAAATTCTAAAAATAGAAATACACAATCAATTTATAATGAAAAAGTCACGTACACCAATTTTAACTAGAGCGCTAAAACGTGCTAACGCATAATAAAACATTGGACTTAGATTAGTTTACCATTCAACTAGATAGTGTCTTTGGCCTTGAAAATCTTGGCATAAAATAGTGACACATTACAATTATTTGATTACTACAATTCACTTAACGTATCGATACTAACCGATACCGGAAGTGGTAATTTATGGTAGTTAACCAATAGAAAACATTTGTAGAAAACCAACTAGGCTAACTAACCAATGAAAGACTAGATGGAAATAAAAGAGCGCGAAAACAAAGTATATAAAGAAATGTTTTTATCAGACAAAGGAGAGAGCCCAGAGATGAAGTAACAGAAGCATAGTGAATGCAAGTCAATACTGTTTCGTCCCAGTACCAAGTTTTACTACAGATACTAGAAGCCTCCAAATGGAAAGAAGTGTCGTAAACGATTGAAGATTCCAATATATCAAGAAGCAGAATTACGAATAACCGTTTCGGTTATTATACCATTTGAGACGAATTATTCTACAAGATTCAACCAGAAAGAATTATTCACAGATCAATTCAAGATGTGTTACTTGTTCTGGAAAAGACTAAGTTGATCTTTTGTGAAACTTTTTGTGATAACAAATAACTCCGGTATATAATCGGTAATCTTACCTAATCACATAACCCAGACGATTACTATATGAATAATAGAAAAGAACTTTGAAACCAATGCTAAACTGACAGAGTTATTAAGCAACCAGAAAGAATATAGTGAGAGAAGACTTTTCCGTGAAATATAAACTGTGCTATTAACTTCACGCTGGCTCCTACAGATTTAGTAGAACATCTCAGGGGTAATCCTGTTTCTCATAGAAGTATTACAGGAATTTGCAGTCGAAGAAGACATAGAAGAAACGCTATTAGATTTCAATACTGAACACTCTAACATAACAACTGAAGTTCATATTGAAGAACCTCATTCGCTAACATTTGAAGAAATACTGGCGAACATAATGCAGGAAATAGAAGATCCTGAATATGATCAATCTGAATTAGCAACAACTCATGAAGAATATCGTGAAGAACCCTATTATGTACTAGATGACTCACGTACGTATGAAATGATTGAAGTGGACATTGACTATGAACATCTGTTTAGCTTTGAAGAATCTCCCATGTATATAATTCTTGACATTGATATTGACTTTCCAGTATTCCAGTGAATAAAAGTTCCAGTTGGATAATTTAACCTATGCTAATTGTTGCCGTCATTTTTGACGGTTCCAGAAGATGTAAATCTATTGTTACGTTCCTACATAACAAAGCGTAAATCCCACCTTAACATTTGTGGTGGCCAGTGTGGAGAAGATTATCGTCTTCGTTTTAAGACAATGCTACCAGAAACTGGAGTAGAGTTCTCTGACTTTATTACTAAGATTCGTCTTACATTCACACGTTGGATTGAGCTGTCTAAAACAGAAAAAACATATGAAGCTCTTATGGACTTATTACTTCGAGATAAAGTTATGTCATCTGTCAATGAGTCTTTCCTTGCTTTTATTCATGAGCGTAAACCTAAAGACATAAAAGACATGGAAGAATACTGTTGCCAGTATGTAACTGCACATCCCCATGCTACTGTTAGCAATGCTAGGGTGAAAGAAGAATTGCCGGTTGCTTCTGCAGCACCATATGGCCCTAACTTTATGAGTAAATTCCAAGGTGCTCAACACAACTTCAATAAGAAGAGCAATCGTAATTATGATCAGAATCAGGGTAACCCATCACATAATGGGTCTTCTTCAAAGAACTAGAGGCGATCTGATAGTCCTCGTTATTTCGGGTCCTATAATTATGGAAATTTGCGGAGAGGTAGTCACTATAGACACTTTCAAGGCTATCCTTCACGGGGGCATCGTAACCAAACAGGTAAACACTATGATCATGGAAACTGGGATTCAAACCAGAGCGGTGGTCAAGGTAGATCAAACTATGATAATTTCAGAGGGAATAATAATCGTGGTAGATCTCAGTACAAGAAAAAGAGATCACATCACCAGGGAAACTCGGTGCAACAAGAGTCTCATGGTGTCAATAATCAGGTGAACGAGAATAAAAATTCTAATGCTGTCACTTGTGCAGCTTTTGACTTTGGGAGAGCATCTAAATGCACCCAATGCTCAACATTATTTGAACCGACCACGGTGTAAAATTTCTTTCCCACTGTAAAGTTGCTTTCACACACACTGTAAAATGTCAGTCTGTAAAGAAGTATCAGTTGTATACTGTAAACCTTCTGTAAAGTGTGGTGTGTTCTCTTTCTTCTGTAAAGCTCCACTATCAATCACTGTAACATGTTGTTGGTGGTGCCACTACTGTATATGTCCATTGTAGTGTACAGAGTTGTTGAGATCAGGCATGCTCCAGTCTACCCAGCTGTAAATGGGTAACTCACCCTAGTCCTAAGTTAGGGAAGGCAAAGGCAGCTGTAAACAGTAGTTTCCCTCTAAGGCTCCAGGGAAGCAGGCCCTAAACTTGGTCACTTCAACCGACGCAGGATGGTGTATATATGGGTAGAAGTGTAGAGTGTGTTTAACGCGAATGGTGTACTGTTCGTGTTCTGACCAAACTAAACACTCATTCACTTGTGTCTACAAGGCATCAATGCAGACTGCTGGAATCTTTGTTTACACAGTTTATTTGGACGCTCACACTGGGACATAACGAGTAAATCATGGATATGTTGACATATCAATTTGCAGGCATACATAGTAGATCCTATGTCATGGCACATTCATAAATAATAGGTAGTACATCAATGGCCGCATCCCCTATCTGACTAAGCGCGTCAGTGAAGGCGGATCGGTAAGTAACTAAAGTTGCTTTATATTCACAGTTTATCATATTGTGAAACCACGATAAGGGGTTTCTATCAAAATTGAGATCTCCTTGCCACTGTCCGAGTAATAAGATACATGTTCCTTTCTTTAGACAGTGATCCAAAAAATGCGATGACAGGAATGTAACATGGCCGCCTACCTGAGTTGTCGCTCACTCGCTCACAGGAGGATATATATATATAAGCCAAAGTTAATTTGCAATACATATGCATAATTTCATAAAGTTCCTCCACACAGATCTACCGTAATCCAGTTAACTCACGTAGACATAATTACAGTATGGAGCCTGTCATCTCCGTCGATACAAACTTGACCCTAGCGTTGCGAAGCACAAAATTCCCGCTAGGCCTAACCGACCTGAGATCATCAAAACAGGGACTGGAATTACCTGGAGCCCGAATCATACATGGTACCGTACATTAGGAAAGTCTCTAACACAACTCTAGTAGAGACACAATCTCCTATAGAAGAAAAACTACTTCGTAAATCATCTTTACTGAAGAATCTACCAGCCCTGGAAAAATGCGTACCCGCCATTGTCACGGTACATCGGAACTCATCACGACTAGCCAAGACAACTTCTACTTCCGCTAGAGCGGTGTAACAAGAATATAGTCCTGCCTACCCATCCAAAATATACAATATAGGACTGATTCTACTTGTACTAATAATATGTAATACATATGAATTCAGGCCATAAACATAATAAGCAAATTAATCTATTTTCTGGCCCTAAGAAATAGGTACGGACAAGGGTGTCATATCCATGCGCCGAATTAATATCAAGAACGATTACTCCTATAATCAAAAGGGTAAAACAATTATGGATTATCTAGCCTTCCCCATAGACAGCATTTTCATACACAAATGAATGAATGTCTATATCTTTTCCATATTAAATAGCCATATCGATTTTTGTAATATGTGCGTCAAAATATGCACGCAACACACGGTAACTACTTTAAGTTGTGGTCACCCTCTGCCCGCTCTCCCTGCTGCAATTGCGCATGACGGGAGAGGATCGCTTATCTTGCATAGAGGTCTCGTGGATGGTAACCCAGTCTCATTACTATTTGATTCTGGGTGCACTACTATTGGGGTTAAGCAATCTCTTATAGATCCTCGCTGTGCCATAGGGAAAATAGTTAAATGTGTAACATTTGGTGGCACAGTTGAAAAGTACTCGACCGCTATTATTCACATTGCTACTCCTTTCTTTACGGGAGATGTCCACGCGTGTCTTCTACCTAACCCTATTGCGGATCTTATAATCGGTCGTATTCACGGGGTTAAGGAATGCACCCCGCAACAAATTGCTGCCTGGGAAGAACGGAATATGCAAACAGCCAATGTAGTGGTAACAAGAGCAAAAGCTCTTATTCCTCAAACTTCATCTACTGAAGTTAATGAAGTAGTTAGCCAAGATGATCACTTGGAGATTTCGCATGACTCGTTTGTGAAACTACAAGAAAAAGACCCTTCTTTAAAGAAATTCTTTCTTCTCGCTAAAAACGGTGATCCGAATCAGAATACAAATCGCAAATCATATATCACTATGAAGAATGGTATACTAGTGCGTATGGTACAACACTCAGACGCGACTATGCATTCTCAAATTCTCTTGAACAAAAGTATGAGAGCTTTAATTCTTCAACATGCACACGATTCTCAGTGTGCTGGACACATGGGTTTTTCCCGAACTAAGTCGAGAGTTCTGGGATCTTTCTTTTGGCCATTTGTCAATAAAGACATACAAATTTATTGCCGGTCTTGCAAAATATGTCAAGAGGTAAAGTCTAGAGGTCCACAGCATGCTGCGCCTATTCAGGCAGCAGACATTCCTATTCGGCCGTTTCAGAAAATGGCCATAGATATCATTGGCCCTTTTAAGACTAAATCGGCCAGGGGACATCAATTTATCCTTACGTGCGTTGATATGTGCACGCGTTGGCCAGAGGCTATTCCCCTTAAGAGCATTTCCACTGCTGATATCGCAGACGCTCTTTGGCTTATATTTTCTCGTTTAGGTTTTCCTGGGGAAATATTGTCAGACCATGGCACACAATTGATATCAGAGACAATGTCACAGGTAATGTGTACTCTGCACATTAAGAGATCTCTGAGTAGTATTTATCACCCAATGTCTAATGGGTTAGTTGAGCATCTTAATAGAACACTCAAGAACTTACTGGGGAAGATAACTGAGTATCATCCTCAGTATTGGGACAGGGTCCTACCCGCGGCTCTCTTTGCCTATAGGGAGGTCCCCAACGAACATACAGGATTTTCTCCTTTTGAACTTGTCTTTGGCGTGCGACCACGCGGTCCTATGTCTTTGCTGCATGATCTTATAACTGCTGATAATATCGACAATGACACACAATCTTCATATGAGTATGTCATTGCTCTCAGAAACAAAATTATTGAAGCATGCAAGCTAGCAACTTCATCATCCGAATTTGCTAAGGAAAAGGCAAAGCTATTTGCTAATAAGAAGAGACGCCTACGTCAACTTTGTCCTGGAGACAAAGCGTTTGTTTTACTTCCTTCTAGGGAGAACAGACTGCTTATTACATGGAAAGGTCCATATACTATAGTCTCTAAGATTTCCGATGTCGACTATGTTGTCGATATTGATGGAAGGCATAAAACCTTCCATATAAATATGCTTACGGAATATCATGAGCGACCAGACTATTTGCAGCCTATTTTTCAGGCAACGGACAACTCTCCAGTCCAACAAGGTCATATCTCATCCCTGTCAGTTATACAGGATGAGGAAACTACTTTTTCGGATGTTAACCTACCTCTTCCTATGATTCCACTTACTTCTACGGAATCATGGAGAAACGTTACTGTTTCTTCTAATTTGTCTTTTGAGGAACAGCAACAAATATCTTCTACACTACAAGTATTTCAGGATGTCCTTACCGACATTCTTGGACACACACATGTCATTGAGCATGACATTATACTTACTGACCATAATCCGATCAGAGTAAGACCATATCCTATTCCTATCCATTTTCAAGCACAAGTCGAGAAAGAATTGGATGAAATGATACAATTAAAGATAATTGAACCATCCACCTCAGCATACTCTTCGTCCATGGTTATTGTTCGAAAGAAAGACAATAACATACGCCTTTGCGTAGATTATCGCAAATTAAACCAAGTTACGAAGTTTGATGCTGAACCTATGCCTTTATTAGAAGAGCTACTTATTAAACTTTCTAACTCTCGATTCTTTACTAAGCTTGACTTGTCAAAAGGCTATTGGCAAGTTCCGTTAACTGAACACGCCAAACCTCTCACTGCTTTCTCAACACCTAGGGGTTTGTTTCAGTGGAATTTTATGCCTTTCGGGCTTATGAACGCTCCGGCTATTTTCGTACGCATCATGCGTCGAATTCTCTCATATCGTTCAGATGTCATTGCATACTTAGATGACATCTGTCTTTTCAGTAATACTTGGGAAGATCACTATTTGGGGTTAAATGAATTACTGTCAACTCTACGCGAGCATAATTTGACTGCAAAATCCTCTAAAACCTTTGTTGGGTTTAGCGAAATTTCTTTCCTGGGTCATCGAGTCGGTCATGGTCTATTGAAGACAGAGGACCAAAACATTTCTAAGATATTAAATATCTCTGTGCCTAAAACAAAGAAACAAGTACGTAGTCTTTTGGGATTAATACAATTCTACGGAACATTCATTAAGAATCTATCCTCTATCATGGCACCACTCTCAACCCTATTGAAGAAAGGGTCTCCTAACATGGTGCGCTGGTCTCAAGAATGTCAAGATTCATTGGATCAGATTAAGAATTTGTTCTCATCCCCACCTATCTTAAGACTACCTATTGCTGATAAGACTTTTGTTCTTCGTAGTGACGCCTCATCCACAGGGATCGGAGCGGCACTAATGCAAGAGTATTCAGGAACTCTGCATCCTGTAATGTATATTTCTAGGAAACTGAATGCGGCAGAAAGGAATTACTCGGTTTTAGACCGTGAGTTGTTGGCTATGGTTTGGTCAATCCTTAAATTACAAATATTCCTTCTTGGTGTGCATTTCATTGTGGAAACAGACCAAAAAGCTCTTACAGCTATTCAGTGTAAGAATTTGAAGAGCTCGAGATCTACTCGATATGCTATTGCTCTTCAACCTTTTCATTTCACGGTGCGAGCTATCCGTGGTCTGGATAATGTGATGGCAGACATACTGTCTAGATGCCCACATGAGTCCACTTAAGTCTTGTGTCCTAGTTTTTCCTGATACACTGCTAGACATATGTCTCTTCACTATACATATATATATTAACACATTTGTTGTCAACTTAGAGTGGTAAATTAATTGTTTTCTTTCTCTATTACCATCTTTAGTGTAATGGAGAAGGTTGAGTTGACATAATATAAAGGTCGAAAAAATTAATGCGGCCACATGTAACATGTATTAGTAATTATAGCATGTTGCTAATTGTGTTATTTATATTGTTCTCAGTGCAAACTAGTACCAGGTACGGAGTGCTTTGAGAATCATCAAGATGCTGCTTACATGATCTACAACATACAGAATTGATTTATACTTGGTGGATGCCATCTTCTATTTGTTAGAGTATACACTTGAATTGTCATATGTATATAGAATAACTTTACATATTTTGATTATGTCCATCCATTAGATGATAGTCATTATATAACATGATACTTTTATAGATTTATATGTTTGTATGACTTTGCAAGATATGTTATCATTCGCATTACTATAACATTGCATTTTTTGATATGTATGTGATTTTTGTTAGCATCGCCAGATGTTTATTTGATGGTACCTTCCGGATATATTTTACTTGGAGAAAATATTTTCTCTTATTTTGTGAGGTGTACTTTTGTTCTCACTAGACGCGCTATTGTGCATTGATTAGGTCTGACATTATGTCGTTATATTTATTGATCCTTTCATCGGCGCTGCATTCATGCGTTATGAGCTTGTTGCATCTCGCTCATTGATGTATTTTTTTTTTAAATGTTTCATTTTTTTTTTACCGGAGGGGGTGGTAGTCTGTTGCCGTCATTTTTGACGGTTCCAGAAGATGTAAATCTATTTAATACTTTTATAATCGAAGGTACAGAACTGTATGTTAACTCCCTGACACAGGTTGATTAGGGGTTACCTTCCCTGTGTTTATTCTTTGTGGTTGATCAGTCTTAAGACGGGGGTTAACTGTTCTCAAATCTGTTCTGTCTACGCATGCGCTAGTTTTAGCGCGAACCGAGTAGACTTCCGTCTGGGAGTGATGAGCTGGTTTCTGCCGGACGAAGATGTCCGTTGTTTCTTCTCTGCATTATCTGGGGGAAAGATATTCTTGTGATCTTAGTGATTCTCCCCAGAGTTATTCTGTTCGTTTAGAATGACGACAGGTGTTATTTGTGTATTTCTCGGAATTCTGTCCAAGGTAAAATAACTTAATTATTATGCAAAGTTTGCAGAACATTTAGTATGAACCTGTGAGTAGCGCTCACAGTTCTTGTGATCCAGAGTCCATTATATGTGCTTGACGTAGCCAATTAGGTCTATTAGTTGAAGTACTTTACAGAAGCACAATGAACATATATTGATATGAAACCCGCAGGATGGCGGTACGTTTCAGCATGGAAGATAATACATGCCTATGGACAAAATGTACAGTTGTTTGAGCTACAGTAGGAAAAGAATATGTTGTCAAGCCAGCGTTATTAGCATCATACCTACGAGCTATACAAAACTGATGATGCTCGATGTTCCTAATTATTACCACATATGAACAGTTGTTAAAGGACAGACCATTGTCAATAACGTCCTTATAGATGAGTGGTTCAAGCTTTATAATGCCAGATGTTTTGCCAGTCATTTCCAATATATATGATGTCCTTGATTCTCGTCCATTTGACTGTAACTGTTGATGTCACTGTGTCTCGTAATTAAATGGTTGAAAGTTCCAGCAGTTTTCTACAATTACTGACTACTGCATGTGAGTGAGTGGGTGCCTTGTTTACATATCCAAGAGCCTAAACGCATTCGTGTCTGTACACACCCACATCACTTGTCAACCACACAAACTTCGAGTACCTCACTGTGACAACTTGCCCAATCTTCTCTTCATTTTTTTTATTATTTACGGACATCGTTTTTTTTCTCATCCTCAATGCATGATCGCAAAGTCCCGGGAATTGTCACTGGCGGAAATTCTCCTAGCATTCAGTATTTCTCCTCGCTATTTTTAGATACGACGTCATTGTTGACCAATGACCTCGGTAGCTAGGAACCTGTTTTAATTTAAGACTGCTTAAGCTGATAAAACCAGTTTAGGCCACTTAGGAAAACATCACGTGACTTTTAACCTTATTGATTGGAGCGTCTAAAACGAGGCTAATGTCACATGATGCACGCTATGGATCACGTGTCCAAGCGGAAATGTCCCGCTAAAAGTGCGCCAACCACGGGCAATCTTCACTTGCCCGGAACCCTTGAGACAGCTAGGTCTAACCCAATTATCGGCGAATTCTCGCATTAAAAGCACTGAAGCCACGTGTCTAATTGCGGGTTAGCGTCCATCTTTGAGTAGGTAAGTGAAATCTCGCTAGAATATAATGTGATGAAATGTGTAGTACCTTGCAAAATCGACGCAAGATTGGTATGTTTACTTTATTCATATTTATGTTGTACGATCACATCCAGCCACATGTGATCGGGTATATTTTATGATCCCACGGGATATGTACATGTTCATAATAATGTATAACGGGAATATATATATATATAGCTATTAATTTCCATATTATTTGATTAATTTCGACCCGACGTTTAGACTAACGGAAATTAATATTAACGATAATGTTGACCGACCGTGACATATATTCATTATAAATTATATGACGAGGCGACCAGACATGAAGTGTGTGATAATGTTGTCAGACAATTCTAAAAACACGGATGTCCAATTATTTGTTAAATTCATCATAATGACATGACGATTAGGCTAGAGGCACAGAACTAGAATACTGTTGCCGACATTTCTATGATAAATTTGGTGGGTTTAACTGACATTTATAATAATTCATCGGGTTAAGTTGACGATAAATCAGTCTAAAGAATTATAATACTGCCACTGGGGCAGAGAAATATAATAAAGGACAGACAGGAGAAACTTGAATTCAAGATTAGACTCTAGACATATGATGTTAGAGACTAAAATCTGAGGTGACAGGCAGAGGGACGGCTTAGGGAAAGACTGCTTTCTAAAGCTAGAAAATTAATGAAGCCGTCGTATTTGTCTTCAGTCTATGGTGGAGCCTTGCACGACAGTCCAATCTCAGCGCAGAATACGGAGTCGAGCACAGAGAAGGCAAATCCGAACCATTCAAGACCTACCGGGGCAACGTCAGGAGACCGGAGAACTAACCACACTTCACTATCAGCCGGGGGCTGAAAAGCTAAGTCCACGACAAAGGAAACTCACCTAATCAATGCCACAAAGTTTAGTCATCCATGATGAAAAACACGTGAAGTGTGAGACACATAATACATACAGCAGACACTAATTCCATCGACAATACTATCATTCACCATCTATTCACTTTATTGCAATAAACCAATTGGGTGTATATACTGTACCCCACGCTTTGTTCCTTCCATTAGATGTTGAATATTGTCTATGTTTATCTTCCTTTATAAGGGAGGGGGGGCTCGTAAAATATAATATAATTTAAAGAATAATAATAATAGATAACTGAGAAGGGGACGACGGTAGCGAGAGACCAAATATCTCCTTACAATCTTTTCCAGACCTGTCGAGTTAGGAGAATTTACCCTCTTCGTCACCCTTCGGAAGTGGGGAAAACCCAGCAGGGATTCCTTGAGCCAAATCTTCCACATCAGATCTATTATTTCCTCTAAATAATTCTCTTATCCTTTAAACGCTACGTGACACTGGTGTCTCGGTCCGGGATTTGAACTTATGTATTTTATCATACCTCTGGGATAGTATCATCCATTCAGTCATTACAGTATACCATTTTAACACATGTATTTTCACACAGTGAGCTCTAGAAAGACAGAAAACATTTTTTTCTAGAAATTCAGGCATTGATTGGTGAATCCCTTTATATATGTTGTGTTTAATTAAGTTAGTTCTTGATTTTGTATTTCATTGAATTACAGACCTTAAGTCTCCATAACTGTAGTAATTTCATTCTACAGCAGTCGGATAAATAATTAGTATTTACTTGTTGCTAGAAATACTATTGGAAGGTAGCACTAGCTTACTCAGTGTGGACTTTAACTGCAAAAGATGGCTGAAATAGTTAAGCTTAAGGCAGCACTAGGGGAGGCCGGTCGAGATCTAGGTTATAGTGGGGTGGACCTTGCAAATTATGTCAGTGTCGAGACTGATAAGTATTACGCTCGAGAAACAGCGAAAGCTGAAAGAGAAGAGCGAATAAAGTTAGCAGAAATAGATGAGAGGATAAAAGCTGTAGACGCTAGAGAAAGAAGCGAGAGAGATGAACGCGAGCATGCATTGAAGATGAAGCAGTTAGAGATGCAGGGACAAGCTCAAAGAGTTGAACCAGTAGCCGGTGCGACCGCATCTACCTCCTCAGGCAACCTATCGCCACGGTCAGATGATATGCCCTCCTTGCACGCAGGGGGCACAGGACCTTTGCCATCCTCACTCATGTCAACTTTGGGACCTTGACGTTTCCATTTCGAAGCTTTCTCGGAACAAGCCGACTCGATCGATAGGTATCTGGACAAATTTGAGAAGTTTGCCACCACGTTTGGTTTGGAGAAGAGCAAATGGAACCTGAAACTGTCGCAAGGGCTTAGAGGAACTGCTTATGACGTGTATAGCAAGCTTCCTCCAGGTTTACAGGATGACTACGACTCTTTGAAAAAGGCACTATTGGTTCGTTATGAGCTACATGCTGACGCCTATAGGAAGAGGTTCCGTAACTCTAGGAGGGAAGTCGGAGAGAACTTTGCTCAGTTTGCTGCGAGACTGGATTCCTACGTGGAGAAGTGGGGTGCCCTAGGGAATTTTACTCATGATTGGGAAGGCCTGAAGGAAATGGTCATGATCGAACAACTGAAGGACACCATGACTTCCGACATGAGAAGATTCCTGACAGAGAATGGGGCCAGCACTTTAGAATCCATAGTCCAGTTAGCGGAACGATATCAGGCAGCACTATCAGAGAATCCACCACCCAGACGGAAACAACCAGATTACGTACCTAGACAGACAGCTCAGTCACACATGGACCCCCAAGTGAAACCACCGTATACTAACTGCAAAAAGCATGACAAGCCAGACTACAAGACTACTCAGAGATCTAATTTCCAGCAGCAGAGGCAAGGGGAAAAATGGTGTAAGCACTGTAGAACCATCACCCACAATACGCAGGAGTGCAACCGGAAAAACCCACCTCATCATGCTGCCTGCTTACGTAAAAGTGCCGCAAGGGGAAATGGACCGGAAGAACCTCTGGACAAACCCCGACATCCCCCGGTCGTTGAGACAGTCCTCGTAAATGACCAAGAGGTGACCTGCCTTTATGATACAGGCCTTGCATTCGACGCAGTTGTCTGTGCATCCCTAGTCAAGCCTGACCAGATGACAGAAGACACTATAGAAATACAAGGACCTACTAAAAGTGCAGCACCTATGCGTTTGGCCATAGCCAAGATTAAGGTCAAATCAAAATATGTGACTGGGGAAATCCGTGCAGCGATCTTGGACGACCCTATTTATCCCTTGATCTTAGGGTGTAGGTATGTGTTCTGGGGAGAACCCATTCACCCTCTGGTTGTGGCGGCTGTCACCACTAGAGGACAGGCCAAACGGAATACGGAGTTGGAATCCCCACCCAACATCCTTCCTGAGGAATTAAAAAAGGCACAAACGGAGGATCAATCTCTAGCACCCTGCTACAAAAAACTACCGAGAGCGCACACTCCTCTCCAAAAGGGAGACTTCTACAAGAAAAAATGGACTGTTGCATCGGAAAGCAGGAAATGGAGGACAGGAACATGGGCAACTTGTGGTTCCATCAGCATACCGAGCCCAGGTCCTAGAAATGGGCCATGCCCTTCCGTTTAGTGGCCACATGGGCATAAGTGCCACGATTCAGCGTATTTCATGTCATTATTATTGGCCAGGTATCAACGCCGATATCCAGAGATATGTGAAATCATGCCCGCAGTGCCAGAGGACAGCGCCGAAACACTGGACGGCCCCAGCCACTCTGGGAGAAATGCCAATCTTGGGCACACCCCCTTCGAACGAGTAGCGGTGGATATTGTGGGTCCACTTACTCGTAGCAAAAAGAGAAACAGTTATATACTCACGTTAGTGGATTGTTGCTCCATGTGGGCAGAGGCAATTGCTATGCCCGCCTGTGATTCTAAGCATGTTGCTGAGGCTCTGCTCACCATATTTACTCGGCTAGGGTTTCCGTCACAGATCCTGACAGAT
Organism: Oreohelix idahoensis; assembly: GCA_024509875.1. Classification (NCBI taxonomy): domain Eukaryota; kingdom Metazoa; phylum Mollusca; class Gastropoda; order Stylommatophora; family Oreohelicidae; genus Oreohelix; species Oreohelix idahoensis. Next base: position 89,269 of record JAMPIV010010962.1, read on the forward strand.
AATGGTTCCCAATTCCGAGGAAAACTCACCGAGGAAGTGTTTAGGATATTTCAGGCCCGACATATCCACACCTCTCCCTACCACCCCCAGGCAAATGGCCAGGTGGAGCGGTTTAACGGGACCCTTATTTCCATCCTTCGGAAACTTGCGCAGGAAAAACCAGAGAGCTGGGATCAATACTTACCCGCAGCACTATTTGCTTACCGCGAAGTACCCCACAATTCTACTGGGATGCCTCCTGCCACATTGCTGTTTGGTAGACCTATAAAAGGACCTTTAGAGGCACTGTTACGTACTTGGACAGATGATAAAGCTGATGAGACGGTCACCTCTGCATCCCAATACGTGAAGGAGTTGACCCAACGCCTTAAAACAGGATGGGAACTGGCAAAGGAAAATGTACGCCGTGCCCGTCGTAAACATGCGCGTTACTACAACCGCACTGCGAAGGATAGGGAGCTAGAAGTAGGAGAACAGGTATTATTACTCCTGCCCAGTAGCAATAATAAATTGCAAATCGGGTGGAGAGGTCCATATAAAATTGTTGAGAAAATGTCGCGCACCAATTACAAGATTGCCATAAAGGGGAAGCAGAAAATTTACCACATAAACCTGCTGAAGCGATATTATGAAAGACCAGGTGCAGAACCAGCACATTTCCTGACACTGGCTATTGCGACGGAAACTGAGGCAGAACCCCTGACCTCCTGTGAATACCCTCTTCGTCAGTGCGAAACTCATCAAGATGTTCAGATTAGTTCAACTTTAACGGAGGATCAGCAGGCACGGGTTCAACAGTTGTTGAGAAAAACACACTAGTACACTCACGGATAAACCTGGCATGACCAACCTGATAGAATTTGATATGAAGCTAACAGACCTCGCCCCGGTACGAGTTAAGAACTATCCTGTTCCTTATGCTAAAGCAAAGGCATTGAGTGAGGAAATCGAGTACCTGCTTAAGGAAAATATTATCTCAAAATCAGAGTCGCCTTATAGTGCGAGTGTAGTGTTGCTTAGAAAATCCACAGGAGAACATCGCCTCTGCATAGACTACCGAAGGCTCAACGCTGTAACGGAATTTCAAGCGGAGCCCTTACCGGATCAGAATCAGCTTTTCACCAAGCTGAGTAGAGCACGATACTTTTCGAAGATAGACCTTAGCAAAGGGTACTACCAGATCCCGGTAAAAGAGGAAATTCGACATATGTTAGCATTTAGTACTTCTGAAGGCCATTACGAGTTTAATGTATTGCCATTTGGGCTAAGCAACGCCCCAAGCGTCTTTACTCGTATGATGAGGAAGCTACTGGAACCCCTGAACCACCCTGGGATAAGTAATTTCATGGACGACATACTTATTGCCACGAACACCTTTGAGGAGCACCTGGACGCAGTTTCCCTACTCTTCGAAAGACTTAGAGAAACAGGACTCACCGCTCGCCCTACAAAATGTCAAATTGCCTGCGAGCAACTAGAATTCCTGGGACACACTATCTCGCATGGATGCATGTTCCCAGATGCGCGTAATATTGAGAAGTTACAGCGGGCCCCACGACCCCAGACTAAAAAGGATGTAAGGTCATTTGTGTCTCTATGTGGCTTCTACCAGAGATATATTAAAGATTTTAATACCCTGAGTGCGCCATTGACCGCATTAACCAAGAATGGGAACCCGGACAAAGTAACCTGGACAGCGGAGTGCGAAAATGCCTACACGCTGCTGAAGGAGAAACTCACAGCTAGGCCAATTCTGCGACTGCCTGACTTAACTCTGAACTTTACGCTGCGAACAGATGCTAGCAATATAGGGATAGGAGCCACTCTCCTGCAGCCTAGTGATAGACCTTCTGCAACTCTATTCCCCATCGCATATGCTAGTAGGAAATTGAACCCTGCTGAACAGAACTACTCTACCATCGAACGAGAATGTCTGTCGCTAATATGGGCTGTGCAGAAGTTTCAACCATATTTATACGGGAAAAAGTTCACGGTGCAGTGTGATCACCAACCGTTGATATTTCTTGCAGCGTCGAAGAACCTTAATGCCCGGCTTATGAGATGGTCACTCCTGTTGCAGCCATATTCCTTTCACATAGAATACATACCTGGGAAGAACAACGTAGGGGCAGATTTTTTGAGCAGACATCCGGACGCAACCGAGGAGATATGAGAAACTGGAAAAGAAGAGGAAGACAGGACAAGAGGAGTTGGACGGAACGTCAAACTTGAGGAGGGGCTTGTGTGACAACTTGCCCAATCTTCTCTTCATTTTTTTTTATTATTTACGGACATCGTTTTTTTTTCTCATCCTCAATGCATGATCGCAAAGTCCCGGGAATTGTCACTGGCGGAAATTCTCCTAGCATTCAGTATTTCTCCTCGCTATTTTTAGATACGACGTCATTGTTGACCAATGACCTCGGTAGCTAGGAACCTGTTTTAATTTAAGACTGCTTAAGCTGATAAAACCAGTTTATGCCACTTTAGGAAGACCCCACGTGACTTTTAACCTTATTGATTGGAGCGTCTAAAACGAGGCTAATGTCACATGATGCACGCTATGGATCACGTGTCCAAGCGGAAATGTCCCGCTAAAAGTGCGCCAAACACGGGCAATCTTCACTTGCCCGGAACCCTTGAGACAGCTAGGTCTAACCCAATTATCGGCGAATTCTCGCATTAAAAGCACTGAAGCCACGTGTCTAATTGCGGGTTAGCGTCCATCTTTGAGTAGGTAAGTGAAATCTCGCTAGAATATAATGTGATGAAATGTGTAGTACCTTGCAAAATCGACGCAAGATTGGTATGTTTACTTTATTCATATTTATGTTGTACGATCACATCCAGCCACATGTGATCGGGTATATTTTATGATCCCACGGGATATGTACATGTTCATAATAATGTATAACGGGAATATATATATATATAGCTATTAATTTCCATATTATTTGATTAATTTCGACCCGACGTTTAGACTAACGGAAATTAATATTAACGATAATGTTGACCGACCGTGACATATATTCATTATAAATTATATGACGAGGCGACCAGACATGAAGTGTGTGATAATGTTGTCAGACAATTCTAAAAACACGGATGTCCAATTATTTGTTAAATTCATCATAATGACATGACGATTAGGCTAGAGGCACAGAACTAGAATACTGTTGCCGACATTTCTATGATAAATTTGGTGGGTTTAACTGACATTTATAATAATTCATCGGGTTAAGTTGACGATAAATCAGTCTAAAGAATTATAATACTGCCACTGGGGCAGAGAAATATAATAAAGGACAGACAGGAGAAACTTGAATTCAAGATTAGACTCTAGACATATGATGTTAGAGACTAAAATCTGAGGTGACAGGCAGAGGGACGGCTTAGGGAAAGACTGCTTTCTAAAGCTAGAAAATTAATGAAGCCGTCGTATTTGTCTTCAGTCTATGGTGGAGCCTTGCACGACAGTCCAATCTCAGCGCAGAATACGGAGTCGAGCACAGAGAAGGCAAATCCGAACCATTCAAGACCTACCGGGGCAACGTCAGGAGACCGGAGAACTAACCACACTTCACTATCAGCCGGGGGCTGAAAAGCTAAGTCCACGACAAAGGAAACTCACCTAATCAATGCCACAAAGTTTAGTCATCCATGATGAAAAACACGTGAAGTGTGAGACACATAATACATACAGCAGACACTAATTCCATCGACAATACTATCATTCACCATCTATTCACTTTATTGCAATAAACCAATTGGGTGTATATACTGTACCCCACGCTTTGTTCCTTCCATTAGATGTTGAATATTGTCTATGTTTATCTTCCTTTATAAGGGAGGGGGGGGCTCGTAAAATATAATATAATTTAAAGAATAATAATAATAGATAACTGAGAAGGGGACGACGGTAGCGAGAGACCAAATATCTCCTTACAATCTTTTCCAGACCTGTCGAGTTAGGAGAATTTACCCTCTTCGTCACCCTTCGGAAGTGGGGAAAACCCAGCAGGGATTCCTTGAGCCAAATCTTCCACATCAGATCTATTATTTCCTCTAAATAATTCTCTTATCCTTTAAACGCTACGTGACACTCACATACAAGAAATGTCTGATGTTCGGATGTCAACATGACACCCTGTTAGCGCCTCAACGCCTGGTGAGCTAAACACGCATACCAAAGCTGTTTGGCCCAGGTCGGACTGACTACAACAGTACACAGAAAAAAAATATTGTTACGTTCCTACATAACATAACGTAAATCCCACCTTAACACTAATACTTACTGACTGATTATTACTTGTTCACATTATGGTTTAGATATTCGTTGTTTGTACGTAGAAGCTCTCGTTACAACTACGCCTTCCAACGATGGAATGTTGAACATCTACTCACAAGCCTTTGCCCAGTGAACGGACCAAGCAAAGGAAGAAAGACCACTATATGATCCAACAAGAAGAAGGAATCAACTTACAGCAACTCTATCAGTTCAAATGATACCATATATATATTTGAATAAACACCTAGGGTTAGACAATAACTCTGGTATCAAATATTAATCCACTACCATAGGGCGTTGTAGTGAAGCAATAATGTGTGATCCTGCAGATTGGCAGGCAATAGATAAATAAATGGTGGTGAATTTATTCTGGGTGCTTAGCCTTTGATGCCACTTGTAAGTAAACAACATGAGAACCACTGACTCAATACTCAATTATAGTTACTGTAAAACTTAATAAGAAATGGAGTATATTAATTGAGAAGAATGAGAACAGAGGTTCCCAACTTATTAGATGATGATAGGATTAGTAAGTGTAGTGCAAAAGTAACAGAAACAAAAATTATAATTATTATATAGGTGTACAGTGCATGCTTTAATATTATTATATTCAAATTTTATTTGGTGAAGAGAAATTTTAGTAATCTTAATAAACAATATTAACTTTATAGTAGTTGTCGTCAGTGAATTACTTAATTGTTGTTAAGAGATTTTGTTAGTTATCGTTGAAGACTATGTCAATGAAATAGTGAGTTTTCGTGGTGACTTTGTTAAGTGTCGTCAATGACTTATGGGTTACTGCAAGATGAACTGTGTCAACAAACTAAAGGTGAGAGATGACATTATATTATAAGCAATATCATGTGCCAAGAAACACCAACACGTAGCTGGATTCTCATCCGGAAGAACCTACCTGGGTTGAACAAGGTTGCTCATAATTCTGGTAATCAACATCTAGGGCGTGTAGCCTTTCTGACCACTTACATAAACACTTTTATTAACATAACAGGTGCTTCATGTTTACACGGTGTAGCCCAATCTGATCTGAACTTTGCACAATTGACAAATCAACAAACTTATTTACAAACAGCATGTGCGCTGTCACATTTATAACTTTATTTGGTGCCGTGACGCTTAGCCCTGTCGCGCCAACTAACTTTAGACTTTTCATGAGTTTCCCTTTGATAATGGCCTGACTGCCACTGTTTATGTGAGAATGTACCCACATAATACTGTACTTTAGAAATGTGAGTTGTGAGAATGTACCCGCATACCACTGTACTTTAGAAATGTGAATTTTTTTTTACTGCTCAAAGACTTTTCCTGCCACAGAAGTGCGTAAGAAAGTGTTATTATTATTATTTCATTTTCCACCAAGAATGTATGGACATAAGCGAGAATGTGTTTATGTAATTTTTGTATTGATGACACATTAAAAAAATCCAGATTAATTGTAGACGGATTGACTGCATGAGTGAGTGTCGGTATACAGAATTTATTTATTTTTATATTTATTTTATTATTACTTTTTCCCCCCAATTACTAGCTTGTTTGTTTCAAAAATAAAAAACCTACTCATTTTTTTATTATGATTGCATACTGTAAATGAATGCTGTTATGGTAACTTTATAATGTTGCATGCCTTTAAATTAATGCTAAAAGCATCATGTGGGAATGAAAGGATATAGTATGCAAGATTAATGAGAGTGGAAGGGCAGAATGTTAGACGGGCCTGCGCACCCAATTCTTTACCCTTCGAAAATAAAGTTCGTTCGTTTCCTTAGAATAACTTTTTATTATTTTATGCAGGCTGAATGTATAAAAAAAATTTCAGATTAACATTTGCCTTTGAGTCTTATATTCAATATAACCAGTTAACTAAATTAAAAAAGTGACATTGAAATATTCACATATTGTTAAGGGTAGTTCCTATAATTCTTGGAAATGTTCTCGTTTGTTTGTCATAATGGAAATGTTCTCGTTTGTTTGAGGGTATTTGAGTGCAGTTGTAAGTTCCCAGAAAATGGATCACTTGGTCCCTTCTCAGTAAAGAGTAATATGCTTTTGAAATATTTTACTCTGGGTAGTCAGTATGCCATTTTTCTTTGAAGCTGTTTCCAGTGATTCCTTTTTTTATCTCTTATATTATTAGAAACCTTTAAAACTATCTACTGCCATAGAAACAGTAGAAATACAACAGACTCTGGACAGCAGTATTTACATGAAGAACCACAGAGAAATACTGAAAGACCATAAACCAAGCAGCAAGAAACAGTTGGTAAGGGGGGAAAAAAATCAAAAACCTGAACCCAGAAAAGAAAGTTAAACAAAGTTAATTGAAACTTTAAAAACCATTGAGCAATGAGGATAACAGAGCACCTATTAAATATATAGAAGAAAATGAAAACTACTAACAAGAAAGAGTGTTAACTAAAAAAATACAGTATAGTTAGCAAAGCTTGCGTAAACAGCAAGAAGGAAGCAAATATGTTGAATCCTATTTCCTCCTTGATGGTATATGGAGAATTTTATCACAAATTTAAATTTTCTTAAGGCAAACATAGTTTATGTACAAACACACAACACATCTTTACTTACAATAAATACTCTCAGTCATAAGGAAAGCAGGTCCCGTATGTTGTGAATTAAGTTACAGTTGTGAATTAAGTTACGACAAAGAAATGAAAAAAAAAGAAAAAAGTGAAAAATAACTAGCTGGTCTGATGTGTTACACACTGAAGATGCCTAACAGCTGAGTTTTTGTCCTTAATATGAGCAGTGGCAGACATTTAGTCCAGCCGTGTTTTTGGCTTTTATTTTTATGTTTTCTAATGAATTCTCACTGGCTGTCCTTTTTATTTGTCTGTTGGGGCCGCAACATAAGTTTATTCTTGTCTTTTGTCCTAGTAAGAGGAGTATTAACCCCCCCCCCCCCATTCTGCCGTTAACCACTGTCTTACCTCTGTCCTTAATACTTAATATGAATAGTGAGAATGGAACTACCCTGCAGGCAAAGGTGTATCAGACAATGTGACTGAAATGTATATAAGCTGGTAGTGTTTGAGCAGCTCAGTCATTCATTTCTCCTATAGCTAACCTTCTTACAGGAAGCCTGCAAAGCATTCACATGCAATAATTGCAGCTGTTTCTATATCAATTTGTTGCCAGCACCCATGCATTAAGCAGGATGATACAATAAAAGCTATAGCTAACAAGAAATTGTGAAGTGGGAGTACGTTTACCCACCTAAACTCACTCACTGACACACACACACACATGTATAAAAGGGGAAATATTTACAATAGGTGGTTACACACAGTGATGTATTTAGTGGGAGGGCTACATGGCTTGGCCATGTCCGTCGCATCTTCAAAGATATTTTCTACTGGCAGGTGGCAAAAGAACAGTGGGCAACTGCAGCTGAAGTTCAAAGATGTGTGTAAGAGAGACATGAAGGCATTAATACTATGTTTTTGTTTTATTGGACTTAAAAAAAACCATCAGATTACATACTTTTTTTTTAAGTTAAAGGATGCTGGTTCATCGTTAAACAATATACTCAGTACTGCAACAAAATGGAGTCTTAAGGAAACAAAGAAAGCACAGGACTACTGATCCCTCAGGTATGACATTAAAAGGTGATTAACACAAGGTTGTAGCATGGGGCTGGCAACCTCATCGTAAAAAGCAAATTGTTACAGAGACCATCGCTGCAAGAGTTTGTGCTTTGACACAATGTGACAGATGAAAATTGAAGCTACACTTTAATCTCACCGGTACCCTCATTTTGTTGAAATCAAATTCGCCAACGTGGGTTCCACGTGCTTCCCTAATTAGCATGTCAAAGTGAGCGCGCTGTAAGCCATGTCATTCGCCCTCTGTCTAAATTTTAATTTAGCCACGCCTACGATCTTCTCTCACGAGCCATTATAATTAGCAATCTCTGGATCTCTTACTGTCATTCCTTCAAAGAGGCGGCACCGGCGGTCAGTTATCGACGTCTTTTGTAGTCACTAAGAGAGAGCGAGTTCTGTAACACCTCTGATTAACACCAGAACGAGAACCGTCCACGCGGGGAAGAAATCTCTGCAGGAACGGCGGAGCCTGGCGGCGAAGTTGTGAAAAATAGCTTTGATTCACGGTTCGACCGCAAAAGTTCCCGAGAATCAGGCAGAGATGAAAAATCTCGCATGTAGCTAACGATTTCTATTCATTTAATATATATATGCATCTCTTAAAAATTCAGTTATCAACAGCGCCAGAGATTTGAAGAAAGTACCTAGCTCATATATGAGAGCCAAACAAGAATTTTGGATTTCTTTTATACGTGGAAATTAATTCATTCTTTGTGCTGCGGTAATAATATATTAGAGTTTTGAGTGATTTAATCGTTAAAGTTTCTTCATTATATTTCACTGGGATTTTGTGTTAAACTGAATAACGTATTAAATAAACTTATAGCTAAATTTTCCGGGGAAAAAACTATATTAACTTTTAAATTTCCAGGACAGTGCCACCACCTAGAAAAACTTATCCAAAAACCATACCTGCAGTACGAAGAGGAATACCCAGGAAAAAAATAATCAATGCACCAATTCAGCGACTCTCCGAAAAAAATAGCAGTTGCCTAAACGGAGAGTCTGGGGCTGAACTGGAGAAATAATAGGACTCATAATAGGCTTAAATACAATGTGTTTGATAAATTCCATGGAATGTATGCAGCGTCGGCAGAGGGGTAAGCATAACTGAAGTGAGCTCACTGTATGTGTGTAGAGAGTGAAACAGAACGAAAGAACTTATTTCTTAAGTTACTACTAATATAACATCTTCTTTTTTTATTTCTCTCTCTGAATGCCCACGGGGTAGTTAAATCAAGGACTTACTCTTTACCTATCCTGACTGCCCCTACTCCCATTGTTAATTATTTGATCTTTTTGGGTATTTTACCTCGGGTGGGATCTTTCTAAATTTTCCTATGTAAGAGGGAAGGCCTATTAGATCTATATTTTCATTTCTCTGATGTAACTAAAATGTATTTCTTGATGTTGTGATATTTAGCAAAAATAAATTTAATAAACCTTACTCTATAGTGTCGGTCAAACCCCTGATATATATATGTTATTCATAGTTTGTTTTCACGTCTGTACGTAGTAGTTATATGTCCCAGAAGTATGTGTACTTAAGTGTTATGTACCTTGTATGTTGTACAAGGAGAGTAAGGGCGTCTGAAAATAAATAGAGTTGTAAGATAGGCTGGATTAGAGCAATTACTCAATCCAAGACTGCCTTTTTCTCTCTACACTATCACCTTTTCCCTAAACATTTACCCCTCCTCGTGAAACAATACTATTTCTACCACCTTCCTTTCACATAGCTGTCACTATCACCTCTGCTTCAGCGGGACCATAAATATCTCAGTCCTATCTTCTCACAATTTACGACACACAAGCTTCCTGAAGGGGGTCATCTGCAATGGTGACTCCATGCTCCATAAGGAGCAAAAAAGGGGATAATGACAACAATATGGTTTGTTGGTGTAGGGTGGGAAAGGAGGCGCTTTAAAGATTAACCCATTGTACATGCTTCCCTACACAAACTTCAAACAAAATGCTTAAAAACGCCAGTAACAGTCTAAATTATTTTTATTTGAAAAATTCTCTCTTGACAACAAGCTGTACAATTTAAAAAATTTTCGATCATAAAAACAACAATTTACAACTGAACGGCAAAACAATATTTAAACGAAATGACATAATTATGTCATTGACAACACTGAACTTTAACACTTTCTGTTGCAGGTCATTTGTAGGTTTTACCGTGGCACGAAAATGGATGCCATTTTCTTCCACAGATTGTTTTCTTAATCAGCAATCGTATATATATGTATGAGAAAATATCTCATAATCAGAGCCAGGCCTAGGGATTTTTCTGGGTGGTGCGAGGTTTCGTGAAAGTACTGTATATGCTCTTATCTTACTATTGAGTAGTTAAATTACACTGTAATTTCTGCGAGTGATGTTCATTGTAGCATTTTACAAAAACATAATGGGGTACACGGTAATGAGAGAGCCGACAGACTAGCATCATGAGCACCAACAGTGGAGACACTGGATATGGATAAGGGAGAGATACTAAGAACAATTAATGATCACCTGTTAGAGAATGACACTGCAATAGATGAACCATCAAGGTTAAGACTCTTGGAATTTTGAATTAAACATCAGGCTAGCAGAGATGGACGTATGTTTCCACTGCAGATAGCCCCCCTTCAGGAAGTCTGTGCTAAAGCACAAACTTGGATGCATTCGTCTTGTTTATAACCAGCGAGCTACAGGAACAGTTAGCATTCACACTCTTTGACATATACTGAGGGAGACTGAGCACCCATGGGTTTGCCCGGAGTGCAATGATGTCAATTCTGTTCAACAATAACAAAAACATAATATACGTTTTTAAAATCTTACTGTAGGTAAAAACATTGTCTTCGTTCATGTAGAATTACAGGTGGGTGCTCAATGTACAGTATTTGAAAAGGGAATAATATAGACAAAGGAAAATGACCAGTTTCATTTAAGCAAATAACTTTTTACTTTCAAATGTTCTGTTTCATTTTTCTTGTTGTTTACCAAGTTTACTTATTTTATTCTGTATTATAAATTTGTGAGGCCGTGCCGCTGCCCAAGAGCTGGCCCTGCTCATAATGTTATACAAAACTGTTGTAAATTCGCTGAAGATTATTTTAATGTGTTATTAAGTCTTCATTCGTTCATCACACTTCTGCTTCCTAAGGAGTAAATGCCATCAACAAACTTATGCCAAGTCTCCCTGTCCCGTGCCATCAGCTCAAGGCCTTTCCATGTCTGTCTCCAGTTCTCTTCTCCATGTGTTCTTTGGTCTTCCTATACCAGAACAAGGACTGGCTGGTAATGCTATTAATAGGTTTCCTCAATGTGTGTTCTATCCATCTCCAGCATCTTCTTTGTTATAAGTTATATACAACAAATGTTTGTTGTATATTATGTAAAGTGCAGACATTATGAAATCCAACTATAATCAAACGGGGACATACGGTGGCCTTGTGTACGTGTACCATGATACAGTGGAGCGAATACAACTCATGTCAGGGGTCGGGAACCCGCTGCTTGCGAGCTGCATACAGCTCTTTGAGCCATCTCGTGCGGCTCTCTACTACTTAACTCTTAGTGAATGAGGGATACCATGTGATTTTTTTTCATGCGGCTCTTCAATTTGTTAAAATGGAGACAAAATTAAATATTTGGCTCTTTGTCACGGAAAGGTTCCTGACTCATGTGGTAGAGAAGATTCAAGTTACAAAGACTGATACAGTTTTCACTGATGACAAATACAAGATACATTTGGACTTTAACAACTTTTTTATTTTTGGTTTAAAGACATTCCAGTTAAGAAAACTCATAAAAACTTTACCTTGGTCGAGTTCTGATCCTTGTTTTCCCACATAAATCTAATAGCATTTTTATCTAACCTTCTAGGCTTCCCTGGTTCCAGCCAGGAAATAAGTTAAATGTTCTGTTATTGTTCTCAATATAAAAATAGCATCTAAGTTCCTTTCTTTTATTACCAAATGAACACTATTTCTCTGAAATATATATCTCTCTACCATTTCACATCCTGAACAGGATAATCCTTAATAATATCTTTATAATGTCACTCAGGAGACTAAACTAACTGTACAATGCTCATAATGGCTTCAGGCCATCAGCATGCAGATGTACAATGAAGTATTAATTGGGCTGATGATGATGATTTTTGAACATCATTAGGGACCGAAGACGCAGCAAAAGTGATGAATGCAGTCAGCGACCCATAGCTTGACTGCTTGCGTCAGGGTCAGCGAAACAGAGCTGACCAAGACCCTACTCCACCTCCAAGTGGTGGTCCTGGAAACAGGCTGCATCACTGCAGTCTGGCTGAGAGAGCAGGGATCGAAGAGGGAAGGCAAACCCGGTCCCAAAAAATGCCGTGCTGAAGTTGGATGTGTCGGCCGAAAGGCGCAAATATAGCATCTTCGCTGTAAACGGACACAACGCAACCAACGTCCTTTTGAGGACGAACGAGGAAGAAGAAGAACATCATTAAATGTAATTGCAAACCTTGCAAGCACATAGGTATTTTTATCTTCAAGTACCATGCAGAAAAAGGATGGGGAGGAGTCTTTCTGAGTATAAGTACACAAACAAATTGTCAATGGCAATAGGTAAATTCCCAAGCAGAAAAAGAAATAGATTGAGAGATGATAAATGACAGGCATAAGTTAATAGTGTATATTAGAAATGATCAAAATAAGAATACAAAAGACTAGAGAGATTTCATTGCATTGGGGAATACTTGGAGATAAAAAGAAATCAAATCCAACACAAAAATCTGAATTTTTAATACAATATGTCAAATTAGTCCTACTGCATGGCTCTGAAACTGGAGAACAAAAAAACAAAACAATAAAAAAGCTATAGACTCATAAAAGGATGCTAGTGTAGAACAGAAGGATTGAAGTCATATGACAAGATCATGAATAAGGAACTGATGACAAGAACCAGACAAGTGCCAGTGGGATAAGAGATGAGAAGAAGACTCTGGTGATCGATAGGACACACACTGAGGAAGCCTGCTTATAGCATTACCAGACAGTCCTTGTTCTAGAATCCCCAGGGTAAGAGAGGCAGAGGAGGACCAAAGAACACATAGAAAAAGAGACCTCAAGACTAGGGCTGTACCGAATATCCTATTCGTATTCGATTCGGTGCCGAATAATGCCTTCAATGAACTATTCATATTCGGCCGAATAGTACGCTGCCGTCAAATCCGAATACCGAATAGTGAATTTAGGTCAACCCGCGATCTGACAATTTTAGACCCAGAAAGTATGCTGACTTTCTGTTTCCATTGGTCATGCTACTAACAACACACCACACCTTGCGATCAGTACTTTAATGGGTTGCATCAGCTGACTATGCAGTGGGTAGGCGCAGCCGGTTAAAACCAGACGTGTAAATATCAATGTCTGCGTTAGTCTTCGCATTGTGACTGTTATATTTGTTTAAATCATGCCTTGTTGTTTTTTTTTAATACTTTACAGTGACTGTTCACGTTTAAGAAATATGATTTATTATTCCTTAGCAACGATCATCGTTATGGAAAAGCGTAGTCCAATTTGGAAACACATTTTCATATAACAGATGTTGTCTTTTGGCACAGAATGTTGAGAGACTCGTTTTTTTTTAAAGCCAATGCATGTTTCATGTAGCAATTTAAAAATTAATTAATGGCTAGTTAGTAGCATTAAATTGTTCAAAGATATTTGCCGTTTTTTTTTTTTTTTGTAACGTATAATTAATAAAAATTTCAGTAGACCTATTGAACACATCTTTGTATGTCCAACATTCACTCACTATTCATATCCGTATTCGGCCGAATAGTTCAAGGTCTCTATTCGCATTCGGCCGAATAGTAAAAATCACTATTCGGTACAGCCCTACTCAAGACAGACATGAAGAAGACATGGAAAGACCTTGAGCTGATGGCACGTGACAGGAAGACTTGGCAGACGTTTGTTGAAGGCCTACGCTCCTTGGGGAGGTGGAAGAAGATGACACAAGGGGGTAAAAAAGGCCTTTGATATAGCATTAGGATTGTTGTGTCTGAGGAGTTCATCCAGCTAGCAGCATTGACCAACTGTCCTGTGTGTATATATTGTGACGATCCTTCAAATTATACGAGTTGGAGTATAAGGTTGGGAAATAAAAATCTGATCTGAAGATTTCATTATCTCCATTGCATCATAAATCGACATGTTGCGTCACATTTGAATTATTTGTTAAGTGAGAAACAGTCTGAAAGTGCTAGATAGAGTCCATAGAGATTATGGATAAGACTGACTCATCCGTAACAGTATGTGAATGATAATCCCTGATAAACTGGACACAACAGTAATGGTACAAAGATTAATGCACTTCGGTCCATTAATGTGTTTTTTATTTATTATTATTTTTTTTGCAGATTTTAAACCAAGACGGTTAACAATCTGTGTAACTCATCTCATCTCATCTCTCATTCCCCTGAAAACCCCGCCCCTCCCAGTTCCCCTAAATCTTCCTCTGTGATCGCCTCTTCCTAGTGGTGTACCTTGAGACATGCCTCCTGGCCTTGACCCACCCCTCATGTTTGAGCCAGCTGGACCACCCCTTCCTCTTCCACCTCTGCCACCCCTGTCACTCTGCTGGGCTGGCTGTTTATTCTTAGGAGTGGGAGATTTGGGTCTCAGCCTCTCAACCTCATCTGAGCACCCAGTGAGGTAGGCTTCTGGTTTTGATGCAAAGAAACTTGCATAGACTTCAGCGTCAAAGTTGGAACTTGTCAGTTCTGGCCCAACTGTCAGCCACCCAGGGCGTATAGTACTGTCTCGACCAAACAGATGCAAACGTCGCCGGCCAAGGCAGAAATGCTCAATGATGTGAAATATCTCTACCTGAGGAAAAAAAAAAAGCATCTTGACCAGCACTAGATGCATTTGAAATACCAGCCCCAGACTGGCAGTATTATTCAATTAAAACAATCAGCATATAGTCTACCAGTAAGTAAATTAGCAACTTGGTGAAGTATGCAGACTGTCACAAAAGTCCGTTCACATGGGTAAATAAACATTAATTGGCATTTATACAGATGTTCAATGTGAGCTCCTTGTGCATTCACACACATATCTATCTGCTTTTGTAGGTTGGTGACAGTTTGGTACAACATGTTGTCATCAATTTTCCTATGTTAGTTTATAATTATTAACCATGTGCTGTCCTATCTAATTTACTATATTTTTATCTTATGACTGAGACAAGGGAGCAACTCCATTTTTTTAACATAGTGACCATAGAAAAAATTCTTTAAAAGCTAAAGTTATGTTTATTAGTTTTAAATACACAAAACTGAATTATCTATCATCTGCTGTATTCATAGTAAGTAAGTATATATATATATATATATATATACGAGGGGCGTTCAGAAAGTAATGCACCACATCGTTTTTCTCAGCTAATAACGAAGATAGAAGCATGAAATTTTGCATACTTCAAATATGGCATGTGCCAATTGTGTGCACCAAATTGCACCGCAACCGGCCAAATAATACGGCTGCCCTAAACCGTTGAAATGGAGCGTGTTAGCAACTTGCGTTATAAGCAGGCTAAGACCGTTACAGGTGACGAAACCTGGGCACATCACTTTGAACCTGAGACAAAAAGACAGTCAATGGAGTGGCATCATCCGCAATCACCAAGAACAAGGAAATTCAAGACAATTCCTTCAGCTGGAAAGGTCATGATCACTGTCTTTTGGGACATTGAAGGTGTGATTCTTGTGGACGTTATACCAAGAGGAGAGACAATCAATTCGCAAGCTTACATTAAGACATTGAAAAAACTCAATCAACGTTATCGCAGAGTTCGGCCGCACAAGAATCCAGCAGACCTGCTTCTCCTTCACGACAATACGCGATCTCGCACAAGTCTGGCAACACGGGAAGCAATCACCAAATTGGGTTGGACTGTACTACCCCATCCACCCTATAGTCCCGATTTGGCACCCTCTGATTTTCATCTATTTGGTCCACTTAAAGATGCACTCCGTGGGACAAGGTTTGAAGATGATGAAGGAGTGATTCATGCAGTGAAGAAATGGCTACGTGATCAAGACAAAATCTGGTACTGGCTAGGAATACATGCACTTGTTTCGCGCTGGCATAAAGCTGTACAAGTTGATGGGGATTTGTTGAAAAATACCGATGTTTACATGACATATCTATGTATATTGTGTATAAATTTCTTGCTTTTTGAATAAACAGCTCCTGAGAAAAACGATGTGGTGCATTACTTTCTGAACGCCCCTCGTATATAGTATTATACAATAGCAATGTCATTAATGTGGGAACAATTTTAAAAATGTTTATCATTCGACAGATATAAACATGTCCGTTATTATATATGAAACATAATTGTTCATGAAATGATGAACAGCCCATTCATTGCAATGAATTCTGCATGCTGGGCAGCCACAAACAGTCTCTGCAGAACATCCAGAAGATGCTTTCATTTAGTTCTTCGAGAAAACAAAATGGCATTTAAAAAAAATTTTTTTCCCTATGCATTCGCGAAAGTGCTTGTTTACTGCTGCTTTTTCCCTTGTTTGTATTGATCTTATTCGGTAAAATTCTTCACTTATGGATAAAATGAAGTAATCATAAGAGGCAGTATCTAGATCTAGAGTGTGTTTAGGTCCAGGGTTTCCTACAAAGTTATTAATTTCAACTGAAGTATACTTTGTTGACTAGCCTCCTTCGTATGATCTGTCATCAATATCATTACTTGTCACTAGATTCACTTTCATCAGTGTCACTGGAGCCGCGCTGGTGTAGTGGTTATCAAACTGTGCTGGCGACCGGGTGACCCAAGATCAAACCCGGGCGAGGACATTTGAAGATTTTTCGTCAACTGGGTTTGGCAACCAGGTGGCCCGGGATCAAACCCGGGCGAGGACATTTGAAGATTTTTCATCGACTGGGATTTGGACTGGATTAACTCGAGTCCTGGCGAGACATTTGAAGAAGTGTCGTTGACCAGGGACTGGCGGCTCCTGAGCCGACCCAGCTCTAATGGGTACCTCCGAAATCGGCGAGTATCTGCCTGAATGGCAAGGGACACCTGTCTCTGTACAAGAAAAAAAGGGATACGTAAACTCAGTCTCAGGTTAGACATACCAACCTGAGATTTCACCTCGAGTAATAGCGGGTGTACGCAAAAAAAAAAAATCAGTGTCACTGTCAAAGTCTAAATCGGGCCAGTATTCAGTATGAACATCTGATTCGGCCACACCACCATCATCCTGATAAAATACCAAGTCACTTCTCTACTCCCAAAGCAAAGATTCCAACACCAAGAAAGCCAAAGCTTTAAACAATCAAGAAAAATAAAAAACAAAAGCTTTACATGACCGGAAATCTATTTATAACTCAGATCTAGCTAAATACCAAGATCTCGCTGCAAAGTGGCAATAACCAACAACAGTGTACAGCGGGAACTGCCAGGTAATACTAGCTGACGGTTGTCTCAACGTATGTCTTTTCTGCTCCCGACACCTTTTTTCCTCACCTACTGCTCCTGTCATCTTTTTTCCTCACCTACTGCTCCATTAAAGTACAGAAACTTTTACCACTGGCGTGAAAATTTAAATTATTTATTTACACAAATTTCCAGTTCTTACATATAAAGTGTAAACTTGTTTTCATCTCGTGACTGTGACACAAATGAAATCATCACTGATGAAAACCACAGAGGAAACAGTGCATGTGTTGTGTCACATTACATTATTTTCAGAACAAGTGCAAACATGGTCATGCCATCTTAGAAACTAATGAAAGATCGACTTACAGGCTTGTCCTTGGTGCCATATTCTGGCTCCTCTTCAATAACGAGATCAATGTCCACATTTGAATGGATGAAGTCTCCATCCGTACTACGCTTGACTGTACCTTTTATTCCCATCAGACAATGTTCCTGCAAAAGTATACTGCTGAAAGTTAGTTTATTGTTGAGTTTGTGTTCTACATACATTATTTAACAGTTCATTGTTTAATTTGTGTTTAGTAACATTTTATCAATGTCTTTTTTTTTGTCTTTCAAGTCCCAATGAAGCGCATATGTCTTCAGTTATTTAATACTGTGAGGAGTTACTGTGATTTTATTTTCCACAGGCCCCATTCTGTTTCTCCCGGTAATTATGTCCTGTAATTAATTGAGTTTAGTCTTCTTCTCTTTGAAATTAATTGCGTTTTCACGAGGGATTACTGTCGGTTTTAGTTTTAAGATTTGCACCAGTCTTCTTTTCTCTAAAGTAATTGCGATCACATAGGCTTTTCTTTGTAAAATAATTGCGGTAAATTTTTATTGTATTAGGCGCTTGAGTATTATTAGGCTGGGTATAAATTTTCCGACGTTAGTAACCCCTACCCGGTAAATCGATGGGTGGGTGTTGAACCTCTACCCAGGTACGTAAAAACGGGCGCTACAATGAATCAAAGTTAATTTTGCTCACGCCAACGGTAGTAACATTATCTAACGTGACGCAATATAGAGGCCCGGTAGAAGTAATAAACATGAGTCAGGTATTATCTTTCGATATGATTGGCCGGGGTCAAGTTTAACAATTGCGGCAAGATTATTGGTTTAAGAGAGCACGGCTGTTTGTGCCCTATACCAGAGCGCTCTTTTAGTTTCGGTGACCGGAATTCTGACACCGGGTATAAAATTTTGTGTGCACCGTAAAAGACTATTTAAGTTTTTGGCGGGGAATATCAGCTGATGTGTGAGTAAAATCAGTAAAATATAAATCATTACACACTCGTTCTGGATAAACACAGCGCTAAAATTCTTTTGTGTACTATAACTTTGTTCTGTGTTCTATTTTTGATTGCATTTTTATTTGTTTGAAATTAGTTTTGACGGAGTTACAGACTTTTGAAAACAGCGTCATCATTTAAGGAAATTCATAAAATAAGTAATCTTTTTATTAATTTAATATCTAAAAATCGGCCCATTCGTTTGAGTTTATAATTATAAAGACTTCTCGAAGGGAAGCTAAAGATTATTTCCACATACTTTTTTTTTTGGTTTCATATCTTGAGAATGTGTGGTAGTCAGTTTTGTGAGTGTGGCATTACAAGAACAAGCATATTGTCACCAGATTTTATAGCATTTAAATCCCTTTAAGCCCAATGGGCTGATCACCCGTTGGCTTGTCACACCGATTACGGAAACAACGGCAGATGGATCTATTTGTTGTTGCCCTAAAGACGCCGCTAGGCGTGATGGGAAACTACAACAGAGAAAATCAATCTGCTGTTGCCCTTAAGACGCCACAAGGCGTGATGGCCTCTGACTGCTTGGTCGGTCTTTGGCTAAGGACGGAAGAAGAAGAAGAAATCCCTTTAAACGCATTCCTGATACCCACAAATCTTAAATAAGGTAGTAAAAAAATAACTTTTTGTAAAGCACCATCTGTTTTTGCATTTTCATTCATTTATAATGATATTTAGCTACGTATATAAGTGTCAGAAAACATGTAAAGCTATAGATAGATTACTTCCACATAATTTGATCTATCTTTCAAGTCTTGTTAATCTTCTATTTATAATATGAATTTTTTTTTTAATTGTGTGTGAGATAAGGACTGTTCCATTGGTGTTCTTTGGTAGACAATCCTGTGCACACGACGGCTGCCAGCGAATTCTAAGTAACTGTTTGTATATCTTCTTTCATTCAAAGTTACAATGCAGGTAGTAAATTTAGAGAAACCAAATTCTAAATCTAATACCATCCTTTTATCAATGGCTAGAGTCAGAGATACATATGATAATTTAGAAATATTTATGAATGGCATGAAAGCTCAGATAGAGTCACTAAAATATTTAGAGTGGGATGGTAAACAAGTTGTTGTTTTCTTATTCGGGGATTATTTCCTTGTTTTGCTGGAGACACCACAGACATGGGTATATTCCTTGAGCTCCAGACAAACCAAACATTTTCATCAAAGACATCCAGAGAGCATACAACTTGCAAACCAAGAAGTTTGGCCATGTTGATAAGAGATTACAATAGATATATGAAATATGGGAAAGGGAATAAAAGGCAAGTGGCACATTACCATAATTGTTATGTTAGAGATTGAAATTGAAAATGTAGCTCCTCCTTACCTTCATATTTTATTAGGCATTGTTTTGAAACACCACAGACTTCTAGAACAGGTAGCTGATACAATAGACGCAAAGATATTTGAGAATTCGCAAGAGATACATGCAAACATTAGTACTTTTAAGAACTTGAAGAGATTTAGTAGGAACTGGAAATAGGCAGAAGAATTAGGAGCTAAAATTGAATTTTTCAGGTAGGTATTGAACTTTGTGAGGATAAGGAGGAGACAGATAATTTTAAAGTTAGACTTGAAAATGCACAAGATGCGCTGGCCAAACTTCAGTTTCAAGATCTGTGTACTAAGTCTGGTCCAGTTTGCTCACACATGGACAAGGTACTAGCCAAACACAAAATCATACAACAGGCTTATAATAGCAGAGCATTTATAGGGAATCACTGCCACAGATATCTCACACAAAAAGTTTATAAAGATCTTACAAGAGCAATCATTACACAAACACTGAAAATTACAGACAAACAAGATATAACTAACATAGCTTTTATTGCCCAAGAACAATTCAACTCACTGAAAGAAGCATTTGAGAAAGTACACAACAAAATATCACACAGTAAACCAATTAGTAAAGAATCAATAACAGCATCGATAGAGACTTATATGTCTTTGTTCAGAAAGCTATTCCCTAGTAAGACAATTCATAAACAGCACATATTAGAAAAACATTGCGCAGACTGGATCAGAACTCATGATGTATGATTGAGATAATTGTTAGCTCTCATGTTCTGGGGACAATTGGGTGTGTTATTTTAAGGTTATAAATGTGGACATGCAATTTAAACTTTCAATAATTAATGTTTGACGCACGAAACCAAAACAAAACTTTGATATCCATTTTCTGCAGGTTTTCTACTTTTGATTTCTGTAATTTGTTATGCATGTTGATTGTGACCGTTTTAGTGTAAATTGAATTAGAAACAAACCATAACAAAATGTAAAAAAAAAAACCGTAAATTTTACACTATTTCAGACTATTATATCTTCTGTTCTAATTGTGATAAAATGTTTGTTCTTGTTCTAAAATTTACTCTAACATTTCTAGTCTAGCTTTACGCAAAATTAAAGCCGGTATTTATAATAATAAAGTAGCATAAAAGCAATTCAAACATGTTTTGGGGACAATTGGGTGTGTTATTTTAAGGTAATAAATGTGGACTTGCAATTTAAACTTTCAATAATTAATGTTTGACGCATGAAACCAAAACAAATCTTTGATATCCATTTTCTGCAGGTTTTCTACTTTTGATTTCTGTAATTTGTTATGCATGTTGATTGTGACCGATTTAGTGAAAATTGCATTATAAACAAACCATAACAAAATATAAAAAAAACGTAAATTTTACACTATTTCAGACTATTATATCTTCTGTTCTAATTGTGATAAAATGTTTGTTTTTGTTCTAAAATTTACTCTAACATTTCTAGTCTAGCTTTACGCAAAATTAAAGCCGGTATTTATAATAAAAAAGTAGCCTAAAAGCATTAATTAAGCCCTATCAAAAGTAAATATCGCCACATGTTTTTCCCATTAGGAAGCTGACCACGTGACCTCTGTCAAGTGGGCTATAAATAGCGCGGTCGGGGAAAAGGGGGAAATAACTAAAAGATCGCTCGCAAACAGCCGTGAGAGATGCCAAGCGATGACGTACGGCGTGGGTTATAGCGTGGTTTTTTTTTAATGATATATACCCGCGTATAGTCATTAGCGGGTCTCTTTGTCTCCAGAATTATCAGCCGTGAAACTACGTCATTATCGCTTGCTCAAGCTAGAGAGATTCGGTAATTGGGTATATCCATATTTTAATTAGCGTCATACTTAAAGTTCGTTTCTTAATAGAATCTTAGCCCGATCTAGTAAAGATTTCTTCGGGGAGTTTAAGTAAAGTTAATTTAGCTTGAAGTGCCATCAATTACTATTTTATAGAAATAATAAATGTAAGTGTGCATATAATTTTTTCTATGATAAGCTAGTACTATCTTTGGTTGGTGTAGAGGCTTTGAGATATTAACTGTGTGAGGTTTAGCTCTTAGATACACGGGCGCTCTGTAGTATGTAGAGTGTTGTGTAAAATCACCATTTGATTTTGATTCTTTGCGGTGTAAATAAACTAGCGTAATTGTGTACGCTAATTGATTGTGTAATTAATATTATTGAGATGGGAATTAATATTTCCTCATCTTTGATTTATGATACCTTGCAGCGTATATACGCGAGTGTATTCGGGTAATTTTAATTAGTCGGGTATTTGCTAGCGGGCTATTTTTGTAACGTAGTTGGAGTGAGGGATGTAATTAATTTTACAGAGATGGGATTTAATTATTCCTAGAGAGGTGTAATTTATTTTTGGTTTAAGCGATGACTCACCAGGGTCAGTCTGTAATATAAAGTAGCGCCAGGAATTTTACCGTAGGGGATTTCCCTCAGTGAATGAATTGTTTTGACGCCTGCAGCTAGATTTAAGTAATAGATTAGGTCAGCCCGTGTCTGGGAGTTTACTTACCAGACTGATATTTACGGTGAAGCTGGGAGAGAGAGAAGAGGGAAGTGTATGGTAGTATGACCTTTGGGCAGAAATATTTGTTATCGCTTGTGCATAGATGGGTGTAGGGGATAGACGGGAGATGTATTTATGGGAGTTATGTGTTAGAGATGAGACTATTTTGAAGTTTTGTACATTTAGTTATTTCTTTGTTTACAGCATTTTTCATGGCACACAGGGAGGGGTGCAAATTGCCTTACAGCTTGCCAAGATATTCGGCCTTCTCATGAGTAGAAGGGTCGAGGCATCGCCAGAGGTGAAATAGAATTGGTGACGCGGTAGTTACCGGCACCAAGTATGTCTGCACCAGTGAAAGATAGCAGTTCTCTTGCAGTGAAGCCCCATGCTTCAGCGGGAACGGGTTTATCTTTAAAATCCAGAGCTCTCAGCTCGTTATACCACTCCTAAAAGGCGCGTGGCCTGGAGGTTTATTCCATTGATATACAGCCATAGTAATGCTGTTTGTCCCAAAACCCTAAGAGGGTTAAAGCGTCTGTTAAAGAAGATTCGTCAGCAGTGAAGTTTCTACATTCCGAGTCAAGTATCTAGTTCTGAAATCCCAAGTCAAACAGCTGCAGTAGGAGTGGGAGGAGAAAGGGTCAAAATTCCTTCCGAATGCTTTAGAGAGGAGAGGCGTAACGAAGAAGCCTCTCAGTAGAAGAAAATAGTGTCGGAGAGACACAGAACAGGAACAGAGGAGAGACAGAATTTGTAGATTCAGATAGTTCAAGCAGAGGACAGCATCTGAGGTGTCACTTAACTCTTACTATACGGGAGCTAAAACCGCGTTTGTACGCGCTAGTTTAGCTATCGTTACCGTCGCGCCACTTGAACTGGCGAGCCGTAAAATTGGTACTAAACCCGCGCCACTTCACGGGGCTTGCCGGATACTAAGAGTTAAGAAGTCTGGTAGTGGATCAGTGCTTGTAGAACTGTGTAGGACATTAGATAGTCATTCAGAGTTTTGTAGACAGTTAGTTACGTCTACAGCCGGACAGTGGTGTTAGATTTAAATAATTTAGAATAGGATAGTTAGGAGCGGTGGCTCTTACGTAGAGACCCCACCAAGTACAGTGTGTGTACTTCTTAAATTCTTTTTTTCCCATATAGGTTGCAAGAGTGGGTGAAAGGGTTGGGTTTCAGTATCTGTCATTTTTAATTGTTTGATTCTTTTCAGGTGTGCGACCTCGCACGTTATTCATTTTGATGTGTTATTATTTTGTTGTGTAAATGAACGATAAACTGCATACTGGATCAGGTTCTTTCTATAACTATACTGTACGTATATGTTGTCTGTATAGTTGTGGACTTTTAGTGAAACCTTATCTCCTTTATGGTAGTCAGAGGTGGTGAGTCTATAGCTCTTAGTGAAGTCACGAGTGGCGAGGGAGAGTCAATCTTGGTTCTCACCTTCGAAGCTATTAGTCTCATCTGTCCACATTCACTGTCATTTCTCATACAAAATCTATCTTCTCAGACTTTCTCATACTAGGGTCTTGTCTTACACTCAGACAAACTCTATACTTAAATCCACTTCGTGACAAATACCAAGCCCTCCTGTTGCATACCAGCCATTCAAATTCTTAAAATGATTTCTTCTTCCATTTATGTCCCATCTCTCTTCTCCATTTGTATTTTTGGGTCTACCTCTATTTCTTTGACTCTGCATATTCCAGAACAAAGACTGTCACGCTGTGCTATTAGCTGGTTTCCTTAAAATTTGCACTATCCACCACCACCATCTTTTCTTAACTTCTTGTTCAAATGGTATATGTCTTGTTATATTCGTCAATTCCATATCTGTGATCATATCACTTCAATCCTTCTATTCTGCACAAACATCCATTTAAGAAATTCTGTAAAGTCATCGATGGAGCTTTTTTATTCTCTGTGCCTCAGAGCCATAAGATGGGACGGGACTTGAAATTTGAGTTTAACATTCTTATTATCTACAGGAATTAGTGTACTGGTCTCTTGCGGCAAAGATGACAGGTTCAAATCATGGTACAAAAATGCTACAGTCTACCCAGCTGTAAATGGGTACCTAACTTTGCACTTGACTTAGGGAAGGAGAAGTCAGTGAGGAAGGGAACTGGTCACCCCACCTCTCGATGCTGGACCCCTAGTATGTGAAGTCTCTAACACTCCACTCCCCTACAGCAGTATCTGCTATGGGACTACCTTTACCTTTTACAGGAACTGATCATCTACAATTTCCATATATTTTCCTGTGAAAGTTTCACCTGTAGTCTGTATCATTGATACTGATGTCTGTTCCTCCAATTTTGTCTTCTTCTTCTTTGATCCTTAGCCGCCGACCGTCAAAGCAGTCTGTGGCCATCACGCCTGGTGGCGTCTTGTAGGGCAGCAACAAATTGATTCCACTTTGCTCGGTCGGTGGCCATCCTTCGTACAGTGCCCCAACTCTGGTTCATTTTTTGCATCTCAGCCTCCACAGTCCTCTGCAAAGTTGTTTTTGGTCGGCCTCTCTTTCGTTTTCCTTCAGTGGTCCATAGCATAGCTGTTCTTGTGATGGCATCAGGGTCTCTTCTGAGGACATGGCCACCCCAACTCCAGCGTCTGTCAGCTATGATGGTGTGCATGTCCTCTTGCTTGCTCCGAGTAAGCAGATCTAGGTTGGTGATGGTATTCGGCCAAAAGATTCGGAGAATTTTCCTTAGGCAGGTTGTGTGGAAAGAGGACAATTTTGACATTTCCTTCTCTGTTACTCTCCAGCATTAAGCACCATAGAGAAGCACACAGCTCTGATATAATCATAATTTTGTGCTTGTGCTGTACTGAGAGGACCTTCCAGATGTTGTTTAGAATAAAAAAGGCTGTTCTTGCTTTGTTAATTCTGTTGTTGATGTCTTTGCTTGCTCCGCCATCTGGTGTTACTATGCATCCTAGGTATGTGAAGATGTCTGTCTGTTCCAGTTGTTGATTCCTTACTGTCACGGGCTCGGTCAAATTGAGTGTCATGACCTCTGTCTTCTTTAGATTGATGTTCAGGCCCACCTGCTGGATATACTTATTAAGTCTATCCGTTTTTTCCTGGATGTGTTGATGTGAATGTGCTAGTAGTGCAATGTCATCTGCATATTCCAGATCTTCCAATGTAGAAAACGTAGTCCATCTTATTCCTCTTGGACTGCCCTCTGTTGTCTGTCGCATCACCCAGTCTATGACTGTTAAAATAGGGTGGTTGATAAGGGGCATCCCTGTCGTACTCCTGTCTTCACCTCAAAGGTTAGGTTGCTCTGCCCTACGCTACACGTAAAGTTGGCATAGAGGCTTTTTATAATTGACACTATGCAGCTTGGAATTCCATAAACCCTCAGTATTTTCCATACTGTCCCTATGTATACTGTCAAAAGCCTTTTCAAAATCAACTAAATTAATGCAAGCAGACTTCCTTGCTTATCTCTTACTAATGTAATATTGTTTGCACCTTGTTTTCCGCTGATGATTTTAGTTATTTTGTATACTGTGCTTTGTTCATTTCTCAGTGCTGCCTCTTCTGCCTGTCTTGCAAGATCGTCTAGGAAATTCCTTTTGTTGGCACGGGTTTGGCATTTAACTTCCTTGTCCAGCTGACTGTACTGTTCGCTATATAGTTGCTTTAACCTGGGGGACTTTGCTTCTGTTTTCTTTCTTTTCATTTCCTTTCTCATCGCTATGGTGTCTACGTTGCTGTAAAGTTATGAGCACGTATCTTGTAACCTGGTCATTATTTGCAACATTCAATCTCACATTTTTTTTTCCTCTGTGGATTTTCCGATCCATATCTGTGTGACCTGTGTGTGTGGTTAGAGCACTTATCTCTATCGCCACTTAAAAGGTTCCGGGTTCAAAACCTAGTAGCATCATGCTCCAGTCCATCCAGCTGTAAATGGGTAACTGACTCTGCTCTTTAATTATGAATGGCAAAGGCAGCATGGAAAGGGACTGACCAGTTAACCTTCATAAAGTCGGACCTAGTATAGTGAAGTCTCTAACAATTCACCCCCCTATGACAGTATCTGCGATGGGATTACCTTTAGATATTGAATATTAACATAACTTTTCATTCTCAGTGGAACACAGGGCTTGCAACTGTTGCTCTCCCCCTATCTCTATTTAGGGCCACTTTTTCTGCTCTGCCCATGAGATCCCGGTTACTTTGATTTCATATTCAATTGTCCTCTTTGGCCTCCCTGCTTTTCTCTTCCTCCATGGGTTCTAATCAATGGCCTGTCTCACTATACTGGTTGGTTGTTTCCCATTGGTACATTCTATCTCCACTTTCTCTCCCCTTTAACTACTAGTGGCTCGTTGAAATTTGTAACTTTGGACAAAGTGGCTTGCAATTGTGGACTATTTTGGAACTCTACATTTTGAAAATAATACTCAAATTGAGACCGAAATCATATCACATATTTACCTAACACACTTGCAACTTTTACAGTAAATGACAGGATAAAAATGTGTTACTTGATGTTTTAACAACAGTAAAACAGGCCTTTACCTTAGTTCTCTGGAATATTGCATTAGGTTCCAAGTTTTTGTTATGACCTGGGTTCTTTAAATTAGTTTTGATCCAGCAGATATCCTCACATCGACGAAAGCCCCATCGTTTTAGACACTGAAATCAAAATAGACTAGTTATTTAGCTGTTCTAGTCATTCAAAACTGTTTTGTAAAAATGTGTAAAATCTGTTTCATTAAATTGTGCATGGCTAATCAGGTACTATACCATGACACTGATGGCAAATCATTAATATAATCTTTACATCAACACTATTTCAATCTGTGAATGAGATGACATCAAAATAACTGGCCAGCAAGATAATTAGACAAAAATGAAGAAAATCACAATAAAGAAAACACTCCATATAATACACACAGAAGCATGCTCTAAAGATGACCGACTCATTTGCAGAAACAGCATTTCATATCTGGTAGTTGGAGGAAACGGAATGAGGATAATCAAAAAGACAACTGGCTTGAAGTTGCTAAAATATGCAGGAACAATGGCTTAATCATCATTCAGATAACCCAGTTTGTTCAAGGAAAAAAATGAAACTTCCCCTGATCATCAACAGTAAAAGTGGTTGAAAAAACAGATAACTTGAAAAAAATAAAGCTTCATTTTAAAATGTCCGTTCTACGTCCAGTAGCCAGATGTCATAGTTACACCATCTCCATTGCCCACCTTATGAAGCAAGCACGCAGCCACCCCCATATTAACATGCTCTGGCAGGCATTGGTTTCTGTGGCAATTTATTTTAAACTAGTGTAAAAGCCCGCCATAAGACGGGAATTAAATTCAAAAGCAACAATACCTAACGGCAATTTTACTTATTCAAAAGCATTTTTAAAAAAACCACTGTGCATCACTACAGTTCTATGAATATTTTTGTGCACACCGTCATTTGCACACTTTTCTTTGTCAAGTGTTACTATTTTCGGGAGAGTACATATAAGGGAAACAATACAATTAATGTCTAACTTTCAACCAAAGTTGCATCCCTTAGCGTTAGTGACAGAAAAAGCTGGTATTTTATATATATTGATGATGAGGTTGCCAGCCTTATGCAGATAACGATTTTCCATGTTCCTAATGAACACTGTCCTACATCTAGGTAGTTTGTCTTATGGAAGACTTGGTACATTTTATCAGATAAAGAAACTGAGTAATAGTAATAACACTACAGAAACAAAAATAATGATAATAATATGTAGGAATGTCTTATCAAGTGTAGTTATCTTCAGAAGATGATACCTAATGGTAGTTCTGTTCATTACGTTGTAACCATGTTTTAATTTATTAATAAGAATGTGTCACACTTTTACAAATTCTCATTAACAATTAACATACTAAAAATTTCTAACACTCTAAAAACCACTCTCAAAACCAACATTCTAAAAGCCACTCTCATAACTAACTAAATAACATTTTAAAAGCTGCTCTCATAACTAACATTTTAAAAGCCACCTATAATTAAAATCCAACAAGCCACTCTCATAACCAACATTCTAAAAGTCACTCTCATAACTAACATTCTAAAAGCCACTCTCATAAGTGACATTCTAAAAGCCAATTGCTTGTTCATAATTATTTTTAAAAAAAGCATACCTCATTACTAATATTTTAGAATCCCAATATAAAGCAATTGATGGAAAGAATCAGACTACCACTTCTGGAACAAAAGGTGAGGTGAAGACGGTGGTGCTGGAAAGGAAACCAGCTGACAGCATTTCAAGGCAGTCCTCGTTCTGGTATCCCCATGGTATGAGAATTAGAATAAGACCTAGAAATGTACGGGAAAATGGAATCGGGACACGAAGAGGACAGAGAAGACATTAAAGAACCTTGAGCTGATGGCACAGGACAAGAAAAGCTTTGTATGTTTTTACCGAAAGCTAGTGCTCAAGGAGCCAACGGGTAATCAAATGAAAAAGGCAGCACAATAAAGTGTTTCTAACAACTAGCGCTGTCAAAAGTCTAAAGCTTATTGTCATCATCAGCTACCATCTCCACATCGAAGGTCAGCTACAATGGATCTCTAATGTCTTCTGTCTCCTGTCTTGATGGGGCATTAACTGTTACTCTAATCAAATTACATATTAAAAGCCAATGTGCTGAAATGACTTGGTCATACAAAAGAAGAATTCATCGCCCTTTAGATCCCCCAGGAACACAGGCATTCATCAAACGTCTGCCAAGTCTTCCTGTCCCATGTCATCAGCTCAAGGTCTTTTCATGTCTATTTCATCCCCTTCATGTCTGTCTCCAGTTCTCTTGCAGTTTTCCATCGTTCATACAATATCTGAATGGAGATTTTCCTAGAAGGAAAAAGGTGTCAGAAACCCAGACTCAATTCGGCTTTCTCTGCATTGCTGACAGAGGACCTTCTATCTCAGATGGCTGAGTTGAATTATTTTCTTTAGTAGACCAGTCTATTTTATTTTGTTGAAGCTTTTTTGGCTTAAAATTTCACAGGATTGGGTAGCCGGCCCGATGCCAACCCTCCTTAGTCTCTTTTTACTTACTTACTTAGTCGTTCCCCTTCTACCGTGAGGTGTAGAGGTTTGGAAGAGAGAGCGCCAGACTATCCTATCGGCTGTCTTCCTCCTGGCCTGGTTCCATTCTAGTCCTCGGTCCTTCAAAGATTGTCTAATGTTGTCCTCCCAGCGGACTCTGGGTTGTCCTGGGGGTCTGGATCCCTGGCTCTTTGTTTCCCATGCTTGTCGTGGTAGCCGGTCTTCTCCCATTCTGCATACATGGCCAAATCATCTTAGTTGGGACTGTTCTACTTGGGTCTGCAGGGGGTGGCATTTTAGGCCTTGACGTATCGTCTGGTTGCGGACCATGTCTCTTCTTGTTACTTCAACCTCCTTCCTCAGATACCTCATTTCTGAGGTTTGGATCTGGCTTTTATGGGTTGTAGTCATTGCCCATGACTCGCATCCATATGTCAAGACTGTCTCTTTTTACAAGCGTAGTAACTTACAGTGTTACTTCTATTTGTTTCCCTTTCGGGAACACACCAGTAACACACGGGTGTAAAAAAAAGATTGGACAATTAATAAAGAACATAAGGAAGGTGTCGGACCAAAGAATGACCAAAAAGACGACTGACAGAACTTAGGTCAGTAAGAATATCAGAAGTGTAGACAATGGACCAAAGAATGGAAGATTTTGCTTGGCACAAACAGCCTCAGTGGCTGAGAACAATGAAGGAAAAAAAATGTATTTATCACACAGGTTTAGGAGCAAGCCAAAGCATTGTGGTGTCTAAATTAGAAACACTTACGTCTCTTCCTCTTTCTAACCCCTCAGCATTGCCACACCAGATCCAAATAAATGACCTTTGAGCTGCCATAGAAGGGATGTCCAAAGCTTCTATCTGAGGGGGAAAAAAAAAGTTTAAGAGGAAAGTTTGTAATGGTTCCCCCCTCTCAAAAGAATTGGGGAAAGGGAGAGAGAGAGAAATAAATGAAAATAAAACATTACATTTACATAAGCACAACCAATGTGCAGCTAAGTATGTTTGGTAAGAAACACGTGAAGCTGACTTTTTAAGTTCCGATAAACTAACATTTAATATAACATCTGTAGGTTAAGAAAACTAACATTTAATGTAACTATCTGTAACATCGAGAACTGAAGGTATTCACATTATGAACAATATGAAGCAAACAAAAACAAAACCACTGGAACAAAAAATTTCAGGAAAAACTACTCCCAAAAAGCATAAAGGGACACAATCAAGAAACATCACTATTATCACACAGCTCACCTTGTTCTGGAACTCCTTCAGGCAGAAGGATGAATGACTTCAAAATACATGAAGCTGAGCGCCAAATGACAGCATTACAAGGCTATCCCTGGTCTGGAATATCCAGAGCAAGAGAGGCAGAAGGAGGCCAAGAAACACATGGACAAGAAAACTTGAGATAAGACATGAAAGGGAAAAAGAAGGCATAGAAACACCTTGAAAGATGGACAGGACAGTTTGTTGTTGTTAAAGACTTGTGCTCCACAAGGGACTAACTGGAAAGTAATGAAGATGATTTCAAGACTTAAGAGAAGGGAACAGGAGGACAAGGTGCAAAATGGAGTGGACTTCCCTGGATAGAAAGCTTGGGGAAAGCAAATGAAGGCCCATTCCCCCATGGTGGCTGGAATCATAAAGAAGAAGAATGTGAATGTTACTGTAGGAGTGACTACTCTTAAATCATGAGAACAGGCGACTTCAACCATCCTAGTTACACCCCCTAATTGTCTGAAGTGGTCACGTCCTGTCATCACAAATTTTCCCACCAAACTTGCAACATTTTTATGGTGCATTTTTCAGGAAATTATGGAAAAGCAGCGCACTTTCCAGTCTGGGAAATAAATTGTGCGCCTATTGAAAAAAACACGCATTTTGTTCCTAATATTTTTCATGGTGCTGGATGCTATTTATATTTCTGCCTCTATTGTTTTTCAGTGACAACATTTCTGGAATTATCCCCATTTATATTAAGCAATTCGGGTAAGTATAAACAAATGTCTCTATCATCTTTTTATATAGTAAGCTAGAGAAGTCTCATTGCTCATCATAGATTAAGCTTCTATGCTTTTGTGCCACTGTTTCTGTATCACTGATTTACTTCTGAAGCAAAATGGAAATGAATGAAATGAACAGAGGAGAATTCAGTTGCCATCATCAGGGCATGCAGCACAGTGGCGTCACAAGGGTTGGTGTCACCCAGTGCGGGACCTCCTACTGTACCAGACCATACAGAATGGAAGTTAATCTTACACAGTACATGTAAGCTGGGCTTACGAAAAATGTTTTTGTGGTTATAACTAACTACAGGGATATTTTTATAAAAAATTATAAATTTCTGATGAAACATTGCACAAAATTTTATAGAAAGTCATTTAGGTGTCACCCCCTCTTATGGTGTCACCTGGTGTGGTCCGCACCCCCCTAGTAACACCACTGATGCAGCAGAAAGCACACAACATAATTGTTTCCCGCCATGTTTTGGCGAGTCACTTCGTACTATAACATGTTGTAACTGACCTCATCCCAATCCCAGTACTTGTCAAACACAGCTCCTTGTGTCCTCTGGTACTCTTCCAGTGGTGGCTCCACCAGAATAACATCAAACTTGCAGTTAAGGTCTCGCAGGTCAAACTCTTCTAGATCTGCCTGTAAATACCTATGTTTACAAAATGAAAATTTCACAAATAGAAAAGGAAGAACTATTTCATATTCTTCAAGCTATAAAAAAAAAAAAAAAGCTTGCAGGTAATATATACATATATGGAGGCGAAATCTCAGGTTAGTATGCCTAACCTTAGACTGATTTTACGTGAGTATCCTATTTTCCTTGTACGCTGACAAGTGTCCTCTCGCCATTCAGGCCGATACTCGCCGTCTTCGGAGAGTACCCATTAGAGCTCTGTCGGCTCAGGAGCCGTTCAAGTTATTCCAGTCCCTGGTCAACGATACTTCTTCAAATGTTCTCGGCAGGGCTCAAATTAATCCAGTTCAAATCCCGGTCGATGACACTTCTTCAAATGGTCTCCTGGGCTTAAATCTGGATCACCCGATTGCCAGCGCAATGTGGTAACCATTAAACCAGCATGGCTATATGAAGTAAATCAGAGGCGCATCTTCAATCCAACCTGCAAGTCTGGAAGGAAGAGCTGGAGAAGAGAGGGATGATCATAAGCAGCTCGAAAACAAAAACCATGGTGATATCACGAGAGGAAAGAAGACATCAGATTAAGCTGGGAGAACAGGTCTTGGAGCAGGTCGACCACTTTAAATACCTTTGAGCTGTCATAGACTGGAAGGGCGGCATCAAAGAAGAGTTGGCTACCCAAAGAGCAGCAGCTGGGAGACTTTTTCAAGCCATAAATCGAGGATTCCTCAGCAAAAGAGAAGTTGGTAAGAAGACGAAGATGGCTGTATACCGCTCCACCTATGTCCCAGTCTTAATGTATGGATGCGAGTCATGGCATGGGCAATGACTACACCCCACAAAAACCAGATCCAAACCTCAGAAATGAGGTATCTGAGGAAGGTGGTTGAAGTAACAAGAAGAGACATGGTCTGCAACCAGACGATACATCAAGGCCTAAGAACCCAACCCCTGCAGACCAAAGTAGAACAGTCCCAACTGAGATGGTTTGGCCATGTCTGCAGAATGGGAGGCATGTGAAACTAAGAGCCAGGGATCCAGACCTCCAGGATGACCCAAAGTCCGCTGGGAGGACAACATTAGACAATCTTTGAAGGACTGAGGACTAGAATGGAACCAAGCCAGGAGGAAGACAGCCAACAGAATTGTATGGCGCTCTCTCTTACAAACCTCTACACCTCACGGTAGAAGAGGAATGACTAAGTAAGTAAGTAAGGCTATATGAAGGAACAGCATAGTGCACTCACATGTTACCAGAGCTAGAAATGACAGCGAGGAATAGTAATACAGTATGCTAACAGGTGACCAAGAGGGGTTGGACATGGGGCCAATTAACCCACCCTACATAAAGTTTAAGCTTAAAAAAAATAATATAAATGAACAAGTCATCCAAGGTGAAGAAATTTCCTGGCAGCCTTAATGGAAGGATATCTGGTCACACTGCCAAAGAAGGAGATTTGCAAGAGTGCAAATTACAGTGGAATAACATTACTAGCAGTGAAAGGAAAAATAATAAGTAGGATCATCTCTGAGAGATTAAAAGAGGCCATAGACAGACAAACAGAGAAGAACTAGCAGGTTTTTTGACAAAACAAATTCTGTACAGATCACAGTGCATAATAGTTAAATAAAGCTGGATTTGTGGGCAAAAAAAAGAAAGACAGAAGAAGAGAACTGCTATCTGCTGGATTAACAACTTACATCGGACGAGTACTAGTCTGAGCTATTAGTTCATCCTTGAGCCGAATGAGTTCTCTAAGTTTGGGATATTCTTCAAATCTGTTTGCCAAACCTGGGGAAGGACAAAAGTAAACATGAAGCTTACTAAAGACCTTAGAGGAAATCTGTTGACTCTATGACCTTGGTTCTACTCCCCCCCACCATGCTCCTCTGGAGTCTACTCAAATGCTTGTCATGGGCTGGCTGTCCCATTTCATGAGCTGTATGTGACTCATCCTGGTTCAGCTCCTTCCAACATATCTTGACAAAAATCAGTAACATGTCTGCATTTGGATATATGGATGTCATTCTATTACAAAGAATGTCTGTCAAAGACATTTGTTATTGTTATTGTTAATCTGAATCGACATTACTGCACTCTGGGCAAACCCATAGGTGCTCAGTCTCCCTCAGCAAATATCGAAGGTATGAATGCTAATTGTTCCTGAAGCACGTTGGTTGTATATATGAAGGATGCATCCTCTAATACGCCCATATCTGTTAGTCTTACTTTTAATGCCAAATTCTAACCAGCCTTGCTGGTTCATCTATTGCAGTGTCATTCTCTAATAGGCGATCATTAATTGTCCTTAGTATCTCTCCCTTATCCATACCCAGCATTCCCACTATGGGTGCCCTTAAACTAGTCAGTCTGCTCTTTCATTGCCGCACCCCTGCATGACCAGGACAGTAGATCCACATCAGTTCCTGAAGTCGAGGCTTCTATGGAGGTTTCCATTAATTAAGGCATTAGTAAAAAAATTTTTTAAATCTGCAACATTCCATAAAGACATTTGTAATGGTGAAAAAACTATTAAAGCATGTCCGAAGACAGTGCGCCAGAGCTGCCAAATTCAGAAAAATCTGAGTTTCATGTTAGTGCCATTTCTGAACAGGTCAGTGCTTTCAAAAGAGTTGTTTCTAGGATCATTTCTGATAGATGTAACCTTTACCTCAGCAGATAGGGCCAGTTTAACCATTAGGCAAACTAGGCGGTTGCCTATGGTGGTTAAAATCAAGTGACCTTAACAACTGGTATTTAAAAAAAAAAATCATAATTCCAAGAAAAACTATGTTATTTACTGTGGCCCACCTACACCATATATATATATATCTATATGTCTGTCTGTCTATCTATTTAATTCATCATTATCACAGCCCTTCAGCTCCACACAGAACGCTGATCTTCAACAATGCAATGCCATCTTCCTATCCTGTGCTACAAGTCCCTAGTCTTTCCATGTTTTCCTCACCCCTTTCATTTCTATCTCATCATCTCTTCACCATGTATTTTTTTTAAGTCTCCCTCTACCTCTCTTACCCTAGGGAGATTCCAGTAATTTGTAACTTCTTCTTCTTTCTTCTTCCGTCCTTAGCCGTCGACCGACCAAGCAGTCTGTGGCCATTACGCCTTGCGGCGTCTTAGGGCAACAAGAAATTATCCGTTGTTCCGTTACGCCTAAAGGCGTTTATTGGTACAACAGAATATTAATTGTAATTTGTAACTAATCTGACAGTATTTACTGTTCACCTACGCAAAAATAATTCTAGGATCATACATACCAACATCCCTGATAAAATTCTGTGGCCTCTCTCCAGTGTCCACAAAATGCTGGCAATAATCATTGTGTGGGTTGGCACTCTGGGTACCCTGGGTTTTCATAAAAGAACAGTTTAAGATATCATGAGAACCTGTACACAACAACTATATTTAAAAAAACAATATACGAGGGGCGTTCGTTTTTCTCAGGAGCTGTTTATTCAAAAAGCATGAAATTTATACACAATATACATGGATATGTCATGTAAACATCGGTATTATTCAACATAATCCCCATCAACTTGTATGGCTTTATGTCAGCGCGAAACAAGTGCATGTATTCCTAGCCCGTACCAGATTTTGTCTTGATCATGTAGCCATTTCTTCGCTGCATGAATCACTCCTTCATCATCTTCAAACCTTGTCCAACGGAGTGCATCTTTAAGTGGACCAAATAGATGAAAATCAGAGGGTGCCAAATCGGGACTATAGGGTGGATGGGGTAGTACAGTCCAACCCAATTTGGTGATTGCTTCCTGTGTTGCCAGACTTGTGTGAGGTCGCGCATTGTCGTGAAGGAGAAGCAGGTCTGCTGGATTCTTGTGCGGCCGAACTCTGCGAAAACGTTGATTGAGTTTTTTCAATGTCTTAATGTAAGCTTGCGAATTGATTGTCTCTCCTCTTGGCATAACGTCCACAAGAATCACACCTTCAATGTCCCAAAAGACAGTGATCATGACCTTTCCAGCTGAAGGAATTGTCTTGAATTTCTTTCTTCGTGGTGATTGCGGATGATGCCACTCCATTGACTGTCTTTTTGTCTCAGGTTCAAAATGATGTGCCCAGGTTTCATCACCTGTAACGATCTTAGCCAAAAAGTTATCTCCATCAGCATTGAAACGCTCCAACAATTCAGAAGAAATGGCTTTCCTTTGCAATCAGTGGTCATTTGTGAGGCTTCGAGGAACCCATCTTGCGCTAACCTTAGAAAATCCGAGAGTTTTTATAACTGCATTTGCACTACCAATGCTGACTGACAGCTGTGAGGCCAATTGTTGAGTAGTGATTCGCCTATCAGTAAGAATAATGCCCTCAGCGCATTTCAACATTTCTGCGTTGGTGGCTGTGGCAGGACGTCCACAGCGCAGCCGATCAAGCAGCTCTGTATCTCCACTTCCTGATTCTTTGATTCTCTGAACCCAGCGACTGACTGTACTCCTGTCGACTGCAAAACTTCCATACACATCACATAGACGCTTGTGAATGTTCACAACAGTTTCCTTCTCTGCAACGAGAAATTCTATCACATTTCGCTGCTTATAACGCAAGTTACTAACACGCTCCATTTCAACGGTTTAGGGCAGCCATATTAATTGGCCGGTTGCGGTGCAATTTGGTGCACACAATTGGCACATGCCATATTTGAAGTGTGCAAAATTTCATGCTTCTATCTTCTTTATTGGCTGAGAAAAACGATGTGGTGCATTACTTTCTGAACGCCCCACGTATATATACATTATGAAAGACAAACGCAAGTCAATATGAAAGAGTTTTACCATTCTAAATGATGATAAATCATAAACACAGCATACAGCTTGATCATGTGTATTAGCACTTTCCATTAGTGGCACAGCTATCACTGAAGGTATATAGAGAGTCTTCTGTGCTATGTGAATACAGCTGGGAGTCATATTTTAGTGTAATGTTTGACACATTTGAAACAAGGTTTCATTTAAATATTTTTAAACAGTGTGAAATCAGCTGAAAAAAATTCAAAGTTGTAGATCACAAGATCTTAGGAAGTCTGATTTTAGTAGAATTTTCAGTGTATCTGGTACCTTGCTATGTCTTATCTTAATGTGGTGCATGATTTTAACAAATGAGGCGACAAGCAAAACAATTATTTATCAAATCAAAGGAGGGACCTAAGACGCGTCAACAGTGAGAAATGCAGTTAGCGACCCTTAGCCAGACTGCTTGCATCAGGGTCAGCGAACCAGAGCTGACCAAGACCCTACTCCACCTCCAAGTGGTGGTCCTGGAAACAGGCTGCATCACTGCAGTCTGGCTGAGTGAGTAGGGATCGAAGAGGGAAGGCTAACCTGGTCCCAAAAATGCCGTGCTGAAGTCAGATGTGTCGGCCGAAAGGTGCAAATATTGCAGCTTCGCTGTAAACGGACACAACGCAACCAACGTCCTTTTCAGGACGAACGAAGAAGAAGAAGAAATCAAAGGAGACCCCATTTTTCTACATTTGAAGTCTCTTGCATCTTATTACCTCTCATTTCTGTTCTATTATTTTTGCTCAGAACCCTTGCCTGCTTCTGTTCCAAAGATACTTATAAAAGTATCTAAAAAAAATCGTAACCCTTTGAACACTCTCCCACAGAATCTGCCAATTATAAGCCCGTTTGAGTGAAAATACCACCCAAAAAAATAAATCTAATCATGCCTGAATCCACACTGCTTGCTTAATATGGCATTTGTAAACAAAAATGAGCAAAAAATAAGGAACCTTTAATTTATCTCAGTATGCTCTGCTTTTTATTTGCCCTAACTATAAATGGAAACACATTGTCACCCCTATCTTCATTTGAGGGTATCTCCTTGCCTATTTCATTAACAGAATAGCATTCAGTACTTGTTAATTTGATACCAACTGTTATCACTTTCTTCTGAGGATTTGTGGACTATGAAAAGGCATTTGACAGTGTAGATACAGAATCGCTCTGGATATTGATGAGGCATTATGGAGTTCCCATGACGATCACTAACTTAATAAAGAAGACCTGTGAAGGCATGACATGCAGAGTTTTTCATGAAGGACAACTTACAGAACCTTTTGGGATTAGAACGGGAGTGCGACAGGGATGCCTCTTGTCTCCATTTCTTTTCTTACTAGCAATAGATTAGGTTATGAAAACATCGACATCACACAAGAGAAATGGAATCTGACTTAACAGCTTGATGATCTGGATTTTGCAGATGACTTGGCTCTTCTGTCCAATAACCATAATCAGATGCAAGACAAAATAAAAATACTTGATGAGAGGTCACAACAAGTGGGCCTGAAAATACACAGGGAAAAGACAAAGATAATGAGAATAAATGCAAGAAATGATAACAAGGTCGAACTTGAAGAAACATCACTAAAAGATGTAGAATCCTACACATATCTTGGCAGCAATATAGACAAAGTTGGAGGGACAGACAATGATATCAAAATAAGAATTTAAAAAGCAAGAGGAGCTTTCATTGCATTGGGAAACATATGGAGAACAAGAGAAATCAAGTCCAACACAAAAATTAGAATCTTTAACTCAAATGTCAAGTCAGTCCTATTGTATGGCTCTGAAACATGCAGAATAACAACCAAAGGGTGCTTGCGAAGAATAGAAGGATTGAAATGGTATGACAAAGTCACAAATGTAGAACTGATGACAAGAGCCATACAAGTGTCGGTGGAACAAGAGTTGAGAAGAAGATGCTGGCGATGGATAGGACACACACTGAGGAAACCTGTTGATAGCATTACAAGGCAGTCCTTGTTCTGGAATCCCCAGGGAAAGAGAGGCAGAGGTAGACCAAAAAACACATGGAGAAGAGAGCTAGATACAGAAGTGAAAATGATGAGGAAAACATGGAAAGAACTTGAGCGGATGGCACGAGACAGGAGGACTTGGCATGTGTTTGTTGAAGGCCTAAGCTCCTTGGGGAGCTAAAGGGTATTGAGGATTGAGGTTATCACTTTAAAAATCATGATAGAGCTGATGGACTGCAGCAAAATCCTTAAAAAAATAAACATACGTATGCACCAGTAAAAACCATAAGTTTAGGCTGTTTTGCAGCTAAACAACTGGATTTATAATTTTTTGTTTGCTTTTAAATTGTGATTTCAAGCTCAAAACTATGAGATAATAACTCCACAACAATAAACATCTGGGGCTGCTAACTTTAGAGATGAAGTTTAAAATGTCTTTATGAATGTCAGCTTTTGACTGCATAGCTATTTTTATACTTGTGATACATGAAAGACTACAGGGAGTCCCACATCTTTCTAAAGCAGGTGGTAATTCAGTTTTGTTATGTAAGAACGCTATCGCAACAGTGATGACTAAGTTTTCAAGGGCTAATCTTAAATGGCTCCCAGACTGATAACAAAATGAGTTGAAGCAACATAAAAAATATTTTGAAAATATCATATTTAAAATATACAAAGAAAATGAAAGAAAAGACTGTATCAAGCCAACATCAATAATCAAACATCCTGGTCAGATTCAGTAAGAAAGACATGTCAAACAACTGAAAAATACTGAAGAAACAAAGAAAGTTTACACATGACAAATCTTCTTCTTCCTCGTTCGTCCTGAAAAGAACGTTGGTTGCGTTGTGTTCGTTTACAGCGGAGCTGCGATATTTGCGCCTTTTGGCCGACACATCTGACTTCAGCACAGCATTTGTTGGGACCGGGTTTGCCTTCCCTCTTCGATCCCTACTCTCTCAGCCAGACTGCAGTGATGCAGCCTGTTTCCAGGACCACCACTTGGAGGTGGAGTAGGGTCTTGGTCAGCTCTGGTTCGCTTACGCAAGCAGTCAAGCTATGAGTCGCTGACTGCATTCATCTCGTTTGCTGCGTCTTCGGTCCCAACACATGACAAATGAAAGGCACAAAAGATAAAGAAGACAGGTTGTCTTATTTCCCCTTCTTCCAATGTGATCTTGGAAAAATCAGTAACACTAAGCAGAATGCCTGATGTTATTAACTTTTGTTATATCTTGAAGCCACTTCATTAATCAATTTTTTTTAATGATCTCCATTATGTCATACAAACAGCATTGCTCTAAAAGGCATGCCATACACGCTAGTCTGTCTGCAATCTAACTAGCTGAACTAACAATTCAACAACAAACAGAATTACTTTCAGAAGACGCATATAAAAAAAACAACATGCATATAAAACGTGTGAACAAAGCAAAGAATTCTAGGGATTAAAGCATTTAAATAACCTGCATAGTTCACTAATTCATCACGCTCACAATAAATATGATTTCTAATAAGTGTCTCTTCTCATAATTGTACAAAATTTCATACCTTAAGAAATGCACTAGAATCTGTGTATACTTCTTCTGTTTCAAAGTCATCTTTGTAGCCTTCCTGTGGGGGAGACAACCACGACAATCAACATTATGTATTAAAATACCCATGCTACGTATACAAAGCAGTTAGTAGCTTTAACATTTCTGTACACAAAACAAATAGTAATATTCTAATGTCATGTCTTCTTCTTCTTCAAGTACAATACCTAGTGGTGTTGGAGATCATGTCTCTCCACAACTTCCTGTCTCCTGTACAATTTATCAATTCTGTTGTTGACTTCCTTCCATGCCACGATGTCAAACTGTCCAGTATTTTCTCTCTTTGTCTTCCCCTATCTCTTTTTCCTTCAATCTTACACCTGTTGTTACCATATATTCCAGCTTTCCGCTTCTCATAACATGCCCAAAATAAGTGGATTGCTTCTTTCTAATTTTTGAAATAAGTTTCCTTTGCGCACTGGCCATGTTAAATAAAGTATGTTAAACTAGCAGACGATTACATCTAAATTCCTGAATGTAAAATTTGCTATCATCATCATTTTCCTTCTCGCTCCATTTGGATCACAGAGCCACCACTGCAACTGGTTCCCTTACAGGAAGCCTGCACCAAAGTATTCATGTGCTTTTGCAGCAGAAGTTTCTGTAGCAGTAGTGGTTTCTGTAAAAATTTTTGTCACATGACAAGGTTTGCCAGCCCCCATATACAACCTCATATTACTCGCCTGTTATGACATGCAAGAGGTAACAGCAGTCTTGTTCTTTCTTCATCTCCTTCCTGGTAACTCCACAGGGCATAAAATTAATAGCAACCGTGCTTTCCCCCATGGCAATATGCAAAACTAGCTGACGCAAATTTCTAAATTCTAGTATGTGAAACTAACAGATAATAAAATTAACACAGAAAATATGCACAATTTTTTAAATTACAAAGTGTTAAAACAGCCAATGCTAACATGTCTTAAATGTCACTCAAAAACAAAATGTTGCTATGAGTACTTCTTGTTGCTCTTCAAGAACGCAAGCTATGCCCTGACTAGACGCACAAATGCATAAAATGGAACATAATAATGTACAGGCCAGCTTAATGTTACATAACAAAATAATAAAATGGTCTAACAATGAAAACTTTGAGAACAAGATGGAGGTTGATCAGCCACACCCAATGAAAGCAACAACTCAAAATAATGACATACTTATATCAGCTGAACTTTTCACGGAAAGTGAAGAGAATAATCATGACATAACGTGCCTGAAAGCTGATTTAAGAACCACATAACTGTACATGAGGAAGGTTATCCAACACAAAGCATAATGAGAAACTGTTGAAAACATTATGCTCCAATGGAGCCGCAGTCAAAGAAAGAAAGAGGCTTTCAACGAAGATTTTCATGTAACTTCTCTTCTCCCCACCACAAACCAATATCAAAACAAATAACATGGATGCTCACTGGGCTTAGTCCTAAATGATCACGTAATCTCTGCACTTGTTTGTCCAACTGTGGGGAGGCTGAAGAAGGTGTGGAAGCTGAGGACGAGGGAGCAATCTGGCCTTCACCTGTGCTAGAAATGTAGAAAATAAAATGCATTTTGCTTGAATCGTTTTATTTTGTAACATTCTTGGTAAACAAAAAATCTAACAAAGAATGTATCAGACATTTATTATATGCCTAGTCACATCAAATTTGTTACAAATGTGTAGTTATGCTCAAATTACAAAGACTACTCTATAATATTACAATATTTACAGCAGGATTCA
The DNA here is from genome assembly GCA_024509875.1 of Oreohelix idahoensis. Lineage (NCBI taxonomy): Eukaryota > Metazoa > Mollusca > Gastropoda > Stylommatophora > Oreohelicidae > Oreohelix > Oreohelix idahoensis. The sequence goes on from JAMPIV010010962.1 coordinate 131,682, forward strand.
GTATTAGCCACCAAATTCATAGCAAAAAACATCAATTCTAATGAATGTGAAAATATAAAATGAACGCCACATGCAACCTGCTGTTGTGTGTGACTCACTAAAACTTGAACTCTTCATCAGCCAGAGTTACAAACAGGAGACATAAACAAGAAATACAGACAGGTCAAGAGAAAAAGAAAATGGACAATGCAAACACATAGAACAAAAGAGATAAACAACTCAAACAAAGATAAGATGAGGGACCCAGAACAATGAAGAAAAGAAATAAACAACACAGATAACACGGTGGAAAAGTACAATAAACAAGCAAGTAAAAAAACAGAAGAAGACGGAAAGAAATAGTAACACAAACAAATTCAACAAAAATCTAAATGAGAAAATTAAATAACAAATCAATAAAATAATAGTCCTGGTATGAGATTAGAATTGTAACACCACTAGAGTCAAAGCTTCGTAACTGCACTTTCTTTTCCTCCAGTTATTTCTTGTTTATGTCTCCTGTTTGTAACTCTGGCTGATGAAAGGTGAACCCTGAAATGCCCGTGTTTTTAGTGTATCATCCATTTGTAAAACTGATTCCAAACCATTTTCTTTTAAAAATATAATAAATTACTTCCCTTACTAGTTGTACAGCAACCCCCTTATATATTTACTTACTTTTCGTTAGCATGTTTCAACTACTCCGTTAAGTTGTCTCTTTCTGTACTTCACATGTGATGCTACTGGATGGTCAATTGTATTTTAATCTGTTGCTTTTATTAAGATTCTTTCATAAAGTTTATTTAATAAAATAAATTTATGTACCTAGATTTTTCTTTCTTATTAGGTGGCTTGATCTCGTCACGAGTTTTAAAAACATTTTTCAGGTTGTCGGGGTTTTCAATTCCATACTGTGGAAAACAAAAACCAGAAAACAACATACCTTGATGCATGTTAAAAAACTGTAATACATTGCTAATTCTTATTTTCTCACTCATTAACAGAAGAGGCCCAGACTGACAGGAAATGGTCAGTAGCATATATAGGGCACTGCAGTTTGCCGTGCTTTTAGTTACCCACGCCCACATTGAATCCAGCTACCGTTTGGGTCACAAGGTCAAATTCTATTCAGGAATTCCAATCCCAGTGCTCTAGACCAGTGTTTCTCAACCTTTTTGTGTTCAGGGCACACTTTTCAATTTTCTAAACATTTACGGCACACCTATCTGACCCGCGCATGAATAACAAAATTACAGTGACATATACTAAATTAAATTCTCTAATTTGTGGGTACTTTAGAATGAAGAAAACTCTCAGTTGATTTTATTTTAATTGTTTAAAATAATTAGAACATATATTTTACAAACAAAAATAGAAATACAAAACTTAATTTGGTCCAAGTGTAAGTTCTATGCTTCGTCCATGGCCTTTGAACGTTGTTTATGCGCCTCTTGCGTTTTTGTAATATGAAATTTTGAAGTATATTTTTGTTCAAAGCAGTTTATAGCTCCAATTATTATTGAGTGAATTCAAGCTGTAAGATCAGGTTTATATTACATGATCACTAAAAATATACTTCATGTAGTAAAGTTACAAAATTTTTGCGGCACAATTTGATAGGCTCTGCGGCACACTACTTGAGAAACACTGCTCTAGACATTCGATATGGGATAATTAAACCTTCGTTGCAATTTTATTATTGGAAACTCCAGTTTTTAAGAAGCGTTTAGTCATAGTTGGTATGTTACTACAAGTTGCTGTTTATAAACAAACATTGTACTGTAATTACAACAGAAGATATGAGAGTCTGAAAAAGTGCAAAAAGTAATTCTTTTCAAGTTTTAATATGTCATCATTGTTATGCAATGACATTAACAGTATAGATAAACTGTACTTAATATATTAATATAAAATAGACATGTTATAGAAAATGGACATTGCTGAAAATTTTCAGCAGCATGCTTCAAATAGGAGTTAGCAAGCAAAAGATGAATTGACAGGTAAAAAATCTTGGTTAAATTTCTATTACTTGTACTATACAGAGTGCGAGAGTATACATTGATACTGAGAGTTTTTAAAAAGTAACACTGTAGCTGCTGTACAATGTAAATAAAAATGTGGAAATATTGTGTTAAAACAATATAATGATATAATTTATTATATGAATACGCACACAGTATCCAAGATATGATTATTAACATTCACAATATTATACACACAAACGCACTTTATAATATCTGCCCTAGCACAATGACCCGCAAACTGAAGTTGGACCATCCTGTCTTTCGCATTTGCAAGTTTAACTTCAAACCTAACTTTCTCCTCCTCATTTTCACAAAGTTCAGTACATGTCTGGAAAAATTCAATTTTGGCTTCTAATTCCTCTGCATTTTCCAGTTGCTACTAAATATCTTAAATTTTTTACATAATGGAGGAAACCTGAGCCCTGTGAACAGTAAATAAAGGTTATAATCAGGTATTCATTGGACATTAAGGATGACATCAGACAACAGAAAAGAAGATATAAGTGATAGGCTTACCGGGATCGAACCTAGGACCAGCCAAACGGTGCCATCTCCTTGCTGTGACAGTATATCATGCCAGCGTGCTTTTAGTTTTAGCCATATATTCAGTTTCAATATCTAACATTGGTTAATGTAAAGAACTGGGGTAACGTGCCCCTTCTTTTTTAATTCCTTTTCCAAATGTCATAAATCTCTTGTAATTTCTTATCAACAAGGCCAGACTTCTTTGAAAGTTTTGTGTTGGACTGATATCTTAATCATCTTATTTGGCTGAAGACACCAAAGACATGTGTATGTTCCGTGAACTGCGGACAAACCATTTATGGTTCATCAAAAAGTCAGAATCCCCGGAAAAAAAAAATCATTTGTTCCCCTTCTCACTCTAAATCTTTTAATGACTCTTATCTGAGCTTTCATACTATTCATAAATATTTCTAAATTATTATAAGTCTGACTCTAGTCATTGCTAATAGGATGGTATTGGGTTTAGAATTTGATTTCTCCAAATTCCCTACTGACATTGTAACTTCCTTTTCCATGATCAACCCAAATTTTAAGACATACTTCATATTCTGGTATACAATTATTATACCATGTTAATAAGCCCTCCCTCTTGTAGTTGCTGAGGAGCCCACAAATAAAACCACATAAATCGTTAAAACTTGCCAATGATGTCTCTAGCCCTTGTCCATCATCTCCCACAAACTCTTTCATTTCCATATGCACCCAATCTTGCCTAATCTCTCTTGTCCATTTTCTTTCTGCCCCTTCATGCTTCTGTTGTTGTTATCTCTGGTCTATGAAACTGCCTACCCTACATTAATGTGGCACGCTGCTAAGATGAAATTAGGTGGAGGAAATCTTTAATTTCTCCTCAACATTTTTTTATAATTTAGAACTATCTGGGGTCCTATAGAATTTAAGATATTTAATTAGTAAATGCGTCACCCTTAGTAATATTTTCCTCAAATGATGATGATGTTTTGTAACGGCTGTTAAAAAGCAAAATAATATTTTTAAAAACAATGAAAATCCACACAGAGATAGTATTTTGCACAAAGTTATTTTCTAGCAAATTATTTCCTGCACTTATCATGAATGCACTTAAACTGGTTTAAATTTCATGCTTTTTCAAGCCAAAGTCAGCTGATATTTCCCGCCAACGTAAACGATGCCGTGTTCGTCGGTTAAACAAGATTTATTACCTTCGGGTCAGTGGAAAGTGCGTGAAACTAAAGTAGCGACGTTTTAGAAGGCACAAACAGCCATGTACTACATGAAGTGTTTAAATGGTGTGACGAAACCAGCTCCAAGATCAATCCCAACAAGGCCTGTGTGATGTGGTACTCCTTGAACAACTCCACAGTGCAAGCAGACCTTCCAGACATTACTCTCAATGGGCAAAAAATTGAAAGGCAAGACAGGCTGAAATATCTTGGAGTAATGTTTGATCGTGGGCTTTTGTACAAGTTCCCTGTTGAGCAAATCATACAGAAGTGCAAGCGAGGTCTGGCAGCATTAAAAACCATGGCCGATGTGCACCTGGAGCAGAGATTAATATTTCTACGGTATCATCACTCAGTTTGATCAGTAATCGAATATGGGTTGGGAATAAGCATGCTGTCAGCAACAATGTCAACCGCTGGAACGCATTCAAACTGAAGGGATGCGTGTAGTTTTGAGCTGTACATGAGGAAACCCCCATTGTGACAATGAGATATAGGCTTGGAGTGCTGTCAATTAGATCCAGATATGCAATGGCCCAGGCAAAAGCCTATATATGAATAACCACAGACAGAAGTCACTCCCTGCATAGGAACATAGCAGACATTAAGGGGGCCAGAATAAAGAGAGGGATGTCATGGATGGCACAGGCAGAGGCTATGATTAGACTGGTGACCACAGTTGAAAGTATATCCAAGGAAGAAGAGTGTAGTAAGTTAGGTGATAAGTGGACAAACTACCAGCAAGTCATCCTTAGCCTTGGCAGGGAGTGCAGAGCAATGGGAATGCAGAGCTGAAAGTAAATCAACTGCTACCTGATCATGCTGGAGACGATATTGCCATTGTGTACACCAATGGATCTGTACTCCGTGGTGAGAAATCAGGCTGGGGCTTCCTGGCCAGAGTAACAGGTAAGATCATCGCTGAACAGAACGGAGCTTACATGACAACAACCTCCAGCATGAGAATGGAGATAAGGGCAGTTACTGCAGCTCTGAGGTGGCTGTCTCAGACTCTGTCAACCAGGGCAGTTATTGTGTCAGACTCTCAGTTCATGCTTCAGAAGGTTCAAAATGGATGGTAACTGAATGAATAAAAAACATTCATAGAAGCTTCAAATCTTCAAGAACTGGTGTGGATCTACTACCCTGGTCATGCAGGGGTACACGGTAATAAGAGAGCTGACAGACTAGCCTCAAGAGCACTCATAGTGGGAACATTTGATATGGATAAGGGAGAGATACCGAGGACAATTAATGAAAGCCTGTTAGAGAACAACACTGCAATAGATGAATAAACAAGGCTAAGATTACTGAAATTTGGCATCAAACGTAAGGCTAGCAGGGATGACGAACAAGAGGATGCATCCGTTGTGTATACAACCAGTGCACAACAGGAACAGTTAGCATTCATATACTTTAACATATGCAGCAAGAGACTGAGCACCTATGGGTCTGCCCAGAATGCAATGATATAGATTCTGTTCAACAATAACAATATAAATTTTCAATTTTCTCACTAAAACTGGAAACATACTGTCAAAATGTGTTTGAGGTCAGAGTGTATATAGCTGTTGATGATGTATGCTCCACTGGGAGCTTTGTTACGTTGGTTGTTTGTGAGCTGGTTCAGTGATGAGTGTAAGTGTAAAATATATTAAACAAGGATTGTGTGAGGAGTCATCAGTCTGGGTTTATTATGTGCCTCAATATTGCGAGTTCTGGGCACTTGGTAGATAAGTGTGACCTGGAAAGAGGTAAGCTGGTGGAGAGGAAAGATTGTGTGAGCTGAGCAGGAAAGTTGAATGTATGTTTTCTGACTGGCGGGTTGGTTGTTGGTAGTTCCTGCTGCAGTGTTTGGTTGTGTTTTGAATTATTAGATTAGTCGAGGCTTATCAAACTGTGAGACATTTCAGATGAAATTCAGGTATTTTACAGTGCATTCATTTGTACTTTTGATACTGCTGTTGTGGATTGTTATTCCCATAAAATATGTATGATTTTTTTTATGCTCATATCGGTGTCCAGTGAAAATTTGTAAAGTGAATATATTATATTGCCTTTGGAGAATGGAAACACTGAGTTGGTGTGGTTTTCATACCAATATGAGTTGTGTTGTCAGCATAGAAATTGTGATAGTAAACCTCTAGATAACGCAGCCAAGATCATGACCCATTCTAGTGTGTAATTGTGGAAAACGGTACTTCATATACCCGACAAACTTGCTCAGTAACCACAGCAATACAGAGGTTTTCAGAAGCACATCAGTAGACTCATAAACAAAGTTTTTCACCAATTTACTCTGACTTTATAGTTCACCCTCAGTTATAGCCACTTGTTAAGGTCCATGGCTGCTTATTCAGTATTCACAGCTAACCTATGTATCTACAGGCCATTGAACCATCGGCCATCAAGCTAGCACACCTGCTAGGAGGACAGGCTCCTAAAACTTTCATCGGTTGAAACACAGAACGGTGTTCACTCACTATCTTGTCTGCCAACTTGTGATTGATAAGGTACCCGTGTTGCTTGGAATGGGTTGAAATGAAGAATAGTGGGCCATCTGTTTGAAAAAAGAATTCAGAGATGCAGTAAGAAGGGGTAGGTCTAAGGGTTAGAAATCCTAAACCTAACCAAAACGACGATGCGGCTTTTTCGGATGATTTCATGGAACACATCCCACTGTTCTTCATTTCAACCCTTGGAGTGATTACAAAAATAGCCATTAACGCTAACCTAACCCTGTTTTGAGAGTTTAAAAAATATAATAATGTTCGACACATATGGAGGCCGTACATAAAAAACTAAACAGCAAACAAATTATCAACTTACCGCTTAAGCCTATTACTTCGTCTCAGCATCCTCTGCTAAGGGCCTGAATGCCTTCTTTTATGGCTTGTAATAAAGTTCAGAACAAAAGTGTCAGCAACAATCAGGCACTATCGCAGATAAGGGCAAAATGTATTTTTAAATCACTCTAAGCGATCGCGAGTTGGCCGACTAGACGGCGAATTAGGCCTACACGTTTCTGTGATTGAACCCTTTCATTAACGACGATCTATCGTGGACTCCAGAAATATGACAACAGTGTGAAAAAGTAACTTACGACTTTGGCAAGCAGCTGTTTCCGTTTGTTGGAGCGCTCTCTCATCTCTTTTAACCTGTCTCCCATGTTGGATAACAGACTTTTGCAGTATTTTCGTACAATAAATACAATGTTGGCTAAAATTTGGATGAATAAGCGTCCGTAGAAGTCGCCATCTTGTCGATTACAAACTTAAAAAACATGTATTCGGAGTTCGGAGTGGTGAAGCACATATAATAGAGAACTATTAAAAATATAAAACGTCCGCCGGCGGCATCTAGGCGAAATTGAAGTTTAATCTCACGCGCAGGATCACTGTGTATTAGGTATCCCTCATGGATTAAAAACACAGCCAATAAATTTATACAACAAATATCAAAAGACAGCATTACTGTGTACACAGATGGATCCAAGGGAGAGGATGGCAAATTGGGGATAGGAATATATATTCCAATATGGAAAATGGCAAAAGAATATAGCATCACGGAAAATACATCCATTTTCACTGCAGAGATGGTAGCAATACTAAAAGCACTAGAAATATTATCTAATAACCCTCCCAAAAAATTAACAGTTTTAACTGACTCTCTTTCAACAATTAAAGCACTTAGAAACTTACGAGAATGTAGTAGACCTGATATAGCAGAGGAGATATTTCTGGCTACTACATACTTATATTCCAGAGGATGTTCAGTCTTAATTGCTTGGATACCTTCACATGTTGGCATAGAAGGAAATGAAAAGGCAGATAAAGAAGCCAAGAAAGGTAGATCTGATAAAAATATAATAAATGTAGGGATGAGTAAATCAGGACAAGCAAGGCAAATTGCTTACTGCCCCGAAGGAAGTAATGGAAAGATGGAAAGAATATTTCTCAGAACTCCTGGATGGTGAGCATGGTGAAGCATCAGAAATGATAACCACTAGCACAGAAGAGAAAACCAATGATGGTGAAGATGACATAAAGATGGAAGAACTGAGGGCAGCACTAGAGAAAATCAAGATGGGCAAAGCAGCAGGGCATGATGGTATAACACCAGAAATGGTTAAGTACATGGGAGCATCAGGCGACCTACTACTCTTAAGGGTCCTACAGGCAGCGTGGTGCAACAAGACCATACCAAAGGATTGGGAGATTGCCATCATAACACCAATTTTCAATAAGGGTGACAATCGACAATGTGGAAACCATAGAGGCATATCCCTTCTCAGTGTCCCTGGTAAAATCTACTCTAGAATTCTAGAGCAGAGACTCCGACGCCTAGCTGAGCCACAATTGGATGAGGTCCAGTGCGGATTCCGAGAAAACCGAAGTACTCAAGACCTAATCTTCACACTCAGACAGCTGAGTGAAAAGGCCCTTGAGTATAAGAGTGAGATCCATCTTTGTTTCATAGATCTGGAAAAGGCGTTTGACAGGGTCCCATGGAGCAAACTTTGGGACTGTTTGGCAAGTAAGAATATTCCAGCACCTCTGATTCATGCTATACAGAGCTTCTACAAGTCTTGCAGAAATTATGTGAGGACAGCAAACCATAAGTCAGAAGAGTTCAGGACCACCACTGGTGTAAGACAAGGTGATATCCTGTCACCTTACCTTTTCATACTCCTCATGGACGATGTCATTAAGGCATGTAAGGAGAGAACAAGAAAGTATTCAGTGGGGTACTGGAAGATGAGACAGGTCTATATTTCGGAGCTGGCATTTGCTGATGATGTTGCCCTGATTGCTAAATCAGAGGCACATCTCCAATCCAACCTGCAAGTCTGGAAGGAAGAGCTGGAGAAGAGTGGGATGGTCATAAGCAGCTCTAAAACAAAATCCATGGTGATATCACGAGAAGAAAGAAAACATCAGATTAAGTTGGGAGAACAGGTCCTGGAGCAGGTCGACCACTTTAAATATCTCGGAGCTATTATAGACCGAAAAGGAGGCATCAAAGAAGAGTTGGCCACTCGAAAAGCAGCGGCTGGGAGACTTTTTCAGGCCATAAATCGTGGATTCCTCAGCAAGAAAGAGGTTGGTAAGAAAACGAAGATGGCTGTATACCGCTCCACCTATGTCCCAGTCTTGACATATGGATGCGAGTCGTGGGCAATGACTACAACCCACAAAAGCCAGATCCAAACCTCAGAAATGAGGTATCTGAGGAAAGTGGTTGAAGTAACAAGAAGAGACATGGTCCGCAACCAGACGATCCGTCAAGGCCTGAAATCCCACCCGCTGCAGACCCAAATAGAACAGTCCCAACTAAGATGGTTTGGCCATGTCTGCAGAATGGGAGAAGATCGGCTACCACGACAAGCATGGGAAACAAAGAGCCAGGGATCCAGACCTCCAGGACGACCCAGAGTCCGCTGGGAGGACAACATTAGACAATCTTTGAAGGACCGAGGACTAGAATGGAACCAGGCCAGGAAGAAGACAGCCGATAGGATAGTCTGGCGCTCTCTCTTCCAAACCTCTATACCTCACGGTAGAAGGGGAACGACTAAGTAAGTATGAGTAAATCAGAGATTAAGAGCTTAATTAAAGATTTAATAACAGATGAATGGAAAGCAGAGTGGGATAAAAATCTGAAAGGAAGACATGCATATAAGATGTTCAAGGCTCCAACAAGAAAATGTCAGATATCTAGGGAATTGAAAATTCCCAGTAATAAGAAACTTCTCAGATTACAGCTGGGAAAAGGCTATTTCAGAATAGAAGAACCTTACTGTGCAGGATGCCTTCAAGACAATAATATAGAACATTTCTTGTTAAAATGTAAGAGGTATGACCAAATGAGAATACCAATATTAGATTATTTGCAAGCACCTATAAATATAGAAGAGGTGTTGAGAATAGACAGACCTAGGGAACTGCATAATATAGTCAAACAATATTTAACACGAACACATGTTAATAATATATAGTGGCTGGGAATGTGAAGGTCTGATGCTGTTCTTACAATGCATGTGACTTTAAACAGATGAAAGTCAATTAAATATCTGTTAAAGTCCGTTACATAACTAGAACCACCAGGCCTTTACACCCCTCCACTTTAATATTATTCTTGTTCATAGTTTCTTCTTGATTTTGTTTGTTTGTTTGTTTTTTTCTTCTATTTATTTAACGTAAAAGCACAATTGTGATTGTCCCTATTTACATTGATTTGACAAATGTGATGCCACTTTCTCATGTCGGCAGTTGTTCATATTATTTGGAATTGAAAACAATATATAGCCTAAATATAACCCATCAGAGGTTGAAAAGGATATTTTTTTTCATTAAATTAAAAAAAAAAAAGGATGTTTCCAACCATTTTTCACAGCAACTTAATCGTACGATTTCGTGACACAACGCTTAGAATTTTGCTGGCACCTATAATGCCATCTCGGAAAATTAGTTGTAGCTAGATTGTGTGAGAAAGTTTCTAGATTGATACTTAGGGGCCGTTCACAAATTACGTAACGCAAAGAAGAAAAAAAAAGAAAGAGGGGGCGGGGCGGTGCCGAGATGTTACGCTTTGGTGCGGGGGGTTCTAAAATGTTGTGGGGGCTGAAAATGTCAAAAATTGCGTTACGTAATTTGTGAACATCTCCTTAGATAGACTTTACATGTGTGCGAATGACACCTTGGAAATAACTAGAATACAGTAGTTCAAGAGGGTTGAAATCAACAACAGTAGGACATGTGTTTGATGCCACCCAAATAAGCCGCCTATGTCTTTAAACAAATACAGTTGTTTCTGTTGACTTCTGTCTTTAGGGGTTAGGTTTAGAATTTTTAACCCTTACGACTTCTTACTACCATTCTGAATTATTTTTTTTTTTTAAAGGCCGTATCCAATAGAAGTCCAAGTGTTCATATCAACCGTTCAAGAGCATATCAGAGTATGACACGTAACAGGAAAATGCAAGTTTTTTTTCAATTGGGGGGAGGAGGGGGGGGGGGGGCACATGTATTGCTGTTACCAAATATACTCCAAAGTAGAAGATAAATGTTTCATTAAAAATATGGCAGGCAGTTGTCTGCCTGTTCAAGACGGGCAAATCATTTTGTTACACGTGATTTTTAACATTTGTTAATGCAATATTATTTTGAAACATACGATTTTGAATGCACCTTTTTTCAGTGCATTTTCTTTTTGTTATTTATATTCTCTGTCGAGGTTCCAGAGTGATTTATCACGTTAAGAAACAGTAAAGAAAACCTGTGCTACCAATAATATCAGCAGCTTTATGTGCAAACTGTGCACAATTTTTATGCTTTATTTATGGCTACTGTGCCCTCATGCACGTCGTACAAGGCGACTAATGTGAGGTTGTCAATGGGGCTGGCAACTTCCTTATGTAAAACATATTACCACAGAAACCGCTGTTGTAAGAGCACATGATTGTTTGCTGCTGGCTTCCTACAAGGTGCCAACCTCAGCTGTGGCTCCATGCTCCGCAAGGAGCGAAAAGGAAAAATGGTGATGACGATGATGTGTTTCCCGCCACCATTTCTATGTTGGGCCGTTTTCTTTAGCCTCGCCTACAAGGATGTTTTTTCATAACCCTCCACTCCCAAAGGAGCATAGGCCTTCAACAAACACATGCCAAGTCATCCTGTCACGTGCCATCATCTCAAGTTCTTTCCACGTTCTCCTCATCATTTTCACCTCTGTTTCCAGTTCTCCATGTGCTTCTTGGTCTACCTCTGCCTCTCTTGCCCTGGGGGTTCCAGAACAAGGACTGCCTTGTAATGCTATCAACAGGTTTCCTCAGTGTGTGTCCTATCCATCGCCATCGTCTTCTTCTCATCTCTTGTTCCACTGGCACTTGTCTAGTTCTTGTCCCCAGTTCCACGTTGGTAACCTTGTCATACCATTTTAATCCCTCTATTCTACGCAAGCACCCATTTATGAAAGTCTGTAGCTTTTTGGTTGTTGTCTTTGTTGTTCTCCATGTCTCAGAGCCATACAATAGGACTCTGACTTCACAATTGAGTTGAAGATTCTTATTTTCGTGTTGGATCCGATTTCTCTTGATCTCCATATATTTCCCAATGCAATGAAAGCTCCTCTTGCTTTTTGTATTCTTAGTTTGATATCACTGTCTGTCCCTCCAACTTTGTCTATATTACTGCCAAGATATGTTTACAATAAGGATCAGTTTGCCTTGGTTTATTCTTCTGTCATTCTTATCTGTTTTCTTTTGCCTCCCACTCTTCTCTTCCCCTACAGGTTTCCGCCACAAGCACATCTGGCTATACTGATTGACTATTTCCTAAGTGTGTTCCCAATCATTCTCCATGTTCAGTTTTTAATCGTCAGCTCTGTTAAGTATTACATTGCTATCTCTCACAAGTCTGCATTTACTCTGACAGCTGGCCTTCTGACACGGAAGATGCAGCGAAGGTTTCTGTTGGAGAACTGCATATGACCTAGATGCCCCCATAAAGTCCTAAGTCCAATGCACGGGGCATGCCATTCAGTGTCCTACATGACCAGGGTCAGAGTTGGTTTCTTCCGACGTTAAAATGAAGACAGATTTAGGTAGAGCCGAAAATTACACTTACAATCTAAGGCAGGGGTCGGCAACCCTTCGGTCTTAATCTACCGTTAGATCCCAAATGGCATCGTTATGTAGATCTCTATTTGCCGGAGAATAAAAAATAATTTTTAACCTAGGTAACATTTTTGACTAGCCCTCTCCCACCGCATTTAAAAGCGCGGTGTCCCCAAGTTTATAGGCACTTTCATCACATTTCCAGTGAAACACCCGCAAATTGGCTTACTAAAATTCATTTTATTCGTGAACTGTATAAGATAGAAAGAAATCTTTTCTTTGAATTGAAGTTAATTTTCGACAAAATATTTAGTTTTAATTTTCCACCGCTCTGATGGTGAGACTGCAGGAAGCAGATCGTGGGGCAGAGATAAAAGTTACATCTAGCCTGGATTTGTTCCAAATTCCAGATACTCTGACAACTGAAAACAGACATAATTTTTTTTTTTTATCAAAGTAGATCTTTTGAGAGAACTGTATTTTAAAAATAGATCCATATATACTACTCGTCAAAAGTCAAGGGCCGCCCTATTATTTTCAATACACTTTTATATAAGCGGATAGAATGATTAAGTGAAGGAAGTTTTTAGTAAAAATGGGTGCAATATCTTCCTCTGACAGTCCTCTATGCACGTTAAGCATAAAAACAACTCACCGATAACCATGGTGATCACGTGCAATTTGGTTTGCTGACCATAAATTCACATTTTAAATCTGTTTTTTCAAACTTCCGTACAACCAAACAGGTGAAGTAATCGTGCTGATTGACATTCCACGTGCAATAGCGACTTTTCATGAGCAGAGTTCACTCTTAATTTGTTTTAAAATCAGCAGACTTAGGGTAGTTTTATCACTTGCAAAAACCATGCCACCGAGAAGAAGTCTTGACACCTTACAAAGAATGCGGGCTATAGCGTGGGTTGAAAGTGGTTTATCTGTCCGTGAGGTTGCTAGACGGCTTGCAGTGTCACACTCTACTATCCAAAGAATTTTGGAGAGATTTCAGGCCACAGTGTGGAGGATCGCCACCGGCCAGGTCACCCTAGATGCACCAATAGACATGATGACCGGTACCTCTTGTTGTTAGCCCTGCGCCATCGAACAGTGACTTGTTCCACTCTAAGATGTCAGCTGAGACAAACTGTGAACGTTAATGTCAGTCAAAGCACCATTTGCAGACGTTTACATGAATTTGGACTGGCTGCTCAACGTCCTGCAGTCAGAATCCCTCTTACTCCTGCTCATCGCAGAGCCCGTGTTTCTTGGTGTCGCGAGCACATCCGATGGACAAGGCAACAATGGAGTCAAGTTCTCTTCACTGATGAATCTCGCTTCACTGTGTCATTCAATGATGGCAGGATTCGAGTTTGGAGACGACCAGGAGAACGATTTACTGATGACACAATTCGAGTGGTGGATCGTTATGGTAGGGGTTCTGTCATGGCCTGGGGAGGCTTCTACAGACACGGCATGACCCCACTCTACATCATTCAAGGCAACTTGACCGGCCCAAGATACCAGAACGAAATCTTGAGACCAATTATTCAGCCTGCTCTGGAGGCCATAGGTGGTAATGCCATCCTCCAAGATGATAACGCTCGACCCCATCGAGCTCGTGTGGTGAATGAGTTTATTCAGCAACACGGGATCATCAGGATGGCGTGACCAGCTCATTCACCTGACCTTTCTCCAATTGAGCACCTCTGGGATGTCCTTGGTCGAAGATTGTCAACAAATCACCCCCTGCCAATGGATGTTGCACAGCTGACTGCATTTCTGCTTCATGAATGGCAAGCTGTTCCTCAGGATACTCTTCGGACCCTTGTGGACTCGATGCGTCTACGCTGTCTTGAATGCCTTGCTGCAAACGGTGGTCACACCCGATTTTGAAATGTCTATTTGTCCAATATCTATTGTGTGACTTTTGAAAAGGTGGGTGACACACTTCACAGCTTCATTGCGTTTGAATGTGTGTTTCCATTTCTTTACGTGACATGTCAGTTTGGTATTCAATAAATGCCGTTTTGACTGATACCAATTACGTTTATGTCAGATTTGTTTTATGGTTTCAACCAAGGTTTTTCTAAGTGGCCCTTGACTTTTGACGAGTAGTATAGCTCCTGGGTTACCGATCCCTGTTCTAGGGTATATAAATGACGGAGAAGACACTTGATGAGACACTTGATGAGACACTTGCTGAGACACTTGCTGAGACACTTGATGAGACACTTGATGAGATACTTGCTGAGACACTTGCTGAGACACTTGATGAGACACTTGCTGAGACACTTGATGAGACACTTGCTGAGACACTTGCTAAGACACTTGCTGAGACACTTGATGAGACACTTGCTGAGACACTTGCTGAGACACTTGATGAGACACTTGCTGAGATACTTGCTGAGACACTTGCTGAGACACTTGCTGAGACACTTGCTGAGACACTTGATGAGACACTTGCTGAGACACTTGCTGAGACACTTGATTTGGTTTGGTTTCTTTTTAAGGACCATCTTCATTGCACACGTACAACTCCATCAGCTCTCCGATCTCCTCCATTAGATCACACAAGGAGGGTCTCAGCACAGTGCAAGAAATCCTTAGCACTGGCGAGGATCCCAATGTGTGTATACAGGAATCACACATTCTATAAATATTTTTGTGGTGGGTAGGATTCCTAATTTTTAAATATGTGCCAATGGCTGTATAGTCTACTCTTTGACTGCCGAGGGACTTTTAACGTGCGCACTTTGCACAAGTGATTTTTTTTTTGGCCCTAATCCGAGAAGGCTAGGCATCCGATCTCACTACCCAGGAGACCAGAAGGGAGTATGACATCATTAGAACCACTGGTTCTGAAAAAAAATATATATTTCTATAAATTATATTCCCTCTACTGGAAATCGAACCCGGTACCTTTAGAATTCGAGGCGGACGCCATACCTCTTAGCCGCTCCGACCCCCTTACAGACACTTGTATGCATCAACACAGGCTGCATTACAATGCTAGACCACATAATTTTTAAAGAAATTGCATGAACTGCCACACATCGTTGCTCCTTCAGGCGAGATCTCTACTGTTAAAACAAAAGGGAGAAGACTCACACGAAACGTTATCTAAGTCTAAAACAAGTATGGTCAATTTATTTATGCGGTTATTTCCCATGCCTCGTTCAATATTTCTAGGTGTATTCATAATTTGAAAATACACAAAGGAAAGTATGATAAAGCAAACAAATTCAACTAATGATAATCATAACGCCTGAGAGATACATCCCTCCAAGATGTGGAATCATGCTCATATCTTGGCAGTAGTACACAACAAAGTTGGAGGAACAGATAGAAAATAAAAATAAAACACACAAGATGAGCTTTAACTGCATTGGGAAATACATGTACTGTATATAAAAATAAAAAGAAATGGAAGTCCAACACAAAAATCAGAATCTTCAACTCAGATGTTAATTCGTTCTTATTGCAAGGCTCTGAAACATCATCAAGTGCCATGCCTAGTGGTGTAGGAGAATATGTATCTCCACAAAGTTCCTGTCAGCAGCACAATTGATCAACTCTGTTGTTGAAATCCTTCCATGCCACGATATCAAACTGTCCAGAATTTGCTCGCTTTGTCTTCCTATATATCTTGTTCCTTCAATCTTACCTGTTGTTACAATATATTCCAGCTTTCCTCTTCTCATAACATGCCCCAAAACAGTGGATTGCTTCTTTGTATCTCGTGAAATTGGCCTCTTTCATGACATCCTCGTTACTCTTTTTGACTGTCCGTGTTATTTTTAACATTCTTCTGTAAAATCACATCTCTGTGGCCTCTAGTGTTTTCCCTACTTGTTTACTAACTGTCCATGACTCACTCTCATACGTCAGTATTTGTTCTATATAACACTGAAGAACTCTCTTCCTTACTTCCATTGAAAAAGAATTGTTGCATTTTCCCTCTCATTGTCTTTTCTTGATGTCACGGGATTGCCTCCCCTTGCTTTGCAGTAGTGGTCCACTAATGGTCACAACGCAAGAGTATCTAAAAGTAGGTATCTATCTTC
This sequence comes from Oreohelix idahoensis, assembly GCA_024509875.1. Lineage (NCBI taxonomy): Eukaryota > Metazoa > Mollusca > Gastropoda > Stylommatophora > Oreohelicidae > Oreohelix > Oreohelix idahoensis. The sequence continues at coordinate 148,090 of JAMPIV010010962.1, forward strand.
GCGCAAGATTACTCTTGGCAAAGATGTAGATAGAAGATGAACATGCTCTTTTGTGTGATCTCTCACACCTTCGGCCCTCCGGCAGTATCCTTTCTTTAATAAGACACATACTACTCTTCATTTTATAGAATGCTGTTTTTGCATGAGCTATTATGCTCTTCACTTCTGAGATGCATCTTCCATACCTGCCCAGGGATGGGCTGGTGGGTATATCTATAAAAAAAAAATGTGTAGTTACATGTGCTCATACAGGTAACACAACAAGCGTTTAAGATGACAGTTTCGTACACAACAAGAACAGCAGGTCTGCAGTTATTCATCGTTAAGGTTGCACAAACGTGACAAAAATATTTAACTGTTACATGTTGACTAATTTAAAAAAAAGCAATTGATAAGAACTTTATAATTACTCGAAACGATGCACACTGAAATCTCACGTTGCCTTTCGATTTGCTAAATTCGCCTTTATTGTTGACTCGAATAAAGCAATTAGGCAGGTAGGACCCTACATGTTTTATATTTGTTTGTTTGTTTTTTGTTTTTTTCAATCATTGCTTTGAACAATGTTTTTTTTAATTAAAAAAAAAAACGTCATTCATTATATCAATGGGGGCTCAATCATAAAGTTGTCTTATTAACACTAACTAAATCACAAAACTACCGCGTCTTTAGTAACAATGACTATCAAGAAAAGATAACTCTAATTCTCTCGAGGACGAGTGCACATAACATATCACCCCTAAAATGGTCTACGCATGCGCATTTAGACATATTTTTTCCCAGTATTATAAGTGCTAGATTTATGGAACTTCGTCAAACATTGCATTCGCGTACTTCTTGATGGCACTGGGTCTACCCCGATTCAGAAAGGATCGGAGGACGAAGCGTGCCGCAGCTAAAAATGTGAGGGAGAGAAATCAAGGAGAGAGCTTAAAAGAGCATCAGTGTAAAATCATAGTTGTTATAACGATTCTACGCAGACTTGTCATATGTCACTATTAAAATATGAAAGGAAGGTTTTGTTTTTATTGTCAAGTACTGGCTGGGATGGACCCCACTATCCCCTAATAACTAGGGAGCCAGACAAATACCGGTGGAACAATAGTAGAAAAGAAGGCGCTAGCGTAGGATAAAACACACATTAAGAAAACTAGTTGACGGCATGACAAGGCAGACCCCATTCGGAAATTCTTAGAGTAAAAGAAATATTCGAGATCACAGAAACACACACTCAAGCGCACTGAGAAGAGAACCAGAGAATAACATTGACGGGATATGCGTTAAATAGGACAATCTTTAAAAAAATTAACTGACAACATTACAAGGCAGAGCCCGTTCTTGAATCTCCAGAGTAAAATAAGTATCATCATCTAAAAGAAGTTTCCGAGATCACACACAAAAGCACACACACACGCACAAGAGAACTGGTGAGATGGAATTTTCTTGTCTCCTTTTACTCCCCTTATTTCCTTCCTCCTTTCTCTATTTATTTCTTCATTTTTCGCACGCAAACCTAATTTGTTGACCTCTGTTCATACTGCGATAGTGTTATTTTACCGCTAATTGACCATCCTGAAGGATTAATTGTAATCGCTTAAGTTGTTGAACCAGATTGATTTCCTACAGTAAACGGGAAATTGACTGTTGACTTTACGTAATACTTTTCCGCCAAGACCAGCATGTCCGCCTAGGCGCAATGTTCACTACAAACGCGTTCAGACACTTGGGAGGATAATACAAAAGGAAGACCAGATGTTCTTTGGGGAAAATGTCTGAGTACAGCGATATATCGCAGCTTATCCTTCTGGGGACCAGGAAAGTACGGGTGAAAGTTGCTTAAATCACTTCCGTCCAGACATTGTCTGTGCAATTATTACAGAGAAACCCGTCTGGGTAGACAAATTAGCTAGGACACTATCTGCAGGCGAAGTCACAAAGCGTAATTTAAAGGTTGCCTAAGAGGACGGAAGAAGTCGGGCCATATATGGGAGATGAGGTCATGTGTTTAAATTTTAAAATGATCTTTTAAAACACGCGGGGGAAAGTAAATAACGGACACCTCGACCCACTACATTCTGCTAATGGATTGGATCATATGAGAGATCATATAATAAACATTATTTCTGATTGGAAGTTTTGTCGGAAAAGCCAGGTGGAAGCGTGGGCAGGAAAACTGCAATAGAACCTAGCAAATTCGGAGGCTAAAACACACTGCTTTTCAGAATCGTCAAAGTAGACAGCTCGGACTGAAGCCAGGACAAGAATAGAGTTAGGATTCTGACCTTATAGGACAGAACAAAACACGTATCGGAACTCCTTCTAAACACTACAGCAAGGACAATCTACCTGTTAATACGGAAACCGGACTCCTACAGGATCTACTAACAAATTCACAGAGGGATTCTAACTAGAAATAATACCCCTGACACCGTGTTTGAGGCATCTTTATCAAGTTGCCGAAACGATTCAACTGAGCACCCCTAATGGGGTGAGTTGTAATATATTGTATATACTTTGAATTTGACATATTGAATTTGCTGATGGTTATACAGGTCCATACGAAGCTGGCAACCTCAGCATGTGAAAATGATATATATTAATGAACAACCTCAGCAAAGCGCTGGCGATTGCTTCGTGTTAGTTCTCACAGGGAACCAAAAGCAAAGGTAACCCCAGACTCCAAGTGGAGCAGGGAGTGAATAATGATGACATCATATTATATATTTACCATCTTTTGTAATAAGTTGTATGTGTACTTTAACATGTTTACCCAGGCACCAGCCATTGCACGTGCCGCTATCCAGTGTGGTGGATTTGATGTTAAATGGTAAAATGTGAATTTTCTGCAGATGTGAGGTCAAGCTGTGAAGGCCCCTGAGTCTAATAGATAATAGAGTTTGTGGTCTCAGGGAACCTTGCTGCTACCACCCTACGACCTCAACCTGCGACGTATTTTATCCTAAGTATAGTAATGGTGTTTGTCTGTTATCTGGCTAGTGTCTAGGGTAATGTAAAATGTGCTGTAATAATATGACAACAAATACACCTAAGAACTCTATGAAAAGTAATTAACAACACCCAGAGTTAAGTTTAAAATGTGAAATCATTTTTACAATTTATTGTTCCAGTATCACAATTTTGTGTATACTGGAATATTGAGACTCAAAATGATAATTCCAAGTATTTACATAAAATTGTTTCAATTTATAACTGAGTATATTATTTTTCACAACTTTAATTAAATATGTCAATCTGGAACAGTGTCAATTTACTCTTGCTCCTATGAATGGGTAATGATTGAATGAACGTCTGTCTTCATCATAATCTGAATGATCTAATACACTTGTAGGAAATGAGAGTAGTTGAGTTTGATATATCAAGTGCCCGGAGACGATTTCTTAACTTAGTATCCTCTGGTATACAGGATGAATTATGTTCACATCACCAGCTTCCACTGCCAAGTCAGGATTCTGCTCTTGAAATATAACAAGGAGGCACACAGTCGATACTGCCTCAAGTCTTTAGATGCAGAAGTATATACAGGTATAGGTTTACCTGGGCTCACTTTGAGTCATAGCTGAAACCCTGGAACGATATAAATGCGTCCTACTCAACCTCTGATATACTCTCTCTTTCCCTAACTAATAAACATTTTTCAATCATATTCAGACTCAGCATGGTAACTAAACAATTAGTTAGCGTTCTTAATTGGTTTGTTACCCCATTCATGGTCAAATAAACTTCAAACTATAGTTTGACACTTTCCTTGACAAAGGAAACATTTTAAGTTAATAATATCAAGTCATGTACAATCACGGTGACTTGCTGAAGACGACGGCCAGTGGTTTTCCTGGTCTTATGTCATAATACTGTACAACAATTTCCCCATTAATATTTAATTTTACTTTCTCCCAAAGTGTCAGAAAGCCTGTCTGGCTTTTCAACAACATGTTAATATATTTCCTAACAACTCTGTGAAACAACACAAAGTTTGATGTTGACTTCCCTCTAGATACACTTCTACCCACATAATTTTCACACATATTCAATAATACATACATAATAATAATAATAATGATGATATAAATGTTTTCTTTCTTACCGCATCAGAGAAATATTAACACTAATAAGTTTGATTTGCGATAAATATGGTCAAATCCAGATCGCTTGCTGGTGCAGATCAGCAAAACAAGATCGTACTAATATCTTGTCTTCACACAATTTTAGTGTAATACAAATTTTTTCAAGTGGCGACTACCACTATCTTCAAACTAGTTTTATTCCTCCGTTAGTATATTAGACTCCAGCCAATCAGGTTCTGTTAGGCTTCTAACGTCCTTTTTTTCAAAACTGAACTCAATTTTCAAATCTTGGACTACCCTACCCTTTCCCAATATCTGTCAAGCTGAGAAAGATGTAGTCTGTTAGTCCATCTGTTTTCTGTCAATATCTCCTTTATTTATTGAGTGGTTCAAATTCTGATAAATAATTATTGATCCCGTTGCTGTCTGTCACACAGTGCTTATATTTTTATACGTTTATTTATTAGATTTACTATTATCGTTTTTCTTCTTTCATTCTTCAAATAACATATTTTCTTATCTACGGTAAGATACACTAACACTCTACTCTTCTATTACCAAATTAATGGCATTGTATTCGTCACTGTCTTTTATTTTAGCATATAAGAAAATTATCTAAGTTTTTCTTATATCTAACCTTCTATGCTCCACTTGAGTTCAAATTCAAATTTCTGTAAACAACGAACTCGTGACACGACCACCTATGTTCCCTTTCTCCCCTTCGCATACTGTATTTTCAAAAAATTTCCACGTTAAATCGTAATTTTTTTCTTTAACTGTCGTTCTCATTCAGAACGAAACAGCGCTTTTGTAGTACGTCACACAATTCGACAACGCGTTGGCCGTATGTTACCTTATAGTACTTTTTTTGCCCGAAATACACTGGTGTGTGTGTTTATATATTCTGGCGTGTCCAACAGCGTGGATCATTTTTTGATGATGCGTAGATGGCAGGGCGGATAGTGTGATTCGCTTGCATGGCTAGGCGGGGTTGTCGCACGGAAGGTCCAGTGTTCAAATCCTGGGTAAGCCACTCATGTCTGTTGTTTTTCTGTTGTCTGGTGTTCTACTTCTTTATTTCCTGCGAGTGCCTGATAGCATACCTTTATATTTGTTTCATATTAATTTACTGTTTACAGGCCTCGGGTATCCCTCCCTTATGTGTAATATAGGCATAGAACTGCGTGTCGAGCGAAGAGGGGTTTTGAAAGGCGGCTTTAATATTTGCGTTAATTCTTACTGCAGTTTCGTTCTACACTTCTGGAAAATGTCCGAATTGCTACTATTAGTGGCGTTAAAGTTAAAATCTTACGTTAATTCAGAACGGAAGTTTGGTTTCGCAGTTCTGGCACATGTTAATTGTAAGTCTCAAGGACGAAACTAGGAAAGCGTGTAAGATTTGACGGCGGGATCATTTTCTAAGCATTACTACTGTATAAAATTCAGCGCTCTACTGGCGTAGAAGACGACGATAGGCAAACACACACGGGCGGGTTTATTTATTTTCATAGGAGTAAAATCTTACTGAATTTAGCTATTGTTTTATAGATTTCGCTACACACCTCCGTTCCTAAAACATGCATTCATTGCAGGTTATAATCTGTAAGACAACTTAGCGCAAATGAAATCCTATGTCCTAAGCGTTTTTCTGATAGTCATCATAATGATGCCTACTCAAGAAGTTGGCTCCCACATTTTGCGACCCCGGTATGTATTCGATTGTAAATGAATAAGGTTGGATAAGTAATGACCACCTTAATAGACGAGCATTTTCATGCTTGGCCTGTGACAAGAACACGAGGGGCTGATGGTCAGTTTGGACCACAAATGTTCTACCATAGAGATAGATCTGGAACTTTTTTATAGCCCAGATTAGAGCTAAACATTCTTTTTCACTTGTTGAATATCATGCTTCCCTGATATACTGTGTGTCCCAAGAATTCCAGCTCTTTACAACCCACACAACATTTGGTTGGTCTAGCAGTCAAATTTGCTTCTCTGAGCCTATCGAATAGCATATTCAGAGAGTTAATGTGTTCTTCGAATGTTTCAGTAGCAATAAGAATGTCATCCATGAAATTCGTTATACATGGATTATTCAGTGGATCCAACAATTTTCTCATCATCCTGGAAAACACACTCGGGGCATTTTTCAACCCAAACGGCAACATGTTGAACTCATAATGGCCTTCCGAGGTGCTAAAGGCTAAATAAGGTCGAACCTCAGGCTTTACTGGAATTTGATAATAGCCTTTGCTAAGATCCACCTTAGAAAAATATTTTGCCTTGTTCAGCCTGGCAAACAGCTGATTTGTATCAGGTAATTGATCCACCTGACTTTCTGTGATAGCATTCAGTTTTCTGTAATCTATACACAGACGACGTTCTCCGGATGGTTTCCTCAGCAAAACCACACTAGAGCTATACGGAGATTCACTGTGAGAAATAATTCCTTCCTTCAACAAATAATCGATCTCCTCTTTCAAAGCTTTTTCCTTAGCGAAAGGAATAGTATAGGCTCTCATACAGATGGGTGTTGGGTCTATTAGCTTCATATCATATTCTAACAGATTTGTGTGCCCCGGCTTATCCATTAACACGTCTGTATGTTCAATCAGAACCTTTTGAACCTGCTCTCTCTGAGCTTTAGTCAGATGCTTACTGATTTTCACCTGTGCCTGTGTTTCGCATGGTTTTAGTTGGTACTCGTGAGAGTCGAGGGGTTCATGTTTCATCACCGTTGCTATCGACAACGTCATTAGATGTGTCTCATCCTGGATTTCTCTGTCCAGGTACTTCTTTAAGAGGTTCACATGATAAATTTTCTCTTTCCCCTTTTTGTCGATTTTATAATTAGTTCTAGACACCTTCTCTAGAACCGTATATGGACCTTGCCATCCAATTTGCAACTTGTTACTGCTGCCGGGTAGTAGAAGAAGCACCTTCTCTCCCACAGCTAATTCTCTATCCTTCGCTTTCTTGTTAAAATAAACAGCATGTTTTTTCCTGGCTTGTCTGAGATTATCATTTGCAAGTTTCCAGCCAGTTTTGAGACGAGTGGTCAGCTTGTTCACATACTGATACGATGAGGTAACAGTCTCTTCTGCCTTCTCACCTCTCCACGTCCGTAACAAGGCTTCCAATGGACCTTTTATTGGCCTCCCAAATAACAGGGTTGCCGGTGCCATTCCGGTTGAATTATGTGGAACTTCCCGATACGCAAACAACGCAGCGGGCAAATATTGATCCCACGTATCAGGTTTTTCATGGGCCAGCTTTCGCAGGATAGAAATGAGAGTCCCATTGAACCTCTCCACCTGGCCGTTCCCTTGGGGGTGATACGGACTACAATGAAAGTGCTTGGCCTGGAAGATCCTGAAAACTTCTTCCGTTAGTCTCCCCTTGAACTGTGAGCCGTTATCAGTCAAGATTTGGTGCGGGAAACCTAACCTCGTGAATATGGTGAGTAATGCCTCTGCCAAATGCTTCGAATCGATTGATGACAGGGCTACCGCCTCTCCCCACATAGAACAAGTGTCCACCAGAGTGAGAATGTAACTGTTCCTCCTCTTGGTACGTGTGAGAGGTCCCCCAATATCTACTGCAACCCTCTCAAAAGGGGTTCCCACTATGGGCATCTCCCCTAGAGTTGCAGAAGCAGTCCAATGCTTTGGAGCTACCCTTTGACACTCTGGACAGGATTTTACATATCGTGTTATATCTTCGGTTATTCCTGGCCAGAGGTAATGACAAGCTATACGCTGTCCTGTTGCGCTGATCCCCATATGACCACTGAAGGGAATCGCATGTCCTAATTCCATCACTTTCTCCCTATACGAAGTGGGAAGTACCAGCTGTCCATGACCATTGGATCCAGTTCCAGCCTTCCTATAGATCAATTTATTCTTCATATAATAGTCTCCTTTGTTTGGTGGTGTATGGCATTTAGGCAATTTTTTAAAGCACGGCTTGAGTGACCTATCCTCCGCCTGTGCCTTCCTCATCTCCTGTAGATGAGTATTTATAGGTTCATCCTCCTCCTTCCTTGACTGTGACCTGGTCTGCACTGTTGCCATGATTCCCCAAGAAGACATATCTACACCCCAATATTAGAGGGTAGATTGGTTCATTTATCACTGCTGCTCTAATCATTCCTTCCACATAGCGAGTTTTTACACTTATTCTAGCAATGGGAAGTGTCATGGTTGCTACGTCCTTGGTTGCTCCTTGGATCTCCACTGTTTCTGTGGTGTATTGATCTGGACGCACCAGGTGAGAGCTCACGACAGAGTCATAATCTAAACATGGATTATAAAGGCACTCAATGGTGACCCCGTTACATACATCTTCACACACTGGGGGGTGATAAGGTTCCTGCTGTCCATAGGTTTCACCTTTAATCCTTTCTTCTTCTTCTTCTTCTTATGATCGCATCTTTGATGATTACACCGTCAGACGAGTTCTCATGATGAATTCGACTGTTGTTTGAAGTTCCTCTTTAACTCCATATAGCTTTGAGTTTAGTGTTGAGTCATTGGGCCAGTATATCTTTCTTAACTGGTCATACGGAGGACAGTCCTGTAGAACATGCTCAGCAGTTTGTTCGTTTAATCCACATGTGCACAGTGGTGAAGCAGACAATCGTAGCTTGTGCATGTGTTTATTCAGTTTGTTATGCCCTGTCCTGAGTCGAAAAATAGTTATCTGTCCCTGCCGGTCGAGAGTGTGATAGTCGTCTTTGGGTTGGTTCTGTTCTCTTCTGATAGTCTGGATAGCTCTCTTTTTCTCAAAGTATGTGACTTCATTATCTTCTTGTTCACATTCTCCTCCCTTTTTTGCAAGTTTATCTGCCTTTTCATTTCCGGGTACACCACAATGAGATGGTACCCACTGAAGTATGGTTCTCTTTTTGGCAGCTACCTTGTTTAGTTCATTTCTCAGATGCGGGAGTTTACCACCCTTCAGAGCTTGCAGGACAGACAGTGCATCTGTGAGGATGACTACCTGGTGGCAGTCAGAGTTGGTGTTATAAATCATATTTGCAGCTTGCTCTAGAGCTTGAACCTCAGCTGTATAGTTGGAACAGAATTTACCAGTGGGAATGTGCCTAGTCTCATAGTGGTTGTCAGGATATGAGATAAAGATACCGGCACATCCATTCCTAACAGCGTTAGTTGCTGATCCATCTGTATAGGCTTGGGTGCATTGGCATACTGTTGTACTTTTCCATCTGGATCATGGTTTTTGTGTCTCTTCTATGGGACAATGTCTGTAATCCAGCAACCTTCTGCATCTCTGTTATTGGTGTAGTTTTCATGGCTCCTGTTATGAGCCTGAGAGCTTGATTTTGCACCTTGTCCAAAGACTGCAGATGTGAGTTAGCAGCTGATGACCATGCTGCTGAGCTAAACTCTAAGTGTGGTCTTATTACTCCATTATAAATCTTCTTTAGATTTCGTTCATTTGCTCCCCAGTTGGTACCTGCTAATTTTCTGAGTATGCCTAGTCGTCTTCGGGCCTTTCCTTCTGCATTTTCAATATGCTTATTCCATGTAAGCCTTTGGTCAAATGTCACCCCAAGATAGGTGGGGTAGCTTTCTTCCTTGATCACGGTTGTCCCTAGGTGTATGTTAGCTGATTTGTCCTTGGGGGCGAGGGAGAACAGTGTTGTGGAGGTTTTGTCTGTGTTTATTGTGATAAGCCATTTCTCTGCCCATGACACTAGCATGTCTGCTGCCCGCTGCATTCTATAATTTGCTGTGGTGACATTTTCATCAGCGCACCAGAGTACTAGGTCATCTGCATATAAGGCAGCTTTAACTGCTGCAGGGAGATCTTTCACCAGGTCATTGATGTAAACAAGGAAGAGTGTTGGGGAAATTACTCCTCCTTGAGGTACCCCCTGATGGAGCAACACTTTTCTGCTCTGCAGACCGTCAAGAGTGACTCTAGTTCTCCTGTTATGCAGGTATGACTGGATCCATTTCATCATGTTGCCTTGGATTCCACTTCTCCTAAGTTTTGCAATGAGGCCATCTTTCCACACCTTGTCAAAGGCCTGCTTGAAGTCGACCCAGATCGTTAGGACCTTTTTCTTCTCCTGGAAGGCATCTTCTATTGCTTGAGACAAGTAAGTAACTTGGTCTTCTATACTGTAGCATTCTCTAAATCCAGCTTGTTCCGGCACCAGGATCTGCTCAGACTCTAAATACCATTTCAATCTGTGGTTGACTATTCGCTCCATAGTCTTCCCAACACAGCTTGTGAGACTGATTGCAGCCTCGGTCTTACATTTCCCTTTCTTTAGTATGGGTATTGTGATGGCTTCTCTCCATACTTGGGGTACTGTTCCTTTCAACCAGCTGTGGTTGAATATCTCAAGCAGTTTTGTCTTTGCTGCTGAGCTCAGATTTACTAGCATTTCGTTGCTGATTTTGTCTGGGCCGGGTGACTTTTGAAACTTAAGCTTGGAAATAGCCTTCTGTAGTTCTCCTAGTGTGATGGGTTCCCTCATTGAGGCAGGAGTATCTGTCTGTCCCATGGTTGCCAGTATTTCTTTTCTTATCTCTCTCTGATGATCTATGTTAATGGGTAAGTTGCTTTCTGAACTGTATCTTCTAGCAAACAAGTCTGCAGCTTGTTTTCCTCTGAAAAGTTTGCCACCTTCAACCAATGTGATAGTCTGCCTAGGTGAGGAACGCTCTTCATTTAGAGACTTGACTAATCTCCAAAGTTTCCTGCCGTCTTTCTCAAGGTTCAGCGATGCCGTTTTAGTTCTCCAGCTTTTCCGTTTTTCTTCTAGCTTTGTTCTCTGAAACTCTGCTACAGCCTTTTTCCATTTGTTGTGAGTTTCAAGTGAAGGCTGAGACTCTGCGTCCTTTCTAGCCCTGTCCATAGCTTCCTGACGTTCTTGGAGTGTGCTGGACCAGTATGGTATGTAGTTACGCCGGCATCCTTTGGGAATGGTTTCTTTTGCAGCTTGTAGTATGCATCTGTTGAAGTCTTTTACCACTTCATTAATGTCTCTGTTCTGTACCTTGAGGGTAGACAGCAGCATGTTCACCTGATGCCTGAATAAACCCCAGTTGGCTTTTTTGTAGTTCCATCTTGTAATGGCTGGGCCTGTACTGAGAGTTGCACTCTGGACAGTAAGAAAGATTGGGCAATGGTCGCTTCCCCCTAGTTGGTCTCCTACTTCTCTACTAATAGATCCAGCTATATCTGGTGTGGAGAAGGCAAGATCTGGTGTTGAAGTTGTGTGCCATCCTCTGGAGTAGAAGGTAGGAGTATCTGTGGCATTATTGACTAGGATTAGGGAGTGATCATCTTGCCAAGTTTTCAACCTCTTCACCTCTGTGATCCAGATGGTTATAGCCCCAGCTCTGGGAGTGGCTATTAAAGTCTCCAACTGCTATAAAGTTGGTGGCTGGTACCTGTATAGAGCTGAGACTCAGGGGTTTGTTGTTCGGACAGTAATAGTTCAGGAGTTCTATTTCCATCTTGTCTACCTTTATCTGCAACAGCTGATATTCTGCTCCATCCATGAAGGTTTTCCTTTCGTGTGCAGGAATGTTATTCCTTACAAGAGTAAGTACTCCTCCTTTTCGTCTATCTTTTCTGTCGGATCTGAAGCATTGATATCCCCTTATTTTAAAGGTTTGATCTGCTTTCAAGTGAGTCTCTTGGATACAGCAAACACTGACTTGCTTCTCATACAAGATGTTTTCCAGCTCTGTCTTTTTGCTGTATCCAGCCTGCTTGCTGTTCACTCCCTCTGCATTCCAGTGCATCATGACAAGTGGCACTCTGGGTTTCTCTTTTTCTGTTTTGTTTTGGTCAGTAGTTCTCCTCCGCCGTCTGCTGACTCCACAAGACGGTCTAGAGGGTCCTCCAGTAGCCGAGGGTGGGCTCTGTCGAGGCTCAGAGCCCGGCACTGCACCTGCCTGGTGGAGCTCCACAGGGCGAGCACCAGTACGAGATTTATTTGACGGTGTACTCTCCATAGAAAAAAAAAGCGAGTTGCGTGATACTGTGGTTTCCGGTGCGCCTTCTGGCCCAGTATCTATGACTTTAGCACCTGTTCAACGGGAGAGTGGGCTCATCCCTAATCTGTTTATGTTCCCAGTAGTAGACTATTCGCAAGCAGCCTGGGGGTGTCACTGCTCTGCGCGGACCTTGTTTACCGAGGCGGCGTCCGAGCTCGTATGGTGAAAATATGGTTGCGTTATCTTCAAAATAGCCCTGTCTTTCCCATGGCTTTTCTGCCATCCTGCAACTTTGAGTTAGGGAGTTCTGAGCTCCAGTCTCTTTCCCAGGCATTTTATCCTGGCCTGGCACGCATACAGAGGACCCCACTTCTGGTTCTAAGTTAGCAGTTGGGGATAGGTGGGGTAGCACACTGTGCATTCCCCGTCATCCAGGGGGCTCTCCAACTATGCAGAGCTTGCACAATGCTGTGCTCTGGTTCTGGGCTCTCCCAAGGAATCCTCACGTCCTGCACAGAGCCACTTCCAGATACTCACCACCTGCCAACCCTCCATTGTAGAAATCTCCTGCATGCGGCCATCCAGTCAAGAGCCAGTATTAAGTCTGGTGCCCAAGTGATCCCCCCAAGCTCAGTGTGCAATGCTGGGTTCTCATCATGCTGCAACACAGGGGGGATTGTGATGCTCAGCCATCTCTCTCAACTCTGCACCGATAAGTGACATCGGGGACTTAACTGTGCCTCAGTACTGGGAGGCCCCGTTTCCGGGTACACCACACACAGCCAATTGAGGAAAGGTCGCCGTGGGCGTCTTTAATCCTTGATTCCCCGTTTTCATAGCAGCGAAGGTAGAAGGTTTCTTAGTACACACTTTAGTGTCATGAGTGTTCCTCTTGCACCATTTACACCATTTATTTCCCTGATGGACAGTTTTTCTTTCACCGAATTGCGGGTTTCTATCGCGTTGGTCAAAACTTGGCTTATCATAATAGGCTTTACCTTTATTAAACTTGTCCCTATGTTCAAATTTAGGTTGGTTTTGAGTTTGTGGGGCTTTATAATGATCTATAGGCTTCTTCTTTATGCCTGCCATCTCAGACTGGGCTGCCTGATATCTTTCAGCCACATTTAAGATCTCCCCCAGTCTCTCAGCACCCTGTTCCGTGAGAAATTTTCTCAGGTCTGGAGCCATGGACTCTCTTAACTGCTCAGTCATAATCATTTCTCTTAAATCTTGGGTTTCCCCAGAGCAGTCTATTTCTCCAGGTATGTCTCCACGCGTGCAGAGAACTGGTGATAAGTCTCCCCAGTCAGCAGTTTGGCATTTCTAAATTTTTTCCTATAAAATTCGCTATTCTTCTCATACCTAACTAGAAGAGCTTGCTTAAGAATGTCATAGTCGTCTTGGTCATCTTTGCTCAGCTTGGCGAATACCTCATAAGAGGTTCCCCTAAGCCCCTGGGATACCTTCAGACTCCATCTTTCTTTCTCTAACCCATATATGGTAGCTAGTCTTTCAAAGCGGCTTAAAATGATTCAATATCATCATCTTTCTCCACAAATGGGTCTAAATGAAACCCCATGGCTGAGGATGAGGCCCCCTGGCTTGCCGCAGAGTCGGAGGTGGATGGGCTATTTCCATTTTCAGGAGCATGGCCTTGCAACTCTAACTCCCTTAGTCGTAACTCATGTTCCCTGTGGAGTCTTTTATCTTCAGCCTTCCGTTCTGCAGCCAATCTCTTGTCTTCCCTTTCAGCCTCAAGTCTCCTTTCTTCTTTCTCCCTTTCAGCCTCACGTTTCTTAGCGTCAGCCTCAAGTTTCTTTTCCTCCAACTGCAGCCTCTTGATCTCAGCCTCTCTCTCAGCCTCTAACTTCTTAGCCTCCCTAGCATCTTCTAATAAAATACTTTTCTCCTCCGCTAACCTCTCAGCTTCTAACTTCTTGGCTTCCCTAGCATCTTCCCTCTCTCTTTCAATAAATTTATCTACTTCTGCTGTAACATAAGCAATCAGACCTTGACAGGCCATCCCCATTTCCTTTGCAGCCTGCACAGCAGCAGATCTGAATTTGGCCAATCCTGCCATCTTATTGTTAACAATATACAATGTTATCAAACTAACTTAAAATATTAACCAACCTCTAACTAAACACAAGACAATGGGCAATGATACCTCAGATCAACTCTCCAATTATTTTATTCTCTACTTTTAAAATCCCGGAGCGAGCGACCCAATCTATGTACTAGGAGAAGTTCAAATCCCGGACGAGCTTTCCAATATATGTGGTGGATTTGATTCATTCATTCATAACCCTCCACTCCCAAAGGAGCATAGGCCTTCAACAAACGCATGCCAAGTCCTCCTGTCACGTGCCATCATCTCAAGTTCTTTCCATGTTCTCCTCATCATTTTCACCTCTGTTTCCAACTCTCTTCTCCATGTACTTCTTGGTCTTCCTCTGCCTCTCTTGCCCTGGGGGTTCCAGAACAAGGACTGCCTTGTAATGCTATCAACAGGTTTCCTCAGTGTGTGTCCTATCCATCGCCATCGTCTTCTTCTCATCTCTTGTTCCACTGGCACTTGTCCAGTTCTTGTCATCAGTTCCACATTGGTAACCTTGTAATACCATTTTAATCCCTCTATTCTACGCAAGCACCCATTTATGAAAGTCTGTAGCTTTTTGGTTGTTGTCTTTGTTGTTCTCCATGTCTCCGAGCCATACAATAGTACTGACTTCACATTTGAGTTGAAGATTCTTATTTTCGTGTTGGATCCTATTTCTCTTGATCTCCATATATTTCCCAATGCAATGAAAGCTCCTCTTGCTTTTTGTATTCTTATTTTGATATCGCTGTCTGTCCCTCCAACTTTGTCTATATTACTGCCAAGATATGTGTATGATTCTACATCTTGTATTGGCGTTTCTTCAAGTTCAACCCTGTTTTCATTACCTGCATTTATTCGCATTATTTTTGTCTTTTCCCTGTGTATTTTCAGACCCAATTGCTGTGACCTCTCATCGAGTGTTTTCAATTTGTCCTGCATCTGATTACGGTTATGGGACAGGAGAGACAAATCATCAGCAAAATCCAGATCATCCAACTGCTTAGTCAGAGTCCACTGGATTCCATTTCTGTTGTGTGTTGTCGATGATCTCATAACCCAATCTATTGCCAGCAAGAAAAGAAATGGAGACAAGAGGCATCCCTGTCGCACTCCTGTTCTTATCCCAAATGGTTCTGTAAGCTGTCCTTCATGAAGAACTCTGCACGTCATGTCTTCATAGGTTTTCTTTATTAAATTAATGATTTTCAGGGGAACTCCATAATGCCTCATCAATTTCCAAAGTGATTCTCTGTCCACACTGTCAAATGCTTTTTCGTAGTCCACAAATCCGATGTATAGTGGTGAATTCCATTCCAGACTTTGTTCAACTATTATTCTCAAAGTGGCTATCTGGTCTGTACATGATCTGTTTTGTCGAAAACCTGCTTGTTCATCTCTCAATTTCTTGTCTATGGACTCCTTTAATCTCTCAAGGATAATCCTGTTCAATACCTTTCCTGGCACTGATAGTAACATTATTCCTCTATAATTTGTGCACTCTTGTAGATTTCCCTTCTTAGGCAACTTAACCAGATATCCTTCCTTCCATTCTGCTGGTATCTCTTCTTTTTCCCAGACTTTACCAAGTAATTTATATAACATCTCTGTAGCCGTGTCGATATCTGCTTTGATGGCCTCTGCTGGAATGCTATCAGGTCCAGACGCTTTTCCATCTCTTAGAAGCTTTATGGCTTTCTTTATTTCTTCCTTCGTTGGTCTTTCACCGTTAATTTGTAGCTCTTCTTCTGCTGGCTGGATGTCCGGCGGGTTTTGAGGAGCTGGTCTATTGAGAAGGTCCCCAAAATATTCTGTCCACCTCTTCATTTGCTCTTGTATATTGCTGAGCAGTTTCCCATTCTTATCTTTTATGAGGCAACTTGTTTGCTTGTATTTCCCTGTTAGCTTCTTTGTGCTGCTATACAGTTCTCTCATATTTCCTTTGGCTGCAGCATCTTCTGCCTCTCTTGCCAACTCCTCAATATACTTCCTCTTGTCTCTTTTGATACTTCTTTTTACTTCTTTGTTTGCTTCTGTGTACACTTCTTGAGCCTTGGCTTTGGAACTTCTGGTTTTGCTTGTGTTTAACTCTGCTTTCTTGTTTCTCCTATCTTTTATCTTATTGATGGTTTCTGTTGTTATCCATGCTTTTTGTTGTCTTTCCCTTTTCCCCAGTATTTCTTCACATGTCTCCTTCCATACCGTTTTGACCTGCTGCCAATAGTCTTCTGTATTCTCTACATCTTCCAACTGTTGGAGCACTTGGAATTTGTTGGATACTGTGACCGCAAATTTGTCTCTTGTTTCTTGATTTCTTAGCTGTCCTACATTAAACTGTTGTCTATAATTTTGCATTGTTGCATATCTCTTGAGTTTCATTTTTACTTTGGCTATCAGAAGATGGTGATCTGATGCCACATCTGCTCCTCTATATACCTTTACATCCTGCAATGATGATCTAAACTTCTTGTTTATGCATATATGATCGATCTGATTTTCTGTTCTATGGTCTGGTGATATCCATGTTGCCTTGTGTATTCTCTTATGTGGAAACATGCTTCCTCCTATAGCCAGTTGATTTGAAGCACAGAAGTTTGCGAATAGTTCTCCATTTTCATTCATTACTCCTAGCCCATGTTTTCCCATGACTTCTTCAAATCCAGTATTGACTGTACCTATCTTTGCATTCATGTCACCCATCAAAATTGTGATGTCTCTTCTTTTTACTTTATCCATAATTTCCTGTAGTTTAGTATAAAATGCTTCTTTCACAGACTCTTCTTTGTCATTAGTTGGTGCATAACATTGGATGACATTGACATGAATTTTCTTTTTAGCTGTTTTGAAAATAGCTGTTATTATTCTGGGTCCCACAGCTTCCCATTCAATGAGTGCTTTCTGTGCTTCTTTAGATAACATAAGAGCTACCCCTTCACTGTGGTGTGAACTTTCGTCTTCGTGTCCTGAGGACAGCACCAATTCACCTGTGATGAGTTTCTTCCTGTCTACCCCCTTCCACTTTGTTTCACACATTCCCAGAACCTCGATTTTGTATTCCCTCATTTCTGCTGCTACTTGTGCCACTTTCCCTTGTTCGTTCAATGTCCGAACATTCCAGGTGCCAAATCTGGAAGTTCTCCTAGAAGAAAGAAGGTTAGTCAGCAATACAGACTCCTTTCGGCTTTCTCTGTGTTGCATCATACGCCTCCCCGCGAGAGGACCTTCCCCTGTCTTGGATGGCTGTGTTTTATTTTCTTTATTTGACTTGTCCATATTTGTTGAAGTTTTTTGTGGTTTAAATTTTTTTTACAGGATGGGGTAACCGGCCCCATGCCCAACCCTCCTTAGTAGCCTTCTACGACATGCTTGGCAGGGGACAGTGTTACTATTCTTTGCTCCCCTTTCGGGCCCCTGTAACACACGGGTGAGGTGGATTTGATGTTAAATGGTAAAATGTGAATTTTCTGCAGATGTGAGGTCAAGCTGTGAAGGCCCCTGAGTCTAATAGATAATAGAGTTTGTGGTCTCAGGGAACCTTGCTGCTACCACCCTACGACCTCAACCTGCGACGTATTTTATCCTAAGTATAGTAATTGTGTATGTCTGTTATCTGGCTAGTGTCTAGGGTAATGTAAAATGTGCTGTAATAATATGACAATAAATACACCTAAGAACTCTATGAAAAGTAATTAACCCAGAGTTAAGTTTAAAATGTGAAATCATTTTTACAATTTATTGTTCCAGTATCACAATTTTGTGTATACTGGAATATTGAGACTCAAAATGATAATTCCAAGTATTTACATAAAATTGATTCAATTTATAACTGAGTATATTATTTTTCACAACTTTAATTAAATATGTCAATCTGGAACAGTGTCAATTTACTCTTGCTCATATGAACGGGTAATGATTGAATGAACGTCTGTCTTCATCATAATCTGAATGATCTAATACACTTGTAGGAAATGAGAGTAGTTGAGTTTAATATATCAAGTGCCCGGAGACGATTTCTTAACTTACTATCCTCTGGTATACAGGATGAATTATGTTCACATCACCAGCTTCCACTGCCAAGTCAGGATTCTGCTCTTGAAATATAACAAGGAGGCACACAGTCGATACTGCCTCAAGTTTTTAGATGCAGAAGTATATACAGGTATAGGTTTACCTGGGCTCACTTTGAGTCATAGATGAAACCCTGGAACGATATAAATGCGTCCTACTCAGCCTCTGATATACTCTCTCTTTCCCTAACTAATAAACATTTTTCAATCATATTCAGACTCAGCATGGTAACTAAACAATTAGTTAGCGTTCTTAATTGGTTTGTTACCCCATTCATGGTCAAATAAACTTCAAACTATAGTTTGACACTTTCCTTGACAAAAAAAAAAATTTTAAGTTAATAATATCAAGTCATTTACAATCACGGTGACTTGCTGAAGACGACGGCCAGTGGTTTTCCTGGTCTTATGTCATAATACTGTACAACAATTTCCCCATTAATATTTAATTTTACTTTCTCCCAAAGTGTCAGAAAGCCTGTCTGGCTTTTCAACAACATGTTAATATATTTCCTAACAACTCTGTGAAACAACACAAAGTTTGATGTTGACTTCCCTCTAGATACACTTCTACCCACATAATTTTCATACATATTCAATAATACATACATAATAATAATAATGATGATATAAATGTTTTCTTTCTTACCACATCAGAGAAATATTAACACTAATAAGTTTGATTTGCGATAAATATGTTCAAATCCAGATCGCTTGCTGGTGCAGATCAACAAAACAAGATCGTACTAATATCTTGTCTTCACACAACTTTAGTCTAATACAAATTTTTTCAAGTGGCGACTACCACTACCTTCAAACTAGTTGTATTCCTCCGTTAGTATATTAGGCTCCAGCCAATCAGGTTCTGTTAGGCTTCTAGCGTCCTTTTTTTCAAAACTGAACTCAATTTTCAAATCTTGGACTACCCTACCCTTTCCCAATATCTGTCAAGCTGAGAAAGATGTAGTCTGTTAGTCCATCTGTTTTCTGTCAATATCTCCTTTATTTATTGAGTGGTTCAAATACTGATAAATAATTATTGATCCCGTTGCTGTCTGTCACACAGTGCTTATATTTTTATACGTTTATTTATTAGATTTACTATTATCGTTTTTCTTCTTTAATTCTTCAAATAACATATTTTCTTATCTACGGTAAGATACATTAACACTTTACTCTTCTATTACCCAATTAATGTCATTGTATTCGTCACTGTCTTTTATTTTAGCATATAAGAAAATTATCTAAGTTTTTCTTATATCTAACCTTCTATGCTCCACTTGAGTACAAATTCAAATTTATGTAAACAACAAACTCGTGACACGACCACCTATGCTCCCTTTCTCCCCTTCGCGTACTGTATTTTCAAAAAATTTCCACGTTAAATCGTAATTTTTTTCTTTAACTGTCGTTCTCATTCAGAACGAAACAACGCTTTTGTAGTACGTCACACAATTCGACAACGCGTTGGCCGTATGTTACCTTATAGTACTTTTTTTGCCCGAAATACACTGGTTGTGTGTGTTTATATATTCTGGGGTGTCCAACAGCGTGGATATAGGCATAGAACTGCGTGTCGAGCGAAGAGGGGTTTTGAAAGGCTGCTTTAATATTTGCATTAATTCTTACTGCAGTTTCGTTCTACACTTCTGGAAAATGTCCGAATTGCTACTATTAGTGGCGTTAAAGTTAAAATCTTACGTTAATTCAGAACGGCAGTTTGGTGTCGCAGTTCTGGCACATGTTAATTGTAAGTCTCAAGGACGAAACTTGGAAAACGTGTAAGATTTGACGGCGGGATCATTTTCTAAGCACTACTACTGTATAAAATTCAGCGCTCTACTGGCGTAGAAGACGACGATAGGCAAAACACACACGGGTGGGTTTATTTATTTTCATAGGAGTAAAATCTTACTGAATTTAGCTATTGTTTCACAGATTTCGCTACATCCAGTCACTGGTGGTGAATATACCTGCCTTGACCAGGAGAGGTTATCTCTTAACACACATAAAATTATAATCTCTGCATCATACAAATGTGTTAAACTGATCTAGAGACGTGCACCTAGCCACAGAGACGAATTGACGGAAACAGCAGCATCAACACTTCAGCGTTTTGGCAGCTAAGTGACATTTCTAGCAGGTCAAATACAGAAGAACTTTTTTTTTCTTTTCAGCATTCAGCTAAAGCCGACATCTCTTCTAGGAAGACACCTACATTTCATTAACCACTAGCTATTATTTATTTACATTTATTCAAAAGTAATTGATCATTATTGATGAATTGGTGAATAGCCATAAGAAACATGTTCCGACCAACATTACGTTAAATGGGCAAACGTTAGAAGAAGTTAACACCTTTAAATATCTGGTGTCCACTATATGTAGTGATGAAAGATCAAGTAAAGAAATCAAGACAAGACTTGAGATGGCCTCAGCTGCCATGACAAGACTGAATGTGATCTGGAAAAGTAACATCAGTTTTCCTGTGAAGATCAAATTATACAAATCACTTGTATTATATATTCTCTTGTATGGGTGTGAGGGCTGGACACGCACTGCAGATACGGAGCGAAGGATTCAGGCTTTCGAGTATAAATGTTATAGAAGAATTTTGCGCATTTGCTATAAAGAGCACAAAACAAAAGTCTATGTTAGAAAGAAAATAAACACCTATGCAGGCCACCAAGAACCACTTTTGTCAGCAATGAAACGTTGAAAGCTTGCCTGGTTTGGGCATGTAACTCGTCATGACTCCCTTTCGAAAACGATCTTCCAGGGAACAGTCGAAGGTAAACGGAGAAGAGGAAGGCAAAGAAAATCCTGGGCTTATAACATCAAAGAATGGACAGGGCACGGTTTTTCCACACTTGTACGCATTGCTGAGGATAGAGAGCAGTGGAGGACCCTGTTTGCTGATGCTTTCACCATGGCACACCTACGACCCATGACGGGTTACGGGTTGAGATGATGATGAATTGATCATTAAATTTGTTAAATGTTGTTTTACAAATTCATAGTTGATTTAGTTATTTGTCACAGGTTGCCTCCCTTTTTCTCTGCAGTGATGGTTCAACAATGTCCAAAACCTAGAGTATCTTATCTGGGTCTTCAAAGGTGTCTACCTTCGCACAAGATTACTCTTGGCAGAAATACAGATAGAAGGATAATGATGCTTCTACCTCGAGGGAGTTTCATCACAAGATATTTCAAAAGTCAAGAACAATGCTGAATGTGTCTTAGCAATGTTGACGTTCAAGCCCACAACTAAATTAACAGTAAAATTCTTCTTATTTTTATTATTGTTATTATTAGTATTGCCTCTATAGGTGTAATAAATATATTAAAGATATGGATTCATACGTGTGCACTCCTATCTCTAATAACTGAATGAACTAGGAATTTGTAAAACAACATACAACAAATTTAATGATCAATTATTATGTAACATTTAAAAATAAACAAGGTTATGTTTTGATGGGGTGCAAAAAGATTATGTTATCCTCATCGATACTTGATGGAATGTAAATGGTCGTTGCTGTGGCCTGTTTAATAAACACATTGCTGAAAATCGATGAGCACTGCTGCTGTTGTTCGTCAATTCGTCTCTCTGTGATAAGAGGCGCGGGCCAAGCAAAGGCGTAGGGGGTAACCTCTCCTGTTGTCAGTGCTGAGTATCTTCACACGCCCGTCAGATGTAGCCGTCTAGTAACGACAATCAGTTTTCTGAATCACAGAATCGTACCATGAATGGTCTTGTAGACTCGAGCAACGAACTGGTCTCGTACCACGAACTTTAGAGGAAATAAAAGAACAAATGCCTCTGCTAAGTATATTGTGGTCGTAAGATTAATCAGGCGCCTTTCCTGCTGTCCCTCAGCCAGTTTTTGTCTCTCGGAAATTGTATTCTCCCTGAGCATATACAGCATACCTCAGGGAATATGATGAAAAATTATCATTATTCTTTTGGTTAATTTAATGGGAAAATGTGTCTAGACATCGCGAGTGCAATGGCTTGTGCTTGGAGGAACATTATTAAGTTACATATATCTCATAAAATGATAATATACACAACAGCGCGCGGTGCTGTGGTGGTTTATGAATATACTCTTTTTCATATGCTGAGGTTGCCAGGCCTCGTATGGAATTTTACAACCACTAGCAAGTACCCACATGTCAAATTCAATGTATAAAATATATGTTACAACTTACCCGAATACTGGGTGGGAACTCTAGATTTCTTTGTCAGTTTAAATAGTCTCGGCAACTTAATGCAGATGCCTTGAACACACGTCTGCCGTCGGGGTAATATTTCTATTATAGAATCCCTCTGTGACTTGTGAGTTAGGTCCTGTAGAAACTACGGGTTCCGTGTTTAATCTGCCGAGTTTTCTTTTTCTAGTGTTCAAAAGATGCTCTAATACGTTTTTTTTTGTGTATCGGTCCTATCAGTTCAGAATCATATAGCTTCTACTCTTTCCTGGCTTCAGTCCGAGCTGTCTACTTTGACGATTTTGGAATGCAGTGTTGTATGGTTAAAATGTTCTAAATACGTTATGTCATTAGTTCTCGTCCCAAGCTCAAATGTGGCGTTTCTGACAAAACTTCCAATCACTGTGAATGTCTATTCGCGCCTCAAATACCAGCTAATACATTCAAACGTTCGTGTTATGATGACTTTCCTGATGGAATTTTCTGCATGACATGCGTTTGTAGAATTCAAACGGTCAATTTTCCGTATAAGGAGTTTCTATATCCGTCTATCCTCGGTAATGTTTACATTCGCCTTCTTACATTTATCCTGCTCATAAACAAGCTTGTCCGAATGTTTATTTCAGATGGGTCTGTAATATGCCACCATATCGATAATTGACCGGCACTCCCTGTGCAAACAACCACTGGGCGTCATTACTCGAAAGTGACCTTGCCCGCCAATCTGGTCTGATTTTGTATCAAACTCTCAGGTTAACAAACACGACACAAATGAATGGAAGGAGTGTAAACATTGACTCGAGATTACCAGTACTGCCGGAAGGTAGAAAAAGATAGAATGTAACTGACAATCGAATGAATAGTTCACATAATTAGTACGCACAATAAAGGTAGATCAGTAATGCCGGAGAGGAAAAGAGAGCGAACAAAAATTATGTGATCATTATTACATAGAGAAGTGTACACGCATGATTCAGTATCTTTAATCTAGATCTATATAGAGCCAATAAGAAGGATTTTACTGTTAATTACAGCGGTGGGCTTGTAAGAGCTAAATTAAATTATATAAAACCTCTTTCACAAAAGGCGGCGGGCAGATAAAAGTTAACATTGCTAAGACACATTAAGCATTGTTCTTGACTTCTGAAAATATCTTGCGAAAACTCCCTCAAGGTAGAAGCATCCACCATCCTTCTATCTCTGCAAGGGTAATCTTGTTCGAAGGTAGATACCTATGAAGACCACACATAGATACTCTAGGTTTTGGCCATTGTTGGACCGTCACTGCAGAGCAAGTGGAGGCAACCGTGGCAAACGGGATAAAGAATATATGGAAAGGCCTTGAATGAATTGTACAGCACAAGAAGGTTTGGCGTGTTTTTGTTTGAGAACCTGTGTCCGTGGGGAGCTAAACGGTATGGTGTATGTTGTGTGTATGTAAGCATCCCCCCACTTATCTGGCACAGGATATGATTTTCATCTGCTGTTACAGGATTTGCCATGGACCATGTTTTGAGACTGATAGCAAAGGGTTAAGTACTATTACTATTTGTAAGCTGCCTGTTTAGTTTTCATGCTGACATTCTAATGTTTCAGTCGTGATGACAGCTGGTAAGTCACTGCACTCGCCTTGTGAAAAAAAAAAAAACCTTGTTTCAAATTTTTCTCTCAAGTCCTCCATTTCTGTTATAATGCTTTCTAGGAAATTTGAACTCTGGAAACTGTTTAAGCGTGAGGTTTGACATGTATGTTGAATGGGGTTGGTGGTCTGCTTATCTTCATAGTGTTTTTTTTTGGGTCCCTGTCTAGTTATGTGTTGATCTTGATGTTGTATCTTCCACAGGTTGAGTTAAGTACATATGTAGGATTGTGCAAGTTGTTTTCATCCTCATACATTAGACTTTGATCATCTGCAAAAAGTAATTAATTCGGCGGGCTGTATCCTTTACTTTCTGGGTTTACGTTGTCTTCTGGGTTTGCTTCTAGGTTTGCTTCAGGTGTTATTTTTGTTCATATAAGTGGTGATTAGTAGTGGTAATATCATTGCAGCCGATCTATTGGCCTATAAATTACCCCTGCTACTTTCTAGCTTTATATGATATTATAAATGTGTGTCACTGTTATACTAGTAAAACTTCGATATCTATAAGGGTGCCAGTTTTAGATAACTCTGATAACACACATGTNATCAATTATGATATCATCTCTATGGCCATCCTAGTAGAATAAATTTACTGGAAATTCTTGGCTATAACACCGAACTTTGCTAAGTGCGTCTTGATGGCTGTTGCTTGTTAAAGTGAAGAAATCTCTGTGCCCAATTGTTTTATGCACACATGAGGCCCTGAGTAGACTCTGCCTCCCATCAATTATCTTCAAAATGTTTACACAGTAGCGTCATGTGCATTTTTGGGGGGAGGGGAGGTGTAGGGGGGCTGTGCGATTAACTCGGTTGTGTAGTGGGGATTTTACCACACTGGCAGACTAGTAGTGTCCAAGGACCTGAGCAAACGTGTTGCAGTTTTATGGTGGTCCTAGCGGTCATCTTCGTTCAGGTCTCGAGCAGCAGGTGAGAAACGGACGTATAATTCGTGTGAATTACGAGACAAATACGCTAATGCTGTGCGAAAATGGAAACCTACAGTCTTAGAACATATTAGAAGAAGAACTGAGACAGCGCAGTTGATAATAAGAGTTTGGCATTTCTGTAACGTTATTGCTCTAATCGTTTGCAAAATTAACTACGGTTAGTTAGTTATGGTCTGACTCAGAAGCAAAGAATAGGAAACTCAAGAAAGTAGAGACTAAGATTTGCCCGCTGAGAAAAGTAGGAGGAGAGAAAAATATTTGAGCGAATGTGCTGAAGAAATTATTGAAAATGACAAAGATGAAAATGAAGAAGAAAACATCGAGAGGCTAACAAAGAAAAAAATGGATTTAACGAATTCGTTCTGATAGAGAAGTCCTACTTGTTTTAGATGATTTGTTCTCACAGGTTGCCTCTCTTGCGTTGCAGTAGTGGTCCAACAGTGGCCAAAACCTAGAGTAACTAATGTGGGTCTTCAAAGATGTCTACCTTCGCACAAGATTACCCTTGGCAGAGATGCAGATAGAAGGATGATGATGCTTCTACCGCGAGGAAGTATCCGCAAGATATTTAAGAAGTCGAGAACAATGCTGAATGTGTCTGAGCACGTTAACTCTTTATCTTTCCCGCCGCCTTTTGTGGAGAGATATAATATGAGCTCGTTCAAGCCCCCAACTGAATTAACATTAAAATTCCTCTGCTTATTATTATTATTATTGCTCGTATTGGCTCTTTAGATGTAGATATAACTATATATTTCTGAATACTTATTCACACACGTGAATTTCTCTTTGTAATAATTAATTTAACTATGAATTTGTAAAAAAAAAAAAAAAACAGCATATACAAATTTAATGATCAATTACTTTAACACTTGTAAATAAATAAGAACTGGAGATTAATAAAAAGTAAGTCTCATCATGGAATATATCGGCTTTCGTAAGCTTAATTTTAGAAAAGAAAGTTCTTTTGTTTTGCCGGCTAAAAATGGGACTTGCCAAAACTCTAAAGTGCCGACGCTGCTGGTTCCGTAGATTCGTCTCTGTGGTGAGGGCACGTTTCCAGATCAGTCAGGAAGTAACCGCTCCTGGTCAAGGCAAGAATCTTCACAACCCGTGGAATGTAGGTTTCAAGTGTCAATTACAAGCTTTGAGCCACAGAATGGTAGTACAGCAAATGGTCTCTTCGGGTCGTACCACAAATAGTCGGGTCGCCTCGTGCTGGTACCACAAACTTTAGAGGTAATAAAAAAACAAATTACGCTGCTAAGTCTTTGTTTTCCTGATGTTAATCAGACTCCTTTGCCGCTGTCCGTCAGCCGTTTGTTTTCTCAGATTTTGTACTCTCCTTGAGCGTATATTGTATCACTCGGGGCATGTGATGAAAAATCACCAGTATGTCAGTTAATTTAATGAAAAACTTTGTAGCTTGTGCCTGAAGATACATATTAAGTTTACATACATTCACAAAATTATAATATACAACTATGCACAGGTTCACCCGTGTGTTACCGGAGCGCGAAAGGGGAGCTAAGAATAGTAACACTGTACCCTACCATGCATGTCGTAAAAAGTGACTAAAGAGGGTTGCGCATGGGGCTGGTTACCCCATCTCGTAAAAATATTTTTACAAAAAAACACTTCAACAAATATGGAAGTCAAATACAGAATATCAAGAACCAGACAAGTGCCAGTGGACCAAGAGTTGAGAAGAAGACGCTGGCGATGGATAGAACCCACATTAATGAAACCTGTTGTTAGCATTACAAGGCAGTCCTTGCTCTCGAATCCACAGGGAAAGAGAGGCAGAGGTAGACCAAAACACACATGGAGAAGAGAACTGGATAAAGAGGTAAAATGATGAGGAAAACATGGAAAGAACTTGAGCGGATGGCACCTGACAGGAGGACTTGGCATGTGTTTATTGAAAGCCTATGCTCCTTGGGGAGCTAAAGGGTATTGATTGATTGATTGATGCACATATGTCACAACTGGTTAGAATTGTCTGTCCTTGTCTGAAGTTAACGTGTCTGTTTAATTTCCTATTTCACGTTACCGCCCACTTATTCTGTCATTATTTTATTTTAACAGCTCTTATTTTCTCTCCGATTCTGTCAATCTTGCTAGAGTCCAGTTTAGACACACCTCTTTACACGTGCAAAGCGGCTGGATATCTAACAGTCTTGTCATGTTGGCACTCAGGGAAGCTAAAAGGGCCCTGGTCTCTGTGATGTGGGGGAAAGCAGGGAACTCTTTGCTCCTCTAAGTTTTTCGGCGGCATTTCTTGCCGAAAAGCTCTCTATGTAGCAAGCTGCTAGTTTATGTGTCCCCCGGTCGCTCGGATAATTCTCGTTCTTTCAAACCGCCTTTGATCCTTCATCCTGAACAGGGGCGAGCATCGAGCGGGAGATCGTAAACACTCTTATGACTGTCTTCGAACACCTGGCATTCTGCTTCGTATTTAAATTCATGTCTCTATCATTCTTTACCAGTTGTCTATTCAAGGATTTTGTCGTCTAGTGACGTTTTTTGAGTTGAAAGCTAACAACTGTTAGAGAGTGTAAATCGGAATTCCTTGATTTGGTAAGCACATTTGCTTAGTCAATTTGTCTTGGTGTTTTTTTCCCTTGGTAGAATAATAATATCGAGTTAAGAGACTTAATTACTGTATTTCTCTTAATATATGTGGCTTAATATAAAGTAATTGTTGGGCATAACCCAGGGAATATAACTTCGTTTCGCTAGCTACCAATTTTAACTTCACTAAGTAGTACGGCAAGACAGAAGATATATTTGACAGATATATAAGTTGGAAGACAGAAAAGGGGAGTTGATTTATTTTATGTTGGTGTTGTATGTTCCATTTTTAATAGATGTATAATTAACTTTGTATAGAGTTTTGATACTCGTTGGATAGTAGTGTATGTCATCGCCACATTAATTTTATAACGTCCAGTACAGTCCCAATTACCTATGTTGATGTGGGCGATTGTATTTTCCCATTCAAGTTGTGAATGATATAATGAATGAGTGAGAGGAGGGAAAGACGTGGGAGGACGTGTTTGTTATTGTGATGAAGTGAGAGAAAGTACTGTGTGATCTAGTAATGCGCGCTAGTAATGATTAGGTTATAAACTTTTCTTGACTGTTTATTTCAGATCTGGTCAGACGGTACTGTGTTTTTTTGTGTGGATCGGGCACTACGCAACCATCCAGAAATGTTAGTGGCATGTAAATTCATGTTCCCTAAGTCTACGGGTACTGCAGTCTTCAGTTAATATCCATGAGCCAGTCCATAGTGGATTATTTACGCACGGCATATTTCAAATCACTATCGCCTTTGGCTGACGCCATTGCCTTCCATTCTTAGAGCAGCCTTGACCTACCCACTTACGCCCCGTCATCGTGGAGTATTTTGACGCCAACACCCAGCAGAAGCCAGCGATTTTTCCAGCGTCATTATCTTTAGCAGAGGTGCATACGCCTCACATTGTTCCTGGATACCATGATTTCCTAGCTCAGTGTTTCTCAACCCTGATAGTAGCAACGCCCCCTTTTGACAACTAATATTTTAAAACGCCCCCCACCCTTTTAACACACCCTTGCTCTTTATCGTGCGTGCGCACACACACACACGCACGCACACACGCACGCACGCACGCGCACACACACACACACACACACACACACACACACACACACACACACACACACACACACACACACACATATATGCATATATTCCACCATACTTTTAAAAAAGCAATGCAGTTAATGAGTTATCTTTTCTTATAATATACTACTGGACAAAAGTTAAGGGCCGCCATTCAGTTTAGACAAGGTTTATATAATTGATTGGCAAACTGTAAAGACAAGTGAAAATGTCATTAAAACTGAGCTCAGAGAAATGTGTATACATGTACATTTCTGTGTGCACTAGGTTAATTTTTTTTAAATGTCCAAAAAACTGGGTCACTTTAACCCGCACGTGAAAATTGCCATTGTTGCTGCAAAAACTCATGGTTTTTGCAACACGCCCCACTAGTTTCTTCTTCTTCTTCCGTCCTTAGCCACCGACCGTCAAAGCAGTCAGTGACCATTACGCCTAGTGGCGTCTTAGGGCAACAGCAGATTGGTTTTCTTTGCCATTGTTTCCCATCATGCCTAATGGCGTCTTTAGGGCAACGGCAAATCAATCCATTTGCTATTGTTTCCGTAATCAAAGTGACTGGCAAACGGGTGATCAGCCCGTTGTGCTCCCCACTAGTTTAAAAGGTGAAAAAGTGAGTTGAATTTGAATGCACGTGGAAAATGATCATCGGTAAAGAGTGTTCACCGTTGGTATGCAATAAATCAGTATGACAAGTGGTCGAAATGATCACTGCATTAGCCATGCCACCAAGGAGAATTCTCAGCATTGTAGATCGTGGTCGAGCCATGGCATGGATTCAGGATGGTCAATCTGTTCGTCATGTTGCAAGACGTTTAACAGTGTCCCACTCTACCATTCAGAGACTTCTTGAGAGATTTCAAGCTACCAGACATTTGGAAAATTGACCCTGCTCAGGAAGAATTATATAAACCTTGTCTAAACTGAATGGCGGCCCTTAACTTTTGTCCAGTAGTATATAAAGAAAAAGAGAAAGCACATTTTTAAAAGCATAGTTATATTAAATGTGAGTTTAAGTGCGGAATTATATACACCACAAGTTCATTATCCTTGAATTACAAATTGGCAGTGCAAATGATATAAAATTTGTTCTTACAACTCTATAACTATCATATTCATAATCATATCATTTTAATAGCGCCTAAATGACTGCATATATTTCTTCAGATATGAATAATTAAGCCTCTCCTTATGCAAACCCTTTAAACATGAAAAAATTGGAAAAATTATTAGTTGATAATAATGATATAATTATATAAAAATTCACTTACTAATGAAGCTTAATGAGATTCTTGCGCTTGGTGTGACTCGGCCAATTCTGAAATATTTGTTTCTAAGTTTGTTAAAAGATGTCTCAAATCTCATGTTACAAATCTGCAGTCGGTTTCGTTACTTTTGAAATTAGTATACGGCGATTTTCTTTGATCTTTGTGGAACATTGCCTAAATCTGGTAATCTTCTTCTTCCTGGAGCACGTGTTCTTCACATTTAGCCCAGTACTCTGTGTCTATTCGTGAAAGGGCCTCACGAGTCATGTCTTTAACATCGCACATTTTAAAAGTGGTGTTCTGGGCGGCCACTTGCCCTTTAACTCTAGCCCAAACCAGCTCTATTGGGATAAGGTGAGAATGATAAGGTGGGAGTCGAACAGAAACATGACCCATGCTCTTGGATAGATTCTATCAATCAGATACACTTTTGTCTTATTCCTCTGTCTCACAAGCTGCAACAACTCTGGTTTTAAATAGCTGTTGTCAGCGAAGATGTTTTCATTCACAAGCCAACTCCTGATTTCGTCTTTCGTGCTTGCCGAAGTGGGAGCTTTATCCTCCTGCGCTAGAACATTATGATAGGACGCATTATCCATCACCAGGCAAGATGGCCTATCTAGAGTCGGGAGGAGTGTATTCACTATCCAATCTCTAGAAATTTGCCCATTCATTTCACTGTGGTAGTCCCTACCATCTACAGACTTTGACTGAAAAATAAGCTCTGCATCACGGACAAGCCCATTCTGTCTGCTGCCAGCATGTGCTAATATAATGCGTTGACCTTTGCTGCTGGGAATTTTCCTTCTATGGTCTCCGTCAACATATTGCCATTCTTTCTCGTTCGTATGATGAGCATTAACCCAAGATTCGTCCAAATACACTATATCATAGCCGTCTTGTCTTCTCTCACGAATCTGCTTAAGGTATTTGCTTCGAGCTGCAACCAGATGTGGTTTTTCACATAAAAAATTCCTTCCGCCAGACGTTTTTCTAAAAGTGAAGCCGACACTTCTGACAAGTTGCCAAAGAGTTGTTTTTGAGACGTTAATATCGCATTCTACTTGCAGCCGGACTCTTCAGCATGCGGAGAGTAACAAGTTGATTGGCATTAAACATCTTCAAAATCAAACGTCTAATGACATCCTTGTCAAAAATCATCAATTTTTTCTTTCCTTCCTTGCTTAACAGCAGCCTCTATAACAATCACCGTCCTGTTGTATCCAACGTCGAAAAGATCTTCTATTCACACCCAGGGCCTTTCGTGTTCTCCTACCTGGTTCTTGGATGTCGTGGTATAAACAACCCATCTTAGCCTCTCTGCGAAAATGCCTGTACAATATAACAGTTACCTTCTGCAAAGTGATAAATTTGCATTTCAGATTCATTGCGCTTTTCATAATTATGCAGTTTAGTTTATTATACGCTGGTGTCGTTTTTGTTTCGTTGCAGCCAACCCATTGCAATTAGCATACGCCGCTGAAATAATAACTCGCGACTGTGTACAATAGGTGCGCACTCGTGCGGACATGTAGTCACTACACTAATTCAAACAAAAAAAATATTGAATAGCACATTTCATCGCTTGTGCTGTGCTGCAACAAATATTAAGTGCGCAATTTTTGAACGGATCTTGTAACTTTCCTGTAGAACTAAAAAAAATTAACCCAGACAACGGTAAGAGTTTTTTTTTTAATAACTTAAAGAAGAAAATTCGAACATGACATGAGTTTTGTAAGGGCAAAAAATATATTAATAACTGCATTGATATCAGTAGGCCACGTAGCAAATTTCAATAACATCCGTCAAGGGGTTGCAAGGTTACAACGTTCGATGCGTGGGCACGAATTTCCGAACGGACTATAGCAACACTACTGCACTGAACCCCTTCTCCACCAAATAAGAAGTTGGGAATGCTGTAATTAGCAATTTAGTTTCACGCCAAAAGAACGGGATATGCAAGCCTCTGTTGGATCCAAAATTTTTCGTAATGTGTGTGACTGAATCGTGCTTTTGCCTCGAAGTCATTTTGTAGCTCAATTAATTCTTCTTATAAATGTCGACTAACTTGTCTGATTCTCACGGATTAATCACCCAATCCGGTATTATTAGTACTTGCAAGTCTTTAAATCTTATGATCATATCATTTTTAATAGCGTCAAAATGAGTGCAATAAACCTCTAAATCTGAATCTTTAAGCCTGTCCCCACCTAACTGCAGTAAACATGGAAAATGAGAAAGTTCTCGGCGACTAAGATTATTTTTATATAATGTCAATTTGTTGATGAACCCCATGATAATTCCTTTCACTTTAATCAGACTGATCTCATTTCCTTGTAGCTTAAGAAGAACCTCATTTAACTTTTTAAATATATCTGAAAGATAGGCCACATCGTTTTGCAATACTTCTCTTTCGATGCTAAATTCTTCTTTGATTGAATCCAAAAACTCTACAACAGTATCAAATAATGCCCATAATCTTTTTAAACAGTTACCTTTGGACAGCCATCGTACTTCCGTGTGTAGGAGAAGACGTTCAAACTCTTCACCATTATCACAACAAAATTTACGAAATAATCTATCGTTCGACGAATGCGCCTTAATTTTGTTAATAACACTCATAACAAAGTTCATTGATTTGTGGAGTCTGTCACTAAGATGCTTGGCGACTAAATGTTGTCGATGAATAACACAATTAATTTGTAAAACACCTGGTGCCACATTTTTTAAGTAGGCCAGAAACCCACGATGATGACCAACCATAGCTGGTGCTCCGTCCGTCGCACATGCGATGACATTGGAAAAAGGAATTTGTTTTACCAACAAAAATGTTTCAAGGGTTTCAAAGATTGATAACCCCTTTGTATCTGCTGTCAGTAGTTTTGCAAATAACATATCCTCTATGATATTTTCATTCTTTATGTATCTCACATATGCGAGCAGCAAAACTTCGTTATCACGCATGACGCTTTCATCCAACTGTAGTGAAAATTCAGTAGACTGCAAATCAGTACACAGCTGATTTTCAACATCGCTTGCCATCTCATCTATTCTTCTTGAAACAGTATCATTGCTCAATGGAATAGAAGAAATGATGTCACTTGGATTTCTTTCCATCATTGTGCTAATTACCTCCCGTACAGCTGGTAAAATTAAAGATTCTCCAATGGTGTGAGGTTTACCACACTTCGCAATCATGTGTGCAATTTTGTAAGATACAATGAGACCTTTATTATTGTGATTATACATTTTTTTAAACATATTTGGAACTGCCTTTTCAATTTAAGTGTAAATTTTAGTAACAATCACTCACAGACATCTTACACCTTTTCAAGCCTAAACAACTGACTGGAGTCCTACTCAGTACACTCACAAGCAATCAAATATTAGGCATTAAAACTAAGCCACAACTGCCACAACGTCCCTGTGCGAGAAGTAATTACTGGACAGAGTATCTCTAGGGCTGTGATGTGTTCACTGGGCTAATCAATGGTTACTGGGAATGGTGTTTAAATGTCGAAAATATGTAGCTCGAAGTAAGAGAGAAGGTTAGCAAGGGTGTGTCGAGAGGCTAACATATGTTTTCGAGCGTTGATAAGGACATAAATCCTATCCTAACTGTCTCCTTGAGGCCGAATGTAACATCCCAGGTCCTAAAAATTCTGCGTACTTGGAATCAAGCTTGAAGACACTGCACACCATCATACGCAGTCCAAGACGCTGGAGCTTTATCGTGATGCCAATATCCTCATGAAGTGATACCCCCGTGTGATGAAATTAGAAAAAGGGGATATTGTATATATTCCTAAGGATAGAAAGAGAAAGAAGGGATGTTGTTTGTTTTTTGTTTGGTTTGTTCTCGTAGAGATAATAGGCAAAGGCAAGGATTTTGTGAGGGAACAAAGAAAACGTGATGTGTTTCAGATGGGTAGAATGAGAAAGGATGGATATTGAACACTAGGCTATCTATAATAATACTAGAAAAAAGGTAAGAAGGTTTAAAGAGAAAGACACGAATTAACGCATTTAGGTAGGTTGTTTTTTAAGTGAGGATAAAGTGATTGGATGTATCTTAAGAAGGAGGGATGTTCAAACAGAAATCAAGAGTGCCTGATATGAAGGAAATTCTTGTTACGTTGCTACTACGTAATCCTTGAGTCGGCTAAGCGATAGGAAACACCAAACTAAGTTACTTGCAAACCTCCATTGTTAATACAAACAAATAAATAAAATGATAATTCTAATATGAAAAAGGATGGTGGGCTGGTGTAAGGCCGGTTTTAATCCATTTACCAAATCGGGTCCCGCATCACAGAGCGGTCCCGCACTGGGATTCCCAATTCCAGTTTTGGCAAAAAAAAGGGGAAAAGGAAAAGGGTGGCGGGGGGATGAAGATTATTCAAATTAGATATAAATGAATATATGTGCTTTAAAATTATTATTAGCTATATTTTGAACATAAAGAAGTATGGTTACACAACAAAACTATTATCTTAAGTTCCATGGGCCCCCACTAGGATGAGGGTCCTAAACCGGGCCCCGCAATAGCTAAAGCCAGAACCTGGACAATGGTCGACCTAAGCCGTAGCTATCTGCTTAGAATTTCGCCCGTATTCTTCAATGGAAAGCAAGCTGCGTCGACCAACCGCTTCCAACGGGATAACAACACAGATTATCAATAGGCCTAGTTCACAAACTGTGACTTCCGAACCATTGAAATCAATGTGTGACCTCGCTTTGTGACTGATCCTATTAGGCTTACGGAGGGTCAAACTAGAGGCGCACATCTGGCGAAGTTAGCGACAGTTTTTTTTTTGACAGGCACGGAACACCTGCATCACACGCGTATATACCAAAGGTTTACATATATTTGAAAGAACCACATATTGTGTCACGGCTGAAACGTTCACATTACTTTGTAAGAAACGAGTACGCACACAACCCTCCCTCTTTCTTCTCTTTCTTTTCCCATCTGTCCCCCCCCTTACAGTAGACTAAAACTGGGTCTCGGCAGTAAACAGAGAATGCAGTATAATAGAACCGCTTATTTAATGTGCACGGTGGATAATGAGTGGTCGAACATACGTTATAACCATTTTTAGAAAAGAGTACATTTACCAACTATTAACTGTACGGTACCGTTACTTTACTAGCACCGTGTCAAATCATTTCTATTATACGAGCGGGAGTATACTCAATCAAAACTGATGGAGCATAAGAATGAAAAGTCCCAACGCCTTAAAACCTTTCAGTATCTGCAAGCTCGCATTTACCCATGGGATTCAGAAGTCGGGGAATAGTGTATGCCTGTTGCTGTCATTTTTTGACGGAGTCATCTGTCCCAAGTTAGTTTTTTTTAACCATAAGAAATAATTGTGTCTTTAACCTGCGATGTTCCAGGTTGAATAGGGGATTGTCTTCCCTTGTTTATTCATCTACATTGTGTTTACAGACCTTTAGGGTCAAAGGTTAGACAGTTCGGGCGTATGCCCATGGGTCGCAGGTTTTTTTAAAGCGTCAAGTAGTTAGTTTCTGACTTTTCCAGGCAAGGCCTGAAGGGTCACTGCGTTTTTCTGAAGGAGGACGAGATGTCCATGTGTGTTTTTCCGGGGAGAATCTTCGAAGTGAAACGGCACTTGTAGCAGTTTTCCCCAGTGCTCAGATCCTCTCTGTGCGTTTGAAATTGACAGCAGAGTTCCTTAGAGTTAAGTTCTAGTGGACTCGGTTTACCCAAGGTTAATAAACCGACTTTTTCATTTCCATCTACTATGGCTTTCTGAGTAGCAGTAACATGATTAGAAGAGTTGCCTAGTCTGTTGAACTGCAGCTCAACAGGTTCTCTGAACATTTCAGAACATATATTTTGAGACTCGAGGTAGCCATCCAAGACTATTTCGTACTTTAATTTTTCGTCCCAAGAAAATCCCAGGTAAGAGAACGAAAAGTATTATTGGGTAGTTCCCAGAGCAGATTTTGCGGAATTGTAATGTCTAAATAAGTATTACTGCAGAAAGGTTGATTGTACCCTGCTTATAAGAAGGTACCAACAGCCGACCGTCAGAACGAGGCCTTGTGTTTTTTTCGGGCTATTATAACTACAGCCTGATAATGTGCAGCCCCATTTTGGCGGGGAATGCCAAGTTACAACCTATGATGTCAAAGTGCACATTAAGGTATCTGAACGCGTTGAGTCCAAGGTGAATCTGATGGGAAAAAACACGCCACGAGCGTGTCCTTATTGAAAGAACATTGTATTGACCACCAGGGCGCACGAATATTGCCCACGGAATGTTTACCAGCTTTGCTGAATGCCTAATGTATTGTACCTCATATCGATTTCCGGTCAGCATGACTTGTTTACACTGAATGTTCCCTGGTTGATTACACAATGTGAATGTTCTGTCAAATAAATGTTTTGAAATAGTGCCTGCAGTGTAAGAAGCTTCCCACTTACTGCATGTGAGTGTATGAGAGTTGCAGGGTTACATGTTTACGAGTTGCTAAAAACACCATTTAGCCCCCCCTGTGTCATAATCGCACACACCACACACCTCAGTTTAGTCATGAATCTCGCTCAGCACTAAACATTGTCCAACATGTCAGTTGAGTCAATGTAAAGTTGCAGGTGAGTTTATGTTCCCAGGTAAACCTTAGTCCAGTTAACTACGAGAGTTAGTCTATGATTGTACCGAAGCTATTTCTGCAAAGTTTCAGTTGATCCAGGCTCAACATGATCTGGGCGACGCCCAAGCCGTTACTATAGATAGCCGCATAGTGGAAGCTGCCATGCTAGGTCTCAGACAACTCCCTTCCAAATTGTCCCCAACCTTTCCCCCCAGGTCTCGATTTTTTTTTTAATTTCCCCCCAGAGATCCCCACCATAAAACCCCACAATTGCCATACCCCCTTTCGCTTATTTCGAACAGTACCACCAGTCCCTTTAAAGCTGGGTGGGTTAGTAAAACCCCCAACTACCCAACAAGACACCCCCTAGCCTATATAAGTGGAGGAATTACATATGAATGCCATTCAATGGGATTCAACAATTATCCTTGTAGTTTAAAATGTAAACCAGTAAGGAAGTTTAGTTATCTCCGAGGCCTCAAGCGTATCTCCGATATCTTCTAATACGAGCTTGATGGGTTAAGGAGCGAAGTCCTGATTGTTTTTTGGAAGGATAAGTCCACTGACCCCCCAGCCTCTCAATGAACAATCCCCCTTCATACCCCCAAGTAGTTACGATGGGAG
Organism: Oreohelix idahoensis; assembly: GCA_024509875.1. Lineage (NCBI taxonomy): Eukaryota > Metazoa > Mollusca > Gastropoda > Stylommatophora > Oreohelicidae > Oreohelix > Oreohelix idahoensis. Next base: position 185,309 of record JAMPIV010010962.1, read on the forward strand.
TTTTAATGCCGAAATGTAGCCTTCAGGAGAGAGGAAAAAAAACACAGCGTTCCCAAACCAAATATCTTTGTAGATTAAAAAATGCCATCTTTAAGCGCCTTTTCATTTGATGGTCACGAAATTGTGAGGCAAAAGAGCATAAGAGGTGGGTGACTTAGTGTGATCGACAAGTGGACCATTATTTTTATCTTACCTGTTTGCGGACGGAAGCCATTTAAGTGGCATTGAAAATTTGGTCACGTTTGGACGGAAGTCACTTTTTTGGCTCTAGGCTACTGCCCCTCTAAATTTGTTTCGTTCTTTGTGAAATGAATTTGCATTAACAATAAAAACTAGAATTTAGGAAACGGAAACTTCATGTTTTAATTGAGGTTTACGGCGTGCTTGCACTCTCTTTCGATCTTTATTAAAATTTCTTGATTTGTAAGGTTAGAAAACTCAAAAAATGAGCAGTAGACTTAGAGATATGGGACGTAATTATGCTTCTGGAAGTGAAAAACGTAAAGCGAAGGAAGAAAAAGAAAGAAGAGAATCAACTTGTATATCCAAAAAACACGTAAGCTGACAGAATATTTTGATGTTCATGGTGGTGGTACTCTAACCGCTGAAGCTGGAAGTACAGGAACAACTATTTTACTAGTGCAGGCTTGTGCAGCAGAAAACATTACAGCCAAAACCCAGTATACCCACAGTGAAAGTCTGATATGTGAAAGCGAATAAGTGAAACGAAGAAGTACTCTAATGATATTGGTGAACTGGACGAACCAATAAAGATGCCTTTTACATCGTGCGTGAAATAATGCTAGAATATCCAAGGGATAAGTGAAAAATGTCAACATGTTTGAAAGTGCCTTCTCTTCATCCGTACGATTGTATGCACACTAGAAAAGAAAAACTCCAGATAACCAAGTCAAGAAGTTCTTATTTTACACCATATCCCCATAAAGGGACTTACAAAACCAAGCAACGTGCAAGAAAATGGTTATGCTATTCAGAAAAGTAAAGGCGCCTATTCTGTTTCCCATCAAGCTTATGAGTTCAGAATGTTCATCCAAAGGTTTACTGTGGAAGGGTTTAATGACTGGAAAAATGCAAGCAATATATTGCGTCGACGATGACCGAAAGCTCCTTAACATCAGACAATTTAATTTACACTGTTTCGAATCTCGTAAATTAACCCCAATACGAATGTGCGCATAAAGTAATGTGTCGATATTCCCATCTTTGTGAAACAAATGTAAGACATTCAAGAAAAGTAATTGGTACCATAACAACTTCTTAGAAAGTACAAATACTTTGAAAATATGTGAAGTTACATATAGCAGAAGCGAGTATATTCATTCGTAGTGGCTATGATGAAACTGCCATGGTTTTTTATGAACCCTATAACGGGAGTTAAAAGGCAAGTTGTTTGAAGAATTACTAGCCAAGTTGAAACAAATTTTTTTTTTCCCTTTTTGCAGAGCATATAAGTCACTATGCAAACAATGGATGTCTTGATTTATACTGTTCAAAAAAAGAAACGCATAGCTGCTGAAGCAACACACATAGCTCATAATACCTTTAGACATTCAATAACTTTTTAGAATTTAATGAGTTTAATTTGTTTCAAAATGCAAACAAGTTAAAACCTTATTCACCCAATCAATTGAACAGTTTTTTTGCATCGGGGTCAACGAATATAGTTTTTTGGAGTACCGGGCTTTCCCGTTAGTATGGTGTGTGGCCTCCTCTTGCAATCGATCAGCGACTTTATCTCCTTGCATGCATTGTCGATCAACGTCTGATGTGGGTCTGTGGGATGGCTGCCTACAAATCATGGAGTGCCTGGAACAGATTACGACGATTGGCTGGAGCAACGTCTCGGCGACTAGCACTTCTATGCAGCTCATCCCACAGGTGCTCAATCGGAATCATGTCTGGAGACAGGGATGGCCAGGGAAGGGTGAGAATGTTGTTGGCAGTCAGGAACTGCGTGGTACCGTGCACAATGGGGTCTGGCGTTGTCCTGTTGAAACACAGACCTTTGGGCAGCCAAAAGTGGAAGGACATGAGGTAGAAGAATTTCATTGACGTATCGTTGCGCATTCAAGCCTCTTTCAATGTGCACCAATTGACTCCTACCGTTATAACTGATCATTCCCCCACCACCATTGCACCTCCACCACCGTGCGGCGGAGCTTCCTCAACGCAATTTTGGCAAAACGTTCATTTCGCCTACGGTAACCCATACGCCGTCTATCATGACGCTGCAACTAAAATAAGAGATTCGTCACTAAACCAGACACGTCTCCATTGATTGTCAGCTGCCCAGGGACGATGCTGGTTTTCCCAAAGAAGTCGATTTTGGCGATGGCGGCGCGTAAGGACAGGTCCTCGGTGAGGTCGTTGTGCCCAAAGTCCAGCGTCATGCAGTCTATTCCGGACAGTTTGATCAGACACATGACGTCCTGCAGGCAATGAATGGGCAGTTGAGGAAGCTGTTGTAAACCTGTCTCTGAGGTGACGAAGCCGAATAAAGCGATCCTCCGCTGCTGTTGTCACTCTGGGTCGTCCACTGCGATGCCGGTCTTCAACTGAGCCAGTGGCTTGGAACCGGTGCCAAAGTCGACTGATGGTACTCTGATGCACGTTTAGATGCCTGGCAACCTGACTTTGACTTCGCCTGCATGCAGTCGGCCAATAGCAATGTTCCTTAAATTTATCGATAGAGACGCCATAAATGTCTGCTTGAAAATGAACTGAATTTTTTTTTTTTTGCTTGTGTAGCGTTATCCTTTTATAGGGTTTCAGTTGCGTAGTCAGTGAATAGTGTTCACCCCAAATTTTGTTGCTTTCACGTGCGCGCAACATGAGCTGTGGTCAAAAAATTGCGTCATAAACACTATTGACCACTGCGTTGTAACGATTACAAAAACGAACGCAATTCAGGTCAACACGTGCATTTTGACACTGTAAAGAACATTTGAGGCTGGTTTTTATATACCCTAGCACAAAATTTTTTTTTTTACTTACAATCTCATAAAAACCGCGCCCTCGGATAGCTATGCGTTTCTTTTTTTGAACAATAGTTACATCATATCTATCTAAAACGACGTGTGAGGAATTCATCAATCTGATTGGATCCAGCATACTGGATCACATTCTCTGTGAAGTGAAGAAATACAAGTATTATTCCGTTTCATTGGATTCTACTTACTTACTTACTTAGTCGTGTCCATTCTACCGTGAGGTGTAGAGGTTTGGAAGAGAGAGCGCCAGACTATCCTATCGGTATCTTCCTCCTGGCCTGGCTCCACTCTAGTCCCCGGTCCTCCAAAGATTGTCTAATGTTGTCCTCCCAACGGACTCTGGGTCGTCCTGGGGGTCTGCATCCCTGGCTCTTTGTTTCCCATGCTTGTCGTGGTAGCCGATGTTCTCCCATGTCTGCAGACATGGCCAAACCATCTTAGTTGGTACTGTTCTACTTAGGGTCTGCAGGGGTGGGATTTTAGGCCTTGACGTATCGTCTGGTTGCGTACCATGTCTCTTCTTGTTACTTCAACCACCTTCCTCAGATATCTCATTTCTGAGGTTTGGATCTGGCTTTTTGTGGGTTGTAGTCATTGCCCATGACTCGCATCCATATGTCAAGACTGGGACATAGGTGGAGCGGTATACAGCCATCTTCGTTTTCTTACCAACCTCTCTCTTGCTGGGAATCCTCGATTTATGGCCTGAAAAAGTCTCCCAGCTGCTGCTTTTCGAGTGGCCAACTCTTCTTTGATGCCTCCCTTTCGGTCTATAATAGCTCCGAGGTATTTAAAGTGGTTTACCTGCCCCAGGACCTGTTCTCCCAGCTTAATCTGATGTCTTCTTTCTTCTCGTGATATCACCATGGATTTTGTTTTAGAGCTGCTTATGACCATCCCTCTCTTCTCCAGACTTGCAGGTTGAATTGGAGATGTGCCTCTGATTTAGTAATCAGGGCAACATCATCAGCAAATGCCAGCTCAGAAATACAGACCTGTCTCATCTTCCAGTACCCCACTGAATACTTTCTTGTTCTCTCCTTACATGCCTTAATGTTGGATTCTACTCCAGATATATCTCATCTTAATATGGACCAGCTGACTTTGACTCTGCGCTATGTTTTGCCATCTGGACCAGTTGAAAGATTTTGACATTTCTGGATATGGAAGGTCATAGTGCTGAACAGCTTACGAAAAGTCGACTTAATTTTTTAAAGGCAAATGACATTGATATTAAAGACTGCCGTGGTCAAAGTTATGACAACGCCAGCAACATGAGTGGCAAGTTTATAGGATTACAAGAACGAATTAATTGATAATGATAATTACTATGCAAATTAAAAATGTATGTGTTCAAATATGTTTGTGTTGTTTTATTGTGTTTTTTTTTTTAAATATAGGGCCCCCTTTCTTAACATATGCTACAGGCCCCGCACTAGCTTAATCCGGCCCTGAACTAAGTTATTACATTTCTCCATCATTTCTTGACGAGTTACTTGCGAAGAGTTATGTGACATCCTAATAAGGTAGATTATTTGCATTTATATGGGATAACTTTCACTCAAAGCACAGTGCAATGCGCGTAGTTCCCTTCCCACCCATGGAAAAAATTGGCGCGAATGTCTCTAACACACTAACCAATGCAAAGAATGAAACGATTGAAAGGCATGCGTGTTCTTTTAAAGGTTATTCTAGATAATTTTCACAGTGCAATGCGCGCCGTTTTCCGCGTTTTCCCGAAAGGCCAGTGCAATTGTTTCTTACTTTCTTTCACACACACGAACCTGATAAGAAAACTCTGATGGGGAAGATGGCTTTGAAACATTGAAACCAACAAAAACAATAACCATGAAAATTAAAAATACTTTTATAAAGAGGGAGACGAAGACACTGGCGTTAGCTGTGGAAACATTGGACAGAACTACAAATGCAGTCCTTGTTCTGGAATCCCCAATGTAAAGATAATGTAGAGAGGGCTGAAAAAAAGCACATACACTGATAACGGAACTAGAGACAGGCATTGTTTGATATGGTCCTTTGTATATATAATCCTGTTTTCGATGTTTCTAGAGTTACTTGCCCTTATCGGGAACTCTTCTGCTTCCCTTCTTACTACTATCCTGTTCTCCAAGATGTCCGATTAAATATGTGTACCCTGTATTTCAGTGTGTTCGCCTTCGCCTTCGTGATTAAACTTCATAACGTGAGAATGTATGACAGCCAGCCACGTCTCATTATATCATACAACATTTACTGTATGAAACAGTAAAGATCAACAGGCATAAAAATGGATTAAAAAATCAAAAAAAAAAAGGAATGTAAAGACCTTGAACGGGTGACACAGCACAATTGTTAGAAGCTGTTGAAGGTAATGATGATTGTCACGAACAGTTTGAGAGGTGGGTTGTTGGTCACATGTGCCACACAGGGAGAGGTGTTGGTTTGGGTATAAGAGCAAGACATGTGATTAGGGGGATCTGTTAAAGGAATTAGTGTATTTGTGTGAAGACCCCACAATGTCCCTAGTCAGGACTAGTCCTTTTCAGGGCTACTTCAGGCTAGCTGTAACAGATGCTAGTAGTCCTTTTCAAGGCTTAGAGTTTATCAACACAGCGCTTCAGTTAACAAGAGTTCCACTTATTTTTGAATGGCAAATAGCGCTCCGATATAACCAAATGACTCAAGACTAGGTTGAAAGAACCGTGCCTCGCCACAAGCACGGGCAAAAACCCACAACAACAAAAAGTGAAGCCCACATGAAGTTTACATGAGTTGTATTTTGAGCTGTTCATGTTTGAATCAAGCTGATATGTTGACAGTGTGAATGAATGTCAGGGACATGAGGAGTGAGTTGGGACTGGTAGCAGAAGGGCAGTTGATCGAGGGACATTGTCGAGTGAAGTAGAAAGTGAGATGGTGCAATTACGTTGTTGTTGAGACTCCAGGTTAAATGCAGTGTGGAGAAACTGCCGATGATGGTACTGTAGGGAGATGTTAATTTCATGAAGCATTGGACTACTAAGTATTGTAGCAGCATGGTGAGAAATATGCCAGGTGTTTATTCGCAGTGTTATGGATAGTAGCAGCTATGCTAAGAGGAACTCCAAATAGTCTAGAGTACCATATGTATTATCTGCAACAGACCTATTTATGTGTTATTTTGTGAAACTTTATAATAGCTCCTTCAGTCATAACTGACTATGGGAAATGCGCTCCTGAGGTGACAGCTCGTCAAACATACTGTTCAGGCCACTACTCTATTTATGCTTTCCTCAGGGCTCTATTCTTGGGCCTCTACTTTTTGCCATAATACATTAATGAAACTTCCACTAACAAGTCGAGCACGCATCCTGTGACCTATTTGCTGATGACTGTACTGTCTACACGAGTGATACAAGTTGCAACACACTCGAACTATCGTTACAAAAAGATACAGATAAATCAGATTAAGTGGAGCATCGGAAATCGCATGCTAATAAATATAATTAAAACGAATTGCATGTTAATACTAGACAAAAATTACAAAATTTCAGAGAAAACAACACTTCAGATCTACAATGGTACCACACCAATTGAAAACGTTAATGAACATAAAAACTCTAGGAATAGTCGTTTGACCAGCCATCTAAAATTGGAACTCACATGTACATGCACTGACCAAGCAAACCGGCACAAAAAGTTTAACAGTTAGCGCTAAAATCAAACATTTCCTAGATGAAGATGCACGAAAATTGTTCTATATATATCTCACATACAAACAACCTTGAACTATTGCTCCCACAATCTGGGATGGTTTGTTCTATGTCCAAACACAAAAAGACTCCATTCACTACAAAAGCGTGCAGTGCGTCTAGTTTCTGACAACTGCCAAACACAGTGTGTAGATCTATATAAAAAATCTCAAAAATACTGTCCCTCTAAGAAAGCGCTTTCTGTTCAATCCAAAAGCTAAATTTTGTTCACAAAATCCTGTCACAGAATGCTCCAACATATCTGTGGCCAATGTTCAAATACAATGAAAGACGCAGTCAACGCCTTAACAAAATACAAGTGCCCCAGCCTAGGCTTGTGACCTTATTCCAAGAAAAGCTTAGCTTACTCTGCTGCTCATCTTTGGAACTATCTTCCACATTATCTAAAACATAACAACCTCAGTCCCTATTCATACAATCGTAAACTTTTCGAATACTTTATGAATTCTGATTATCTGCCAGCCTCTAATGTGATTATTTTTCCAAACAAATAATATAATATCGAATGTAGGTTTAATGATGATGTTAATGCTTTTCAACATATTTTGTTTCATGGTAATACTTAGATTGTACTTTTTAACACATTTATTATTTTCATGTTTATAATTAGATACTGTGAATGTGAGTATGCTATTATTTTACCTTTACAACGTTGAATTCCTTGACATTGATGTCTAAAATGTATGTGAGAATAAAGGAAATCAATATAAAAGACGAGAGAAAGGAAGGGCAGAATGTCAGACGGGCCTGCGTGCCCAATTCTCAACCCTTTGAAAATAAAGTCACTCTATCTATCTATCTATCTATCTATCTATCTATCTATCTATCTATCTATCTATCTATCTATCTATCTATCTACCTATCTATTTATCTATTTATCTATCTATTTTGCTATGTATCTATCTATCTATCTATCTATCTATCTATCTATCTATCTATCTATCTATCTATCTATCTATCTATCTATCTATCTATCTATCTATCTATCTATCTATCTATCTATCTATCTATCTATCTATCTATCTATCTATCTATCTATCTATCTATCTATCTATCTATCTATCATCTATCTATCATCTATCTATCTATCTAGCTGTGGCCAATGTTCAAATACAATGAAAGACGCAGTCAACGCCTTAACAAAATACAAGTGCCCAAGCCTAGGCTTGACTTATTCAAGAAAAGCTTAGCTTACTCTGCTGCTCATCTTTGGAACTATCTTCCACATTATCTAAAAAATAACCTTAGTCCCTATTCATGCAATCGTAGACTTTTCGAATACTTTATGAGTTTCTGATTATCTCTAATCCCATCCCCCCCCCCCCCCCCCCCCCCGACCCTCTGCGCCCCCCCCCCCCCCCCCCCCCCCCCCCCCCCCCCCCCCCCCCCCCCCCCCCCCCCCCCCCCCCCAATGTGATTATTTTTCCGAACAAATGATATAATATCGAATGTAGGTTTAATAATGATGTTAGTGCTTTTTCACCATATCGCGTTAACCCTTGTTTCATGGTAATACTTAGTTTGTACTTTTCAACATATTTTATTTCATGTTTATAATTAGATACTGTGAATGTGTGAGTATGCTATTATTTTACCTTTACAATGTTGAATTCCTTGACATTGATGGGTAAAATGTATGTGAGAATAAATGAAATCAGTATAAAAGACGAGAGGAAGGGCAGAAAGTCAGACGGGCCTGCGTGCCCAATTCTCAACCCTTTGAAAAATAAAGTTTCGTTCGTTCGTTCGTGGTAGGTCCTTAATGGGGGTGTTATGGTAAATATAGAATTTCAGTCTAAGCATTCGGCTTCAAAAGTACAAGTAAAATAAGCTTTGTGGGAGAGTATAAATCAATATGCACCTCTGGACACGTTCATTCTTGAATGTGTTATTAACCATTCATGCCAGCTGTCAAAAAACTGTCCCCTAGGTTAACGATGCAGAAGAGGTTTTAACTTTTATAGAGTTAGCAGAACAGTGATCATCACATTTACTGAGAGGCAGCTCTGGGCGCATATTTAAAAACAAAACCTTTTTCAAAGTGACATGACAATTCACGTAAAAAGGCTGTTTTTAAATCTGCAAACATTTACCATTGTCAGAAAAAAGCATTCTTGCAAATCTTAACTTACGGTTCCAAATTGTACTACTAGTAATGACACTTGCTTTAAACGTAAATATCATATCACGTAAATTATAAAATCGGCATAATTTTTTTCTGGACAGATCATATATCAATATCTATATTGTTCTTTTCTTTTTTGGCACTGTTTATGGTTTTCTTTAACAAAAAAAAAAAAAAAAAACTGGAGTGGCAACACTAATCTCGGGTCTTTTTCAGCCTGCGGTACGCAAATATACCATCGGGGTATGCAGTGGGCCAGCACAAGTGGGGCGCGAAGATGTTAGTAGTTTATTAATCCCTTTTTTATATTTTATTTTATTTTGAAATGTGTTTCTAGACCTTGGTTCATTACCCCTTAACTCTCCATGGAACACAGACCTTAGACAACGTCATGCCATGTTCTCCTGGCGCGTGCCATCAATTCAAGGTCTTTCCATTTCTGCCGCGTCATTTTCATTTTAGCCTCCAGATCTGCTCTCCTCGTTTCTTTCCGCCTGCTTCTACGTCTGTTACCATGGTAAATGTGATCAACAACTACTAACGTTTTTCGCGCCTGGAAAAAATGCGCCCATGTGTGACAAAACGTCTGTACGTGTTCTTTTGGTGGCTCCCTCACAAACTCAACCGCTTCGGCAGTATCCCTCTTCTCCTTCATCTTTCTCTCCGATAGCTTATTATTGGGCCATTATTTGCCCTTTCATTCATTATTTTGCTCTGAGTTGGATCAGTAGGGTGAAGTCTCTAACACTCTACTCCCCTACGGACGTATTCGCTTTACACGCAAAATTGTTTACGTTCCGCAAGGTAACTTCGATAATACCAGGTAATTATACCGGTTATACGCTTATCTATTCTCTCAGTCTGACCACCCTTTGAAACGCGTCGGTCCAACATTTGACCCCAGGTGAAAAGCTGATGACGGTTTTTTACACAAGACGGTAAATCGCCCGATCGTTAAAAAGAACCAGATTGTTTGTCTGGGCTTGCCGACAACCGTGTCTGTTTGTCTATCAGATTACACAGGTGGTAGATGCTTTCATTGCCTTTGCGGGACCATCCCTAGTGATTATTAAAGAAAATATGTCTGGCCAGTCAACACTGGCGGAAGACATTACGCCAGGAAAACATGTTCACACATTTGTTTGTGAGAGTGCACAAGATGTCACCGGAAATATTACGTCTTATTATAAAGAGGTCACGAGTGGGGATATTAAATTTAATATGTTAAACACGTGGGGGGTATTTTGAATTTAAACACCACAACCCACGTAAGGCGAAAAAGAGCTTACGATTGGATTGAAGTGAGAGCCGGAATATACAATGAATCTCATTGGCAAGTTTGCCGGGAAGTACACTCTTTGATGTGAACTGGAAACTGAAAATAAAATCTAGCGAACTCAGAGACACAGAACAGACAGCTTCGCAACTACGAACGCGCAACTCCAAAAAGCCAGAAAGAGAAGGATCGGACCTAGAATTCTATATTTTATAAGTGACAGATCGAAGTATTTTGGGAAACTTAAAACCTTAAAAAGTAAGAAGCCTGCCTTTATAAATACAGAGACTGGAAACCTTGGAATTTTACTATCAGTCATAAGAGAAATAATATCCCAGACCAAGTGATTCATAGAACACCGTCATAAGAGGAATTTCTCAGACGAAATTGATTCGAGAGCATATGCACCGAAATTGCTCGTGTCCATCCGAAACCTGTGCAAGGAGATTGTGTATAACCCAAAAATTTGGGGTAAGTTGTGAACATTTCTTTTACAAATGTGAATTAACATGTTTTCTTGCTAAGTGGTTATATATGAGGCTGGCAACCTCAACATACGAAAATAGTATATTCATAAATTGCTACAGCAAGCGCTGTACGTGGTTACAAGCATCAGAGGGTTTGAAGTACTAACGTTACGACGCCGCTAGTATGTAGAGAAGTGCACTTATCACCAAAAAGAAGTGACGGAAACCACGGCGACAGGACTCACCTAGAGTTAAGTTTTCGTTTAAAATAGGCGAAAGCAACGGACTGATAAATTCTCACCTATGTCTGCGTGACGAAAACTTGTATTTACAGCAAAATCTCACCAATCTTTCCATATTTATTTTAACTGTTAAAGACTAATTCATTATTAAAATTGTTACATGTGGTTTTAAAACTAAACAATCATAGTCGCTTCAGTTTTTATATGTATGAAAGCAAACGTATGAGCCCGAATATTATATATCTTTAACAGTTAAAATAAATATGGAAAGATTGGTGAGATTTTGCTGTAAATGCAAGTTTTCGTCACGCAGACATAGGTGAGAATATATATATATATATATATATATATCTTCTTCTCTTTCTTTGATCCTTAGCCGCCGACCGTCAAAGCAGTCAGTGGCCATCACGCCTAGTGGCGTCTTGTAGGGCAACAACAAATTGATTCCACTTTGCTCGGTCGGTGGCCATCCTTCGTACAGTGCCCCAACTCTGGTTCGTTTTCATGTCAGTGGCTTCCTTTCGGCTTTCACCACTGACAGTGATACAAGCCACAGACTTCGAATGTCCATCCCGCAGCAAAGTTTGTTCATTTATTATTGTTTCCGTAACTTCATTGTTTTTTTTACACAGACAGGGGTGTCAGCCCTATGCTAAAACCCCCAACCTGGAGGACCAGGGTACCAGCTTTTGTCTGATCCCTACCCACGCAGACCAGTCCAGCTTGGTTGAACCTACCAGGAGTAAAACTCCCACTGGCATAGCTCTGGGGATTGTCAGGGTACGCAAGCTGCCATACCGCTACAAGATATATATATATATATATATATATATATATATATATATATATATATATATATATATATATATATATATATATATATATATATATATATATATATATATATATATATATATATATATATATATATATATATATATATATGTGACAGCGCCATCTTGAGGTCTGTCGTTCTCGGCGCTGGCCCCATCTGGGCAGTCATGTTGTCTATGTGGTTTAGTGCCTTTTGATCACGTTATCTTCAAGCAGATTTATTACAAGGCCATAATAAGCCTACATATTAGTAGTGTTTTTGCTCTAGTTGTGTATATCTGTTTTCATGCATTCTGGAGCAATAATCGCGTGTGTTATCTGTGTGGCGCAGATTAATGCGCGTAAGCGCGCAGTAAATTGAGTGGTTAGGCCAGGGCCTATAAAAGGGGTAGCAAGTGGCGAAACTGGGATTGTTGAGACAGCCGCCCAGTGAGAACAGACGAAGAAGACACACAAGAGCCAAGCTGTAAATGCCTTGAGCACGTGAGTTAATTTAAATTAGCATTAGTTTTCTAGGATTCTGAAATAATATCGATGTGGCTATTTTAATGTTTAATGGAATAAATAGATAGATAGATAGATGTGAAAGTTTAAGAGCGATTATTTCATTCTTCAGAAAGGCAGACATAGTATGAGGCTATTAAGATTAGCGATCGCAAGATAGCAACCTCGTGGTGATAAAAGGCGGCGATAACGAGTCTGAGCAAACACGCTCCGCGTGTTAAACCTATAATATGTTATGCCGAGCGACACGCGGTGTATTTAGTTCCAGTTTTTGGTTAAAGCCAAGAATATTATTCTTTAATGTAAGAGTAATTTTATTTTATCCTTTAATGTAAAAGTAATTAAGTGTATTTCACGATTATTGATTATTCTACTGTTTATCTTTAGTGGTTACTTAGAAGGGAGAATAGTCATTTAGATTTCTGGTGCGTAAGGCAAGTTGAGACAGGTGTTTCTCTGTTTGCTCCCGGTGGAGCATGGAAACACCAATGCGGCTGGTGTCCACCACAAGTCAATAGAAGCATTTTTATGCTGTTACAGTGGTTGTTCCTGTAATAATGTGTTTCATGTGATGAGTTCCCAATCTCGTCAGGGGTCACATATGACACGTTTGTGGCCAGGCGCACCAGTCGTCACTTACGACATGTTCAGAGTGCGGGAACGAGTATTGATGTGGGTCGGTTGAGAGGTAGTAGTTAATTCTCATTATTGAGATTATTTGTTGTACATGTATTGAAGAATATTATTTTATGTCCAGTTGATTATTATTGTTATGTGAACATGGTTTGTGAGAGCACGTGGGCGTACTTAGAGTTGTATATTTCTCTCCTCCGCTCCTGAGGGAGCATGGGGCCACCGGTGTGGTTTGTCTCAGCATGAAGCATTCAGATGCTCTTGCAGTAGTGGTTTCGGTAGCAACCTATGTTACCCGGTGCGATTGCCAGCCTCATGCACAACACCATACTAGTCGCATTGGACGACACGCATGAGTGTGTGAGATAGTTGATGATATCAGGTGGGCGCATGTTTTCTGTATGGTAAGTGTTATTATCCATGCTATTGATGTTCACTTAGACATTGTTTTATTTATTGTTTTTCAGACAGTCTATGAACACTGACTGGGTGTTCGTTTGATTGTTTGTTGGATTGGTTGTTTGGTGTTCGGTTCTGTTCGGTAGAATTAAATGTTGATCTGCATAAGGCTTTGGGTTGCTTGAATTGTTAAGTCTGCTGCTGAGAGGGTTGCAAGCAACCAATAATTGCAACCCCTGTCAAACGATCCTTTATAAATTTTCTTAGTGCACGGGTCTTGGGTGTGAGGCACACCTAGCCCCTGTCACATATAAACCCAAGTGAGTGCCTGCAGTGGTATTCTGTTGTTTTGCATTCGTAGGACATGACCGATATATGACCATCGTCTTTTCCTTATATAGTTGGAGACATATTTCTGCCTAGGGTCTTCTCTTATTTGTCGATTAGTCTTGAATTCTTTCCAACTGATGTCCATGCATTTTCTAAGACATTTGTTCTCGAATGTATTCAGCTTGTTCTCCAATGATTTTGTTATTTTCCAACTCTCACAGCCGTATGTTAACACTGAGATAACATTTGAATTAAACAGACGAAGCTTGGTATGTATATTCAATGATCTTAATTTCCAAATGTTAGATAATCTATTAAAGGCGCTAGCTGCCAAAGCAATTCTAGTATGAATTTCTCTTGTTGTGTCACCATCCTGAGTCATTTTACTGCCTAAATAATTGAAACTTTCAACTTTCTGTAGTTTTTCCCCGTTCAGGATGATATTAAAGGTCTCGTTAGAAAAGTTCATAATTTTAGTTTTAGAGGCATTTATTTGGAGACCTATTTTAACAGAAAGATGACACAAATTATTTACTGCTTCTTGGGCCTGTCTGGGTGTTGAACTATATATATATATATACGAGGGTGAGTCAAATGAAAACCGGAAATATGTTATAACAATAAGAATAATCATGCCATTATATTGTAACTTGCCAATAATGTTGTCCTGGATGTCTCGAGTGTCATGCACGCAGCCATCGCGGTGATGACGCATAAGTTGACGTCATAATGACGTTTTAAAGATGGCCGCCCCGCAAGTGGAATGCACAAAACAGCAGCAGCGTTCTATTATTCAATTTTTGATCAGCGAAGGGGTGAAACCAATAGAAATTCATCGGCGAATGAAGCTCAAGTACGGTAATGCATGCATGTCAAGGTCGCAGGTGTATGAATGGTGTACAAAGTTCGAAAACGGCGTGATTTCTGTGACAGATTGTTCACGGCCGGGTCAGGCACACAGAGTAGTGACTCCAGAATCGATAGCAACCGTTGAACTACTCGTACAATGAAAACGCAGATTGGCTGTGGATGATATTGCCACACATCTTGACATCAGTCACGGTTCAGCACACCACATCATCTCTGATGTGCAACAGTACCACAAAGTGTCTGCAAGGTGGGTGCCACGGCAGCTTACTCCAGAATTGAAACAACGAAGCTGTACCTCTTCATCGGACCTGAAAGTCTTTCCTCCCAATGCCTCTTTGAGTCGTCCAAACAGGTGAAAATCACTTGGAGCTAGGTCTGGCGAGTACGGTGGATGTGGGAGACACTGAAAGTGCAGGGCCTTGATGGTTTCAGTCGTTGCATGGGCTGTATGGGGTCAAGCATTGTCATGTTGCAAAAGGACACCTTTACTCAAAAGTCCACGTCGTTTGGATTTGATTGCGGGTCGAAGATGATTCCTGAGAAGCTCTGTATATGTGGCACAGGTGACAGTGTTGCACCTTGGCATGTAGTGCTCTAAAATAACGCCTCGTTAATCCCAAAAAAGAGTCAGCATTACCTTCCCTGCAGATGGCTGCGTGCGGAACTTCTTCGCTTTCGGTGAGGAGGGATGGCGCCATTCCTTGCTCGCTCGCTTTGTTTCAGGTTCGTGGTAGTTAACCCAAGTTTCGTCACCAGTAACAATTCTTGATAGGAAACCACCACCTGTTTCGAATCGCCTAAAAAGTTCTTGACAAGCATCAATGCGTCGTTGTTTCAATTCTGGAGTAAGCTGCCGTGGCACCCACCTTGCAGACACTTTGTGGTACTGTAGCACATCAGAGATGATGTGGTGTGCTGAACCGTGACTGATGTCAAGATGTGTGGCAATATCATCCACAGTCAATCGGCGGTTTCCCTGTACGAGTCGTTAAACGGTTGCTATCGATTCTGGAGTCACTACTCTGTGTGCCTGACTCGGTCGTGAACAATCTGTCACAGAAATCACGCCGTTTTCGAACTTTGTACACCATTCATACACCTGCGATCTTGACATGCATGCATCACCGTACTTGAGCTTCATTCGCCGATGAATTTCTATTGGTTTCACCCCTTCGCTGATCAAAAATTGAACAACAGAACGCTGCTGCTGTTTTGTGCATTCCACTTGCGGGGCGGCCATCTTTAAAACGTCATTATGACGTCACCTGATGCGTCATCACCGCGATGGCTGCGTGCATGACACTCGAGACATCCAGGACAACAATATTGGCAAGTTACAATATAATGGCATGATTATTCTTATTGTTATAACATATTTCCGGTTTTCACTTGACTCACCCTCGTATATATACATAATATATATATATATATATATATATATATATATATATATATATATATATATATATATATATATATATATATATGTATATATATATGTGTGTGTGTGTGTGTATATATACGTAGACATAGATTTACCTCTAAACAGAGCTATACCATTATAAGAGGAATTCGCTGAATTAACTCAGCTGGGGGCTTGAACGGGCTAAAAACCATTGCTTAAATCCTTCACAGAAGGCGACGAACAGATATAAGTTAACCATTGCTCACCACTATTCCGCATGGTTCTTCGCTTCTGAATTATCTTGTGAAGACTCCCTTCGGACAGAAGCTCCATTACACTTCTATCTAGATCTCTGCCAAGAGTAATCTTGTGCGAAGGTAAACACCTTTGACGACGCATTTAAATACTCTTGAGTTTTGGCCATTGTTGGACCACTACTGCAAAGCAGGGGAGGCAATCCGTGACAGCCCACAATCACCGCCAGATAAAATACATGCTCATTTTTTTGACAAATCAAAAGGAAGTTTAAAGGACTATATCAAGTATAGACGTGAATTTAGAATTATATTAAGGAAAATAGTATGAATTATTGGGAAAATATGAATTGTAAGAATTAATTGAAACACAAAAGATAAGAAATAAACCACTCTTTTTAATAAGTTTTTTTTTAATTAACTGTGAAAACATCACACAATAGATATCTATTTTTCTATAACAGATTAATCTTTCGCACCTTAATTCGCGCAAATTGATCAATTATGTGATCAAAATTAAAATTATGGAATCGGCTGAGAAAGACAAGACTCGAAGTGTGTTAAAGGACACACTTTTTCGCAGTGAAACTACGTGACTTGTTGTGGCGCCCCTCTCCTGCAGCGTCCGGGGCAGCCGCTCCCCACCCCCTCCCTTCTGAACGCCACTGTGCACGAGTGTTACCGGGGCCTAAAATTCAAGCAAGAATCGTAACATTACAAAACAAGCAATTAAAATAAGCCACCAGCTAGGACTGGGCAAGGGGCCGGCTACCTAACATGTTGTAGATATTTTTAAGTCACAGAAACTTCAGCAACAAAATACCAATAGGGATTGGGGGGTGGTATTTAAGTTATAGATAAAATAAAGAAGTTTTTAAAAAGAATTAATAGGAAAAGTGTTCATAAAAGCCTATCTGACAACAAAAAACTATAGAAGCCGTTTTCGTTTCTGTCGGTGTTGTTTAACTAGGGCTGCTGAGCTTCTCGCTCTTTTTGCAAGACTGCCTGGTATTATCTGAAATAAATAATGAAGGAAACCTGAGTCCTGCGGATAGTAAATAAATAAGGAAATAAATAAATAAAGGTAATTAACAGGTACTCGTTGGACATAAAGTTTGGTCTATACTTGCTGATAGGAAAGTTATATCAGTGATTGCGTCTTTAAAACTGTCTGCGTCGTCCACGGGTTTTATACCATAGTTGTGTGAGTGTCACGAGAATGACCTCAGCCAATAATGCACTTTTTTTGGGGTGCAAAATTGGCTCAGTGTCCATTCACGATGTACTGTCAAATCAAGGCGATGGCGCCGTCTGGTTGGTCCTAGGTTTGATTCCCGGTAAGCCTATCACTCATATTTTCTTTTCTGTTGTCTAGTGCCACCCTCTATGTCCAACGAGTACCTGTTAATTATCTTTATTTATTTATTTACTTATTTATTTATTTACTTATTTATTTGGTATTATCTGCAATTGTAGACCCAGACATTTTCTGTGCCTTTTATGCCATTTCGAAGCGTGTTGAGTTGAAATCATGAGCTTCATTTTCTGTCCTGTGTATTCTATCCTGGCTTGGCTTGCATTAAAAGGATCATCACATCGGGTCGAAAGCTGGAAGGTAGAAGCGCGTGGTGTACTGTGCATCCCATGTCGTCCATGGGAGGATCTCCAAATATGCAGCGCTAAAATACTGTAGTAAAACACGTTTCTACAGCAATCTCAGCTACAAGGGCACGCAAATGCTATAGTGCAGGCACCCTGCACAAAAAAAGAGGGGGGGGGGGGGGGGGGGGAAGGGAAATTAGCAGTGGTGGCTTTATGTTTAAAAAGGTAAATGTTAGTGAAAAAAAAAAGTTAGAATTCAATGACGTACCCTATTATGATGATATGTTAATGTGTTAGGGTTCGAATCACGGTACCGACACGCTCTAGTCAACCCAGCTGTAAATGGGTTCCTGACTTTGAGTTAGGGAAGGAAAAGGCAGCGAGGAAGGGAATTGGTTACCCCACCTGTCAATGCTGGACCTTGTATGGTCAAGTCTCTAACACTTCACTCCCCTACGGCTGTATCTGCCATGGGACTACTTTTTACCATATTACGAAGCAAAGTGTAATAACCCGCCGGTAATGCACAGGAACAGCCTTATCACTCGATTACAAATAAATAACACAAATACAATTATCAAACCTCTTTCTTAAACAAATAAAAACGCTTTTGTTTTCCTCAGCTACTTTCATCGGTGTAACCATTCCATGTGAGGTGGGCCGCCACCCTGTTATTTTGTCAGGTGAGAAATCTCCTAGTAGTTGAACTGGTGCATAGCCATCAATCAAACACAACGCTGTGAAAATGAAACAGTTTCCACCAACTCCTCCAAGACAGGACTTGTGTTCCCCGTCTTTAGTGGCACAGTATAAGGTGTCCGACAAGATGGGTACTGACAGTTCTGCTGAAACAGGCGACGTTCTTTCATTATCACTCCTGGATTTGTTTCCCTCGAAGAAGTTTCTAGCCACCAGCCTCTTGTCATTACTCCCACACAAAAATAAATAAAGAGTGAAACCAGAGACATGTGAACAGTAAATAAATAAGACGCATAAAGGAGTATGTTGCATGCACTCGTAAGAAATAAAGAGTTAGAAAACTAGACAACAGACAAACAACAGACAAACAACAGACAAACAACAGAAGTGATAGAATTACTCGAGCCCAGGATCATCCGAACACTACCAACGCCTCGCTAAGAGAGAATCGAGACTAACAATCCTGCTAACTAGGCACCACAAAAATTAGTGCTGCGTGGACAGTGGTCATCAGCACGTAACTACGGAATTTTTTGGACCGAGGAACGACCCAGACTGATTATAGACGCAATTCTTTTTATAAGCTTCCTATTCATCAGTATAAGCCAGATAGCACAAGACAAAGACCTTATTACTGTGTCTAGTAAATTATAGAAGATTGAGAACAGTACAGAACAGCTGGTAGATTTTTGAATACAAAGTTACAGTAAGTGATGAATGTGAAACCTCATGACATTACTTGTTGTTGTTGTTGTTTTGTTTTGTTTTTTAAATTTGTAAAATAAAATTTACCCTCTGTTTCGCGAGGCGCACCCCGTTCAGCCTAGACACAGGGTCTGTCGGTTATAATTTGTTGTTGTAAAGTGTTTTACATTACAGAAAACAGCATGCAAGTTTTATAGTACATTTACAGCATACTACATAATATCTTATTCATTAACACTGATCCCGTGTATCGACATTCTTTCTCGAGCTTGAGAAATTTTGCTTTCAACTGATCGTCAAAAGTCGATATTTCAAGAAGTGGCGTCCACGAATTATTTCCAGCAATGAGATTTTATTATCATTTCGTTCCTTAGATTTTGAGCACCAGTTTACCGTCACACTTCCCCGCATTCGGGTGGGTGGCTGTGTCCAAGTTGTGGATGTAAGCTTTAATTTCCATGTCTCTTTGTGTTGTATAAGGACCCAGCTGTGATCTTGCAATACTGGCTTAGGATGGTTGAATGGAGAACCTGTGATATTCAATAAATAACATGTTGCCCGATCTGCCCGCCGGTGCTATGTCAACAATTTCTTCTGGTTAACGGGCAGGAATGTTTGATCCCAAGGTGAATCTGTTGATAGTTTATTCTTCTTCTTCCGCGTTCAGTTTGTAGTCATGCGAAATCTGCAGGCCTGCCGCCAGGACGAAGTCCAGTCTTTTCCAGGTCAGCGCGACAGCCCCCATAGCTTCTGCCTTAGCTCAGCACCCCCTGGCTAGGTCAGGCTTCTTGGGTCATGATGGGTTTGACAGTTTTGGAGAATATGTTCAGGGGTCTGGATTCCGGTTCCACATGGACATTCATTCATATGAGATATCCTGAGGCGATGGAGGTGGCCTAGTAATCTGCAGTGGCCAGTTCTCAGGCGGAAAATGATGGTGTGCTGGTGTCTATTAAGCTGGTGGATTGGGTCATATCCAGTGGCGTATTCTCAATGTGTGCTGTGCGTGCTGCGCACACCTATGCCCGAAGGAAAATAAAAATTTAATTTATTATTCTATAAAATATTTCTCTTCTAATGTTCTGCTTTCGGACCGCACACACCAGGATAACGGATTTTCCCGCATAGAATCTACGAGTATAATCTAGTTTCAGCCAGACGCTTTTTATAGTGCAGTTTTTTATTGGTTGGTAGCAATCGCCCGAAGTTTCTCGTGTAATTCCGTCACAATGCGTGCGGCACGTTTCGGATTCACGTCTGAACACTGGTTTGATTGGATCGGGATCATGGCCAGATACGTAAATACAATGCGAACATGCGTGCGGTGGTCCTGCAGCTCTCAAGTTGTAAAAATCGGTTGTGTCCGTCCAGTGTTTTTTGTGATTAATTTTTGTTAGTTGCCGGGAATGCAGATTATTACAGTGACAGTGAGTTTAAAGTTGTAAGTTAATTAGTATTTCGGAGATAGTTGACATATACCCCTAATAACTATCGTTGCGTAATTGAATATAGTTGGTTTTTAAATTAAGAGGGGAAGAAGTTAAATAGTAGGCGTACATATTCATTTTAAGTAGCAGCACGCCTAGCTCGCATTACCAGGATACGCCACTGGTCATATCTGTTTTATATATCACCTTCTGTTGATAGTGTCCAGCTGTTTTGTGACACTTTTTAACTACCTTCTGTAAATAGTTATGAGAGTTACGATGTACACAAATGTGATGAAAACAGCGATGACATGAGATTAGCCTAATGGCGTCCAGTATGTGCCATAGGTTGTCTCTGTGTGTGCTTGCATGTATGTGTGTGCATGTGTGTATATGCCTCCTTCGCAATTAAACTGTACAAAAGATACACGTGTCTATTATTTCAGCCTGAGAATACAGGGTGTCCATAAAAGATTGTACCCTTTTCAAAAAAAATTATTCTCGGCCCCATGATGTGGTACGAGTGTGGTGAAGTGGGATGTTATAAATACTTATAGGGAACTTAGTGTACTAACTGAGATCAGCTGTGAAGGTATCTATATCTATTAAGAGTAGTGTATGGTGAAGTGGGATGTTATAAATATATAGGGAAACCTTAACTGTGAAGGTATCTATCTATTAAGACAGTGTATCTATATATCTACTTGTACCAGAATCTATATTCTGGAATTAATGGAATAGTGTGATGCTACGTTATGTGTCTAGGGTATGTGTATGGTGAAGTGTAAGTCACAACAACAGACAGATAAACAATTTAATTTAATCCACTACTCTTAACAACACTGTGACACTCACATACATATAACACTCTATGAGAATATCTTAAAGAAGTCACTAGTAACGTTTCAAATAACAATATGTATTCATTACTGGCATGAATGAATATGTGTCCTGATTCAACTACAAGGGAACCAGGAATCACAATCAATTTAAATTACAAGTTATGTACAGAATGTATTTAATATGAATATTGTAGTGACATATATTATTACCAATGTTCTATGTGTGTCAATTGTGTAGTGGTAAAATGAGGTAATACTGGTTTTGTTTTGTTCAAGCTCTGTTGGTATTTGTCATCATGACTTCAATAGTTTGTCTTTAGGGACCATTATTGTAGATGTTCACAGTTCCTGATTTTAAGACAAGTAAATTCCCCTCTTAATGTTAATTTTAAAAAATCAGTTCAAGATGAGGGGACATAATGTTGAGCTCAGCTGGCCAACTCTGCTTATCTTTAGTGATGGCGGCAGGAAAGGACTCCTCTGCTCGAATTCTCCTCTGGGCTCAGGAGACACCTCACTGATAGCTAAAAAGACCAAGGAGTATGCTGTCCGACTCTGGATTCAGCAAATCTCTGACCAGGTGCTGCTCACTACCATCAAGACCACTGTCCCTGAAATCAAGAAGGATGTACCTCTACTTCATAACTAATTTATATTCTCTTTTACACTGATCACAATACAGCACAAACATTGCGTTCAGAGCGTTAGGCCAACAGTCAGCTTCATTTGAAATACTTTATTCCAGTATTACCCTTCTTAATGGTTACTACGCCTCTGCACTTCCAGCATTATTTCTTTCTAGTCCATCATCCAGGTGTCAGTGTACTACTTGGCCATTCCATGCCGTTTTACTTCTCTCCGACACCCTCTGTTCAGGCTGGAGCATTATAGGCTTTACCTCACGTTTGCCACTGAACTACACATATATATACAGGCATAAATCAACAATTCACATTCAATTTTTCATTAAAAGATACTGAATGGTTCAAGCTTACCACAATTTCATGGAAATAAACACAGATACGTTGATTAGCAATGAATTCTGGCACAAACTGGCACAAATTCCGTTCTGCCTATGTTCCAGGCTTTTATTTTAGCAAAAATGTGAGCTGGCTTCAACGTACTGTCGCTTTATCAAGCTTATTTGAATTAGTGGTCTCGAACTAACGCTCCCAAGTGTGTATATCAGCGAGACTGGCCAATGAGCCACGTTTCGACAAGTGTTTGAAAAAATGTTATCTTTTCCCGTCTCCCCCAACAACCAAGATAGTATTTATAGCCCGACCAATCGTGGTTAGGCTTTCATTTGTTGCGCTCCAATCAATTTGGAGTTTACATGGTAGGCTATTTATGTAACGTAAGGTTTTTTCAAACACGTTATAAAAAAAATTTTATGAGCAGAAATGATTTTATGCTGTCAGGCACCCCCAATATTTTATTTTGGGTATAATTTATTAATTCCTGGACTATTTGCGTAACGTTTTACATATTATTTGTCAGCAAACCCTAAGGAACCCAAAAATACTAATTTAAAGGAGCTACGTGGCTGCGTTCAAAATATGCAATTTCTTCTATCTCCTGTTTAGAAGATGTGCTGTCTGGGTACTGTTATGTGTTCAAACGTAAACCCATATAATGTTGTCTTTTCTAATAAGAGTCTGTTATGATTTATAAACCTAACTCTGGGAAAGGGTAGTGTATTTTATCACTGTCCGTCTGAAAAAAAATTAGTGCATGTAGACTTACACGCGTGATGGTAGTAATTGTGTATCGCGCGAAGCGGGTTTAGTGTTCGGCTTTCTGCCTCTCCCTTCTCTTTTTATCCCTTTAGTCCATCTGTTCGTTCGTTTTGGTAACGCAGTATAATTAATGTTAGGGTTAATTTAGGTCATTACGCAGTACGTCTCAATGCTTTTCCAAGAAATACAGCACACGTTTCATTGAAGAAGGCGGGTAATAATACAGTAAGCTTTACTATCAACGTGAAAGCGTTACAATTTGCAGACGAAGCAGAAAACAAGGGGGATTTCGAGTACATTCTTTGGGACAGCACTGTCATTTTACCATTGCTCTTCTCTTTATTAATTTTATTTGTTAGGCTTCATATTTACCTAATAATTTATATATGTGGATTAGAATATTTCATGACACTTCCCCTCTTAAAAACAGACATTATATGTCAGTCCTTTATTCTATATACACATAGAGAAATTTATTATTATTTCTGGGGTTTACGGTGATTCTCATCACACGGATGGCGGCTTAAAAAATCCGCTCCCAGATTTGTTTTTCCAGATATATATTCAATGCTAAAATTATATGGAGCCAGAAGCAAAGACCATCGGAGTAACCTAGAGTTCTCATGCTTAGCCTGTGCTAAAAACGATAAAGGTTTGTGGTCAGTTTGCAACTTAAATGCCTTCCCATATAGATAAATATTGAATTTCTTTATTGCCCATATTACTGCAAGACATTCTTTTTCGCTAGTTGAGTAGTTGATTTCAGCTTTATTCAACTTTCTGCTAGCATATGCCACTGGGCTTAATTCCCCATCCAATGCATCTGATTTCTGTAGTAAAGTTGCACCTAGCCCAATATTACTTGCATCCGTCCTTACTATGAATTCTTGACTTAAGTCAGGTAATTTCAAAATGGGTTTACTTGTGAGCTTTTCCTTCAATTCTTGGTAAGTCATTTCACATTGTGGTGTCCATGTAATGCGATCTGGAAGTCCTTTACGTGTCAATTCCGTTAAAGGTGCACATATGGAATTAAAGTTTTTGATATACTTCTGGTAGAAACCACATAATGAGACAAAGGATCTCACGTCCTTCTTGGTTTGTGGTCTCGGGGCTTTCTGTAGTTTCTCTAAATTCTTTGGGTCAGGGGTCATGTTTCCCTGATAAACTGTGTGTCCCAAAAATTCCAATTCTTTACATCCAACGCAACATTTGGTTGGTCGGGCTGTTAAATTTGCCTCCCTAAGTCGATCAAACAGCATGTTCAGAGAGTCAATGTGTTCCTCAAATGTTTCTGTTGCTATAAGGATATCATCCATAAAATTTGTTATACAGGGATTATTCAGAGGATCCAATAATTTTCTCATCATTCTAGAGAAGACACTAGGCGCATTCTTCAATCCAAATGGCAATCTATTAAACTCATAGTGTCCTTCTGAGGTACTAAAAGCTAGGTATGGTCTAACCTCAGGCTTTACTGGAATCTGATAGTATCCTTTACTCAGATCCACTTTTGAGAAATATTTAGCTTTATTTAGTCTGGCAAACAGCTGATTTGTATCCGGCAATGGATCCACCTGTCCTTCTGTAATAGCATTCAGTCTCCTGTAATCTATACAGAGTCTATGTTCTCCAGAGGGCTTCCTTAAAAGTACAACACCGGAACTATACGAAGACTCACTGTGCGAAATAATTCCTTCCTTCAACAGATAGTCTATCTCTTCCTTCAAAGCTTTTTCCTTAGCAAACGGAATCGAATATGGTTTCATACAGACAGGTGTGGAGTCTATTAATTTCATATCATATTCCAATAGGTTTGTATGCCCTGGTCGGTCTGTTAACACCTCTGCATGATTATTTAGAACCTGTTGCACTCTCTCTTTCTGAGTTTTCGTTAAATGTGTACTGATTTTCACCTGTGCTGCTGTCTCACAGGGGTGTAATGGATATTCAAATGATGAAAGTGGTTCCTTTTTCATCTCCATGGCGATGGACAAGGTCAACAAGTGTGTCTCTTCCTGATGTTCTCTTTCCAAATATTTCTTCAGGAGATTCACATGATAGATTTTTTCTTTCCCCTTCTTATCTATCTTATAATTTGTTCTAGACACCTTCTCTAGAACTGTATATGGACCCTGCCATCCAATTTGTAACTTATTCTGACTCCCGGGCAAAAGAAGCAGTACCTTCTCTCCCACAGCCAAATTTCTGTCTTTCGCCTTCCTGTTATAATAGGCAGCATGTTTCTTCCTGGCTTGTTTCAAATTTTCATTGGCAAGTTTCCAGCCAGTTTTTAACCGAGTGGTCAGCTCATTCACATACTGGTATGAAGATGTAATGTTTTCCTCTGCCTTTTCATCAGTCCACGTTCTTAACAAAGCTACATATGGACCTTTAATTGTGTGGACCTATTTGTCCATGCACCGGTATGGTCTCTTCCACTTGAAGCTTTATAGTGATGATTTTTCCTCCCAGAATTATCATTCACAAAACGACCGCTACCAATTTTTTTTCTTGGGGCTTTCTCCCCTCTTAAAATTCTTGATGAGAGATTTCCTCTCTACATCTTCTTCCTCCAGTTTGTTTAAGTCCGATTGAGGGATTTTCGGCTTATCCTGGGGTAAGACATCTTTTTGCACTCTCCGCATAGTGGCCATTGTAAAACAGTTAAGTGAAGCTTGTCCGTGAAAAGGGGCTTCCCATTCCATTTGGTCCACTTTATCAAATTTATTTTTCCTTTTATTGTCAGGCCTGATTTTGCCCCATGGCGTGTCCAGGTCCTGATCCATGTTCCCACTTGTGGGTGTTCCCTCATGTGCTATGCTACACCTTTCTACAAAATTCTCAATGTCCCATCTTGCTTTGGGCCAATAATAATTGTGAGCCACCTTTTGAATGATGGTACCTATTTTCTCATGGTCCCCATCTGGTTTCACATGTAGGCTCCTTATTAATTCTGTCCTGTATCTTTTTGGAAGAACCAGCTGTCCGTGACCATTGGATCTAGTTCCAGTCTTCCTATACATCAACTTGTTTTTCATGTAAAAATCTCCCTTGCCTGGAGTTGTATGACAAGTTGACAATTTTCTGAAACAAGGCTTGAGTGTTTTATCCCCAGCCTGTGCCTTCCTCATCTCTTCTGGAGTGGTATCTAACATAATATCCTCCTCCTGTCTTGAGGTCGACCTGACCTGAAGGGTTGCCATATACACAGGTTTCCTTCTGCAACGGTCAGTGTCATGATTGTCCATCTGACAATTCTTACACCACCTTTTTCCTTGGTTGAAAGATTTTCTTTCATTATATTTCCTTTCATCGAATTGTGGGAATTTATTTTTATTGTCATACCGTGGCCTATCAAATTGGTGCTTACCTTTATTTTGATCCCTAGGATCAAATTTATTAAAGTTCTGTGGTGCCCTAAAGTTGTCCACCTGTTTCTTTTTATTACCTGTTACCTCTGCTTGAGCTGCTTGATACCTTTCAGCAACATTTAGCAACTCACCCAGCCTCTCTGCACCTTGTTCCATGAGAAACTTTCTCAGGTCTGGAGCCATGGACTCTCTTAGTTGCTCTATAAGGACCATTTCCTTAAGATCTTGGGTTTTCCCCAGAGAAGTCCATTTCTCCAAGTATGTCTCTATTCGTGCAGAGAACTGGTGATAGGTTTCACCTGACAGTAGTTTAGCATTCCTAAATTTTTTCCTGTAAAACTCTGCATTCTTTTCATACCTTAACAAAAGAGCCTGCTTTAGCATGTCATAATTTTCCTGATCACCTCTGCTCATTTTTGCAAAAACTTCATAAGCTGCCCCACGAAGTCCCTGAGATAACTTTAAGCTCCACCTTTCTCTCTCCAACCCATACGTGGTAGCTAATAGTTCGTACCTATTTATATAGCTCTCAATATCATCGTCTTTCTCAACAAAATGATCTAAATGAAAATTCATAGCTGAGATTGAGGCTCCTTGAGTAACCGTAGCATCAGAGGCAAAGGGACTGGCACCATTTTCAGGAGCATGGCCTTGAAACTCAAACTCCCTTAGTCGTAATTCATGTTCCCTTTGTAATCTTTTCTCCTCCTTTTCTGCTTCCCTCTCTGCAGTCAATCTTCTTTCTTCTGCAGCTTGTCTTCTTTCCTCGGCTTCCCTTTCTGCAGCTAATTTCTTCTCTTCTGCTGCTAATCTTTTGTCTTCTCTTTCTGCTTCCAATTTCTTAGCCTCAGCCTCAATCTGCAACCTCTTAGTCTCAGCCTCAGCTTCAATCTGCAACCTCTTAGTCTCAGCCTCAGCTTCAAATTGTAACTTCTTAATTTCCCTTTCAGCCTCTAACCTTCTTTCGGCTTCAAACCTTCTTTCTTCGCGTTCAATAAATTTGTCACATTCCGTAGTAACATAGGCAACCATAACTTGCCCATCTAATCCTAACTCTTTTGCAGTCTGAACCGCAGCAGATCGAAATTTGGCCAGGTCCGCCATTGTCTATCAGGTAACTTAATACAATGTCTAACCAACAATTCAATCTCTAATGGACAACACAGGCACCGTGAGCTCAACCTTATTTAATTCCACCCAAGGATACCTTTTAATTCTTATATTCCCTGAAGTGAATTATCCCCAATATTTTTAATAGTTAAAGATTCAAAATCCCAAGAGCGAGACCCCAATATATGTGGTGAAGTGGGATGTTATAAATACTTATAGGGGACTTAGTGTACTGACTGAGATCAGCTGTGAAGGTATCTATATATCTAATAAGAGTAGTGTATTATAGATAACCTTACTTGCTACCACATATCTATATATCTCAGTCAGAATTATTCTGGAATAGTGTGATGCTACGTTATGTGTCTAGGGTATGTGTATGGTGAAGTGTAAGTCACAACAACAGACAGATAAACAATTTAATTTAATCCACTACTCTTAACAACACTGTGACACTCACATACATATAACACTCTATGAGAATATCTTAAAGAAGTCACTAGTAACGTTTCAAATAACAATATGTATTCATTACTGGCATGAATGAATATGTGTCCTGATTCAACTACAAGGGAACCAGGAATCACAATCAATTTAAATTACAAGTTATGTACAGAATGTATTTAATATGAATATTGTAGTGACATATATTATTACCAATGTTCTATGTGTGTCAATTGTGTAGTGGTAAAATGAGGTAATACTGGTTTTGTTTTGTTCAAGCTCTGTTGGTATTTGTCATCATGACTTCAATAGTTTGTCTTTAGGGACCATTATTGTAGATGTTCACAGTTCCTGATTTTAAGACAAGTAAATTCCCCTCTTAATGTTAATTTTTAAAAAATCAGTTCAAGATGAGGGGACATAATGTTGAGCTCAGCTGGCCAACTCTGCTTATCTTTAGTGATGGCGGCAGGAAAGGACTCCTCTGCTCGAATTCTCCTCTGGGCTCAGGAGACACCTCACTGATAGCTAAAAAGACCAAGGAGTATGCTGTCCGACTCTGGATTCAGCAAATCTCTGACCAGGTGCTGCTCACTACCATCAAGACCACTGTCCCTGAAATCAAGAAGGATGTACCTTCTACTTCATAACTAATTTATATTCTCTTTTACACTGATCACAATACAGCACAAACATTGCGTTCAGAGCGTTAGGCCAACAGTCAGCTTCATTTGAAATACTTTATTCCAGTATTACCCTTCTTAATGGTTACTACGCCTCTGCACTTCCAGCATTATTTCTTTCTAGTCCATCATCCAGGTGTCAGTGTACTACTTGGCCATTCCATGCCGTTTTACTTCTCTCCGACACCCTCTGTTCAGGCTGGAGCATTATAGGCTTTACCTCACGTTTGCCACTGAACTACACATATATATACAGGCATAAATCAACAATTCACATTCAATTTTTCATTAAAAGATACTGAATGGTTCAAGCTTACCACAATTTCATGGAAATAAACACAGATACGTTGATTAGCAATGAATTCTGGCACAAACTGGCACAAATTCCGTTCTGCCTATGTTCCAGGCTTTTATTTTAGCAAAAATGTGAGCTGGCTTCAACGTACTGTCGCTTTATCAAGCTTATTTGAATTAGTGGTCTCGAACTAACGCTCCCAAGTGTGTATATCAGCGAGACTGGCCAATGAGCCACGTTTCGACAAGTGTTTGAAAAAATGTTATCTTTTCCCGTCTCCCCCAACAACCAAGATAGTATTTATAGCCCGACCAATCGTGGTTAGGCTTTCATTTGTTGCGCTCCAATCAATTTGGAGTTTACATGGTAGGCTATTTATGTAACGTAAGGTTTTTTTCAAACACGTTATAAAAAAAATTTTATGAGCAGAAATGATTTTATGCTGTCAGGCACCCCCAATATTTTATTTTGGGTATAATTTATTAATTCCTGGACTATTTGCGTAACGTTTTACATATTATTTGTCAGCAAACCCTAAGGAACCCAAAAATACTAATTTAAAGGAGCTACGTGGCTGCGTTCAAAATATGCAATTTCTTCTATCTCCTGTTTAGAAGATGTGCTGTCTGGGTACTGTTATGTGTTCAAACGTAAACCCATATAATGTTGTCTTTTCTAATAAGAGTCTGTTATGATTTATAAACCTAACTCTGGGAAAGGGTAGTGTATTTTATCACTGTCCGTCTGAAAAAAAATTAGTGCATGTAGACTTACACGCGTGATGGTAGTAATTGTGTATCGCGCGAAGCGGGTTTAGTGTTCGGCTTTCTGCCTCTCCCTTCTCTTTTTATCCCTTTAGTCCATCTGTTCGTTCGTTTTGGTAACGCAGTATAATTAATGTTAGGGTTAATTTAGGTCATTACGCAGTACGTCTCAATGCTTTTCCAAGAAATACAGCACACGTTTCATTGAAGAAGGCGGGTAATAATACAGTAAGCTTTACTATCAACGTGAAAGCGTTACAATTTGCAGACGAAGCAGAAAACAAGGGGGATTTCGAGTACATTCTTTGGGACAGCACTTGAGTCTTTGTAAGGTATCCGCATACAGAGATTATCTTACTTTTGTGATACAAAGCATCCTCGTACCACATCATGGGGCCGAGAATAAAGTTTCTGAAAAGGGAACAATCTTTTATGGACACCCTGTTCATGTTTTCTCTATGTATTTTGTATTAAAAAATCTTGCTGTCATCATTTATTTATCCGCTACGCCATGGTCGACAGTAAGAAGTTGAGAAATCGTCGCTGTCATCATTTATTTATCCGCTACGTCATGGTCGACAGTAAGAAGTTGAGAAATCGTTGCTGTCATCATTTATTTATCCGCTATGTCATGGTCGACAGTAAGAAGTTGAGAAATCGTCGCTGTCATCATTTATTTATCCGCTACGTCATGGTCGACAGTAAGAAGTTGAGAAATCGTTGCTGTCATCATTTATTTATCCGCTACGCCATGGTCGACAGTAAGAAGTTGAGAAATCGTTGCTGTCATCATTTATTTATCCGCTACGCCATGGTCGACAGTAAGAAGTTGAGAAATCGTTGCTGTCATCATTTATTTATCCGCTATGTCATGGTCGACAGTAAGAAGTTGAGAAATCGTTGCTGTCATCATTTATTTATCCGCTATGTCATGGTCGACAGTAAGAAGTTGAGAAATCGTCGCTGTCATCATTTATTTATCCGCTACGTCATGGTCGACAGTAAGAAGTTGAGAAATCGTTGCTGTCATCATTTATTTATCCGCTACGCCATGGTCGACAGTAAGAAGTTGAGAAATCGTTGCTGTCATCATTTATTTATCCGCTACGCCATGGTCGACAGTAAGAAGTTGAGAAATCGTTGCTGTCATCATTTATTTATCCGCTACGCCATGGTCGACAGTAAGAAGTTGAGAAATCGTTGCTGTCATCACTTGGTACATAAAGGAACACCACGAATGTCTGTTCATATTGTTTTACCTAGTACACGTTGCACTGTATCCAGATGTACACCTAGTCTAAAAGGCAATGTGATGAGAATACATTTAGTACCTGGCACTGTGTAGACAAAATGTCTAGTAAACATGACACTCTGTACACCTAGTACCCATGACACAGTATTGAGATTACATTTAGAACAATTGACCCTATGTAGAGATTACACCTAGTACACATGACACTGTATTGAGATTATATTTAGAACATTTGACACTATGTAGAGATTACACCTACTACATATGGCGCTATATTGAGATTACATTTAGAACAATTGACACCATGTAGAGATTACATCTAGTACATATGGCGCTGTATTGAGATTACATTTAGAACATTTGACACTATGTACAGATTACACCTAGTACATATGGCGCTGTATTGAGATTACATTTAGAACATTTCATACTATGTAGAGATTACACCTAGTACATATGTCGCTGTATTGAGATTACATTTAGAACATTTGACACTATGTAGAGATTACACCTAGTACATATGGCGTTGTATTGAGATTACATTTAGAACATTTGACACTATATAGAGATTACACCTAGTACATATGGCGCTGTATTGAGATTACATTTAGAACATTTGACACTATGTAGAGATTACACCTAGTACATAAGGCGCTGTATTGAGATTACATTTAGAACATTTGACACTATGTAGAGATTACTCCTAGTACATATGGCTCTGTATTGAGATTACATTTAGAACATTTGACACTATGTAGAGATTACACCTAGTACATATGGCGCTATATTGAGATTACATTTAGAACATTTGACACTATTTAGAGATTACACCTAGTACATAAGGCGCTGTATTGAGATTACATTTAGAACATTTGACACTATGTAGAGATTACACCTCGTACATATGGCGCTGTATTGAGATTACATTTAGAACATTTGACAGTATATAGAGATTACACCAAGGGCCGGATTACGCCAAGAAGGGCCTCTAGGCTTTTTGGTGTTTGGACCCCCTTCACTTAATAGGCAATAGTTTTAATATTTTTCTTTTAAACCCCTTAGCATAGTGATGGTATATACTAGTATTATTAATAGACTGGGATGTTAGTTTATTACCATTGCTTACCTCTTTTGTTAGCAATTATTTTTTTTATTAATGTTTATTAGTATTATTTTTATTATTATTAAGCTAAACATAACAAACACTTTATTGAAAAATCTTTGCATTTGTTCTTTTTTTAAATTTATGCACGGGCCCCCTCGAGCTCCAGGCCCCTAGGCTTCAACCTACTTAGCCTAATGGATAATCCGGCCCTGATTACACCAAGTACATATGACGCTGCATTCAGAATATACACACTGCAATGGGCAGTTTTCAGAATACACCTAGCACTTGAATACTGAGATGTACTCCTGGTACACATGGCACTGTGAAGAGGTGATACACCTAGCACACCTGGCACTATGTAGGGATGTACATTTAGTACATGACACTATGTAGATATGTACATCTAGTACACATGACACTATGCTGACAGTACATCTAGTATATGACAACGTGTTGACAATACACATAGTACGAGGCACTGTGCAGAGAATACACCTAGTAGATAGGCACTGAATAGAGAAAACACATTGTTCAGTATTGACCATATGTTTGTACAATATGTATACGTTTCCACACCCACATAAAATCAATGCAACTACGTGCAGTGCCATGAATACGTAAGTTGATGTCGCGAGATACATTCACGTACAGATCATAAGTTTACATTCATCCACATCTCTGAAACCTGATACAGACGACAGAAACCCCATGCTTTACCGAAAGCAAACTCTGCGACTCGGTTGGGGGGAAAGGAGGGGGAGAAGAACGAAGTCGTTGATAACCTCAGGTGTCAATACATTTAGACCCAGAAAGCTGTGGAGGAAACAGGTCTCATTCCACAAAACGGTTGCATTCCATCGCGTTCCACGGTGTTGATGTT
Organism: Oreohelix idahoensis; assembly: GCA_024509875.1. NCBI lineage: Eukaryota > Metazoa > Mollusca > Gastropoda > Stylommatophora > Oreohelicidae > Oreohelix > Oreohelix idahoensis. Next base: position 218,335 of record JAMPIV010010962.1, read on the forward strand.
AAACGGCACCCCTACCAGGCTGATGGAGTCCTTTTAAATCGCCTGTGGGGTCCCCGACTGCCCTGATCGTCCTTTGACTCCCGGCGGTGTCATCCTAGCCATTAGGTATGCTGGATCGAAACTGTGGCAGCAACTATCTGGAAGCGTGAAATAGTCAGGCTGGTTTCCAGGGGCGTCATTCTTTGAATGTGACATTTAAGATACATGGGTCTCTCTTTATACTGAGTAACCACCAGCGCGTAGGATAGGCTTGTTGCATTGTGATAATGAAACAGTTGTGGATTTAGTAATTACTTGAACATTAGGGGAATGTTACTGTGTTAATCGTGGGTGGAACAATTGTGAATATATTTTTTTTTTAAATTTCCACATAATTTGCAAACACTGTATAGTTCCAGGAGATCGGAGGAGACAAGAACACAACAGACTACTTCTACCTTATGCGTGTCGGCAGAGACAATTAATATGGTAACCTCATCATGAAAAATAAATTGCTACAGGAACCAGTGTTGGAAGAGCAGATGAGTGCTTTTTGGTGCAGGCTTCCTGCAAGAGATTCAACTGTAGTGGTGGTTCCGTGCTTCATAAGTAGCGGAAGTGGAAATGATGACAATTTTCAAATGTTTTGTCATATGTTACGTGTCTCGGATTTGAACCCGGACTGATTTTATACGTGGAGATGCTACTGTTGCTGATGGTGTTTAACTAGGGCTGTTGAGCGTGTCGCTCTTTTGCAGTCAATGCCTTGATGAAGAATCCTTGGTATTAGCTACATAGCAGATCTAGGCTTTTCCTGTGGTATTTCTGCCAATCCGGAACTTGTTGAGTCAGGATCTCCAGTTTCGTTCCTGGGTATACTATTCTAACTTGGCCAGCTGTTAAAGAATAGTCACATTGGGTCTCAAACTAGAAGGGGAAGAAGGATGGCATACTGTGCACTTCCAGCCACCAAATGGGGATTTCCAACTAGGTAGGGCTAAAATACTGTGTTGTAGTTCTGAGCTCTCTCTAGGAATAATCTCATCCTGCACAGAGACACTTCCCAGCTTTCATACACATGCCTGTTATTTGCCATTTGTTAGATTTATTTGCAAGCAGCCAGCCAGGTAAAAGCAGGAATTAAGTTATGGGCTCTTGTGATTCCCACGAGTTAGTGCGCAATGCTGGGTTCCCAACATGTTTCATCACAGGAATAATAGAGATGTTGGACTTCTCTAATGTGGCTACTCGATCCCTGAGTGTTGGCCAGGCAACTCGAAGGTTGCCTATTTCCAGAATACACCACGTGGGGGTTGTTGCATGGCCTTCGATGGAGGTCTAGCCCTGGAATTCATGGCAACAGCAACGTGATTTTCATTGCATCACGTGGAGACGCTGTGTCATTAAGAACACGATCCATGGTCATGGATTATTGATTTGTTTGAAACGATGAAACTACTAACAAGATAATTGAACACCGAGCAATGAACCGCGACTCATGCTCAAAGCAATGTGGCGTTCAAACTGAGTACGGAGGTTAGTATTCATTGGCAAATAAAACATTGAAGAGAACACACACATTCCGTTAGAGTACAATACAAGATGTAAACATTATTTAATGAATTCGGCCATTAATGCTGTGACATTGTCAAACATGCTTATGTAGATTATGGGCGTCCGTTAGGTCAAGCGGTTAGAGCCCTTTTCCTTCGCGGCACAGCTACCATGTTCTTAGATCGAGACCTGACAGCTGTGGTAAAGTGGGATGTTATAAATATTTATAGGGGACTTAGTGTACTGACTGAGATCAGCTGTGAAGGTATCTATATCTAATAAGAGTAGTGTATTATAGATAACCTTACTTGCTTCCACATATGTATATCTCAGTCAGAATTATTCTGGAATAGTGTGATGACTACGTTATATGTCTAGGGTATGTGTATGATGAAGTGTAAGTCAAAACAACAACAGACAGATAAACAATTTAATTTATTCCACTACACTTGACAACACTGTGACACTCACATACATAAAACACTCTACAAGGATATCTTAAAGGAGTCACTGATAACTTTTCAAATAACAATATGTATTCATTGCTGTCATGAATGTATATGTGTCCTGATTCAAATACAAAGGGAACCAGGAATCACAATCAATTTTAATTACAAGTTATATGTACAGAATTTATTAATATGAATCTTGTAGTGACATATATTATTAATAGTATCCTATGTGTGTTAGTTGTGTAGTAGTAATATGAGGTAATACTGGTTTTGTTTTGTTCAAGCTCTGTTGGTATGTGTCATCATGACTTCAATAGTTTGTCTTTATTGGAACTAGTATTGGAGATGTTCTCAGTTCCTGATATTAAAACAATTGAATTCCCCTCTTAATTTTATTTTACACTGTCATTTTAAGATGGGGTACATAATGTTGAGCTCCATGGCCACACTCGCTTATCTTTCGTGATGACTGCAGAAAAAGGCTCCTCTGCTCGATTACTTTAATGAGTTCTGGAGCCACCCCACTGGTTGCTATATGGACCAAGGAGTATGCTGTCCACCTCTGGCTTCAGCAAATCTCTGACCAGGTGCTGCTCAATAACTTTCAGACCACGGTCCCTGAAACAAGAAGGATGTACCTTCTACTTCATAACTAATTGATACTCTAGTTCTACACTGAGCACAATACATCACAAACATTGAGTTCAGAGCGTTAGGCCAACTGTCAGCTTCATCTGAAATACTTTATACCAGTATTTCCCTCCCTAATGGTTACTACGCCTCTGCAATTCCAGCATTATTTCTTTCTAGTTAATAATCTAGGTGTCATTGTACTGTTTGGCCATTCCAGGCAGTTTTACTTTCCTCCGACACCTTCTGTTCAGGCTGGAGCAATATAGGCTTTACATCATGTTCGCTACTGAACTACACATATATACAGGCATAAATTAACAATTTACATTCAATTTTCATTAAAAGATATTGAATATTTCAAGCTTACCACAATTCATAGAATAATAAACAGTTTCGTTGACTGGCAATGAATATAGCACAACTCCGATCTGCCGATGTCCCAGGCTTTATTTTATATAAAATATACACTGGTGCTCAACGCACTGCTTCTTAGTAGGATTATTACAAGATGTGGCAATGAACAGACGCTCTGAATCGAGTATATTCGCAGCTCTACCCAATGAAACCATGTCTACACATCTTTTCAAAAAAAGTACTCCTTTTCACGTTCCCCCTGACAACACAAGATAGTATTTATAGCCCGACCAATCGTGTTTAGTCTTACATTTGTTGCGCTCCAATCAATTTGGAGTTAACATGGTAGGCTATTTCCGTAACGTAAGGTTTTTTCAAACACGTTATAAAAAAAATGTTATGAGCAGAAATGATTTCATGCTGTCAGGCACCCCCACTATTTTATTTTGGTTATAATTTGGTAATTCCTAGACTATTTGCGTAACGTTTTACATATTCTTTGTCAGCAAGCCCTAAGGAACCCAAATATACAAATTTAAAAGAGCTAAGTGGCTGCGTTCAAAATATGCAATTTCTTCTACCTCCTGTTTCGAAGATGTGCTGTCTGGGTACTGTAATGTTTTCAAACGTAAACCCATCTAATGTTATCTTTTCTAATAAGCGTTTTTCAGGATTTTAAAACCTAACTCTGGGAAGGTTAGTGTTTTTATCACTGTCCGTCTGAAAAAAAGTTAGTGCATGTGGCCTTACACGCGTGATGGCAGCAATTGTGTATCGCGCGACGCGTGTTTAGTATTGCATGCTTCCTGCCCTCACTCGCCCCTCTCTCTCTCCTGCTTATCTGTCTTTTAGTTACGCCGTGTATGGGATGAATGAAATATTAAATTTAGGTCATTGTTCAGCTTGCATATCCCAAGGCCTTTCCAAGAAATACAGTACACGTTTCATTGAAGAAAGCGTGCCGCGACACAGTAGGCTTTTACTATCAACGTGAAAGCGTTACAATTTGCAGACGAATGAGAACACAAGGGGATTTTGCGTACAGTCATTGTGACAGCACTGTTTCTTTTACCATTTCTCTTTTCTTTTATTAAATGTATTTGTTAGGCTTTATATTTACCTGATAATTTATATATGTGGATTAGAATATTCCACGACATCTCCCCCCTTAAAACAGACATTATATGTCAGTCCTTTATTCTATATACACATAGAGAAATTTATTATTATTTCTGGGGTTTAGGGTGATTCTCATCACACGGATGGCGGCTTAAAAAATCCGCTCCCAAATTTGTTTTTCCAGATATATACTCAATGCTAAAATTATATGGAGCCAAAAGTAAAGACCATCGGAGTAACCTAGAGTTCTCATGCCTAGCCTGTGCTAGAAACGATAAAGGTTTGTGGTCCGTTTGCAACTTAAATGCCTTCCCATACAGATAAATATTGAATTTCTTTATTGCCCATATTACTGCAAGACATTCTTTTTCGCTAGTTGAGTAGTTGATTTCAGCTTTATTCAACTTTCTGCTAGCATATGCCACTGGGCTTAATTCCCCATCCAATGCATCTGATTTCTGTAGTAGAGTTGCACCTAACCCAATATTACTGGCATCCGTCCTTACTATGAATTCTTGACTTAAGTCAGGTAATTTCAAAATAGGTTTACTTGTGAGCTTTTCCTTCAATTCTTGGTAAGCCATTTCACATTGTGGTGTCCATGTAATGCGATCTGGATGTCCTTTACGTGTCAAATCAGTTAACGGTGCACATATGGAATTAAAGTTTTTGATATACTTCTGGTAGAAACCACATAATGAGACAAAGGATCTCACGTCCTTCTTGGTTTGTGGTCTCTGGGCTTTCCTTAGTTTCTCTAAATTCTTTGGGTCAGGGGTCATGTTTCCCTGATAAACTGTGTGTCCCAAAAATTCCAATTCTTTACATCCAACGCAACATTTGGTTGGTCGGGCTGTTAAATTTGCTTCCCTAAGTCGATGAAACAGCATGTTCAGAGAGTCAATGTGTTCCTCAAATGTTTCTGTTGCTATAAGGATATCATCCATGAAATTTGTTATATATGGATTATTCAGAGGGTCCAATAATTTTCTCATCATTCTAGAGAAGACACTAGGCGCATTCTTCAATCCAAATGGCAATCTATTAAACTCATAGTGTCCTTCTGAGGTACTAAAAGCTAGGTATGGTCTAACCTCAGGCTTTACTGGAATCTGATAGTATCCTTTACTCAGATCCACTTTTGAGAAATATTTAGCTTTATTTAATCTGGCAAACAGCTGATTTTGGTGCTAATAGACCGCTTGCAGCTGGTTTGTGATCAGCACTAAATTAGGAAGAAACAAAACGTTTAACCGCAATATTAATATCCTATCCTATCACGCGTAAGGGTATGATCTCTTATCCTCTCCGTCATCTAATTAAATTAAAAGGCACACGTGTCCTAGCCTTTCTTATCACGCTTCGCTCAACTGGTACGGGTTGGGTTTTAGGTATGTGCCTATCCCCTCCCGCCCGGTAAAACACTCAGCGCACAATATCAGTGTTAATTTAATTATGACTACTTTACAAATATCGCTTGTCATTACTACCTATTTGTTTCGCCACATGATATTACACTTGTCACTTATATAATTACACATAATGAATTAGAAGTGAATATACAGAAATGGTATTATTATCACTAAAGGGTGCGATAATCCACGCCTTCGGCCGTATCAAATCAACGAGTTCGACTCCCGAGGTAAAGGATTTTCATGTTCGCTCGCTCACGATGCCGAAACGACATCACAAAGCCCTGGCAATGCGAACAGGTCTTCTTTGATTTCGTCCCTCTGCCGTAGATCAAATAATTTAAGTCCCCTGTGATCACGGACATCAAATGTGCTCGGTAAATATTATTATCGCCCTTGCATTTGCTACCGCCGTCTGATCTGTCACTATCGATGATTGACATCTCAGCTCGCTTGAGAACTCAGGTAGACACCCCGGTTCGCTCCCCCCTTGTTAAGACTGTCGGGTGCGAAAATTTGTAAACGCTCATTAGCGCATGTAAACAGAAAAACTAGGCGTGGCTTCAAAAGTGAGTCTTCAGTCAGCGAATTGCGCGGTTTTTGCGAAGCAAAATTATAAACCTTAGATGGGGAAGCAAAGGTGGTCGGATCACTGTTGCACTATTTACATATATATATACGTGACAGTACTTGAAGAAGATGAATAGAATAGCGCTCATTGCGCTGTTTCTTTCTGTCTTTTTTTTTTTTTAAGGAATAATAAAAACATGTAGAACAACGGTCAGTTCCATATAATGTCTTTTTTTTTAAATTTTGTTTGTTAAAAAAATAAATGTCGGCGGTTCCCTGAAGTCCGGCGCCCGGCGCCTGGATAGGGAAATCAAATTTCTGTGCAAATGATTCCTAATCTAGACACTTAGGCTATTAAACCAAATGAGTAATTCGGAGAGAACTCTTTCATTTGATGAATTCCTCCGTAGCACCCTTTTTTTCCTCCCTCGTTCCTCCATGGCGATTGAATACATTTCTTTTCTATTTTTAATTCCCGCCAATATTCCAATCTCCTAGATTGCAGATCTAAATCGTGTTTTCTATAGACGAATAAATGTATTACTGTACCGTACTTCCAATCAAATGTGTGGAATCTATGTGAGAGTACGTACAGAAATGGATGCATGTGAGCTTAAAGTAAGGTAATGAGTAACATTTGAAGTCAGCAGTTTGAAATACTGTACAGTCAGTACCAACATCTTAAATAAATAAATAAATGAGAAGACAGGGGTGTGGGGGGGGGGGGGGAGAAAGGGGGGGGGGGGGGAAGAGAATACGAGTAAGAACGACCACGCTTTGTGAAGAGAAATGTGAAAAGAAAGTAAAACCAACGAACGAACAAACTATTTCCAAAGGGTTGAGAATTGGGCACGTAGGCCCGTCTGACATTCTGCCCTTCCTTTCTCTCATCTTTTATAATGAATTCATTTATTGTCACATACATGTTTACATATTAATATGAAGGAATTCACCGTTGTGAGAGTAAAATAATAGCATACTCACATTCACAGTACCGTACCTAATTAAAATCATGAAATAAAAAATGTTGAAAAGTATAAACTAATTATTACCATGAAATATGTTGAAAATTACAAAGGACATCATTAAACCTACATTCGATATTATATTTATTAGGAAACATAATCACATTAGGAGAGGAGACCTTTTTGATTAATCTCTCATCACCCGCGTTCACCACCGCCGCAAAAAAAAAAAAAAAAAAAAAATTTAAATTGCGGAAGTATTTAAATTCTCTTATTTTATGTTCTAGTCTGGCGTTATCAACAGTGGCTTCTTCTTTTTCTCTTTTTCCCTCGGTCGTTTACTAGCTACTGTCACATCCTGTGTTATATGTGTTGATGTTCATTTCCTGCACCTGACAGGTATTTAAAAAAGCTATATATTTGGAGCTATTATCTGTATTTATGAAGGAAACGCTGATCGCTTTCGAAAATTACTTCATTTAGAAGAGGTTCAACAAATGCGGGTTTGCCTTTCTGCCAAAGAGGCAGCACGTTTATCAAAAGTGAATCGCGGTATTACGCAAACTTACTCTGGCCATATCATTAGGACTGCGAAAACGTTTTTTTTTCCTTTAGGACAGAAAAATTCAGTTTTGCTTATTAATTAAAAACAATTTTGATTTCACTTAAACAATCAACAGGTTGTGTTTTTAACAGCGCGTGGCCACAACTTGGTTTTATTTTACTGTTGTTATGAGATTAACACACAATTACATAAATACTACTATTTTCCAATGACAATATGTTGCTTGAACCTACTTTTGAATATATATATATTATATATATATATATATATATATATTGATTTATTTATTTATTTATTTGTCACGGCGTATTTCTATACCGTATTTCTATGTTGTTAGACGGTCCAAAACCGTCCTGATAGTCATGTGATCAGCAGAGTCACGTGATCAGCGGAAGTAACGGACTGCGCAAGGCTGGTGCGAATTTAGTGAGTGGAGATTTGACTGCCTAACATGGCGGAGGTAGTTTCTGGTATGCCAGCTTCGGCTGTCGGTGCCCGCCATTTGAGCCCTATTCCTAACGTTAGCTATTTCTGCTATTAAGGATTCCAGGGAAGTGGTTATTTTCTTAGCGTTGAGTTTGGTACGTGCTAAGTTACTGTAGTGCATTTTCATAGTCAGTGTTACTATGTAGGTTTTTCCCGCGTGATGGCGCGATGTTCATTTTAGGATTGTGGTAGCCAGTTTACCCGTTCTGTAGATTGATATTAGTACATGCATTCCCTGTTGTGGCACGTATATAGTCGTAATGTTGTATTTTCATCAGGCCAGTGGTCATGTGTTTAATTAAAAAACGGAATATAAGCTGTTTCATGAGCGTTAGTCATATGTCACCCACTGTTGTTGTGTCATGCCTCTGGCAATACGAGCCTATTTGTAGTTCTTGATACAAGTTATTTAGGACAACAGTGGTATAGCCTTAGTGGTGAAGGGGAAGGTAGCTAGCACCTTATTTCTCCCTCCACCCTAGCTAGTATATAAAGGCTTGTGTGATATCTGGGGGCACTCTCCAGTCGTTGTATTGTGAGCCCAGAAGCAATTTTGTCCGATGTATATTTCATCGAGGTTAATTTTATAAAGGCGATTTGAAACTAGGCGAGTTTCGATGTGTTCTCTCCACGTAGTTAAAAATAAAACAGTGTGTCGAACGCTATTGTGAGCTGTGGCGTCCAATCTAGGTCAGGTCAGCAGGAGCCGGTAAGTAGGTCACCGGTTTCCCGTAGCTCGGTGTTTATTTTCCAGTTTTATGTATTTAGGCTGTGCAGTGTAGCTGACTTTGACAGGTAAACAGTCGGTTTACAGTGTGTGTTTACCAGTTATCTGTTGCTTGTAGGTTCAACACAGCAAGGTAGGAGATATTGAGTTGGTTATTTTGATATGTTGGAAGGTACAGTTTGCAGGTTGTAGCTAGAAGGCGTGCGCTCCAGGTGGAGCAGAGGACTATAGTACTTACATAGTTGTAGGTCTGGCCGTGGTGGCGTTCTTTTGTGTTAGGGCTGGTGTTAGGTTGTTGTGTTAGGTTGTTAGTATTACTGTTACAGGCTGTCGGTAGAGGTTCTTGGATGGTTTCGTTGCTTTGGTGGTGTAGAATTGTGTAAGTGGTTGTTAGGAGGGCTGGCGTAGGCGGGCCATGGTGTTCACGACTAGTGTTCAAACAGTAGCCATTGTCATTGCCAACCAACAACAGTAGCCATTGTTATTGCCAACCATCGTTAGCAGCCATTGTCATTGCCAACCAACAACAGTAGCCATTGTTATTGCCAACCAGCGTTGGCAGCCATTGTTATTGCCAACCAGCGTTAGCAGCCATTGTCATTGCCAACCAACAACAGTAGCCATTGTTATTGCCAACCAGTGTTAGCAGCCATTGCCAACCAACAACAGTAGCCATTGTTATTGCCAACCAGCGTTGGCAGCCATTGTTATTGCCAACCAGCGTTAGCAGCCATTGCCATTGCCAACCAACAACAGTAGCCATTGTTATTGCCAACCAGCGTTGGCAGCCATTGTTATTGCCAACCAGCGTTAGCAGCCATTGTCATTGCCAACCAACAACAGTAGCCATTGTTATTGCCAACCAGCGTTAGCAGCCATTGTCATTGCCAACCAACAACAGTAGCCATTGTTATTGCCAACCAGCATTAGCAGCCATTGTTATTGCCAACCAACAACAGCATCCATTGTTGTTGTCAACCAGTGACAGGAGCCATTGGTTTGTTCCAGCTTCAGCACCTACTGCTGTGAAGAATTTATTTGTACTGCAGCACCCATTGGTTTGTTCCTGCTACAGCACCTACTGCTGTGAAGAATTTGTTTGAACTGCAGCACCCATTGATCTGTTCGAGTTACAACACTCATCGCTATGAGTGATCTGTTCGAGTTACAACACTCATCGCTATGAGTGATCTGTTCGAGTTACAGCACCCATCGCTGTTATTGATCTGTTCGAGTTACAACACCCATCGCTGTGAGTGATCTGTTCGAGTTACAGCACCCATCGCTGCTACTGACTTGTTCGAGTTACAGCATCCATCGCTGTATTGATCTGTTCGAGTTACGTACTGCAGTACTCATCGAGCAGGTGACTGACCGATGATCTGTTCGAGTGTACAACACCCGGGTAAATAGCGGTTTGGATGACTGTTATGAACGATTTTCTGACGCCTTTGACGACATTGTGCCGAAGGACTCTATTGTGTTAGCGGGCACATATCTGCCGTCTTCAAAACGTTTTATCACCTTGTACGTGGCAAATAATGAGAAAATTCAATTTTGATACCAACATCATGTTCGAGTTACAGCACCCATCGGAGAATTTTTCAAAACTGACTGTGTTCGAGTTACCTGCACCCATCGCTCTTTAATATATATCTAGAACATATTTGCGAGTTACATCAACCATCGATTGACCGACCTCTGTGTAATCTACGTTTTCTGATGATTGTTAGCTGGAACAGAATCAGAACTTCAAGACCTTACCTCTAGACTGTTCGAGTAGAACAGAACATGCTGGGATGTCGATGTATACCTGGTGAATAGCCATAAGAAACATGTTCCGACCAACATTACGTTAAATGGGCAGATGCAGGCCACCAAGAACCACTTTTATCAATAGTGAAACGTCGAAAGCTTGCCTGGTTTGGGCATGTAACTCGTCATGACTCCCTTTCGAAAACGATCCTACAGGGAACAGTCGAAGGTAAACGGAGAAGAGGAAGGCAAAGAAAATCCTGGGCTGATAACATCAAAGAATGGGCAGGACACGGTTTCTCCACACTTGTACGCATTGCTGAGAATAGAGAGCAGTGGAGGACCCTGTCTGCTGATGCTTCCACCATGGCACCCCTACGACCCATGACGGGTTATGGGTTGAGATGAGATGAGACGTGGGTACAAGACTGTTATATTTGAGACTGTACGTGTGACAGTCCTGTAGTTGTCTTCATTTGAATCTGTGCCGGAGGAGCATGGTGGATCTTCATCCTTGTGTCCAGCGCTGGATCAGCTATTTAGTTAATACTTTTTGTATTTTTGTGTATTGCAATGTATTATATTTTCTGGTTTTTGTTCTCAATTTCTTTTACGATTTTCTCTTTTCTACTATTGTGTATTGTTTACATTTATATAATAGACTAGTTAATATTGACTATTTGTATTTGATATTATTTTCAGTTCGCTGATCCTGATTGGGCGTGGTTGTGCTCAAGCTCTCAACACTTCATTGTTGCGTGTTGGGGTTGTTGCGTCGATTACTATTAATATATTAGTGTATCAAGGGTGGAAGGGTGGCGAGTTTAATCCTTTCTGGTCTCCAAGTGGGAAAAGATTGGATTAGACTGATTATTTGTAGGGTGTGGCTGTGTTTGTTTAGTGGTGGAGCGTAGCAGAGTTGAATTCCACCATCAAAGCTGCCTCAAAACTGTACCCTCTCTGAGCATTAATATTAATCCCAGTGAGCGGAAAACGTCTGTTGCATTTATATTGAACATGTTTACATTTACATCTGCACAGGTTAAAAATGTTAATATAATAAGTATGTAAATCATTTATGTCATCATCGACTCTCTGCTCCACATGTAACCTGGAACTACCTCTGCTTTTGGTTCTCTATGAGAAAACCGCATAAATCAGTCACCAGCTCTTGCAGTGGTGGTTTATGAAATCATCATTCTATATGCTGAGGTTGCCAGCCTCGTATGACTCGGACATCCACTAGCAATTTTCACATTTTAATAATGCAATATATATAATTTTAAAATGTAAAACTTACCCCAAAATCTCTTTTGGGAATACCGACTTCTGGCTCAGAGACATAGTTAAGGCAACTTCTTTAAGATGCCTCTTATGCGTGGTCTGGGATATTACTTTGCAAATAGAATCCCACTATGACTTAGGATTCAGGTTCCTAGGATTCCGGGCTTTCTGTATTAATGAAATTAGAGTTTTCCTGGGATACAAGTCCACAAGATGCTCAAACACGTTGTCCGGTTCTTTAAAGTGGAATCCTGATCCTAATCCTTACTCTCGTTTGTCTGGCTGTCTTCTTGACGAGTTGAATTTCACAGTGTTATAAACTCACAAGGCGCTAAATTATAAGGCAACATTCGACCCACATCCAGATTGCTACTATATACCAATGCTCCTATCAGAAAGGTTGTATTTTTATATTTCATAGCCCAAGCCAATAGCAAGCAAGAGCGTATTTCTTCTTCTCTCACGAAACATTCCTTCATAACAAACGCGAAAATAAATGTGATGTTTACAATCGCCATATATGGTATGCCAGCTTCCGTCTATTGTCGATCACGTTTACACTCAGGACTTCAAAATTTATCACATGTAATCTCTTTCAAGGTGGATAATTATTATTCCTAAAGTCTTGTCCGGAAACGATTATCTCATTTACCCGGTCTAGTCAACATTGACAACTTGGTCAGACAGGACTATTACCAGTTGATAAGATAATCGACTGCGGTCATCCCAATGTTATCAATCGGCCGCAGGAAAATGTGTTGCACATTTGTAAACCATTTTTCTCTCTAACGATCACAGGTGTCAATATGGGTTCAAACGAAAGGGATTGAGTACCCTAATCAGCAAAAGATGGTCGCTGAAGTCCCGACATAACAAGAACTGAAGGAAGGCAGTGGAAACAATGAATCGGAAATACCAAATACTGTCAGAGGTGGGAAAAACTAAAGTTAGGAGCACCGCATGAATTATTGGATGGCACAGGTAAATGTGATGTTCGAGGTCATTCTGTCACAGTATGTGTGTGTGTGTGCGTGTGTTGGATGCATAAGTATATGAGGATGGAGGTTGCAAAATCTTTTTGTTGCGACATCATTTATGAAAGAAGCGATCCTCACACACACACACACACACGCACGCACGCACGCACGCACGCACACACACACATACACACACAGAGATGTAACGAATCAGTTGTGCACTTTTATAACTTTCATCCTCTCCGGCCGTATCATTTCATTTCTTTATTGTCCTCACCGATCGTCCTATTATTTGACATATTTTATGCACCTACATTCTGCTCTAGCCGCTCCCAGACGTGGTTACATTTCGCCTGGTGAATCGTCGTATGACAAGGTTAATTAGACAGGTCAGCGGTTAATACGTTTATCACCTAAGTTGTCTAGCCACCTTTGATGCAGACAGTAAACGTGAAGAGGAATAGCGACTTTGACGTAACTCATTTCCCCGACCAGCGACAAACAGGCAAGTGACCATCTGGGTTCACGGTCTGTCTGTCTGAGAAAGCCGTCTGGGGTGTGTGAAGACACCGGTGATAATTAGATAATCGTTTCCGCTGGTCCATCTTTGTATCAATATTACCAATAATCTGTCTGGGGAGACAATATAATGGGAAAGTATCTAGACAGGAAATAAGTTCACGAATTTGTTTGTGAGTTTGCATAAAGATGCAATCGGAAGTATCACAGCCTTATTAGAAAGAGGTCATGCGTTGGAATTTTAAAATTTGATATTTTAAAAGACGCGGGGGATATTATGATTTAACACCCCGACTGATATAGTTCTAAAGAGCTTACAAGTGGCTTGATTTGAGAGCCCGAATAGACTTTAACTTTTATTGGCAAGTTGGTCTGAAAGTACAATCTGGGACTTGACCTGAGAAATGTAACATGTCTGCACTTGCTAAGTGGTTATACCAGTCATAGGAGGCTGGTAACCTCAACATATGAAAATAGTATATTCATAAACCACTACAGCAAGCGCTGGTGTTTGTTTTATGCGAATTCGCTCAGATACACGAAAGCAGCAGCAACCACAGACTACAATTGGAGCAGTGATGAGTAATGATTACATCACATGTGCCTAAAGTGTATAATATCATTGTGTGGGATATATGTACCGTGTTAATTGTAATTCAGGCAAGCCATTGCCCTCACGCTGTCCAGACAAATTTTCTCCATTAAAGTAACGGTGATTTCTAATCCTATTCCCCGAGTTATACTTTGTAAACTCAGGGAGAATAATTATTCAGAGAAGCTAACATTGGTAGGTGGACAGCGAGGCAATGCGCCTGTTAATTTACAGCCTACAAATGTACTTAGCCGAGGCATTTATTCTTTTTATTTTGTCTAAAGTTCGTGGAACGAAGCTATCAGACTGTTCGTGGTAAGAAGCTGCAAGACTAAAGTTTCGATGTCACTAGTTGTGTTAAAAGCAGGGAATCAACACTAACCGCCTAAATTGGACAGGTTGTGCGGAGAACAGCTCGCATCACAGAAGAATTGACGAAACCACTGCTGCAGGATTCACTTAGACCAGCTAATTTTTTTAAGGAAACAGCAAAAGGACAATTGCTTTTATCAAGCCTCCAGCCAAGTCTCAGTGAAGACAATTTTATTTACATCTAAAATTCAGTTTCTATGCCACTAGTTGTGAGTTAAAAGCAGGGAATCAGCACTAACCGCCTACATTGGACGAGTTATGTGGAGAAGGGCCCTCATCACAGAAGTTGACGAAACCACGGCTTTATACCAGCTAAGTTCTTGTAAAAGGAACTAGCAAAAGGACAATTGTTTTTATCAATCCTCAAACCAAGTCTCAGTGAAGACAATTTTATTTACATCTAAAATTCACCATCATTCCATCGTTATTTTAACCTGTTAAAACTAATTGATTATTACATTTGTTACATGTTATTTAAAAACTAAGTAATCATAATTGATTCAGTTATTATAGATATGACAGTAAACGTATGAGCAAGACTCTTTAATATATATACATCTAGACATATATTTACATCTATAAAGGAATTACTTATAAACGATTTTCGCTGGAGTTACACCAGCTGGGGGCTTGAACGGGCTAAAACCATTGCTTAATTCTTCACAAAAGGCGACGGATCAGATATAAGTTAATAGTGTTCTGCCCTATGCAGCATTGATCTTGACTTCTGAAAACATCTTGTGAACACTTCGTTGAGATAGAAGCGTCATTATCCTTCTATCAACAACTCTGCAAAGAGTAATCTTGTGTGAAAATAGACACCTTTGAAGACCCATATTAGATACTCTTGAGTGTTGGCAACTGGTGGACCACTACTGCAGAGCTAAGGGGAGGCAATCCGTGACAATTGTGGTCTCGTCTTGGGATTGTACGTCCGGTGATTGAACTCGGACACGCAAGTGTGATAAATCGCAATTGCTGACCTCGTCCTGGTATATGAAACCTGAATATTAATTTCCCTAGAAGAATTACATAAATTTTAGATTTACTGAAAGAGTATTGATAGTTATAAGTTAAGATAGATCTGCTCATGCGTCCTGCAATAAATAAATAAGGTGAAATATTTTAAGAATAAAGTTAATAATTGATAAATCCAAAAAGAAATTCTCTAAAAATAATTGAAAGAGGGAAACTGTCCATTGCTGAAGCCTAATTTCTGTTGTTATGGATTTAATAATTTTAGTCAGCTAGTATTTTGAACTTGGAGCTGCTAATTTTATTTTAGTTAAGTAGCAATTGCAATTTTCGTGTAGCCTGTAAACAGTCTCCTTGCACATCATGGCCGAATCACAAAATCTCTATACATTTTACTTGCATATTGCTAATGAGATGGACTTATGTGGCAAAGATTTATCTGATTTTGTAGCCACTTCTGTAAAAGAGGACAAAGACAGGATAGAAGCCGAGAAAGCCACGGCCCGAGAGGAGAGGAGGTTAGAAAGAGAAGAGAAGGAGAAGCAACAGGACCACGCAAAGGAAGAGAAAGAAAAGCAAAAAGCTTTTGAAGATCAGAAGGCTGAAAAACAAAGAGCATTCGAGAAGAACAGACTGAAAAACAAAGAGCATTCGAGAAGAACAGGCTGACAGACTAAAGGCCCAAAAGAAGGCCGAAAGAACAGAAAAGAAGGAACAGGTTGAAAAAGCAGAAAAGGAGGCCCAAAGAGCAGAAAGGAAGGAACAGGCCGACAGAGCCCACGCACTCAGACACAAAGAATTGGAAATTGAAGGAAGAAGAATCGAATCTAGCTCTTGCACTAATGGGTCGGGGAGTTCTCAAGGTAGTGATGGGGGAAATATCTCTCGCGCGGAAGTTCCGAACGCGCGTCTTTTCAGTTAGATGTCTACTCAGAGGCTTCTGAGGAAATATACATCTATCTTGCTAGGTTTGAGTCTTTATCTGCGACATATGGATTAGATAAGGAGAGATAAAACATGAAGTTATCTCAGAGCCTGAGAGTACCCGCTTACAATGTCTTCCTCAGAATGGCCCCGGATGACAACAACAATTATGATTTGTTAAAGAAAGCTTTGTTTCAACATTTTCAGCAGAATGCACAAAATTTTCAGAGCAAATTCCGGGAAGCCAAGAGGCAGGAAGAAGAGTCGTATAAGCAGTATGCTACACGTATGGCTATGTATTTGGAGAAGTGGGGATCACTCAGCGCCTTCGACGAATCGTACGAAGAGCTCCAAGAGATGATTATCGTGGAGCAGTTCAAGGATTCGCTCACACTGATATGAAACTGCTCCTAGCGGAGCACGGGGCCGAAACTCTGGATCAGGTGGTACTGTTTGCTGATCGGTACCAGAGCGCCCAGTCGGAAGTGAACCCGGCTAAAAGGCGCCCACACGATAGTCACACCAAACGAGAGGAGCGCCCCGTCACTGAATCCAAAAAGTACCACCGAAACCTCACACAACAAGGCTTCACAACAACCACAGGACCACTATAGGCAGAAACAGAGCATCTCACCCCATGAACTGGAAGGCGATTGTGTAAGGCGTGCAAAACTGACACGCATTTTTCATTGGAGTGTAAGAGGCATAGAACAGGCCCTTATTGTATCGCATGTCTGCTCACGAGGCTGATAGGGAACCATGACCTCCAGGCATACGAACAAAACCCTAGCCACCCCTCTATTACTGAACAAGTAACCGTTGGTAACCAAACCATACGGTGCTTATATGATTCGGGCTTAGAATATTGAGCTCTAGTTTCCCCATCTTTGGTGACAGCCCACCAATACACTGATGAAACTGTAGAGATACAGGGGCCCGGAAGAGTGTAGAGCCTATGCTTCTTCCAATTGCGGAAATTGGTGTTTCAACCCAGTATGTGTGGGGGAAATCAATGCCACAGTAGTAGACGCCTTAGTCTACCCTCTCATTTTAGGGAAAAAATATGTCTTCCTTGGGGATCCTTCACAGAAACCCAGGTCGACACAAGAGAGAGAGAGAGAGAGAGAACCCAGTTCACGCCCCAGCAGCCCCTGAGTTGTCATCTCTAACCAGCCTGAACATATCGGAGCTGAAGAAGGCACAACGGGCCGATAACACCCTAAAGCTTTGATTTGCTAAGTTGTATGGTAATAACTCCCATACTCCTCAGGTAGCATACAACAAGGAGCAAGGTTGGGTTTATAGACGGGTAGGAAATAAGAGACAATTAGTTGTCCCACTCCCCTATCGCACCCGCCAGGAAATGCATTCAACCCTGTTCCATCCCATTAAAGGTTCGTATGCTCTAGTAGGTCTCCTTGAACTACTTCTGACCAGGGATGTAACACGATATTAGACTTTGTGAGATATTGCCCTGTTCGCCATAACCCGGACACCCAGAAGGACGAAACTACGAAGAAAGAGTTTGAGCAGAGTATCCAACACCCAACATTGGATAACTCGTACCTCAACTCGACAATTCTGTGTAGTAAAGCAGAGTTACGACAAGCGCAGAAGGATGACATTACCCTAGCGCTGTACTCTGAACAGAGTCAGATCAAGGTAACCCATGCTTCAGCTGGAACGATCAGTAGTAGAGGAAGGCACACACCAGGTAAAAGTTCACGCCCGAACTGGGATATTTAATGAAATATCTTAGGTGACGGAGTGTGTCACAAAACGTTTTGTGCATGTACTTTTGCGCCCTTCTCTCTCTCCTTCATCATCCTACTATTTGACATATTTTCTGCTCCTCCATTTTGTGACCAACCGCTCTCATACTTATTTACGTTTCACCATGTGAATCATAGCATGACACAGCTAATTAGCAAGGTCAGCGGATAATACGTTTATCACCTAAGTCATTTAGCCACCTTTGATAGAGACGATCTGTGTTGATCCAAGGTGGTACCGACCACTCCTCATATCAATACGACCCGGCAGAGTACGGAAAGAAAACCATATTGTTTGTCTGAGCTGCCGGCGATCCGTATTTGACGGTCTGGCGGATGCACGAAAACACAGGTGATAATACGTAATCGTTCCCCTGGCCCATCTTTGTATCAATATTACCGATAATCTGTCTGGGGAGACAATATTGTTGGAAAGCATCTAGACAGGAAATAAGTTCACAGATTTGTTTGTGAGTTTGCATAAAGATGCAATCGGAAATATTACTGCCTTATTAGAAAGAGGTCACGCGTTGGAATTTTTAAATTTGATATTTTAAAAGACGCGGGGAACATTATGATTTAACACCCCGACCGATATAGTTCTAAAGAGCTTACCATTGGCTTGATTTGAGAGCCGGAATAGACTTTAACTTTCATTGGCAAGTTGGTCTAAAAGTACAATCTGGGACTCGACCTGAGAAATGGCAATATAATCTAGCAAAATCGGAGACACAGCTCAGACTGCATCGACACGTCAAGCTAGCAATTCAACAGAGCCAGAGAGAAGGATCGAACAAAGGATTCCAAAATTATAAGTGACAGATCGAAGTATTTGGGCAACTTTGAAACTTAAAAGTAAACCCGCATTTTAAAATCCAAAAACTGGAGACCTAAGGAATCAGATCACCCTTCATAAGAGGAATACTAAATTTTCCCAGACCAAGTGATTCGAAAGCATCTAACCTAAGTTGCTGTTTCCATTCTAACTGTGCCAGGAGATTGTAGATCCCATTTGGGGTAAGTTGTGAACATATATTTTAAAATGTGAAATTTGCTTTTTTATTTTTACCCAAAGTTCATGGTACGAAGCTGCAAGACTCAGTTTCTATGCCACTAGTTGTGAGTTAAAAGCAGGGAATCAGCACTAACCGCCTACATTGGACGAATTATGTGGAGAAGGGCCCTCATCACAGAAGTTGACGAAACCACGGCTTTATACCAGCTAAGTTCTTGTAAAAGGAACCAGCAAAAGGGCAATTGTTTTTATCAATCCTCAAACCAAGTCTCAGTGAAGACAATTTTATTTACATCTAAAATTCACCATCATTCCATCGCTATTTTAACCTGTTAAGACTAATCGATTATTAAATTTGTTACATGTTATTTTAAAACAAAACAATCATATTTGATTCAGTTATTATAGGTATGAAAGCAAACGTATGAGCAAGACTCTTTAATATATATACATCTAGACATATATTTACATCTATAGAGCAAATACTTATAACAGAATTTCGCTGGATTTACACCAGCTGGGGGCTTGAACGGGCTAAAACCATTGCTTAATTCTTCACAAAAGGCGACGGATCAGATATAAGTTAATTGTGCTCTGCCCGATGCAGCATTGTTCTTGACTTCTGAAAACATCTTGTGAACACTTCCTTGAGATATAAGCGTCATTATCCTTCTATCAACAACTCTGCCAAGAGTAATCTTGTGTGAAGGTAGACACATTTGAAGACCCATATTAGATACTCTTAAGTGTTGGCCACTGGCAGACCACTACTGCAGAGCTAAAGGGAGGCAATCCGTGACAAGGGGTGTAAAGGTTCTGGGGTGTTTAGTTAGATACTTAATTGACTTTCATTTGTTATGTTTTTTTTTAAATTAATGAAAAAAAAAATATCCCGTTCAACGTCTGATGGGTTATAATTAGGATATATATTGTTTTCAATTCCAAATAATATGAACAACTGCCGACATGAGAAAGTGGCATCACATTTGTCAAATCAATGTAAATAGGGACAATCGCAATTGTGCTTATACGTTAAATAAATAGAAAAAAAAACCAAAAAAAAAAACCAAACAAAATCAAGAAGAAACTATGAACAAGAATAATATTAAAGTGGAGGGTGTAAAGGCCTGGTAGTTCTAGTTATATAACGGACTTTAACAGATATTTAATTGACTTTCATCTGTTTAAAGTCACATGCATTGTAAGAACAGCATAAGACCTTTATACATTCCCAGCCACTATATATTAACATGTGTTCGTGTTAAATATTGTTTGACTATATTATGCAGTTCCCTAGGTCTGTCTATTCTCAACACCTCTTCTATATTTATAAGTAAGTTGGATGCTTGCAAATAATCTAATATTGGTATTCTCATTTGGTCATACCTCTTACATTTTAACAAGAAATGTTCTATATTATTGTCTTGAAGACATCCTGCACAGTAAGGTTCTTCTATTCTGAAATAGCCTTTTCCCAGCTGTAGTCTGAGAAGTTTCTTATTACTGGGAATTTTCAATTCCCTAGATATCTGACATTTTCTTGTTGGAGCCTTGAACATCTTATATGCATGTCTTCCTTTCAGATTTTTATCCCACTCTGCTTTCCATTCATCTGTTATTAAATCTTTAATTAAGCTCTTAATCTCTGATTTACTCATCCCTACATTTATTAGATTTTTATCAGATCTACCTTTCTTGGCTTCTTTATCTGCCTTTTCATTTCCTTCTATGCCAACATGTGAAGGTATCCAAGCAATTAAGACTGAACATCCTCTGGAATATAAGTATGTAGTAGCCAGAAATATCTATTCTGCTATATCAGGTCTACTATATTCTCGTAAGTTTCTAAGTGCTTTAATTGTTGAAAGAGAGTCAGTTAAAACTGTTAATTTTTTAGGAGGGTTATTAGAGAATATTTCTAGTGCTTTTAGTATTGCCACCATCTCTGCAGTGAAAATAGATGTATTTTCCATGATGCTATATTCTTTTGCCATTTTCCATATTGGAATATATATTCCTATCCCCAATTTGCCATCCTCTCCCTTGGATCCATCTGTGTATACAGTAATGTTGTCTTTTGATATTTGTTGTATATATTTATTGGCTGTGTTTTTAATATTTTCTATATTATTTGTTTTCTTAAGTATTTCTGCTAGGTAGTAGTCCGTGTCTGGTTTCTTGATCTCCCAGGGCGGAATCACTGGCTTGTATTCACAACTGTTATTAATTGATGTAATTAATGTACCCAGATGGACAACTTCCTCCATACACTTCCTCCCTGTAGGGTAGGCCTATCTAGTGGTATTCATTGGCTTGGCCTGAGTTGTTAGTTGGCATCTGGTAAAAGCTGTATGTGCTGGGTGAGACTTATCTAACATAACTCTGTTCATGTAATTTAGTCTTAACTCCTTTCTCCGTAATTCTAAGGGTATGATTATAATAACATCATCAGACTTCCACCATCCCAATTACTATATGTTAACTTTTATTCTTGTTAAATACTGTTTGACTATACTATGCAGTTCCCTAGGTCTGTCTATTCTAAACTCCTCTACTATATTTATGGGTAAATTATAAGCCTGCAAATAATCTAATATTGGGACTCTTAGTTGTTTATACATTACATTTTAACAAGATATTCGTAACCCTACCACTGTTTCGACTTTTTTCAAGAGTAATAATATAGGAAAAAATTGCGGCCCTGCGTTAAAAAAAAAACAACTTGTGTTAAAAAAAAACAACAAAAAACTAACATCAAAATTCCAATCTACCGGATATTACTCCGTGTCCGAATTCTTAATAAGACGTAACGACATGGACGATTATTCGGCCGACGTTTCAATAGACATTTGGGCTAAGATTTATTCGTGTCCTCTTCGATTGTCCTTCAACCCGTTTTGTTTGGGTTAACTAAAACGATTTCTAAATACGTAAATATTTTTAAACTTTGACCTTTAAAAATATCTCTTTGTTCCCGGCATTCAATCCACTTGTAAAACATCCCTTGCAGCATTGGGCATCAGGGGTGCGGGGTATCCAAATAGACATGTTATAAGTAAGTATGAGGATGTTACGTTTAAGCAATTCTTGTCGTTGCAAACTTGAATAAGGTTACCTTTGCATGAAATTAAATTATTAATGGCAGTGCATCACGAATTAGGCTACCTTACTTGATTTTAAGAACTAGTGAAGCAAGTGAACAGTATAAGTCAAGAATATGGACTCGACATTAATATTGAGAAAACAAAAACTATGATAATTTGCAAAACAGACGATAAACCCACATTAAAGATAAGCGTAAATGGGAAAATCCTGGAACAAGTCAAGAGCTACGTATATCTTGGTCATATAATAACAGAAGATGGCAGATGTGAAACAGAAATCAAGAAGAGAATAGGAATGGCCAAAGCTACATTCAACAACATGAAACATATAGGCCTACTGACATCTAAACAGTTATCTCACAAATTAAAACTGAGAATCATAAAGTGTTATATATATTCTGCATTTCTGTATGGTGCAGAAACATGGACGATGAATAAGCATTTGGAAGAAAGAATTGAGGCTCTTGAAATATGCTAGAAGAATGGGGCGTATCTCGTGGAAAGAGAAGAAAACAAATAAGGAGGTCCTAGAAAATCTAGGTATAAAAAGAGAACTAATGAGGGAGATCAAAGTTCGGCAGCTAAAATACTTTGGCCACATAAAAAGGCATAACACCCTGCTTCTTCTTCTTCTTCTTCCATCCTTAGCCACCAACCGGCAAAGCAGTATGTGGCCAGTACGCCTAGTGGCGTCTTAGGGCAACAACAAATTGATCAATCTATCGCTGTTTCCACCACGCCTAGTGGCGTCTTTGTGGAACAGAAACAGACCAAACAATCTATCGTTGTTTCCGTAATCAGATTGGTTGGCAAGCAGGTGATCAGCCCACTGTGCGAAGTTTTTACGGGATGGGGTAAACAGCCCCATGCCCAACCCTCCTTAGTCGCTTTTTACGACATGCGTGGTAGGGTGCAGTGTTACTATTCTTTGCTCCCCTTTCGGGCCCCGGCAACACACGGGTGATAACACCCTGCAGAAGACCATAATAGAAGGGAGAGGTGAAGGCAAACGTGCAAGGGGAAGACAGCGCTATAAGTGGGAAGATAACATCAAGAGATGGACAGGAAAGAGTCTTTCAGAGTGCACCACCAAGACAAGAGACAGAAGACGTTGGAGATCCATTACAGCCAACATTCGTTGTGGAGATGGCAGCTGATGATGATGACTTGATTTTGAATCGCTGACTGCTGGGTGTGATAAATAGGCCTATAGTGACACAGCAGCAGGTAAAAATGTGGAATGAGGCCTATGGAGTTCTTGGAAAAAGGCATGACCAACCTAGCACAACAGGTGAATAACAACAGAAGTTACCGAAGAAGACAAGAGTAATAAGGCAGTTTTCAACAAGAGCAAAACCAAAAATTACTGATCTAAGACCTGTGAAATATGTGTAGCCTATCTAGAAGTTGGGGCCTAATCCTAATAATAAGTAGTCAAACCAAAGAGGCAAAAGAAAATATGTTGTTAAGTTTTCAAGATAGAGGAACCTACAACCAATAAAATATGAAAGATCTTTACAAAATTGAAGCTAACGGGGACGTATAAGCAGATCAAGGTGATTATCAAAGCCATGAATGGAAAATTGCTGAGCGTTGTAAAAATCGGGATGAAGAGACGGACAGAGCACGTTAAAAAACCCAAGCAGACACTAGAACAGAAAGAATTTCAAGCAAATTGTGAAAATGCAGATAAAGATGAAATAAAGTGTAGGAGTTAGTAGTGAATTTAAGAATGGAGGTAAGCAATAAATAAAGTATAGGATTTTGGTAAATCAAATAAGGAATAAATAAAGTAGGCCTATAGGAGTAAAAAATTTTTTGGGAAAAATTGATAATGAAAAATATCCCGTTAAATCACCAAATTGTTATAATTAGAATATATAGTGTTTGTAAGTCCACATGATATGTTCAATTGCTGATATAAAAAAGTAGCATCATATTTCCTGACCAGTTATTGTAAATAAAGGAGATGAAAATTACAAAATACTGGTATTGTGTGTCTGTTTATTACTCTTTGAACAGCTTATTTGCATGTGTTCCTTTCAGATTTTTATCCCACTCTGCTGTCTGTCCATTCATCTGTTATTACTTCTCTAATTAAGCTTTTAATCTCATTTTTACTCACCCCTATATTTACTGGATTGTAAGTAAACCGTGCTAATGCAAATAAAGAAGAGATGAAATACAGGTATTACAAAGAAAATGATAATTTAAATATGGAAGAAAGACTATAGGAGTAACAATGGAAATGTTATTAAAGAAGAATTACAATTACTAGGAGTAAACTGTGGTAATGTATATAAAAAGGTAAAGGATTCCGTTACACCCGCCCATTGAGGCATATTGGGAATATGGTGTTAGGCCCATATTTTCTCGACCATCGGCACAATAGGGGTGATGTGGTCAGCATCACGCCGGCCATCTTAACCTTCCCAGAGTTTCTCTGGTACCCAATTCATGAGGCTGGGTTGACCTCAGAGCTGTTTGCGGTTTAAAAAATCCCACCTCAACTGGGGATTGAACCATGGACCACCGAGCTAGGAAGCCAGTGAACTAACTACTGTGCTACCGCAACTAATGTATATAAGGAAGAAATAAATTATACAGCAAAATAGTCATCATACACCGATCAAGAAAAATCATCATGAACATATGAAACAATTATCATACACAGATAAAATAGTAAGCAAAGACAGATAAAATGATAAACTCTCAATTTAGTCATGATACACGGTCAAAATAGACATGATGCGCCAGAGCTGGCCCTAAGTGCAAGGTTCAACTCAAAAAAGAAGAACAATGTTCAATTTATTGTCATGAAAAGGAGGACACTTTAATGAAAAAGTAGGACATTTATTTCAATAAATAAATGACGGTGAAACATATTTTTTTACATATCAAACAATAAGTTCATTAAATCACCTCGATTTTGTGTTTATTAATATATTTCTGGAAAACAGAAGCTAAGTCTCCCAGGTTAAAGGCAATATATAGTGAACAGTACAGTCAGCTGGACAAGGAAGTAAAATGTCAAACCCGTGCTAACAAAAGGACATTTCTGGATGACCTTGCAAGACAGGCAGAAGAGGCAGCACTGAGAAATGAACAAAGCACAGTTTATAAAATAACTAAAACTATCAGTGGAAAACGAGGTGCAAACAACATAACGTTAGTAAGAGACAAGCAAGGAAATCTCATCACCACAGCACAGGGGCAGGAAACAAGATGGGCAGAGCACTTCAGAGAAACCCTGAACAAAGAACCACCAGAGACTCAGCTGAATGTTCCTGAGGCTGAAAGTGACTTATAGCACGTTTCACTAGCTTTGCCCAACTTCAAATGTAATTATCTGATTAACCGTCGAACGTATTAATGCCATTTTTTGCATACGATGTTATATTGGGTTAGACCCAACAAATATATACTTTATATCTGTGCATCTTGTCCAGTTCCCATAAACGGATGAAATCCTTTGATCTTTGTCGGCATACTAATTATTGTGTATCGAAGAAAGAAATTTTACCACTTCAGTCACAGATTCTGTGAATTGAATAGGCATAGGCGTGTCTACTATTACAATAATGTGGCCATCACGTTTGCATATGAATGCCTGTTGAAGATGATTTCTTAAATGATCTGCATGGGAGATACTCGTGACATTGTTTGTCATTGACATTTAATTCGCTACCAAACTGGACCTTCATTGATCTAATTATTTCAATGGGTATCACCTCTTTGCGGTTCATAAATATCATAATGGAACGTTGCTCCTCTAATCTGCTTGTAAATAATGGTAAGGTCATCTTTAAAGAAATTAAACTTCATCCGAATCATAATCAGATGTCTCTGAGAAATTGATAATCAATCTCGGCTGAATGAAGGACAAACCATCATTCTTCCAATATTCCCCTTCCTCTTGTAACACATGGTTCTCACATTTCTTCCAATAATCCCTGGCTATATTGGAGATGGCGGCTTTTGTAAGTATTTCAACATCTTTTAATTTGAACGTTCTATTTTCTGTTGCTACCTGTTTCCTTAATTTTAGCCCAGACTAATTCTATTGGGTTTAAGTGCGAATGGTAAGGAGGCAATCTTAACATCTGTGACCATGTTCATGGATTGCCTTGTCTATGTGAAATATCTTTGTATGCTATGTATTTTTTACAATTCCAAGTAATTCAGGCTTCAGGGACATTTCGTTGAATGGAATGTCGTTTTTGGTCAGCCAAATCTTTATTACATCTTTAGTACTTGATGAATTAGGAACTTTATCTTCTGGTGCCATAACGTTGTGATATGAAGCATTGTCCATTGTCAAACACGACGGTCTATCCAAGGAAGGAAGTACATGATTCACAATCCAATCTTGAAATATTCATCTCTGTATGATAATCCCTATTATCTCTGGATTTTGAAACAAATGTGAGTTCAGTATTATTTAGAAGCCCATGATGGCTGCTTCCTGCATGTGCAATTATTAGGCGCTCTCCTTTGCTGCTTGATACTAGTCTCTTAGTTGTCCCATCAGATGATTGCCATTCTCGTTCATTACTGTTGTGCGCATTGATCCAAGTTTCATCTAAATACACAAAATCATAACAATCTCTTCTCAATTCTCTGACCTCGCGTAAATATTTGCTTCTCATTGAAACTTTATGAGGCTTCTCACAAATAAAGTTTCTACCACCAACATATTTTCTAAAATTGAATCCCAAACCCCTAATAGTCCTCCATAGCGTAGATTTGGAAATATCAATGTCATTATTCTTTCTTAACCAAATTTTCAATTTCCTTAAAGTCACTGCCTCATTATTGTGAAAAATATTGCAAATTTCTTTGCGGATCAATTCTCTGTCAAAATTATCCACCACTCTTGGCCTATTTTTCGTGTGTAAAACACTGGAATTAAAAATTTCAGATGTCGTTATCCAGCGGTGCAATGATCGTTTGCTTATCCCCATGGCATGAATAGTCCTCTCTTGTGGGTTTGAAATAGAATGACATAGTTTTCCTCGAGTAGCTTCATTGCAGAAATACTTAAAAATCCTATTTGTGATTTGCTGTAATGTCATAAAATGTACTCGCAGACTCATTTTTCCTACTTAACCAAACAATACTTTTTGTAGACACGCCACTGATTGACAATGTGTGCGTAACACCGGAAATAAATTGTTTTATGTTCAAGAAGTGCAATTTCACGCAATTTCACACTAAAATCATGCCAATTGCTTGATAAACCAAAAATGTGCAAATGAGGTCGTATAATTTACTGTAGACATTTCAATATGTGTGCGTGTGATGTGTGTTGGCAAGTAGGATTTTATATTATATCGCAAAGAAACGAAAATTGAAACCAATGGCCCCATTTTAATGAAAAATTTAATTCATAGGGTCTATACCATTTCAAATTCACACACAAAATTTCACTTATATGCGTTATATATTCGCTGAGATATAGCATTTTGAAGTTGGGCAAAGCTAGTGAAGACATTCCACGAAAAGAAGAAATCATCACAGCTATGGGGTCCAAATGGGGCAGTGATGCGCAATACAAGACTCAACATGTCTCTTAGCCTCTCCTGCCCAAGTCTACCTCACCTACTCGTGGTGGACCCCGTTATACCCAGTAATCTTGCCGAAGGTTGGGTATCAACCCCAGCGGGAGGCAAGATGGGACAGCAAACGAGGTAAAGGCAAAATCAAATCCCCCAGCCAGAGGGGGAGGCATGAGCACACTCTGCCTTAAGAAACAGGTGCTGAAGTCAGATGTACCAGGCCAGGAGGCGCACCAGCAACCATGGTACCATGCAACCCGCTTTGGTTTAATATGTCTACACAACAGATGTCAAAAAATTATCGTTATGGTGCTCGCCCTGTGAAGTCCCTCCAGGCAGGAGCAGTGCCGGATTCTGAGCCTCGACAGAATCCACCCTCAGCTACTGGAGGTCTCCTTAGTCCGCCAAATGGAGCCAGGAGGCGGAAGGAGAAAGTAACTGGCCAACCAGATAAGACGACGGCCCCTCTGAATGTCATGCATTGGAATGCAGAGGGAGTCAACAACAAAAAGACTGAACTAGAGAATACCCTATTTCGGAAAGAAATTAGCATATGCTGCATACAAGAAACCCACCTACAGGAAGGAAAACATTTTAAGATACGGGGCTATCAATGCTTCAGAGTTGACAGAAAAGATCGGAAGAAGGGTGGCATACTAACACTGATAAGGAATAACCTCAACGCTATAGAATCCAAGACATATAAAGAAGGTGCAGAATACCAAGTAATCCATCTAAAACATAACACTCTGGAACTGGATCTCCTAAACTTCTACTGCCCCAATGACATACCACTGAACATGACTAGCATAGATGTCCCCATTGGCAACTTCATAGCGGTGGGAGACTTCAACAGCCATTCCCAAAGCTGGGGATACAACCAGCTAGATAGAAGGGGCGAAGAGATAGAAAACTGGCAAGACGACAATAACCTAACCCTTCTAAAACAACCCTAATGATCCTCCAACCTTTTACTCCAGAAGATGGCATAGCACCTCTACTCCAGACCTGGCATTCTGCACACCTGATTTGGCTGGGATAGTGGAAAGGGAAATAGGAGAACAACTCGGTGGAAGTGATCATCGTCCTGTATTCATCAAAATTAATAGAACAATTAATACAAGTCCAAGTCAGCCAAGATGGAATTATAAAAAAGCAAATTGGTCCATTTATCAACACAGAGCAAATCTGCTTACAAAAGATATTAAGGTACTAGACAGAGACATTAACAGAGTCATCTGGGATTTTAATAATGGAGTACTCAAGGCAGCAAAGGAGACAATACCGAGAGGAGCGAGGAAGAACTATGTACCATATTGGTCCAACACACTACAAAACCTACATGAAGATATGAATGAAGCAAGGCACACTGCAGAGGTACAACCATCCCAACAGAACCATATCATGCTACAAAAGGCAAAAGCAAAATTCATTAAAGGAAAGCTAGAAGCCCAGAGGAGAAGCTGGAGGGAAAAAACATATAAACTAAACCTTGAAAAGGAAGGGAGAAAGTTGTGGAAACTCACTAAACAATTGAATGACGATAACAATTCTCAACGACAAACCATTACACTAGACGATGCAGGGAAACTATATACCGGCAAACAAGCAGCAGACATATTTGCGGAATCCTACAGAAATGAAAGTAACATCTCCGTCAATTTACGCAGACAACGAGACATTCGTCAAGAAATAATCCACACTAGAACTAATGGAAACAGTCCGGACGTTATGTCCAAACCTTTCAATATGGACGAGTTAAAAACAGCCGTGTGGAAACTTAAAGACAGGAAATCACCAGGCCCGGATGGTATAACCAACGAAATGCTAAAACACCTAGGATATACAGCAATGAGCAAACTGTTGCAAATATACAACTACAGTTGGATGACAGGCAGTGTGCCACAGATATGGAGAGAGGCGCTCATGTGTCCCATCATAAAGAAAGGAAGAGACAACAGGAGGGCCACCGGCTACAGACCAGTGAGCCTAACAGGCTGTGTATGTAAGACAATGGAGAGGATGGTCAACAGAAGATTGAAATGGTACTTGGAATCCGAGAAAATTTTAGTGCCAGAACAAGCAGGGTTTAGAGAGTGCAGCAGCACAGAAGACCAAATCACATACCTGTCACAGATCGTTGAAGATGCCTTCCAAGAAAAGAGAAAAGTCTTTACCCTATGGATAGATCTCCAAAAAGCTTTTGACAAAGTATGGAAAGACGGGTTAATAGTAAAACTGCAAAGGAACGGAATCAAGGGTAATATGAGAAAATGGATCCAGTCGTTCCTACACAATCGGAAAGCAAGAGTCACTATGGAAGGTCACAACAGCAAGAAAATCCTCCTAAAACATGGAGTTCCTCAAGGCTCAGTATTGTCTCCCACCCTGTTCCTTGTATTCATCAATGACCTCATCCACGATCTGCCACAAGGTGTGAGAGCTGCCCTATACGCTGACGACTTGGTGGTGTGGTGTGTAGAAGAACATCTAACTATCGCTAATAAGCGAATACAAAGGGCAGCAGACAACATAGCAGCATGGGCAGAGAAATGGATGGTGCAGATCAACGCTGAAAAATCATCAACAACACTTTTCACGCTCTCCAACAAAGACAAAGCAGGAGAGATACGACTTGGAAATATACATGTCCAAACAGATGAGGAACCGGTGTACTTGGGCATTACATTAGATAAGAGAATGACATGGAGGCACCACATCAAGAGAACAGAGGCTAAAGCGAGAAGAAAACTTTCCATACTGAGGAAAATAGCTGGATCAAGTTGGGGAGCTAACGAAACAACACTAAAGAAAGTGTATACAGGTGCAATAAGACCTATATTAGAGTACGGATCAGCAGCATGGTCTACAGCAGCCAAATCACACCTACAAGCCTTAGATAAAGTACAAAATCAAGCGCTTAGGTTGATCACGGGTGCCATGAAGACCACACCAATAAATGAAATGGAAAAAATCACAGGCATTCCACCTTTATTATACAGACGAGACACTAAGACCCTGATCCAAGCAGAAAAGTACAAGAACATGCCCGCACATCCAATGAAAACTAGATTTGGAGATTTAGCCAGTGGGAGGTTGAAGAGAAGCAGTTTTGTGCATCGGTCCAAAAAACTAATTAGAACATACAAGGATGAACTACCAGACATCACTAAGGAAATAACTCCCACACTCCTCCAAACCCCATGGGAACAACATCAAAATTTCAGTATTAAGACCTCCATAACTACCACCTGCCCCATGGGAGAGCTAAATACTCTCCAAAGGAAAATAGCAGCATGTGACATGATTGAAGAACTATACCCCAGAGAAGCATGGATCCAAGTATATACTGATGGATCTGCAACCAGAGCAGTGAAGAACGGAGGCGCAGGAGTTTATGTGGTCTATCCAGACAAAGAAAATGAATCCACCTGTTCACCTACTGGAATATTCTGTTCAAACTATGCTGCTGAAGTACAGGCCATAAGCATTGCTGCAGGAATAATAAATAACACAATAAGCCAATGTCAGCAGGTTGTATTCCTTACCGATGCAATGTCAGTTCTGCAAGCCCTCAACAGTGATAAACTGCCAGAATTAAACAAAGTCCTATGCGAAGTAAATATCAAAAGAAGGGTAGTGCTACAGTGGATACCATCACACTGTGGCATACCAGGAAATGAGAGAGCAGATATGTTAGCAAAAGAGGGAGCAACACAGGAACAAAAAGAACAAACAATCACATTCCAGGAAAAGAAGACCCTTATCAAGGCCATCAGGAAAATTGATCAACAAAGAGACAACTATCAATATCTTGATCGAGCAAAACAGGTGATCCTGTTCCGTATGAGAACAGGACACAACAGACTGAACAGTCACTTATACAGACTGAGATTGGTCCCATCACCCCTATGTACGTGTGGACAGGCAGCACAGACAGCCGGACACATCCTGCAAGACTGCCACATGCTTAGTCAATTGCGAACTGAACATTGGCCCACAGAGACGCACATCCACACAAAGCTGTTTGGGAGTCTTGAAGAACTTTCAACCACAGCAACATACATCCAGAAAACCGGACTTCTTGTGTAGACATTTCTAAACAACAGCGAACGAGAAGAAGAAGAAGAAGATCACAGCTATCAAAGGGTTAACAAATGGAAAAGCGCCTGGTCACGACAATCTAAATGCTGAGTTATTCAAGGCAGACCCTGCACTAGCAGCAGAACTATTAGAACCACTTTTTGCACAAGTCTGGGAAACTGAGACAACACCAACAGAGTGGAGTAAAGGAATAATTGTCAAATTGCCCAAGAAGGGCGACCTTGCAAACTGCAACAACTGGAGAGGAATTACTCTCCTCTCAGTTCCCAGCAAAATACTAGGCAGGATAATCATCCAGAGAATTTCAAAAGCAGTTGACCATAAACTGAGGAAAGAACAAGCGGGCTTTAGAAAGAACAGAAGATGTGCAGATCATATATTTACCCTCAGGAACATTATAGAGCAGTGTTCAGAATGGCAGAGACAGCTGTACATTAACTTTGTTGATTTTGAAAAGGCTTTCGACAGCATACACAGGGACAGCCTATGGAAAATTCTTAGGGCTTATGGAATTCCCAGCCGCATTGTTTCCATCATTCAAAGCCTCTATTCTAACTTTACGTGCAGTGTTGGATTGAGTAATGTAACTTTCGAAGTGAAAACAGGAATATGACAGGGATGCCCCCTGTCAACAACATTATTTTTGACAGCCATAGATTGGGTGATGCGCCAGACAACAGAGGGCAGTCCAAGAGGAATTAGATGGACAACGTTTTCTACACTGGAAGACCTGGAATATGCAGATGACATTGCACTACTCGCGCATTCACATCAACACATTCAAGACAAAACTGATAGACTGAATAAGTATGGCCAGCAGGTTGGCCTGAATATCAATCTGAAGAAGACAGAGGTCATGACACTAAATGTGGGCAATCCTGAGCCAATAACAGTAAGGAACCAGAAGTTAGAACAGACAGACACATTTACTTACCTAGGATGCATAGTAACACCTGACGGCAGAACAAGCAAGGACATTAAAAACAGAATGAATAAAGCGAGAACAGCCTTTGCTATTCTCAACAACATTTGGAAGTCTTCCCAGTACAGCACAAACACCAAATTAAGACTTTATGAGAGCTGTGTACTTTCTGTGCTTCTCTATGGTGCAGAATGTTGGAGAGTAATAGAGAAGGAAATGTCGAAACTGTCCTCCTTCCACACAATCTGCCTAAGGAAAATTCTCCGAATCTTTTGGCCAAACACCATCAGCAACCAAGAACTACTTATTCGGAGTAACCAGGAGGACATGCACACCATCATAGCTGGCAGACGCTGGAGTTGGGTTGGCCACGTCCTCAGAAGGGACCCTGATACCATCACAAGAATAGCTATGCTATGGACCCCCGAGGGAAAGCGAAAGAGAGGCCGACCAAAAACAACTTGGCGGAGAACTGTGGAAGCTGAGATGCAAAGAATGAACCAGAGCTGGGGCACTGTACGAAGGATGGCCGCCGAACGAGCAAAGTGGAATCAATTTGTTGCTGCCCTACAAGACGCCACCAGGCGTGATGGCCGCTGACTGCTTTGGCGGTTAAGGATCAAAGAAGAAGAAGAATATATTTCTGAGGATAAAAATTTTTTGTTAACAAAGCTAGATTACTTCTTGAATATACATAGAAACATGTTGTTATCTTCTATAGTACGCCCAGTTCCACATAACACTTTGTTACGATTATCCCAAGTACATGCAGTACATTTATCTGAGGAAGTCATATTTTATACAAGTGTTTTGGTTAGATATTTTGAATATGTTTCTGTATTCTGCACGTTAATTAATTTGTATGGTAAACCACCAACTTTCAATTGAAAATACTGAATAACTATTTAAAATATTTTTCCCGAGACGTGTTTGTTCATATCAGTGGGAACTCGGTAATGAGCAACGCTGTTGTCTTCCAGTCTTTCAAAAAGTGTATCAATTAAGTGCTTTGATGCAGGCGCACACAAATTTGTTGGCAATTTCTGAATCATGGAAAGCATTTTGAAATACATTCCGCTGATTTGAAACTACTGTGATGTTTCACAGTGTGAAAAGCTTTGTCAGTTCATTTTGCCATTTTGCAAAAGTTGTGTAATAAACAGATAATGTCATTAACTTATGCTTAATTAAATATTAAAATTATTTGTAACATGCAATAGACGATGAGGTTTTAACTGACCAAACCTAGTACCATGGTAAAGGTCATCCTGTGGAATTTCAGAACCCGATTTGGGCCATTCTGGTGAGGCCCCCCTGGACTTAAAATTAGTTTTGTTGAAATGCGTTTTTATGTCAACATATGGCAAATAAATATAGTTTTTTTTTTAAAAAGCCAATGATATTTGCACATATTTTTGATGCTTAATGTGAAATAAACTTGGTTCTTTAAAGTTTTTTTTTTTCCAAAGCTGGGGTTGGGAACCCGAGTGCGGGTACAAAAAGCTTTTCAAATCTGGCCATCTGGTAACCCTAACTCCCGCCCCAACTGTGCAGCACTGTAATCCTATTGAGTTATATCACATTGTGATTTCTTCACGTGATGTTCATTATAGTATTCTACAAAAAACATAATGCATTTATGTTTATCAAATCTTATTGCCGGTAATTTTTTTCTGAGTTCATTATGAATTTCAGACGGGCACTGTTTTTTTTAACAAGGAATAATAAAGACAAATTTGGACAACAATTAGTTTCACATTAAGAAATCATTTTTTACTTTGAAACTTTGTTTCATTTTTATTGTTCTTTTAAAATTGTAATGTTATTATTGTTTTGTTTATTATATTATTTGTTTTTGTAATTTTGGCGCCTCCCGTGAGTCGGTCGCACCATTTGCATTGCCCAAGAGCCGGCACAGTCAATAATAGCCTTGCTACACAGGCAAATAGTTCTGATACACATAGACATGATACACAGACAAAATAGTCTTGCTTCACAGGCAAATAGTTCTGAGACACAGACATAATAGATATGATACACTGACTAAATAGCCTTGCTGCACCAGCAAAACAGTTCTGATACACAGACAAAAATAGTCACGATACAAAGAAAATGTGAGATCGTTCTCTTTTCAATAAAATAAACAGTACAGGAGTCAGAAATGTTGATATCATTATGTAGATATATGTATGAGAGAGACTGCAGTAAGATAGTAAAACAAGGATATCATTTGTAAATAAATATAGGACACACTGCACAAGACTGTAAAACAAGGATATCATCATGGAAATATAAATATGAGAGCGGTTGCAGTAAAACAAGAATCTCATCATGGAAATATATATATATATATATATATATATATATATATATATATATATATATATATATATATATATATATATATATATATATATATATATATATATATATATATATGGGCACAGCGGATTGATCACCCGCTTGCCAGTCACACTGATTACGGAAACAACAATTAATATTCTGTTGTACCAATAAACGCCTTTAGGCGTAACGGAACAACGGATAATTTCTTGTTGCCCTAAGACGCCAGCTAGGCGTAATGGCCACAGACTGCTTGGTCGGTCGATGGCTAAGGACGGAAGAAGAAAGAAGAAGATATATATATATATATATATATATATATATATATATATATGGTAATGTTCACCTTTAGCCCCACCGATGTCCTATTGTAACTTTTCGTTTACTTTGTACTTGGAATCAGAGTTTTCAAGTAAGGAAACATTCGTACGAAATACGAATAGCATAAATGATGTTCCTCCGGTAATCACGACAGTAAATAATTATAATCACAACGTTACAAAATTAATAAATAAATATAATTAATTTGTTTGTAAGATAATGACATGTATTGACTTTAAAACATACAGAAATATTTTAAGCTACCTGTTAGCTCCCCAAGGAGCAGAGGTCTTCAACAAACGCGTGCCAAATCCTCCTGTCAGATGCCTTTCGCGCGAGGTCTTTCCACGAATTCCTCTTCTTTTTCAGTTCTGTATCTAGTTATCTTGTCTGTGTGTGTGTTTCTTTTTTTTTTTTTTGGTTTACCTCTGACTCTCTTTAATAATTATAATAAAAGTGTGATTATATATATAAATATATGTATAAAACACTGTGATTATAATGATTAAAGAGCATATATATATATATATAAAGGTAAAGGTAGTCCCATAGCAGATACTGCCGTAGGAGAATGAACTGTTAGAGACTTCACTATACTAGGTCCAGGATCAAGAGGTGGGGTGACCAGTTCCCTTCCTCAATACTTTTCCTTCCCTAACTCAAGAGCAAAGTCAGGTATCCATTTACAGCTGGTAGACTGGAGCGCGATGATACCATGAATCGAACCCATCACCTTAGCCTCGAGAAGTACGCGGCACAAACAAGTATGCTGCAGCGACAGAAACGCAAAATTCATATTGTTTCCCCGCATTAAATCTTGATTAAAAAGTCGATATGGATATCGTACGAATGTTTGCTTAAAGTCGATGTACAAAGTAAACGAAAAGTTACAATAGGACATCGGTGGGGCTAAAGGCGAACATTACCTATATATATATATATATATATATATATATATATATATATATATATATATATATATATATATATATATATATATATATATATATATATATATATATATATATATATATATATATATATATATATATATATATATATATATATATATATATATATATATATATATATATATATACGAGGGACGGTCAAAAAGTAATGCCTCGTAATTTTTAATTTCATTCAATAGGCAAGAAAACAGATAAAATTCACATTGAAATGTAGCCCCAAGTCTTCACTTCAAAAATTTATTTCTCAATGTAGCCTCCGTTATTTGTTACAGTTTTTGTCCATCTTCTCACAAGGGCATGTATACCCGCACGGTAAAAATTTGTGTCCTTTTTCCTAAACCACTGGCGTACGGTGCGTTTAAGGGTCTCGGTGTCCTCAAATTGATGTCCGCGAAGATCTTCTTCAGTGGTCCAAACAGATGGAAGTCAGAAGGTGCAAGATTGGGATTGTAAGGGGGATGTGGTAATAATGTCCAGCCAAATTCTGCAATCGCATCAATGGTGCGTTTAGCGGTGTGTGGCGTGGCATTATCGTGCAACAGTAGTGCAGTTCTCTGATCTTTTAATGGGTAAAGTCGACGAAGACGACCTCTAAGCTTCTTCAAAGTTTCAATGTAACGGTCTGCATTCACCGGTCTGCATTCACCGTGTTTCCCTGTTCCAAGAAGTCGAGAAGAATCACACCCTTCTCATCCCAAAACACGGAGGCCATAACTTTCCCTACAGATGGTGAACTTTTGAACTTCTTTCTTGTCGGCGATGTTGTGTGATGCCATTCCATTGACTGCCTCTTGGATTCTGGTTCCAAAAAATGAACCCAAGTCTCATCACCTGTCACAATATTCGATAAAAACTCTTCTTCTTCAGTTTCGTAACGGTGCAGGAGGTTGATGGCTATGGTTTTCCTTGTTTCTTTATGTCTGTCTGTCAACATTGTGGGTACCCACCGTGCACAAACTTTTGAATAACCGAGGTCTTTAATGATGTTCTGGACACTGCCTTTACTAATGGACAACATGGAAGAAAGCTCATCCAGTGTTACCCGACGGTCACCACGAATGATGCCATCAACTCGATGAATGTTGTGTGGAGTCACTGCTGTAGATAGACGGCCAGTCCGCTTTGCGTCAGCCATTGAGGATTGATCTACTTCAGCTTCGTCACAACGATGTACCCATTGTCGGACAGTGCTAACATCCACTGTTGAATCTCCATAAACATTCTTCAAACGTTCGTGGATGCGAATTGGAGTCTCGCCTTCAGCATTGAGGAATTCTATGACATAACGTTGTTTTAACCAAACGTCTTTGGCAGCCATTTTTAAACTGTTACAGTGGTGACACCTGTTACTGAAACAGGTTGGTAATGCTATACAGTGCAGAAGAGTGTTTGAGGAATCCTGCTAAATTTACAAATCGCACACCGATGCAGTATTTACATACATAAAAAATAGGAGGCATTACTTTTTGACCTTCCCTCATATATATATATATATGTATGTATGTATATATATGTGTATATATATATATATATATATATATATATATATATATATATATATAAAAAAATAAAGGATCTCTTTACGCGCCTATACATATATATATATATATATATATATATATATATATATATATATATATATATTTATATATGTGTATATGTGTATATGTGTATATATATGTGTATATATATGTGTATATATATATGTGAGAGAGACTGCATAAGACAGTAAAATGGATATCATCATGGAAATATAAATATGAGAGAAGTTGTAGTAAAACTGTAAAACAAGGATCTCATCATGGAAATATAAGTATGAGAGAGACTGCTGTAAGACTATATATAATAATTAGATTAGTTTACTTGCTGTTTTCTTGTGTCTGGCCCCAGATGAAGACACCATGATCTGTAAGGTGGGTAGTGTTTTTCCTGTGCCTTAGTAATACTTTCCCTGTTGTTTTATTTTAATTTATCTTATCATCCCATAGGCAGCACCAGAGAATGGCCAACCAAGACAGTACGTGTGTGATGAATTTGTTATGTTCAGATTCTCATGGCTGTGATTTCGCTGTAACCCCACGCAGAAAGAGACGAAAGCGTATTCCTGACAAGCCCAACATGAGCCTCAGTCTATGGAGTTTCATGAAGAATGCAATAGGAAAGGAGCTGTCCAAGATTCCAATGCCAGTAAGTTTGTTACTTCTTATCACAAAGCTCCATTATTATGTTCATGGTCTTTTGAAGGCTGTAAATAACCAATTACTTTGGAAGTACAGTGTAGACGAAATAAAACCCAGGTTGATGTAATGTGGGATCACTTATACCCTGGTCAGAGGTAGGACCCCAATTTTGGCTATTGGACCCTTTTTATGTTCTTCAAATTTGAATTAAAACACAAAATGTTTGAGTGAAATCTTTATTTTCGGCATCCAAAATTAAAGATATACATGATTAATTTATCTTTGACTTATTTTTGCTACTGCATGTGTGATGATAGTTGTTTGTATTTACGATAGACATCCTTCAGGTTGCTGATTTCTGTCAAACGTCAATACATTTACATCAAAATAAGGAAATTCGATACAAGGACTCTGTTATAATGCGGTGCCAAAGTTTGGTCTATAGTGTACATCAAGGAAATTGATGTTAGGCCTACCTTGTCTGACACTGGCATAGACCTGGCAGGGTGTACAAAGAGGAGAAGGTTAAGGAACAAAAATATCAGAGACATTGACAGAAGTGAAGGATGGAAGACACAGTTGGAGAGAGATATGAAGGGAGTGGCAAAGAACCATAATGCTTGTAGTCACCTATTTCCCACTGTTGATAAACATGTTTGAAAGATCACACAAGTCAGTGTGATTTCTCCATAATCATTAATAATAGTAGAAAAAAGGAAAGATCTTTGAGCAGTAGCTCACTTAAGGCAGAACACCTTTCTCACCACTGCTAAAACAAAATTAAAATGTATAGTTAAACAGCCTTCTTAAAAAAAAATAGTGTGTTAAAATTCATGTGTAATTGTCACCACATTATGGCACCCAGTGTGAGAAAAACCAGTTGATAGCATTACATAAAAGTCCCGGTTCTCGAATTCCCAGGATTAGAGAAATAGAGGAAGGCCAAAAAAAAACATTTGGAGAAGAGAACTGGACACAAACAGAATGGACAAAGTAGACATGGAAAGACCTTGACCTGATGACACATGACAGGAAGGCTCTAAGTGAATTTGTTGAAGGCCTCTCTGCCTCATAGGGAACTTAAAGGTAATGATGATTGTGACTATATAAATATATGTACTTACTTAGTCGTTCCTCTTCTACCGTGAGGTGTAGAGGTTTGGAAGAGAGAGCGCCATACTATCCTATCAGCTGTCTTCCCCATGGCCTGGGTCCATTCTAGTCCGTAGTCCGTTCCAGTTTGTCGTCTTTAGAATCAGTCCAGTTTTCATGTAATTATGTTTTAAGGCAAACAGGTGATTGGCCTGTTGTGCCTTTGCATGATGGAGGGACTGCCTCCTTATGGCCTCCATGCAGGCTGCCCTCCTCCTTTTTCAGCCGGACTTGGGCAGAGTTTAAATATTTTTTAACATTCTTATAATTACAGATTAGTTGTTAATTCTAATGTTAAAAATCATTTGTATTCCATGTATTTGCCAGTTTAGATACATTGTACTTGATTAATCATTACTAATGCTCATATTTTTTAGACCAGTACAACATTGAGGGCTGATAGATGGGTATTTGAGTAGCCTTTTATGAGTAAATAACTTATCTAATTGTCTTATTATTCATGACAGAATGGACTGTCCGAAGATTCATGTTTCTGATGCATGCTTACTTACTTACTTAGTCATTCCTCTTTTACTGTGAGGTGTAGAGGTTTGGAAGAGAGAGCGCCAGACTATCCTATCGACTGTCTTCCTCCTGGCCTGGTTCCATATTAGTCCTAGGTCCTTCAAATATTGTCTAATGTTGTCCTACCAGCGGACTCAGGGTCATCCTGGAGGTCTGGATCCCTGGCTCTTAGTTTCCATGCTTGTCTGGTAGCCGATCTTCTTCCATTCTGCAGATATGTCCAGACCATCTTAGATGGGACTGTTCTTCTTGAATCTGCAGGGGTTGGGTTTTTAGGCTTTGACATATCATCTGGTTGCGGACCATGTCTCTTCTTGTTACTTCAACCACCTTCCTCAGATACCTCATTTCTGAGGTTTGAATCTGGCTTTTGTGGGTTGTAGTCATTGCCTATGACTCGCATCCATACGTCAAGACCGGGACATAGGTGGAGCA
Organism: Oreohelix idahoensis; assembly: GCA_024509875.1. NCBI lineage: Eukaryota > Metazoa > Mollusca > Gastropoda > Stylommatophora > Oreohelicidae > Oreohelix > Oreohelix idahoensis. The sequence goes on from JAMPIV010010962.1 coordinate 258,951, forward strand.
GTATACAGCCATCTTCGTCTTCTTACCAACTTCTCTTTTGCTGAGGAATCCTCGATCTATGGCATGAAAAAGTCTCCCAGCTGCTGCTCTTCGGGTAGCCCGCTCTTCTTTGATGCCTCCCTTCCGGTCTATGACAACTCCGTGGTATTTAAAGTGGTTCTGATGCATGCAAGTAGTTTATTTTCCTCATATAAAAAAACTAAGAGAATGCAGAGTAAACATATTTAAGAATTAACACATTAACTACCGCAAGCCGCTGTCAGCGGCTCACAAAATAATCACATTTGGACCGCAAGCCACTCAGAGCGCCAATCTAATTTTAGTAATAAAACGAATGAAAAATGTACTGAAACACTTTCTGATCTGGTTCGAGATTTTAAGTTGCCACCGGAAAACAAATTCCCAAAGCATGGTTGTTGTAGAACACTGGAAAATTGATATTATGTTCATATTTTTCAACGTTTTGGGTTAGTTACCAAATCGTGTAAAACTGTTTACCGTGGCAACTAGTGATAGGACTACAAAATATGTGTGTACATCTCGTCTAACGGCTGAATAGGATAGAAACGTGTTTCAACAATTGACTGATAGATCTAGCGACGAGGACAAGAGTGAAAACAGTGTGCACATTGATTGAAATTGTGATTTTAATAGAGATGGGGCGCAAGCAGTTATAATTGTGAAAATATTGCAAGTCCTCGGCCATCAGAGGGCCATTAAATAGCAACAACCTCTATTAGAGTTACAACCGGTATTTATTGTAATAGTACATTCATTTATCTTTTAAAATGACACGTAATTCATAAAAATCGGTAAACAATTACGAAAACTACAGCTTACTTTGTGCAAAGACCTACAGGATGATAATGGGAAAAAAAATTTAATTCGGCCACAGTGTGTTTTTCAATTCGGTAGTTAATGTGTTAAAATCTAAAAATAAGGGGAAAAAATGAATTTCTTTTAAATTAAGCCATCGTTAATAGATAAGAGAACAGGACTCACTTTTCCCCCAGAAAATCCATTTTCAGAAAATCATTCTATTACTAAAATAGTTTTTCTGGGGATCTCTTAACTGATTTGAAAACCTTTCTGAGAATCAGTGGAAAAAGTTAACTTCCCCCAACAAATAAATAATAAATAAATAAAATAGAACATAAATAAAAAAGATAAGATGATGGTATGCTAAGATGCACACTGGGTTCAAAGCTGGTAAGTGGTATAGGTCATGATAGCTCATAGAGATCAAAGAAGTAGGGGCCCAGGTGTCTTGGGAGCAGTACTGTGATTAGACAGCCTTATTTGCAAAAAAATATTTTTTAAAATCCCAGATGGAAAAAAAATATACAACAGGATGACTTAAAGAGCTTCAACAAGATAAAGATACAAAACACTATTCCAGAGAGGTTCTCTTGCAGTGATAAAATTACCTCCTTTATTGATTAGTGCAATGAATGTTATTGCACTTGTCGTGTGGTGTGTATTGTTTCAACTACGACAGTACTTTTTGCCAGGAATAGCCTATGAATTATTAGGTTGAAGGTCTCCAGAAATTGGCTTGTTAAGAAAGAATAGAGACCTATCCGAGATAAGGACAAGAAGAAGAGAATGCTAATGCTTTCCACTGGACAGTGTTTTCTAGTGAATTATGGAAAGAGTTCTGTTTCCCCACGACCTTAGCTTCTGCCCTGAGATCATGTAACAGAAAAAGCCCCCAACCTCATCTGAGTGTAGAAATTTACCTATATGTAAATATTTAACACTGACAGAACGAGTGATACATTAATGAACTAGATAATGATCAAACGATTATAGGGTTTATTAATTAAATATCCACACATATAGGGTTAGTAGGAATTAGCACGCGATGATGGTAAACGATGATTCACACAAAAACACACAGATAAGATATTAATATAAGTAGTTAATTAAATAGAAGAATGAACTTGTGTAAAGCTAAATGCTAAATGATGATGATATGATATGATATGTGTTACCAAAATGGTGAGTAATCTACACAGTCCATGTGTCTCTAAATGCTTTACCCGGGTAGGATGATTCACAAGTATGCATAGACTGTCCCAAGTTGTTATGAGTTATGTCGAGTGGAGGACGTTCTGATGAAAACTTTGATTGTACTGAGATCGGTGACGATATACAGTCCTTCACTGTTTGACAATATCTCGGTAGCGTTGACCAACATTAACAGTTGTCGTATGAAAAATGTCTGTTGTCTAATCTCCAAAGGGTACTGGCCAGACTGGATATCTTCACGAAATGTTTTTGCTATGTAGACTCATTAACTTGAGTATGTAATCGTGATTTATGAAATATACTTGGAGTAAGCTGCACTGGATATGACTATGGAGTCTGCTTCCTAAAATGCGCTTAAGAGTGCGTTGCACATGGTATAAATATGAGAATCAACTTTTGAGCTCTTTAGCTTGACTTCAGATGGTAAGCTTTCGATGGAGCTGAACTTGATATTTGAATAGGTAATCAACTGTGAGCTTTAGATTGCCTCATGTAGTAGGCTTTCAAGTGATTTGAACTTGATTTAAATATGTATAGAACTTGTGCGCACATGATATAAGGTGATGAAAAATGCTGCATCCACCGTCTTAATCATGGACGAGAAATATTCCTTTATAATTGAGGAATGAAGGATGTCCTATGGCGAATTCTGCTATCCTTATGTCTGCTCTGATAGCTTCTCTGTGGTTAGACGTTCAACATATAATGTCGACTCAGAGTTCTGTTGGAATTCTTTTTCCCTTTCGCGAAATCCTTTAAGAACACTATAAATTCCGCATATATGAATTTCAATATCCACACAGAAATATACACATCTCATAAGGCTAGGCTTTAGGGAATTTTCTCTACGCAACAATGTTGAAAACTGGATTGATCTCTAGCGTACTGCGCGGTACGTTATATTCCTAAACGTCCATATGTTCCCTAACCTTGCCTGTGATGTGAAACTCCGCCTCTCCTCAATAGCTAAGAGGCCATCTGGTTGCTCCCCCTGTCAGTCTAAAAGTGGGTTGGGCAATTCGCAACCAAATTCCTTCGCATTGCCTGTCAATCTTTGCCAGACCGCTCAGTGTTTGCTGATTGGCTAGAAAACTCACCTGTCCTCTAACTGTCACATATCTTGCTGTCCATTGTCGTTTGCATGTAATGAGTCCCTTTGTCATGCCTGGCTTATTGTATTACATGGCGGTTTGTTTAAACAGCCCAAAAAGACTTCTTCACCCTGCCAAGCTGGACGTCTCCCAAAATAATCAAAATTTGCGTCATGTGGCTGCTCAAGCGCCTTTGTCCCAATGTGTTTGCACAGCGGCTAGCAATGAAAAGACTAATCCTATGTGTCAGCCATGTTCTCATCAAAGTTAACAAAAGTCCAAGGTGATATGTCTCGTGAGGTTTCCCCGGGGAATTAGAAATTAAAGAAATTGTACCATGCTCAGGTGTTGAATTTTGATGAGACCAGATGTGTTTCACCAGATTTATCACGAGGCAATGTGGATTTCAAAAGATAATGCAAAGTGGAGGTCTAGATCATGTCGCGAGTAATAAGTAATAAAGATTACAGTTTAAAGTCCAGTCGTGATTAAAAGATTACTAGAACAACGATGAAATAGCAAAATGTGGGATGAAAGAGCACAATGTGGGAGAAAATAAAATAAGAAAGATGTAGGAAAAGATAGAGTGACAAAGCTTAGGCACTCGTTTATCACAGCACTGCTGATTCATTCAGTATAAGTAAATAAGGGGTCGAGTGGCTAAGAAGTATGGCATCTGCCTTGAGTTCTAGAGGTACCGGGTTCGATTTCCAGTTGAGGGAATATAATTTATGGAAATTTTTTTCAGAACCAGTGGTCCTAATGATGTCATACTCCCCCCTGGTCTCCTGGGTAGTGAGATCGGATGCCTAGCCTTCTCGGATAAGAGCGAAAAAATAGGAAGTCCCATGTGCAGGTTGCGCACGTTAAGAATCCCTCTGCAGTTGGAAATCGTAAAGAGTAGGCCTATCAGGCCGCTGCTCTGGCAAAATTTAAAAATTATAAACCTACCCACCACAAAAATATTTATAGAATGTGTGATTCCTATATTCACACATTGGGATTCTCCCCGGTGCTATGGAGTTTGTGCACTGTGCTGAGTGTGTGATCTAAGGGAGGAGATCGGAGCACTGATGAGAGTGGTCCGTGTGCAATGAAGATAATCCTTCAAACCAATCCAAACCAAAACCAAGTAATTAAGGGAGCTGTTGTAAAACTGGTAAGAAACGCATAGCTATCCGAGGGGGCGTTTTTATGAGTTTGTAAGTAAAATTTGGTGCTAGGGTATATAAAAAGCAGCCTCAAATGTTCTTTACAGTGTCAAATGCACGTATTGACCTGAATTGCGTTCGTTTTTGTAATCGTTACAACGCAGTGGTCAATAGTGTTTATGACGCAATTTTTGACCACAGCTCATGTTGCGCGCACGTGAAAGCAACAAAATTTGGGGTGAACACTATTCACTGACTACGCAACTGAAACCCTATAAAAGGATAACGCTACACACACAAAATTCCATTCATTTTCAAGAAGACATTTATGGCGTCTCTATCGATAAATTTAAGGAACATTGCTATTGGCCGACTGCATGCATGCAGGCGAAAGTCAAAGTCAGGTAGCCAGGCATCTAAACATGCATCAGAGTACCATCAGTCGACTTTGGCACCGGTTCCAAGCCACTGGCTCAGTTGAAGACCAGCATCGCAGTGGACGACCCAGAGTGACAACAGCAGCGGAGGATCGCTTTATTCGGCTTCGTCACCTCAGAGACAGGTTTACAACAGCTTCCTCAACTGCCCAGTCATTGCCTGCAGGACATCATGTGTCTGATTGAACTGTCCAGAATAGACTGCATGACGCTGGACTTTGGGCACAACGACCTCACCGAGGACCTGTCCTTACGCGCCGCCATCGCCAAAATCGACTTCTTTGGGCCAACCAGCATCGTCCCTGGGCAGCTGACAATCAGTGGAGACATGTCTGGTTTAGTGACGAATCTTTCTTTTTGTTGCAGCGTCATGATAGACGGCGTAGGGTCTACCGTAGGCGAAATGAACGTTTTGCCCAAAATTGCATTGATGAAGCTCTGCCGCACGGTGGTGGGGGTGCAATGGTGTGGGGAATGATCAGTTACAACGGAAGGAGTCAATTGGTGCACATTGAAGGAGGCTTGAATGCGCAAGAATACGTCAATGAAATTCTTCGACCCCATGTCCTTCCACTTTTGGCTGCCCAAAGGTCTGTGTTTTAACAGGACAACGCCAGACCCCATTGTGCACGGTTGACCACGCAGTTCCTGACTGCCAACAACATTCTCACCCTTCCCTGGCCATCCCTGTCTCCAGACATGAGTCCGATTGAGCACCTGTGGGATGAGCTGCATAGACGTGTTTGTCGCCGAGACGTTGCTCCAGCCAATCGTCGTGATCTGTTCCAGGCACTCCAGGAAGAGTGGGCAGCCATCCCACAGGCACACATCAGACGTCTGATCGCATCCATGCCCAGGAGATGCCAGTCGCTGATCGATGCAAGAGGAGGCCACACACCATACTAACGGGAAAGCCTGTACGCCAAAAAACTCTCATGACCCAGATGCAAAACAACTGTGAATTAATTGGTTGAACCCTAAGGTATTCTTGTGTGCAATTTGTACAATTAACTCATTAAATTAAAAAAGTTATTGAATGTCAAAATTATGTCTATGTGTGTGCCTTCAGTAGCTATGCGTTTCTTTTTTTGAACAGTATATATAATTTTTTTTTAAATGGTATAGAGTCAGTATAACAAATGGATGATACACTAGAAACAATGGACATTGCGGAGTTTACCCTTTGTCAGCCACATTACAAACATGCGAAAAAGACAAGAAATATAGACAGGTCAAGAGAACAAGAAAATTGGCACTCTAGACACATAGAAAAAGAAAGAGAATAAGCTCAAACAGCATTAAGATGATCGATACAGAAAATGACAAGAAACAAATTATAATAATAAACAATAGAGGTGACGCTAGGACGCTAAGACAACAAATAAAAGTAAAAAGATGGATCAAGAAAGAAAGAAGTATTAACTAAAAAAATACAACAAACAATGAAAATGCAGAACAGAAAATGAAATAACAAAACAAATGATTAGCCCTGGTATTAGCTGAGAAGTAAAAAAAAAGGTGCTGGAGTCATAGAGATGTAAAACTTCTCCTTGATTTTGCTTGATATCCTAATTGGTGTGACTATTCTTTCTTACACTAAACATTTTTGTTTCAACAGAGCTCAGGTGTATTTGGGCTTTATATGTACTTTATTCATATTATTATACCCATTTTATATCATGTTATAGTCAATATGGCAAGCATTTGTATCAGCTGGATAGCTCAACTGATAGGCTGTTGGGCTGTTTAACAAGTTTTCACGTGTTTAATTCTCGGTCATGACTTAACTTTTAAAAATCTTTTATGGTTGAACTCCGCGTGTTAGGAGCCACAGTAGCGCAGTAGTTCGTGCACTGGCTTCCTGGTTCAGTGGTCCATGCTTTGATCTCCAGTTGAGGTGGGATTTTTAAGACTGCAAACGGCTCCAGGGTCGACCGAGCCTCATAAATTTGGTACCAGAGCAACTCTGGGAAGGTTAAGGCGGCTGGTGTAATGCTGACCACATCACCCCTAGTGCACCGATGGTCAAGAAAATATGGGCCTAACACAATATTCCCAGTATGCCTCAAAGGTGTAACGGGATCCTTTATCTTGTTTTTTTTTTGGAACTGTTGAGCTCTGTTTTGGTTTTATTGGATAAAACCCAGCTTTACTAAAAATACCAGTACATACAGTAATGAGTGATACCACACTGAAGACCACTGCTTTAGACCAGTTACCATTAAGACCATTTTGATGACCTGTTGCTTATCATTTAAGTGGTTCTTGTTGCTCTACATCTGAAAAATACAGTACCAGAAATAGAAGTACCAGAAGAAACTGTAAAGGTTTCTTGTATTGTTTCTTGAAACATTGAATTTTGAGATATTTGTCTCCCCAGGTGAACTTCAACGAACCTTTGTCTATGTTACAAAGAATCATGGAAGAGATGGAATATGCTGAAATACTTGATCAGGCTGCTTGCTGCTCTGACTCAACTGAGCAGATGGCTTGGGTGGCTGCCTTCACCGTGTCACCTTATGCAACAACCGTGTATAGAGTTGGCAAACCTTTCAACCCGTTGTTAGGGGAAACCTTTGAGTTTGATAGAATGGAGGACTTGGGATGGAAAGGTGTTTCAGAGCAGGTAAGATCAAGGATATGCTTTTATCCATAATCGTCGGGGACAGCGTGTTTTTGAAACCAGAATTTGTCAGTTTCCAGAAGTTGCCCAAATCACTTAAGAAAAGTGAGATACAATGAGGTTCATCCATTTCATTTCCTTCTCCAGTTCTCATCTCCATAAATTTGTTGGTCTCTCTCTACTTCTATTACCCTGGGGATTCCAGAACAAGGACTGCCTTGTAATGCTATAAGCAGGTTTTCTCAGTATGTAATTCTGTTAATTGCCAGCATCTTCTCATCACTCGTTCTACTGGCATGGGGCTGGTTCTTGTTCTCTATGAAGGATGTGCTTGGTAAATTATCACCTGTGTTTCTTGTTGTTAACTGTTGATTGGTACTTACTTTTCTTATGGCTATAATTCTTCATTATATACCCTTCAAAAGAAGTTAAGGACCATTTTTATTAAGGGTGCAAAGTGAAATCAAAATGAAAATTAAAAACACAGCACTTCAAAATATAACATGACAAGCTTATCATTGACATTCAACACTATTTTCATGCAAGCCTCTGAGCGACATTTCGGACAGTAAGACCTTCCTGCAACCACGCAATGGCTCTTCCTTTATCCACAACACTCAGCTTTCGTCGTTGAGGCATATTGTTGTGCAATGGTTATGCAGCACTTGTGTTGCTTATAAAGACAATTTTGTGAGTACAGCTCAAGACCAACACTATAGTCTCCCACATGCATCACGCATTTTTGGAATAGCTGGTATTTTTTTCATGCTCAGACATCATTAAAAACACCCAAATTTTGGCATCTCAGCAGCATTTTTTCAGCGTGCTTGCTGAGCTGAATACTAGCCACACGGTATGCTGGTGGCCCATGCAGCATGTGTTGAATGTTTGTCGTCCGAGAAAAATCAATATCAGATTAATTGCTTATGAAATTTAATTTTTATAATTTTTATTATGTTTGGGTCATTTTCACCTACTGGTCCTTAACTTCTTTTGAAGGGTATATATTAACAACAGCCACAATATCTTTTATATTTGGACATGTGCTGTAATATAACTGACTGCATCTAGGTTGTATGGGGCCCGCCTTGCCAAAATGAGGCAAAATTTTATTTGAGAAAAAAAAATATATGTTGGCAAATAATTACAATTATTTGAGTTAAGCAGGTACTCAAAAGTTTCTGAAAACTTATTATTCAGGTTATTTGTATCCTTCCATGTTCCTGATCAGACGACTGCAATGTCTGTTTAATGCTATATAATGCATATGTTATTTATGAAAGAACAAATCAATCGAGTGGTTCTTCAGAAGAATGCAGCATTCACCTTGATCAGTCAGAAAATCAAAAGAGGAAGCTCACAAAAGATGAAAGCTAAAGTTTATCATGAGGATGGACAATCAGCATTCTTTGGAAATGTGATGGGAAGAGCTTGATTAATATGTGTAAAATATAATGAAAAAATAAGAGGAAGACAAAGATCTAAAAAAAAACTGGCCAGAATACTTTCGAGGAAAAAATATGGAAGCAGACATGCATGTTAAACATATGGCAATTCTTTATGAACATGAATACATTAGCTTTACTTTATCCTTGCACTTTTGCAAGGTGTGTGGCCATTTGGCTAACCAAACATGCACATAAATTATTAAAAGCAGTAATAATTACTAGCTTGAAAGAATAATAATACACTCCAAACTCGGTACAGAAATTTGGTACCAATTACCAAAAAAATAACAGGTTGTACCTTTCACTGAGAACCGACCACTGCAGAATCTAATACTGTTACGAATGGGTTTTGTTATTTTAAAGTGTGTGGTTGATCAAGATTCTTGGTTCATAACTGACCTCTATGTTGAAAGTCGTGCTGATGAGATCTTGTGGAATGACATGGGTTTGTGCAAGAACTATCAAATCATACAGCGACCTCCAACGACTTGTGGAATGGGTCCACGGATAACAGCATGTTTATTTAGACGTAGCATCACAAAATGTTCATGGCAAAGTGGAATTACATACATATATTGAATCTCCTACAGTCCTTAATACATCGTCTCATATCTGGCCTATTTACTAGAGGTGCCAATAACGGTTAACACCCAAGTATTGAAAACCAGAATATGGAGATAATTATTATTGATTGCTCCCATAAAGATTCCTCTGCATAAAAATCATCGAAACTTGAATACTTAAGTTCGGCATCTTCTTGTACATCAGTGGCGACCTTCGCAATTCCTTAAGCCAGGTAGGAGAACTGTTAAACTTCAAATAACTTGGAAGCGATAGCATCAACGTCTTACTCTGATGGATTCTTACAACAAAAGGCCTCGAACTAACGGTCTGCATACATTAGTGCAGAACCTATTATGTCATCATCACCTAGTGACGTAAACCCTATATCGCGTTCATTTATAATTAAAAATGGTGCAAAATACATCATGTTGGCCCCAGATAGAATTGTTACCACGTAGATTAAACTGCTAACAAAAATAAGTGTGGTCAACATGTAAAATACATTATAATCTTCTGTAACAAATACCACCATTCAAAAAGCTATAGATTATGCAGATAATTATGCATCCAATGTGAGGAGTGAAAGCAAAAAGTTGAATATGTGGTCCAGGAATGCCGAAAGGAGGTATAATACTGATTTTCCAAGAATGTATGGTCCAGCACCTCATTTAATCCTGAAAAAAAATTATAAGAGGGCAGTGAAATTCCAGTGACCACTAGACTAGTTTACTGGGTTGTCACAGATGGCTTTGTTTATATCATGCTCATTTAGATTGTTTATACTGCAGTTTTTGGTGGTGATTCATTGAATTTCTGTTGTTATTAGGATATTTTGCTTAAATGTACCCCTTGTCATGGCTTCTATGAAAGATGCAAGTGTCAATGGGGGTGTCAAGCATAAACCTCCACTTTTATCATTAAAAGATAGGTAGGACAGTTTTTTTAAAAATGGATCAAGGGGTTTCCCTGCAGAGGCTGTGTTACATCTATAGCATTGGTTCATCAACTGATGATATAAAGAATGGAAGAGTTAATATGGTATTGTACAGGGATGAGGAGCTACAGCCTAATGCCATTTTCATAAATAATTATGGGATGTAAATCAAGATGCACATTTTTAACCTACAGCTATAATAGTAATGCATAATAAATTACATGCGCACACTCAGTAGAATTTGAACATTGAAATATATTGATTTCTTTTTACTTGTTTTTCTCAGAATGACGTGGGGAAGTTTATGTGCGCATCTAGTGTTATTGTGTGATTATAGTTGGTTCAGATGGTTTGATGCGCATATTAGATCCTTTGACAAATAAACACTGGAAAAGTGGAAGATATTACCAAAACCATGTCAAAATGCAACAGAAAGTGCGCATATATTTTCAGTGAGAACTATTTATCCTATCAGTAATTTCCCTTTTCGCTCCTTATAGAGCATGAAGCCACCACCACCACACCAACTAGTACCATTGCAAGAATCCTGCACCAAGGTATTACTGTGCTGTCGGAGTGGTGGTTTCTGTAGCAGTCTGTTTTATGCGATGAGGTTATTTGTCGGAGCAGGAGAATTCCATGCGAATAAACCAAACTGTAAATCTGCAATTGTTACAGGTATCTCACCATCCTCCGATGCTGGCCATGCACGTTGATGGACGAGAGTGGACTACATGGCAAGAGTTCACCATGACAACCAAGTTTAGGGGCAAATACCTTCAGATCATTCCCATGGGTAAGTCTTGAGTGATGAGCCTTGTTTTGATACATATGCATGGTCTCACCAAATATTTCTAAGTCTGTGAAATGAAATTAACATAAAATAGTAACAGTTAGCAGGACAGTAACGAAACAAAACATGTTCAAATATAGCAGTACACATGTCTCTCACAGACATTTTATTTTTGTAACATAGCAATGTCATCTTGTGCCAATGAATAGTTTGTTTTACTCATTTATATTTTATATGAGCGTCTCATTGGCAGAATGGTTAGAGTGCTGGTCTCTCTCGGCATAGGTGCTGAGTTAGATTCACGGTGTCGAGACGCTCCAGTCTACCCAGCTGTAAATAGGTACCTGACTTTACTCTTGAGTTGGAGAAGGAAAAGGCAGCGAGGAATGGAACTGGTCACCTCACCTCTCGATGCTGCACCTAGTATTCTGAAGTCTCTAACACCGTATCTGCTATGGGACTAACTTTACCTTTTAAATTTTATATGCGCCCCATGTAGTTCCAAAGATATGACTACTCCCTCGGCCATGTCATAAAAGGCAACTAATGTGAGCTGTGCATAGGGCTGGCTACCTGATCCTAATAAACAGATTGTTACAGAATTGACTGCTGCAAGAGCATATAAAGGCTTTATTGCAGACATCCTGCAAGGGGACCAGCTGCATTTGGGGCTTTATGCCTCCTTAAAAGGAGCAGAAAGGGAAAAAGAAGAAGAAGAATATTTTGTATGCAGTTTACTGTATCATATTCTGTAGCTTTTGACCAGGAAAATAAAATTAGATATGCTTACTTTATAGTAACAGTTATTAGATATGCTTACTTTATAGTAACAGCAGTTAGCTTATTTTAAGTACTTTTTACTTCCACTATTTCTGTGAAACATAGTTGGGAGCTGAAGTTTGCGTTCTTGTGTCAAGGGTGTTGCCTTGGCTGTTGTGAGCCTGTGTTGTAGGATGTCAGAGATGTTGTCTATCCATCTGTCTCTTGATCTGCCCCGTTCTTTGAACCCTGACATTCTAGTGTTGTAGGCATGTAGTTGTAACTTATCTGGCTCCATTCTCATGAGATGGCCAAACCACTTGATTTTCTGTGTTTCTATATACTTGATTCAGGGGTGGCCGCCGACCGTGCAAAGTGGAATCAATTTGTTGTTGCCCTACAAGACGCCACTAGGCGTGATGGCCACTGACTGCTTTGACGGTCGGTGGTTAAGGATCGAAGAAGAAGATATACTTGATTCAGGATTTAGTTCCAACAACTGTTCTGATGTCACCATTTCTCATTCTGTCTCTTCTTGTAACATTAATAGCTTTTCTTAAACATCTCATTCTTACAGAATGTGATTTTCTCCTCCAGTGAAAAATTAGGTTGTTTCAATACAAATGTAAAATCTGCCCTACTGTGTGCTTCAGAAATGCGACATGTCACCAAGAATACTGCATCTTTATTCTTTAGGATTTAAGGCTTATGATACCTGTCACAGTCTGATTAACACAGCTGTGGACTGGCGGTGCTCCGCTGGGGGCGGGTACATAATGTCAGTCGGGTGTGAGAGGTGTTCTCATACACTTAACTTAACAACACGAAACTGCGAGGTCAGCAGGTCAGGGGTGAATGCAAGGGGCGTTCTGATTGGGCAGTGAAGAAGGGAGAGTGACGAGGTTTTGGTGATGATAGCCGACTCGTATTGTCGAATGCAAGAGGATATTTAGTTGTGAGAAGATAAGGCATTCGGTTATCTGAGATTTTCATCAAACTAGTGTTCGTTATTATTTGAATGCGTTCCACTCCACCCCTCTGTCTCTCATGTGTAGTATTTTTGAGGACTAAGGCATATGTGTATTTAATACAAAATACCCTGTGTCAATACCCTATTTAAATTATTATTTTGTGCCTCTTCCTTCTTTCCCCAGGTTAAATTTGCCCCTTTTGCCCAGTGCATGAGTATGCCAAAATACCAAATGAGTAATGCCAAAAGTGAGGATTGGGAAAATATGTAATGCCAAAAGTGAGAATTGTAAAAATAAGTAATGCCAAAAGTGAAGATTGTAAAAATAAATAATGCCAAAAGTGAAAATTGTAAGAATAAGTAATGTCAAAAGTGAGGATTGTAAAAATAAGTAATAAGGGGGGATGGGGGGAGGAGGGTAAAGGATCCTGTTACACGCCCATTGAGGCATATTGGGAATATGGTGTTAGGCCCATATTTTCTCGACCATCGACACACTAGGAGTGATGTGGTCAGCATCACGCCGGGCACCTTAACCTTCCCAGAGTTCCTTTGGTACCCAATTTATGAGGCTGGGTCGACCCCGGAGCCATTTGCGTTCTAAAAAATCGCACCTCAACTAAGGATCGAACCATGGACCACCAAGCTAGGAAGCCAATGCACTAACCACTGTGCTACCGCAGCTCCAAAAATAAGTAATGCCAAAAGCATACTGCACAATAACGGAGATTGCTGATTTTGTTGGATGTTTTATATAATGAATGTGTCTTGCCATTTGGGATTGTCACCTGTCTTGGCGTACAAATTTATATTGAACACGCAGGTACAAAGTATGTAAAATATTATTGTGTATAATCATCATCATCATTTTTCTTTGTGTTCCCTATGGAGCATGGAACCACTACCACAGCTGGTCCCCTTGCAAGAAGCTGGCACCAAGCAGTCACATGATCATATAGTGGTGGTTTCGGTAGGAGAATGTTTTACATGATGAGGTTGTCAGCCTCATGCACAACCTCGTATTAGTCTCCTTGCATGACATGCCTGAAGGGAGTAGAAGTTCTATTCTTTGTCTGTCTCTTCAGAGACCCCTGGGAACCATACAGATCATTGTGTAATACTTACTTACTTAGTCATTCCCCTTCTACTGTGAGGTGTAGAGGTTTGGAAGAGAGAGCGCCAGACTATCCAATCGGATGTCTTCCTCCTGGCCTGGTTCCGTTCTAGTCCTCGGTCCTTCAAAGATTATCTAATGATGTCCTCATACATGCCACACCTCGGAAATGAAAAACCTGTACAAAAAATCCAAAACCCTGTACAAAGACCCACAAAACCTGTACAAAGACTGAAAAAACATAAGAAAAGAGTTAATTTGTGTAAAAATATTTTTAATTACAGTGGGCTGCATTATAAATGAGGCACAGGGACTTTGCCTTTTAAAGCAGGTCTTCACTTATTTTAAAACCCAAACAATAAATGTCTGAGTTTATTTTACACTGTAAAAATAATGTGATGGTGTCATCATTAAGTCTATTTCTGTGCTTCATTATCACTAACAGACTGGGAAATCCTGTGTTCAATAGGACCTTATAAAAGAATTCTGAGACACAGTAATAAGGGGAATGGGTTAGAAAACCTGTACAGAAATTATGTACAGGGTGTACACATCTGAAAACGCAAACACCTTGTACAGATTATGGGTAAACCATAACATGTGGCATGTATGTGTCCTCCCAGCGGAGTGTAATACACAAATACATAATTATGTAAATATGTATATGTTGTGTAAATGTGTGAATAAGTTATTGTGATAGCCTGTCTGGAATGATCCACATCAAGGTCCCACATTCTAGTTATTCATCCAAGGATATCTGTATTTTCAGGTATTGCTCACCTTGTTTTCCACAAGTCAGGTAATCACTACACCTGGCGTAAAGTCACAACAACTGTCAATAATATAATCATGGGCAAACTGTGGATGGATAACCACGGAGAGATGGACATAAATAATAATACAAATGGTGACAGTTGCCATCTTAAATATTGGGCGTGCAGCTATTTTTCCAAGGGGAACCCTAGGAAGGTAAACACTTGCATTATCTTGTGGAATGTTTTATGCACAAGTTATATTTTCAAGAGAATTGTCTAGCTCCAGTTAATTTAATAGTAGCCATTTTTTTTTTCTTTTGAAATAGCTTTAATTCCATGCGCGAATAAATGGTAACCAATGACATGAGATAAGAATTAGCAAGATGAATGGAAATGAAAAATCTGAGAGTCATGCTCATGAAAGAAAGGAAATAACAAATCAGTGACACGAGTGCAGAAATGAGTGAAATCAGTAATAATTACCAGCTTGAAAGAATAATAGAAACTCCTAAATCAACACAGAAACATGCTACTAATTCCAAAGAAGATGACAGGTTTTACTTTTCACTGAGAGCTGACTACTGAAGAATAAACAAAACAACCATTCAACAAGCTAACAATTATGCAGATAATGATGCATCCGTGTGAGGAGTCCAAGCAAATTGTGGAATATGTTCTTGAGGAATGACGATACAGGTATACCACTGATTTCCTGAGATTGGATTGTCCTGCACATCTTTTAATCCTAAAAAATCTATGAGAGGGAAGATGAAATTCTTGTGACCACTAGACTAGTTTAGTGGTTTGCCACAGATGGCATTGTTTGCTCTGCGTTCTCATTTTGATTGTTTACACTGAAGTTTTTGGTGGTGATTCCTACTTTGTTTAAATTTACCACTAGTCATATGGCTTTTAAGAAGGATACAAGTGTCACTGGTAGCATCAAGTGTAAAACCAGTCCATATCAGTACGAGATAAGGTAGACTAGTTGTTGTTTGACTAGGGCTGCTGAGCATTTTGCTCATTTGCAACCAATACCAAGTTGAAGAGTCCTCAGTATTATCTACACTGTAGATCTAGGCTTTTCCTGTGGCTTTTCAGCCACTCCGAAACATGTTGAGTTGAAGTCATGAGCTCCAGTTTCTCCAGCTTGACTTGCATTTAAAGGATCATCACGTCTTGTCCCAAGCTAGGTGAAAGAAGCGTGTGGTATACTGTGCATTCCCCACCAACAAAGGGGGCTCTCCAAATATGCAGAGCTAAAATGCTGTGCTCTGGTTCTGGGCTCTCTCAAGGAATCATCACGTCCTACACAGAGCCACTTCTCAGCTCCCCCTGCCTATCATGGGGTCCATAGTGAGATCCTCCTGCCTGCAGGCAACCAAACAAGAACCAGAGTTACGTCTGGGGCTCAAGTGACTCCTCTAAGCTTAGTGTGCAATGCTGGGTTCTCAACATGTTTCACCACAGGAGGAATCCCTGGAAATGTGTGGGTGATTTCAAGAGTCTATGAGGGTGTAATTAGCCTCACAGACAGGTTCACTTGCGCATTTGAATACTGTAGCATTGTGCTTAGCTGGTGGTCATATAAGGATGACTCTAGATATGCCTTCATGCATGTAGACCAGTTGAAAAATGTTGATCAAAGGGTTTCCCTGCAGAGGCTGTGTTACATCTGTAGTACTGGTTCATCAACTGTTTAAAATATATAAAGAAGTGACAGACAGTGATTCCAACAAGCAAATGAGCATTAGAAAACTGAAAGAGTACTAAGCATGTTTAAGTAATGATGGAATGATTTTGACAACATCAGAAGATGGAGTGAACATGTTGGTTTATATACTGAAGCACATTAAAAATGCACCACCTGTATAATCCAAGAACAGAGTGTGAAATGTAAATATAAGTGTGTACAAGTTTACATATTTGGAATCTTTATTCATTTTCCTATGAATCCATGCTGGTCATTAATTTGTACATTTGATTGTTATGAAATTGATTGCATTCTGTGCAGGCAAAGGAGAAAACCAAAAATACAAAAAAATGCACGTGCGTTATCCTGCTGGAGAAGCTGCAAGTCTGGATAAATTGTGAACGCAGGAGCAACCAGTGCATCCAGAACCTCATCTCGATATGTCACAGCATTAACATTTCCACAGAAGACGTGAAGAGGCAATCGATGGTGAAAACTGAATCCTCCCCAAATGTGAATACTGCCACCTCGAAATCGGTTGACACAGCAATCTGCAAAGCGCTCTTCACACCATCGCTAAATCCGCATACGTCCATCTGCAAAGGATATGTTGAATCTGTTCTCTTCTGTGAATAGGACAGCATTCCACTGCAGTTTAGTCCACCTGATATGTTGCTCTGCCCATTGCAGGCGCTGCTAATGATGTCTGTGAGTCAAGTTTGGCCCAACATAAGGTCGTCTTGCAGTAAGGCCTGTATCTCTGAGTCGTCGTATGACTGTCATTCGAGAGACTTGCCCATGTCTACCCACTATTGCTCTTGCTGTTTGACTTGCCGGGAGAGTCAATTCCTTAGGTGACTCAGCACAATATGACGATCTTGCGCAGAGGTAGTAACTCGTGGTTGGCCACTCCGAAGTCTATCCCGGGCACTGCCAGTGGTTCCGTAACGTTCATTGAGACGTACAATAGTGCTGTGGTGGCAATTCATCCTTCTGGCAATGGCCCGTGAGCTCATTCCGGTCTCCAACATACCAATGGCTCGTTGGCGGTCGTTTTCAGATAGTCGTGGCATTTCAAGCACATGTACTGGGTGTTTTGTCTCAACGGCCTTTTTATACCGAGTATACTGCCACAACGCGTACACATTTTCAGGGTCATAGCTGTTGAGAATCGTGTTGCACGTGTAACTTTCATCGTTTTCATGTAGTCTGTACAACCCATGGGTTGAATCTTGCACTCTCCATTCCAGCAGCCATTCGCTCTCTACCTCATGGAAAACACGGGGAAAATCCATTCCCACACTTTTTTTTGCCAGCTTCTCGGCATCAGTATATATAATAGTGGTGCGTTTTTAATGTGCTTCAGTATATATAAATGGAATGGGCTCAGTTGTTCCATTAAAAACTTACATTAGAACATGAGTGTGACTGCAGTGAGAAATGTTTCAAAGGTCTGAGATGTCATGAAAGATCTATGCATAAATTGTGTGGAGTCATGGGAGATGTATAACTAATGGGTCCGAGAAATTATTGTTGAAACATTATTCCATGATGATTTCTTTGGATCTGGCAAAATTGGTAGTCCGGCAAGGCTTAAGAATCACGGGTGCTTGAAAATCTGTGATGGATCTTTACTACTACAAGAGTATGCTATCTTCCTGGTCATTCTGACAACACTAGGGCAGAAAGAGAAGCCCTGAGACAGATTTCCAGATTTATGGGACACATAGATGATGGTTTTTTTTAAAAGAGCAAAATAGTGAAGAAGACGAGGGTAAGGTAAAGATAGTTCTATAGCAGATACTATCGAGAGGGAATGAATTGTTAGAGACTTCACTTATAATGTCAGCTTTATTAGGCAGAGTGACTAGTTCTTATCCTTGCTGCTTTTGCCCTTCCCTAACTCAAAAGCAGTCGGGTACACATTTTTACAGGGCTAGGTAGACTAGAAGGTGATGTGACCTGGTTTCGAACCAACTCCCATTGCCTCAGGAAGCAAGCACTATATGTAAGACAAATAAAACAAGCACTATAATAATAATAATAATAATAATAAATTCTTTAAGCACCAAACACGGCGCATAAGGCAGAAACCAGTGCTCTCCAGGTTGCTCTATAACCTAAGAAAAATAAAACAAGCACTATAGAGTATGAAAAATAAAACCATGTGCCATGTTTCACAGCAAGACTGCCAAAACTTCTTGTTAGGCATAGGTGAAGGCAAATTCTATAACACTGTAAGGCATCCTGAAGTTCCAGATGCAGTTTGTTAGAGCTTACTATCATGGCACAAGATCAAAATATTCGAAGATCCAGTTTAACCAACTTTCATTGAGCAGACGTCAGCTAAAAGGCTCTGAACTCTTCTAGAGCAAAGGTAAATACACTGAAACTGGAGAAACAATAGTGATCGTATTGAGTGGATGTAAAACACAAAGTGTTGATGACTGGATTTCTACAGTCAGAGATATAGAGAAACACTGCAGTCGGAGAGATGGAGAAATACTACAGATGGACACACAGTCATGTGGAAAGATTGGTTCACAGCATCATCTTTCATTTCATTTGTCAGGTGCATTCTAGAGCTGTATTATTTGAATATTTTACATGCATGCTAGTGGATTATATGTTAATATAAACACGCAGAGCTGATATTTCTGTTATCCTTTGTATTTAATGTTTTAGGATGTGTTATATATTTTATAAATTGTTCAAATCTTTTACTAACAGCTTGTTGATTTTTAAAAATTGTTTTGGTTGAAACTTTTTAGATGTGTTATTTCAGTCTTCACATTGCTATACCATTGTTATTGTTTCAAACTTTAATTGGAATGTTAATTGGTAGGTACGCCTTTTAAATTGACTTTATATTTAAACATTTTTATTGACTTATTACAAGTTATTGTTGTTTTAAGTTTTTTAAAATTCCCCTGCTGTTATTGTGAGCTTAACATATTTAATGAGCTTATTATTTCAACTTTTTATAGACGTTTATTGTTGCTCAATTTAATTTATTGCTAATTTAACCTTTTTTTTTTTTAATTTATCTTTATTAACAGTTTTATTGACAGAATTATATTTTTTAATTTACATATTTTAAAATTGTTGCTGTTTGTTCCTAGCTTTTTCTTTTCTTTTGTTGTAGTTGTTGTAAATGTCACTAAATCTTCTTTATTGACTTGATATTTTTGCTTTTGGTTTTAACGCTTTTTTGTGGCTGAATGTTTAATTGCCTTCAGGCATTTTTTTTTCATGTTCAACCATATTAATTTGATTTGTTACTTAAATAGATTTTGCTGTTGCTTCAGCATGTTTTTTGACTAATTTCTGTTTCAACAATTTCGTTGACATGAATTTACTGTTATAATAATCCTAACAAGCTACAATATCTTATTACTAACTGTTTTGTTGTTCTAGTTTGTATTGATTGTTTGTTTATTGTAAGAAGTCTGCCAATTTAAAGAACATTTTGGCATCAGTAAGTAGTTATCTCACAGGATAATTTTGTTTTTCTTAAAAAATAAAAACAGTTGAACATTTTTTTTCATAGATTTGTCTGCTTCATTTTTGTTTCTCCTTTTGATCTTCTCCAGTTCTAAGTTTTTAAAATCCTGTGCTGTGTGCACAAACCTTCTCAATAACTCATTTTTATTTTTCTTTGATGACTTCTTTCAATGTTTATATTTCAGTTTATTTTGGATCCACTGCATTGTTTTCATAATCTTCCTGGTCTTGTACATTTTGTTTACTCAATATAAGCTTTCCTTGTTACTCTGTTAGCTTACTTCATTTGATGTGTCTGACCTATATATTTGATTATAGAATATTGTTGGTTTGGTTAGCAGCAAAAGAGTTCAAATTCTCAATTTTTCCATAGACTAGAAAACAGTGTCAATTATCAGTTTGTTTATAGGTTAGAAAACAACAAAAGAGATCAAAACCTTCTTTTTTTCCCCTCCAAGATTTTAAACTGATAAAATAAATGTTTTTGTCAATAAATATTTGCCGATTGAAATGTCTTCCAATGACTCTTAGCATCTGCATTATTCAAGCTACATATCACACCACCTATTGTTTGCAGGTAACAGGGGTTGTAAAAAATGCTCAGGGCACGGCCAAGTGGGTTATGACTGGCTCGTGGGATCAGAAAATGGAAGCTGCACAGATAGTGCACACTGATGAGTCTGACAAGGGCAAGCCCATATTTGAGACAGGTCCGCAAAAATGTTTGTGGGAAGCCAGGCCTCCACCGTAAGTGATGTATGTAAACATCAAGCCTCATACGTACTAGTAGTATTCCATCAGTCAGGGTGGGTTTTAACCTTTAGCACGCTGCATTCTTTTCCAGAAAATTTGCCCTGCAGCTGCATTCTTTTTTTACACAACCCCCATTTTTATAGTGGATGACTTGTAAATTCTATATTTATTTTGTTTTTTGGCCAATTTCTCTAATTTTTGGACTGTTTAGAGATAAATGGATGACGTCACTGATGACGTCATTTTGTTGATTTGATAGGAAAAGAAGACTGGTGGAAAAAAAAAAAAAAAAAAAAAAAAAATCAACAAAAAATTGACTTACCTCACTCCTTGTGCAGCCCTTCACAGCAATCTGCCTTATAATTGAGCAGGGTGTGATAACGCTCAAAGCAGGGATATGGACAGAGAGGTACCACACACCTACGGCACACGAATTGGGTCTGGTGGCGCTTCTTGCCCCTGACTCTTTCTCTGCTGGAACACACATCGCAGTCTGGCTGGGAAGGCCTGCCATTAGCCTGACGTTTAGGGTTAGGAATCATGAAGTGTTCCCCCATAACCAATCTGGCTGGTGCAGTGGCAGTGTCAGATACCCTTCCTCTGCGTTGTGTGACCCTAGACTGGTACCCTTCAAGCAGGCCATGAGCAATCCGCAGACGGAATGTTTCCGCCTTGATACGAGACGGATGCTTGGCCCTCCACAGGACAAGCGAATTGACAAAGCAAACTTCCAACAGATAGAAGAATATTTTCTTCCACCATTTGCTGCTCCTGTGTAGAACCATGTAGTATGTCAACTGTTTATCCACACGATCAATACCTCCCATGTGACAGGAATAGGCTTGGATAGCGCATGGCTTGTCCACGATCCGCACATTGCCAGCATGATGTTTGGATCTGACCTCCTTCCTGAAGGTCTGTGCATCGTGTGCAGTTGTCATAAGATTCACTGGCCTCTTGTCAAACCATGACATATAGAGGATATTGCCATCTCTAAAAGTGATGGGAGGGTCACCAGCTTTGGGTTTTGCCAACTTGAGTTCTGGGGGGACCCCTCGGCGGTTGGTCCGCAGTGTGCCGCAAGCTCCTGTTTGATTATCCCCAAGCTCCTTGTACAGGGCAGGCGAAGAGAAAAAGTTGTCCATGTACACAACATGGCCATGCCCATACAGGGGAGCAACAAGGGAGGTGACAACGCGGTGAGCAACCCCTATAGTAGGGTCCACATTGTCTTCCTTCCCAAGGTAGAGCTGCCAATTCCAGAGGTAGCCTGTCTTGGAGTCAGCTAGGCCCCAGGCTTTCATACCCCACTTAGACGGTTTGTTGGGCATGTACTGCATAAGGCTGGTCCTACCTTTGAAAGCTATCATACTTTCATCAACACTTAGCTCTTTGGATGGTATGTAATGCCTTTGCCATTGAGGGAGAAGTGTGTCAACAAACGATTTGATTTTGAAGGCTTTGCTGTGGTCAGGGTGCCCTCGTGGTGCTGCAGTTGTATTGTCCACGAGGTGTAGAAAAGATAAGATAGCAAGAAACCTGTCCCTACTCATCACATTCCTGAACCCTGGCATCTCAAGGAAACGGTCATTTGACCAATACAAGTCAAATGACGATCTTTTCGTTACACCCATCAACATAAGCAAAGCAAGAAACGCCCTCATCTCGTCAGCTGTGACATCGGTCCACAACTTCACACGGGATGAGGCACCCGCATCTTCCCCTTTCTTTTCGCTAACCTGGCTGGCATAACGATTAGTTTCTGTAACTAATGTGTCCACAACATCATCTGTGATAAACAAACGGAACACATCTACCTCAGAAATGTCATCGTCAACGCCCACAGGTCCCACAACTTGATCAAAGTTGCGGAGCCAGTCGTGTTTGTAACCATCAGGTGCCCTAACAATATTCAATTCTTCAAAATCATCATCAACACTCGACACATCACTATGTTCCCCATCACCTTCATCATCCATATTCTGAGCACGAACCACATTTGCAGTACTAGGCCCAGCAATGTCGTCCTCATCGGAATCAGAATCCATGAAAATTTCAGCTAAAATGGCAGCTTGATCCATGCCGATTGATTTCGATTTGAAAATTGCACAGAAAAATGTCGCTAACACACCCGTTACAACTGAAAGTCAGAAAAGGTAGCTAAACTTCTTTCACAGAAGAGTCAATTTTGACATCCGGGGTTAAGATCAATTGCACACACACTATCAATTTTTTATCCGACGATATCCGCTTGTCGACATATGTCGACAACAGCTGGGAGAACATAGGTTGCCTTCGTCGACATTTGTCGACGGCAGCGTGCTAAAGGTTAAATAATCAGATACAGTAGATGGAAAAAAGACCCTGGAATGAAAAAAAAAAATCCCAAAACTGTGTATCACGTACTGAGCATATGAGTCCTTCCATACGACGAGGGTGAACCCGCCATTTTGTTTAATTAAAAAAGATATTGTCATTTAAATCATTTCTAAAGCTGATGCGTCATTTATGGTGCACTGTGAATAAGTAAAAAATATAAATAATAAGGGCTAGCCTACCTCACAGCGATAAACCACTATGATAAAGGAGAAAATTTGGATATGGAACAAAAACAATTTCGATCTCATGGCGGGATCGCCCTTCTAGTATGGAAGGTCTCATATAAAATATTACTGAATTAGAATATAGACTGACTTAATCATAATGGTTAGTCTGTGTCTATCTATATTTAATGACTATATCATGATAGAGTATACTTAAAGAAGTACTTTGTATATGAAAGAATGCTTTGCATCTTTGATGGTTTATTTTTATTGTACAGTTTTGTTTTCCTATGATATATATTTCCTGTTATTTTAGATCATGTTGTGTCCAGTTTTCCTTGTATTTTTTCAGACATATTAGTTTTGTAGTTCCTAAAATGCTCACATTTACATCCCCTTTTCGGATATTTCATCCCATATTATTCTTAGCAAATTGATCAGTTTCCTTTACTCTAGCTTAACATGACAGTCCATTTGAATTTCTTTGGTTTTGCATTAAAAAAATCGATGCATAGTAAGACACATTGTTTCCCTTTAAATAAATATATAATTTAAAGGTGAAAGTTACCCGTAAATTATTAGCAGAACTCCACAGGGAACATAGGTCTTCAACAAACTCATGCCAAAGCCCTGTCATTTCTGTCTTCAGCTTCTATATGATTTTTTGGTCTCCCTTTATCTCCTAACTTACGCAGACAATCCTAGAACAAGAACTGCCTTGTAAGGCTATCATCAGATTTCCTCAGTGTGTATCTTATCCAATGGGGAATGCTTCTTCTTATCTCCCTCTCCAATGGCACTTGTCTGGTTCTTGTCATTAGTTCCACATTGGTGATCTTGTCATACCATTTTAATCCTTCTGTTCTACACAAGGCCCCCATTAATGAAATTCTGTAACTTCTTGGTTGATAGTAGATAGTTTATCCTTAGATTTACTAAATACAACATTACTGAAGAAGTAAATACTTTAAGAATAACTATCATTACTGAAGAAGTAAGTACTTTAAGAATGACTGTCATTACTGAAGCGGTAAGTACTTTAAGAGTAACTATCATTACTGAAGAAGTAAGTTCTTTAAGAATAACTACCATTACTGAAAAAGTAAATACTTTAAGAATAACTATCATTACTGAAGAAGTAAGTTCTTTAAGAATAACTATCATTACTGAAGAAGTAAGTTCTTTAAGAATAACTATCATTACTGAAGAAGTAAATACTTTAAGAATAACTATCATTACTGAAGAAGTAAGTACTTTAAGAATAACTGTCATAAAAGAAGTAAATACTTTAAGAATAACTACCATTACTGAAGAAGTTAAATATTTTAAGAATGACAGTCATTACAAAATAAGTAAATACTTTAAGAATAACTATCTGTTACGTACATTTATTACCTAAGGGGGTAGTCTTCGGTCCTGCCAAATGTACGCACCAGTCTCAATATAGTTATATTATTTGTGCGTTCGATTGATTCACGCACTGACGTGCACAAAGCAGTGTGAGTTGCTTTGGGACGCACGGGTAACCTAGCTGGGTAGATTATGACGTCATGTTTTGTATGGGGCAGTACGGACCATTGTGATGTCCGGGGAATATTTCTTGTGTTGTGGCAAGTATGGTGGAAGCCATCCTTATTGCGATATTGGTCTTCAGGTCGAAGCCAATATGGAAAGTATTATGTAAGTTGTCGCCCCTCATATTTGTATGATTAGTGAGTGAAACGTGTAGTTTAAGGCTGCTCCTTGTATCAGTCTAGCGGGGATCCATCTTGTAATGTTATCCCTAGAATGGACCTACGGAGTTGATAGCCTCTGAGATCGATCGTAGAAGGAGGATTCCTACGACGGAAAGAAGTTAATTTGATTGCAGTATTCATATGTGTAAACGCCTTTATTGTAATGCCAAAGTCGTGGCATGATTTTGAGAGGTTAGTTAAAACCTAAAGATACTAACTCAGATACCTCTTCATATATGTACCATTGAATATATTTTGAGTCTACGTTATATGGAACTATGTCTTGGATAGAAACAGTCTCTTATTGGACGAATGCGGGAGTTCGTGGTATGGGAGTACATGCTTAGTTGGATGACCTCAAGCAAGGTCAACGGACATTTTATCTAGCTTGAACATTACTGGATCCGTATTAATTGAATGTAAGGAACATGTTTGAAAGGATCCCACCACAGTACCAAACCATCATCATTCACCAGAGTATTCTTGTCATGCATTTTATGTGATTGTCCTAGTCAAGAACAGTGTATCGTAGCGTTGAACTTATGTCGTAAATAAACAATGTTAACTGTTCTACCAGCCTTCACAGTTTACTTCACTTCACGGCAGGCTTTGATTAACATGCCTGAAGTTTATATCGTTGTGTGTTGAACTTATTTGACAGTTGTGTGGATTCGCGTTTTATTATCAGCACGATAGAAAACCATCTATGGAAACTCAGAAGAAACGCTCTATCAGTAAATAAACCACTATCACTATCATTACTGAAGAAGAAATACTTTAAGAATAACTGTCATAAAAGAAGTAAATACTTTAAGAATAACTGTCATAACTGAAGAAGTAAATACTTTAAGAATGACAGTCATTACTGAAGAAGTAAATACTTTAAGAATGACAGTCATTACTGAAGAAGTAAATCCTTTAAGAATAACTGTCATAACTGAAGAAGTAAATACTTTAAGAATGACAATCATTACTGAAGAAGTAAATCCTTTAAGAATAACTGTCATAACTGAAGAAGTAAATACTTTAAGAATGACAGTCATTACTGAAGAAGTAAATACTTTAAGAATGACAGTCATTACTGAAGAAGTAAATACTTTAAGAATAACTGTCATAACTGAAGAAGTAAATCCTTTAAGAATGACAGTCATTACTGAAGAAGTAAATCCTTTAAGAATGACAGTCATTACTGAAGAAGTAAATCCTTTAAGAATGACAGTCATTACTGAAGAAGTAAATACTTTAAGAATGACAGTCATTACTGAAGAAGTAAATACTTTAAGAATGACAGTCATTACTGAAGAAGTAAATACTTTAAGAATGACAGTCATTACTGAAGAAGTAAATACTTTAAGAATGACAGTCATTACTGAAGAAGTCAAAACTTTAAGAATGACAGTCATTACTGAAGAAGTAAATCCTTTAAGAATGACAGTCATTACTGAAGAAGTAAATCCTTTAAGAATGACAGTCATTACTGAAGACGTAAATACTTTAAGAATGACAGTCATTACTGAAGAAGTAAATCCTTTAAGAATGACAGTCATTACTGAAGACGTAAATACTTTAAGAATGACAGTCATTACTGAAGAAGTAAATACTTTAAGAATGACTGTCATTACTGAAGAAGTAAATCCTTTAAGAATGACAGTCATTACTAAAGAAGTAAATACTCTTTGACTCAGTAATTATTTTCCACCCTGTGCCGTAATTATTTTTTGAAAATTCTAAATGGTGAAGTGTACTGTCTTTTAGTGTAAATTTTCTGTTAATCTTTTCTGTGAACATGTACTTATTATATACCAAACTGAAAGGAAATAGATAGAGAATTGTAATATATAGTGTCTTTGGTAGTATTAACACAAGTACATTTGGTATACTTAAAACATTTTGCACGTAAAATTGAAAAACACTAAAATGTTAACTGTAGAATACGAGCTTATCAAAGACAAATTACTGTTGTAGACAATAAAACTTTCTTGTTAGTCTTCAGACATCAAGGTAATCCATGTACGAAGTAAAAAAACATTGATTATGGCCACAGTTAGTACATTTACTGTTATTCACACCAGTTTTTACTGTGGTCCCTTATAAGAATAAAATAAATTATGCAATATTGCATTACGTAATTTTCAAACAAATAAAGAAGAATGACATCATATAAAAACTTTTTACATTTGTTTAATGTTTTAATAGTATCCCTTGCTTCATCTTCTACCTAGGACTAGTGATTAGATGTTACTGTAGGTCTAGTTTTGTTGCTTTTTGATTGGCCAGAATATGACTACGCCCATTCATCAACTAAATCTCAAATGTGCCTAGCTTTTCTGCACCGATTCGGTTATTGGACAATAAACTGTGACTACCAAACAATCATCAGCAATGTCAGCAATGTTTCTAAGTAGTTTGACACAATTATTCACTTAGGAGACTTAGAAAATGTAAATACAAAGCATGACATATTTCTGTAGCAATAACAACAAAAAATGCAAACATGCGAATTATCACACAAATTGTGATAATAGCATCAAAACACACACACGTGCTGCTTAACTACACTCAAATTAGTTGTTTAAATAGTAGTGGAAGTCATTCTACGAGTTTTAAGGTACGAACTGCATTAAACGGACAATTTTTGAAGTTTATTCATGATAACTAAAAACAACGCTCTGAGAGTTACGGTGGCAAGGCAGTTACAATTTTGCAACGCTCTGAGCGTTGTTCTTGAGTCAAGAGTTAAGAATAACTACCATTACTGAAGAATTAAATACTGTAAGAATAACTACCATTACTGAAGAAATAAATACTGTAAGAATGACTATCATTACTGAAGAAGTAGGTACTTTAAGAATAACTATCATTACTGAACCTTAAAGAAACAAATACCTTAAAACAGACTCCAAAAAAAAGAAAGATAAGAAAAGGTAGCCCTGTTAGACATCATATTCTCAGATTTATTAAGTGAAAGCTATTAGAGGAATGGGGGGTCTCGGAAGAGACAAAGAAAGAATAGAACTACTGCACTCTCAGGTATGTCGTACAAGACGACTAATATGAGGTTGTGTCTTCGGCTGGCAGCCTCATTATGTCAAACATGTTGCCACTGAAATCTACTGCAAGAGCATGTGACTGCTTGATACAGGCTCCCTGCAAGAGGATCAACTATAATGGTGGCTCCACACTACATAAGGAGCACAAGGAAAAAATGATAATGAAGACTAGACTAGTAACTGTCTTAAAGCAATAAATATATTAAAGAAATACATAACATTTAAAAAAAAGGTAATATGTTTTATAATAATCATAGCCCCTTTAGTCATAACTGACTATGAGAATGTGCCCCTGAGGTGATAGCCCTCAGCTGCTTATTTTCCTGGTGTTCCTTTAGCTGTTTTCTCCTCTCTTCTGCTTCGCCCAATCTGAGATGGCACAGTAGAGAGCTTTGACACTTGCTGCGATCAGGTTTCATCCTCCCAGGGTACTGGATTTATGTCCAGTGCTCACATGTCTCTCTTGCACACATCTTTGAACCTCAGCTGCAGTCGCCCAGCTGTTCTTTTGCCATCTGTCAGTTGTTCGTAGAAGATATCTATCGGTAATGTGACCATCTTCCATGCGGCGTATATGTCCAAGCCAGCATAGTCTGCGCTGTCTAAGCAGTTTAAAGATGGTTTGAAGGCCAGGATGTGACAACATGTTTTAAAGAAGTAAATGTTTTAAAGAAGTAAATATTACATCTTGAAGAAGTCTGTACCTTAGAGAAAGAATCAGGTAAATATTACATCTTGAAGAAGTCTGTACCTTATAGAAAGAATCAAGTAAATATTACATCTTGAACAAGTCTGTACCTTAAAGAAAGAATCGAGTAAATATTGAAGAAGAAAGAATCAGGTAAATATTACATCTTGAAGAAGTCTGTACCTTAAAGAAAGAAAGAAAGTAAATATTACATCTTGAAGAAGTCTTTACCTTAAAGAAAGAATCAAGTATAAATTACATCTTGAACAAGTCTGTACCTTAAAGAAAGAAAGGAAGTAAATATTACATCTTGAACAAGTCTGTACCTTAAAGAAAGAATCAAGTAAATATTACATCTTGAACAAGTCTGTACCTTAAAGAAAGAAAGAAAGTAAATATTACATCTTAAACAAGTCTGTACCTTAAAGAAAGAAAGAAAGTAAATATTACATCTTGAACAAGTCTGTACCTTAAAGAAAGAAAGAAAGTAAATATTACATCTTGAACAAGTCTGTACCTTAAAGAAAGAAAGAAAGTAAATATTACATATTAAAGAAGTCTGTACCTTAAAGAAAGAAAGAAAGTAAATATTACATCTTGAACAAGTCTGTACCTTAAAGAAAGAAAGAAAGTAAATATTACATCTTAAACAAGTCTGTACCTTAAAGAAAGAAAGAAAGTAAATATTACATCTTAAACAAGTCTGTACCTTAAAGAAAGAAAGAAAGTAAATATTACATCTTAAACAAGTCTGTACCTTAAAGAAAGAAAGAAAGTAAATATTACATCTTGAACAAGTCTGTACCTTAAAGAAAGAAAGTAAATATTACATCTTGAAGAAGTCTGTACCTTAAAGAAAGAAAGAAAGTAAATATTACATCTTGAAGAAGTCTGTACCTTAAAGAAAGAAAGAAAGTAAATATTACATCTTGAACAAGTCTGTACCTTAAAGAAAGAAAGAAAGTAAATATTACATCTTGAACAAGTCTGTACCTTAAAGAAAGAAAAAAAGTAAATATTACATCTTGAAGAAGTCTGTACCTTAAAGAAAGAAAGAAAGTAAATATTACATCTTGAACAAGTCTGTACCTTAAAGAAAGAAAGAAAGTAAATATTACATCTTAAACAAGTCTGTACCTTAAAGAAAGAAAGAAAGTAAATATTACATCTTGAAGAAGTCTGTACCTTAAAGAAAGAAAAAAAGTAAATATTACATCTTGAAGAAGTCTGTACCTTAAAGAAAGAAAGAAAGTAAATATTACATCTTGAACAAGTCTGTACCTTAAAGAAAAACCCTGCTACAAGGAAATGGAAGTCATTCATAAATAGCATATTCAGAGATTTAGTAAGTGAGATGCTAATCATCATTATTTTCCTTTGTGCTCCTTAAGTAGCATGTAGCCACCACTGTAGCAGGTCCTATTGTAGGAAGCCTGCACCAAGCATTCACATACTTCTGCAGCTGTGGTTTCTGAAAAAATGTTATTGTTGATCAGAATCAATGTCATTGCACTCCGGGCGAACCCATAGGGGCTCAGTCTCCCTCAGGAAATGTCGAAGGCAATGAATGCTAATTGTTCCTATTGCGCACTGGTTGTATACACGTTGATGCATCTCTCATACGTCCAAAAATGTGTTTTACATGATGAGTTACACAACCTCATACACAACCTCATATTAGTCGCCTTGTGCGGTACGCTTGAGGATGCAGTAGTCGTATGCTTTCTTTGTCTCGTCACAGACCACAAGGAACTATAAGGGGCAAAGGGTGATACTTATAGGCAAAATGTACATTAAAGAAGCAGCAGCCCTCTTAGACAGCAGATTCTTAAGATTTATTAAGTGAAGTACTACTTATTTGTTAGATGTGTATAAGATCAGAAAATTTTTTTTTTTCAATGTCTGTCAATTTTATAGTGAATTGGCGATAGACTTGTTTTATCAATACATCATTTCTTACAATACAGGACAACTGAAAAGTCATTCCATATAATTAAATATTTGTTTGTTCACTTTTATCCAATCTGATTTTTATGGAAGAAATGTCAAAATAAAGAGAATAAACTGCTATTTTATAATTTAAAATGGTTAGTTGCATTTACATTAAAGCAGAGCTTGAGATCCGGCCTGTTCAACACATGACTTTCTAGTCTGCAACAATTTTTTCCTCTCCCTTGTAACGTCAATATAGGGTTTAAGGTCTGTCTTCATTGCACATGGACAACTTTCATCAGTGCTCCGATCTCTTCCCTTAGATCACACAAGGAGGATCTCTGCACAGTGCACGAACTCCGTAGCACTTGTGAGAATCCCAATGTGTGTATATAGGAATCACACATTCTAGAAATATTGTATGGTGGGTAGGTTTCTAATTTTAAAATTTTGCCAGGGCAACAGTCTTATGGCCTACTCTTTACGATTTTCAACTGCCGAAGGATTTTTAACATGCGCAGCTTGCGCACAGGACCTCCTGTTTTTTTGCCCTTATCCGAGAAGGCTAGACGTTTGATCTCACTACCCAGGAGAGGGGGGGGGGAGGGGAAGTAGACATCATTAGGACCACTGGTTGTGAACAAAAATTTTTCCCATAAATTATATTATCTCTACTGAGAATTAAACCCGGTACCTTTATAATTCGAGGCGGACACGATACCTCTTAGTCACTCAGACCCCCTCTTCTGGAAGTAAAAAGTGAAACTTATTAGTGAAATGTTAATTATTCCTCGTTGTTTTGACATTTGTTTCGTTTATATTCAATAGACCTCTGCGCTTCACGGCAGAAGAGAAATAACTAAGTAAGTTCGTTATATCCGATAGGTACACACGTGAGGATATAAACATTTAAGACTAGGAAGGGACTTTACAATCACTCTGTATTTAAAAATAACTAAAAAATGTTATGAATGACTTGAAATACTTAGATTCAGTACTCTTTGTCCTAGACCCGATTCAGAGACGATGTACAATTTTGGCCAGCTGGCTATAGAAATGAATGAGCCTGAAGAGGGTGTGGCCCCAACTGACTCAAGAAACAGGCCAGATCAGCGGCTGATGGAAGAAGGTTGTTGGGATGAGGCCAATGAAGTTAAAGTGAGGCTGGAGGAGAAGCAGAGGGAGGTCCGAAAGCAGCGTGAAGCAGAAGCTGAAAGGGCTAAGGCAGAAGGTAGGTTTTGTAGGATGAAATTTTGTCTAACCTGTGAAGGCAAACTACTTGTGTTTTGGATAATTAGACAGGACTTCATTATGTGAAACTGTGTTGATGGTGGATAGTGTGACTTATAGTTATCGAGGGTGAGAACCTATACTGACTCTCCCCTCGCCACTCAGTGACCTTTTTCTCAACTACTGCATCTTGCTCTGCTAGGCGATAAGGTTTATTACACTATCCTGTATCCACATACAACAGTACAAGTACAAAGTAAGGAGTACAGGTACAGATAGGAAAAGAAATCTGATCCATTAGGAAATTATATTTTATTAACAACAGTAAAAAAAAAAAAGCTATAGTAAAAGCATCATGAAATCTATCACTATAACAAAGACAACCTCACTACGATGCAGATGGCAAGATATGAGGCACAACAACAAAAGGAAGGTTAGTATACAAAATTGGGAACACTCCCGAAAAAAAACCCATAGGTTCCACGCTCCCACAATTTTGGGGTGGATATAAAATTAATAATCCTTTGCTGGAAAAACCTGAAATAAAGAACTGCACCTACACAAATACACTCCCGCTGACTTGTCCCTGTCAGCTACACTGCTAATCACTTTCACTAGATGCTTAGGTACACAGGTTCTTAAACAATCTACCCTCCCCCTCTATTGAGTTTGAGTGCACTCTACCCCACAATCCTTCTTCGTTGGCATGCGTGCGTTGATGCTTCGCTGGGATCACGGTTAGCCATTGGAGAAATTATAACCCTATCTTCTCTTGGGTAATTGCTGATTAATCAGTTAATTGACTGCACCCGGCTGTAAATCCAGGAAATCGGGGGGTTCGATGGCAACACTCAAGATAAAATAATTGATGAAGAAATAATCCACCTTTTGAGTAATGACCCACTACTCCTGTAGCAGTCCTCACTGATAAGGGATGACGTAGCTTTGTAAAGAGAACTGGTGCAAATGGAGCATGGGCGCTCCTCTTATTAGGTGTTGGGCGAAGTATTTATACTCCAAGCAAATACCGATCATCAATGTGCCCGTAATAGGGTGATGAACTAGGCACGCATGTAGTTACGCACAACCCAGCTGTAAATGGGTCGATGACTTGTGCGACCCTTCCTCTAGGAAGGTAATCAGGCCTAAGGCTTCAGCGTAGGGCCTGAAATAATCGGGGTTAGCTGTAAAGAAAACACAACTCATATATCATCATGCTAAATAAATCATAAACATTACAACACATCACAACAATAAACGGGTCTTAACTAGATACAGAAAAACATACACGCCTCCCCTTCTATTAATCTGATCAAGGCTGAACTGCGCTGCAGTTTTATCTTACTCTCCCCCGCTCACCGTCCGATCAACAATAAGTGCAGGGCCGGCTTATGGTAGCTTTTGCATAACACTACGAAGCCCGGCTACCGGCGTGTGGTAAGTTGGGATTAATATAAATATTTATAGGGAACTTAGTGTACTGACTGAGATCAGCTGTGAAGGTATCTGTATCTAATAAGTGTGGTGTGTTACAGATGACCTTACTTTGCTACCACATTTAGACCTCAATCAGACTTATTCTGGAATATAGTGATAACTACGTTGAATGTCTAGGGTTAGTGATGAAGTGTAATTTCACAACAACAACAGACAAATAAACACTTTAATTAAGATTCACAACACTTTACAACACTAAGACAAGCACATACATATAACACTCTAGAAGACTAGCTTAAGTAAGTCAAGTGTTAAATTTTAAATTATGTATTAGTTTCTTTCAAGAATAGATATCCTGATCCAACTACAGAGTGAATCAGGAATCACAATCAAATGTAAACACAATGTTTATGTACAAAATTTATACAAAGGATCTTTGTCCTGACATAGAATATTATTACAATATGTGTGTAGTGTTGTGCTCTAGTATTAAGAGGTAATACTGGCTTTTGAAGCTATGTTGTTGTTTGTCATCACGACTTCATGTGTTTGTTAATGGTGGAAATAATCTTGAAGGGATCACAGTTCTTTTTATTTGTAAAACAATAACTGTCCCTCCTGCTTTAGTATTACAGTCAATTTTATGGTGGGTTAAACAAGGGTGAGCTGCTCTGGCTGACGAATCTTATCTCATGTCGGCGGCAGGAAAACTGTCTCCTCTGCTCGCTTGCTTCTCAGTTATCTTGAGATACACCACTGGTCAATATCTTGGACAGGGAGTCTGCTGCCAGCCCTCTGGATCCAGCAAAACTCAGACCAGGTGCTGCTCTAATACTTCAGTACCACGGTCCCTGAAATAAGAAGGTTGTACCTCCTTCTTCAGAACTAATATATAATATCTATTTCCACACTGAGTACAGGACATTACAAACACAGAGTTCAGCGCTGTATGCCAACTACTAGCTTCTCATGTGACAATATACCAGTATTCCTCTCCCTAATGGTTACAACGCCTCTGCAATTCCAGCTGTACTTCCTTCTATACAATAAGATAGGTGTCATGTTACTAAATGGCAATCCCATATATGCCAATGCAGTTATACTCCTCTCTGACAAGCTTTTACATGGTGGAGCAATATCTAGGCTTTGCCTTCTGTTTGCTACTGAACCATACACATACAGACACAATTTATCATTTCATATTCAATTTTCATATAACATATATACATATATATGTAGGAAATATGTCTAGCCTTACCACAATTCAAGGAAATATACACTAGTACGTTGACTGGCGATGAATTCTGGCACAATTTTGATCTGCCTTATCCCAGGCTTTTATTTAGAAAAATATTAGCTTGCTCTCACCGCACTGGCTTCTCATAAAGTTTATTTTCAAAACTGGCCCTGAACTGACGCTTCTATTTGACTATATCGAATGCTCTAACCAATGAGACCATGTTTACAAGAGCCTTTGAAAAAATATTACCCATCCTACCGTAGCCATTAACAACCAACTAGTATTTGCAGTCCGACTAATCAGGTTTCGCCTTACATATCTCTACAGCCAATCAAATCGTATCTAACTTGTTGGCCTCATTTTCCCCTAAAGCAGTGTTGTTCAAACAGCCATTATGAGCAAATAGGATCTTGTGCTGTCAGACAACCTCACTATAGTATTTTGGCTATAATTTATTAAGTACTAGACCATTTGCGTAACACATAACATATTCTTTGTCAGCAAGTCTTAAGGTACAAGAATATATAAGTTTAATGGGGTTAAGTGGCTTCGTTCAAAATATGTATTATTCTAGGATAGTCGTGTATTTGTTTTTTTTATTTTTCGAACCGCCACCTGTCCTGCCTTTTCGACTGTTCTGTCAGTATAAAGTCAGGATTTCAGACGTAAAACAGTATTGGGTCATGTTTCCTAATAAGCATTAAACATGTTTTTTAAAACCTTACCTCGTATCGTTAGTGTTTTTTATCACTGTTTATTTGAAAAAAAGTCAAGCCTGCCTGCCTTTCGCGTGGGGTGGCATTAATTTTTAAATCGCGAGGCGACGTGGTAGCATTGCATGCGTTCCTCCGTGCATCTCTCTCTCTCTCTCTCTTCTAAGCCCGTCTGTCTTCTAGGTTAACGCAGTGTATATAATGACATTAATGTAATATTATATCTAGGTCATTAAGCAGTGTGCCTATCAAGGTTTTCTAAGAAACACAGTACCAGTTTTATTTTTAGAAACGCGTGTAGTTGCTGTAGGCTTTTACTATCGAACGTGAAAGCGTTACATTTATGCAGACGAAGTAGAAAAAGGGGATCTCGGGTTCAGACCTTATGGCGTTCTACAACGTAGGTGTACGCTATTGGAAAAGCACTGGTCTGTCACCATTCTTCTTTCCTTCTATTAAATTACTTCGTTAGGCTTTACATTTATTTTCTCATTTATATATGTGGATTAGAATTTTCACGACACGGCGCCTAACGCTGGAATGGTTTCAGGCATGTTTACAAACTGCCCCTCCCCTTCCATTCTCTACTGGCGCGTGTGACCTTAGTATGGGTCCGGCCAGCTAGCTACATAATTTTTACAAGTTTGTCTAACTAGTAGCGCTGGCGTGTGACATATTTAAACATTACATACAACATTTGACCACAATAGAAGTATGAGCTAGTTAAGTATACAAATTGCATTTAAGATACCCATTAATACCCAAGTACGCACTGAGATGCAAAGTACATGTTGCGAAGAAAAATTATGTACACAAACCGCCACTGAGGCCAAAAAAATTACATTTGCTCAGGTTAACCTTTTGTGCGTGTTAAAGATTTCCTACTTTGGTTATCCATAGGTGAAGGAAACCGATTATACTTTTGATGCACTACATCAGGCATAAAATCCTCTACCCAGTAGGTTCTTATATAGTAACAGCACACCAATCCCCCCAAAAATGTTGGCTATAGCTTTAGATCTCTGGTTGAATCATTGCTGTAATTACCACATTACTAAAAACCCTTTATGAAGGCTTACTCTGACTTATCACATATCCCAAGCACAAAATTTATACTAAGTACCAATTTCTAAACTTGCTTACTGCGACTGTCAGAATCTCCAACTCTATTAATTCATAAGCAGGCAAGCTGGTGTTAAGTCTGCTACCTTCTCCTGGCAGGAATTTTTTTAGACTGAAGCCATGAGAGACAACAAGAGTCTGCCTATATAAGGGGAATAAGGGTTGCAGGTGTTCGAGATGGGCTCTAACATCGGCGTAGAGAATGCCAAAATAACGTAATAATTACTCAGAGAATTTGCTAGGAGACGTAATTACCCCACTTGTATCTACAGAAACGAAAAGAAGTGAAATGGGCGTGACAAAAATCACAGAAATTAGGAGGGATGGTAGTTCAGTCTAAGTGGCCAGAATTTATAATCCATTTTGCCACAGGCATCATAGTTAAGGTGTCTAACTAAAAATATTCTGTGAATATTTTGTGTACCAAACAACACACGCACACACATCCATCCACCCCCCCCCCCCAAAAAAAAAATTCACAAAAAAATGACACTTTGATTTGAAAACATAAACGAGAGCGAGAGATGACTGAAGAATGCACTGAGATAACACTGTCAGAAATGGATGGTGTATTAAAGAATGCACTTAGATGAGACACTGATTAAAAAATGCACTGAGATGAGACTGTCAGAAATGAAGGGTGGACTGAAGAATGCACTGAGTTGAGATGCTGACAGAAATAAAGGTGAGGAAAAAGGTAAAGGATCCCGTTACATGCCTATTGAGGCATTTTTGGGAAATATGGTGTTAGGCCCATATATTCTTGACCATCTGCACACTAGAGATGATGTGGTCAGCATCACGCCGGCCGCCATAACCTTCCCGGAGTTGATCTGGTACCCAATTCATTAAGCTGGGTCTACCCCAGAGCCGTTTGCAGTCTAAAAAATCCCACCTCAACTGAGGATCGAACCATGGACCACCAAGCTAGGAAGCCAGTACACTACCACAGCTGTCAGAAATGGAGGGTGGATGTTGCCATCATTTTTGTCGGTTCCAGAAGATGTAAATCTATTTAATACTTTTGATAATCGAAGGTACAGAACTGTATGTTAACTCCCTGACACAGGTTGATTAGGGGTTACCTTCCCTGTGTTTATTCTTTGTGGTTGATCAGTCTTAGGACGGGGGTTAACTGTTCTCAAATCTGTTCTGTCTACGCATGCGCTAGTTTTTAGCGCGAACCGAGTAGACTTCCGTCTGGGAGTGATGAGCTGGTTTCTGCCGGACGAAGATGTCCGTTGTTTCTTCTCTGCATTATGTGGGGGAAAGATAGTCTTGTGATCTTAGTAATTCTCCCCAGAGTTATTCTGTTTGTCTGGAATGACGACAGGTGTTATTTGTGTATTTCTCGGAATTCTGTCCAAGGTAAAATAACTTAATTATTATGCAAAGTTTGCAGAACATTTAGTATGAACCTGTGAGTAGCGCTCACAGTTCTTGTGATCCAGAGTCCATTATGTGTGCTTGACGTAGCCAATTAGGTCTATTCGTTGAAGTACTTTACAGAAGCACAATGAACGTATATTGATATGAAACCCGCAGGATGGCGGTATGTTTCAGCATGGAAGGTAATACATGCCTATGGAAAAAATGTACAGTTGTTTATCAACCATTATAAGGCCCGTCATTACGGCATATAACTTTGAGCAGAAGAAGAAGTACCTGGCGGGTGAAGCCAGATGAAGTCTTGACTTTATTTACAAGTTCACAGACTTCTATATTAAGCAACTATATTTGTTAAAGGACTACCTGATGCGTTCAGTCAGGGGCCCTGAGCTACAGTAGGAAAAGAATATGTTGTCAAGCCAGCGTTATTAGCATCATACCTACGAGCTATACAAAACTGATGATGCTCGATGTTCCTAATTATTACCACATATGAACAGTTGTTAAAGGACAGACCATTGTCTATAACGTCCTTATAGATGAGTGGTTCAAGCTTTATAATGCCAGATGTTTTGCCAGTCATTTCCAATATATATGATGTCCTTGATTCTCGTCCATTTGACTGTAACTGTTGATGTCACTGTGTCTCGTAAATAAATGGTTGAAAGTTCCAGCAGTTTCTACAATTACTGACTACTGCATGTGAGTGAGTGGGTGCCTTATTTACCTATCAAAGATCCTAAACGCATTCGTGTCTCTACACACCCACATCACTTGTCAACCACACAAACTTCGAGTACCTCACATACAAGAAATGTCTGATGTTCGGATGTCAACATGACACCCTGTTAGCGCCTCAACGGCTGGTGAGCTATTCATGCATAACAAAGCTGTTTGGCCCAGGTCGGACTGACTACAACAGTACACAGAAAAGATATTGTTACGTTCCTACATAACATAATGTTTGTTTTTTTTTTCGTACGCCCGCTAATACTCGAGGCGAAATCTCAGGTTATTATTTATGTCTAACCTGACATTGATTTTACGTGAGTATCCCTTTATTTCTTGTACAGAGACAGGTGTCCCTCGCCATTCAGGCAAATACTCGCCGATTTCGGAGGTACCCATTGCATCTGGGTCGGCTCAAGAGCCGCCAGTCCCTGGTCGACGACACTTCTTCAAATGTCCTCGCCAGGTCTCGAGTTAATCCAGTCCAAATCCCGGTCGACGAAAAATCCTCAAATGCCGTCGCCCGGGTTTGATCCTGTATCACCCGGTCGCCAGAGCGGTGTTGTAACCACTACGCTAGCGCGGCTCCTAACATAATGTAAATCCCACCTTAACTTTTGTGGTAGCCGTAAATATATGGTAACATTTGTGGTAGGCCAGATCAGTGGGTCTAAGCTGTCCATTGGACTAATTGAGGACATTATTTGATGATAACACACATTGATGATGAACTACACATTGGAAACTGGACAAGATCATTTATACTGTTCAGCACATAACAGCAACACACCATCAACAGTTTGAAACTCGTCGATGACCTTCATTGTGAACGATCACGACTCGTGTTTACTTACAAGTCTCATCACTGTAATTTTCAACGGTGGAGCTTCCTCGCATTGCTGTTTATTGTCAGACAACATTGTTGACTAAGGCCAGGATTATATCTAAGATAAGTGGCAGTTTGTTTTTTCGGAAACTTTGTACCGTTATATTGTGAATAACTGAGCCTTCTTACAACACACTTTATTAATGCATTCTTTGTTTACATGTTCTTTGTTTACTTGTTGTGTTAGTGTGTGTTTAGCGGGCTGGTTGGGCAGGTGACTCCGTTAGAAGATACCACGTAACAGAGGTTCTATCGAGAGCGTTTTCTGTAGGGACTGCGCATATTTTCCACAGCGGAAAGTGCGAGCGACGTGTGTTGCTACTTTTCATTTTTTTTTTCTTAGCTGTGACGAGATGTGTTAGTGTCGTTTTCATTATTTTTTCCCATTCTTTGATTTTTGATTTGTTTTGTTTGTATCTGTCCGCCTCTCCTTCCTTTCATTTATTTATATACACCCTTTTTGTTTATAACAGTATTGTGATTTGTTTTGATTTTTCGCAGTTATCATTGTAATTTTTTACAACACTAGATTTAGTTAAGCTTTATTTATCATTTGACTTCTGCGAACGTTTTCGGTTGTTATACATTCTTGTCTTTGTATTGTTATCGTCTACTTGTTCATCATACACAGTCTATATATATACTTGGTCATGGACTATTATTGTTAATATGATTGCACTTTTCAGATAGAGGTTATTTATGATCATATTATTATAAAGAAACAAGGTGATTATACAAGTTTTTGATTAAAAGACTTGTCTCCCACGGAGATTGGGATAGAATAAAGTGAAGTTAGTATACAAGTCTAGGATTACAGACTTGTCTCCCATTGAGGTTGGGATAAGGTAATTTATTCAATTTTTCAGGTATAATCTCATATTATTAGACAGAATGTCTACATTAGATGTCTTTAATGAGCAAGGGAAATCCCTTGGCAAAACTGGTGACAAATTGGAAGAGTTTGCACTTGCTCAATATGCCAAGGCACAGAAGGCTGAAGAGAAAAGGCTGCAAATGCAGTTGGACAGAGAAGCTGAAGATAGAAGAATACAGCAACAAAGAGAAGCTGAAGAGAGAAAACTTCAAGCTGCTGCTGAAGCTGAAAATAAAAGATTAGACAGAGAAGCTGCTGCTGAAGAGAGAAAACTTCAAGCTGCTGCTGAGGAGAGAAAACTTCAAGCTGCTGCTGCTGCTGAAGAGAGAAAACTTCAGGCTGCTGCTGAGGAAAGGAAAGCACAAATGGAACATGAGGAAAAACTGTTAGCTTTGGAGTTGGAGAAATTAAAGGTGATGAATATGAGAGCTCCTCAATCAACTTCGGGTAGGATAAAGGAGAATACTTATAAGGTCAAATTACCTCCTTTCAACCCTCTAAAGGACGACATAACCTTCTACCTGGATAGATTTCAATTAACATGTGTAGCGCATAAGGTAGATAAGGAACAATATGTCGGACAACTGATGGATTTACTTTCAGGTGAACCATTGAGTACTGTAATGGCAGTAGAGGAGACTGATAGAACTAATTATGATGTTGTCAGGGCAACATTACTTAAGAGATATCAATTAAAAGAAGAAGATTATCGTCTTCGTTTTAAGACAATGCTACCAGAAACTGGAGTAGAGTTCTCTGACTTTATTACTAAGATTCGTCTTACATTCACACGTTGGATTGAGCTGTCTAAAACAGAAAAAACATATGAAGCCCTTATGGACTTATTACTTCGAGATAAAGTTATGTCATCTGTCAGTGAGTCTTTCCTTGCTTTTATTCATGAGCATAAACCTAAAGACATAAAAGACATGGAAGAATACTGTTGCCAGTATGTAACTGCACATCCCCATGCTACTGTTAGCAATGCTAGGGTGAAAGAAGAATTGCCGGTTGCTTCTGCAGCACCATATGGCCCTAACTTTATGAATAAATTCCAAGGTGCTCAACACAACTTCAATAAGAAGAGCATTCATAATTATGATCAGAATCAGGGTAACCCATCACATAATGGTTCTTCTTCAAAGAACTGGAGGCAATCTGATAGTCCTCGTTATTTCGGGTCCTATAATTATGGAAATTTGCGGAGAGGTAGTCACTATAGACACTTTCAAGGCTATCCTTCGCGGGGGCATCGTAACCAAACGGGTAAACACTATGATCATTGGGGTAATAAAAAAGTGATTATGGAAACTGGGATTCGAACCAGAGCGGTGGTCAAGGTAGATCAAACTATGATAATTTCAGAGGAAATAATAATCAAGGTAGATCAAACTATGATAATTTCAGAGGGAATAATAATCGTGGTAGATCTCAATACAAGAAAAAGAGATCACATCACCAGGGAAACTCGGTACAACAAGAGTCTCATGGTGTCAATAATCAGGTGAACGAGAATAAAAATTCTAATGCTGTCACTTGTGCAGCTTTTGACTTTGGGAGAGCATCTAAATGCACCCAATGCTCAACATTATTTGAACCGACCACGGTAACTACTTTGAGTTGTGGTCACCCTCTGCCCGCTCTCCCTGCTGCAATTGCGCATGACGGGAGAGGATCGCTTATCTTGCATAGAGGTCTCGTGGATGGTAACCCAGTCTCATTGCTTTTTGATTCTGGGTGCACTACTATTGGGGTTAAGCAATCTCTTATAGATCCTCGCTGTGCCACGGGGAAAATAGTTAAATGTGTAACATTTGGTGGCACAGTTGAAAAGTACATGACCGCTATTATTCACATTGCTACTCCTTTCTTTACGGGAGATGTCCACGCATGTCTTCTACCTAACCCTATTGCGGATCTTATAATCGGTCGTATTCACGGGGTTAAGGAATGCACCCTGCAACAAATTGCTGCCTCGGAAGAACGGAATATGCAAACAGCCAATGCAGTGGTAACAAGAGCACAAGCTCTTATTCCTCAAACTTCATCTACTGAAGTTAATGAAGTAGTTAGCCAAGATGATCACTTGGAGATTTCGCATGACTCGTTTGTGAAACTACAAGAAAAAGACCCTTCTTTAAAGAAATTCTTTCTTCTCGCTAAAAACGGTGATCCGAATCAGAATACAAATCGCAAATCATATATCACTATGAAGAATGGTATACTAGTGCATATGGTACAACACTCAGACGCGACTATGCATTCTCAAATTCTCGTGCCCAAAAGTATGAGAGCTTTAATTCTTCAACATGCACACGATTCTCAGTGTGCTGGACACATGGGTTTTTTCCCGAACTAAGTCGAGAGTTCTGGGATCTTTCTTTTGGCCATTTGTCAATAAAGACATATGAATTTATTGCCGGTCTTGCAAAATATGTCAAGAGGTAAAGCCTAGAGGTCCACGGCATGCTGCGCCTATTCAGGCAGCAGACATTCCTATCCGGCCATTTCAGAAAATGGCCATAGATATCATTGGCCCTTTTAAGACTAAATCGGCCAGGGGACATCAATTTATCCTTATGTGCGTTGATATGTGCACGCGTTGGCCAGAGGCTATTCCTCTTAAGAGCATTTCCACTGCTGATATCGCAGACGCTCTTTGGCTTATATTTTCTCGTTTAGGTTTTCCTGGGGAAATATTGTCAGACCATGGCACACAATTGATATCAGAGACAATGTCGCAGGTAATGTCTACTCTGCACATTAAGAGATCTCTGAGTAGTATTTATCACCCAATGTCTAATGGGTTAGTTGAGCGTCTTAATAGAACACTCAAGAACTGTCACAATGCTCTCAGCTCTCAGAAAAAAAATTATTGAAGCATGCAAGCTAGCAACTTCATCATCCGAATTTGCTAAGGAAAAGGCAAGGCTATTTGCTAATAAGAAGAGACGCCTACGTCAACTTTGTCCTGGAGACAAAGGGTTTGTTTTACTTCCTTCTAGGGAGAACAGACTGCTTATTACATGGAAAGGTCCATATACTATAGTCTCGAAGATTTCCGATGTCGACTATGTTGTCGATATTGATGGAAGGCATAAAACCTTCCATATAAATATGCTTACGGAATATCATGAGCGACCAGACTATTTGCAGCCTATTTTTCAGGCAACGGACGATTCTCCAGTCCAACAAGGTCATATCTCAT
Organism: Oreohelix idahoensis; assembly: GCA_024509875.1. Classification (NCBI taxonomy): domain Eukaryota; kingdom Metazoa; phylum Mollusca; class Gastropoda; order Stylommatophora; family Oreohelicidae; genus Oreohelix; species Oreohelix idahoensis. The sequence continues at coordinate 302,348 of JAMPIV010010962.1, forward strand.
CCCTGTCAGTTATACAGGATGAGGAAACTACTTTTTTGGATGTTAACCTACCTCTTCCTATGATTCCACTTACTTCTACGGAATCATGGAGAAACGTTACTGTTTCTTCTAATTTGTCTTTTGAGGAACAGCGACAAATATCTTCTACACTACAAGTATTTCAGGATGTCCTTACCGACATTCCTGGACACACACATGTCATTGAGCATGACATTATACTTACTGATCATACTCCGATCAGAGTAAGACCATATCCTATTCCTATTCATTTTCAAGCACAAGTCGAGAAAGAATTGGATGAAATGATACAATTGAAGATAATTGAACCATCCACCTCAGCATACTCTTCGTCCATGGTTATTGTTCGAAAGAAAGACAATAACATACGCCTTTGCGTAGATTATCGCAAATTAAACCAAGTTACGAAGTTCGATGCTGAACCTATGCCTTTATTAGAAGATCTACTTATTAGACTTTCTAACTCTCGATTCTTTACTAAGCTTGACTTGTCAAAAGGCTATTGGCAAGTTCCATTAACTGAACACGCCAAACCTTTCACTGCTTTCTCAACACCTAGGGGTTTGTTTCAGTGGAATTTTATGCCTTTCGGGCTTATGAATGCCCCGGCTACTTTCGTACGCATGATGCGTCAAATTCTCTCATATCGTTCAGATGTCATTGCATACTTAGATGACATCTGTCTTTTCAGTAATACTTGGGAAGATCACTATTTGGGGTTAAATGAATTACTGTCAACTCTACGCGAGCATAATTTGACTGCAAAACCCTCTAAAACCTTTGTTGGGTTTAGCGAAATTTCTTTCCTGGGTCATCGAGTTGGTCATGGTCTATTGAAGACAGAGGACCAAAACATTTCTAAGATATTAAATATCTCTGTGCCTAAAACAAAGAAACAAGTACATAGTCTTTTGGGATTAATACAATTCTACGGAAGATTCATTAAGAATCTATCCTCTATCATGGCACCACTCTCAACCCTATTGAAGAAAGGGTCTCCTAACATGGTGTGCTGGTCTCAAGAATGTCAAGCTTCATTGGATCAGATTAAGAATTTGTTCTCATCCCCACCTATCTTAAGACTACCTATTGCTGATAAGACTTTTGTTCTTTGTAGTGACGCCTCATCCACAGGGATCGGAGCGGCACTAATGCAAGAGTATTCAGGAACTCTGCATCCTGTAATGTATATTTCTAGGAAACTGAATGCGGCAGAAAGGAATTACTCGGTTTTAGACCGTGAGTTGTTGGCTATGGTTTGGTCAATCCTTAAGTTACAAAGATTCCTTCTCGGTGCGCATTTCATTGTGGAAACAGACCAAAAAGCTCTTACAGCTATTCAGTGTAAGAATTTGAAGAGCTTGAGATCTACTCGATATGCTATTGCTCTTCAACCTTTTCATTTCACGGTGCGAGCTATCTGTGGTCTGGATAATGTGATGGCAGACATACTGTCTAGATGCCCACATGAGTCCACTTAAGTCTTGTGTCCTAGTTTTTCCTGATACACTGCTAGACATATGTCTCTTCACTATACGTATATATATTAACACATTTGTTGTCAACTTAGAGTGGTAAATTAATTGTTTTCTTTCTCTATTACCATCTTTAGTGTAATGGAGAAGGTTGAGTTGACATAATATAAAGGTCGAAAAAATTAATGCGGCCACATGTAACATGTATTAGTAATTATAGTACATTATAGCATGTTGCTAATTGTGTTATTTATATTGTTCTCAGTGCAAACTAGTACCAGGTATGGAGTGCTTTGAGAATCATGACGATGCTGCTTACATGATCTACGACATACAGAATTGATTTATACTTTGTGGATGCCATCTTCTATTTGTTAGAGTATACACTTGAATTGCCATATGTATATAGAATAACTTTACAAATTTTGATTATGTCCATCCATTAGATGATAGTCATTATATAACATGATACTTTTATAGATTTATATGTTTGTATGACTTTGCAAGATATGTTATCATTCGCATCACTATAACATTGCAATTTTTTTTATATGTATGTGATTTTTGTTAGCATCGCCAGATGTTTACTTGATGGTACCTTCCGGATATATTTTGCTTGGAGAAAATATTTTCTCTTATTTTGTGAGGTGAACTTTTGTTCTCACTAGACGCGCTATTGTGCGTTGAATGGGTCTGACATTATGTCGTTATATTTATTGATCCTTTCATCGGCGCATCATTCATGCGTTATGAGCTTGTTGCATCTCACTCATTGATGTATTTCCAAAAAAAAAAAGTTTCTTTTTTTTTTTAATCCGGAGGGGGTGGTAGTCTGTTGCCGTCATTTTTGTCGGTTCCAGAAGATGTAAATCTATTTAATACTTTTGATAATCGAAGGTACAGAACTGTATGTTAACTCCCTGACACAGGTTGATTAGGGGTTACCTTCCCTGTGTTTATTCTTTGTGGTTGATCAGTCTTAGGATGGGGGTTAACTGTTCTCAAATCTGTTCTGTCTACGCATGCGCTAGTTTTTAGCGCGAACCGAGTAGACTTCCGTCTGGGAGTGATGAGCTGGTTTCTGCCGGACGAAGATGTCCTTTGTTTCTTCTCTGCATTATGTGGGGGAAAGATAGTCTTGTGATCTTAGTGATTCTCCCCAGAGTTATTCTGTTCGTCTGGAATGACGACAGGTGTTATTTGTGTATTTCTCGGAATTCTGTCCAAGGTAAAATAACTTAATTATTATGCAAAGTTTGCAGAACATTTAGTATGAACCTGTGAGTAGCGCTCACAGTTCTTGTGATCCAGAGTCCATTATGTGTGCTTGACGTAGCCAATTAGGTCTATTCGTTGAAGTACTTTACAGAAGCACAATGAACGTATATTGATATGAAACCCGCAGGATGGCGGTATGTTTCAGCATGGAAGATAATACATGCCTATGGAAAAAATGTACAGTTGTTTATCAACCATTATAAGGCCCGTCATTACGGCATATAACTTTGAGCAGAAGAAGAAGTACCTGGCGGGTGAAGCCAGATGAAGTCTTGACTTTATTTACAAGTTCACAGACTTCTATATTAAGCAACTATATTTGTTAAAGGACTACCTGACGCGTTCAGTCAGGGGCCCTGAGCTACAGTAGGAAAAGAATATGTTGTCAAGCCAGCGTTATTAGCATCATACCTACGAGCTATACAAAACTGATGATGCTCGATGTTCCTAATTATTACCACATATGAACAGTTGTTAAAGGACAGACCATTGTCGATAACGTCCTTATAGATGAGTGGTTCAAGCTTTATAATGCCAGATGTTTTGCCAGTCATTTCCAATATATATGATGCCCTTGATTCTCGTCCATTTGACTGTAACTGTTGATGTCACTGTGTCTCGTAAATAAATGGTTGAAAGTTCCAGCAGTTTCTACAATTACTGACTACTGCATGTGAGTGAGTGGGTGCCTTGTTTACCTATCAAAGATCCTAAACGCATTCGTGTCTCTACACACCCACATCACTTGTCAACCACACAAACTTCGAGTACCTCACATACAAGAAATGTCTGATGTTCGGATGTCAACATGACACCCTGTTAGCGCCTCAATGCCTGGTGAGCTATTCATGCATAACAAAGCTGTTTGGCCCAGGTCGGACTGACTACAACAGTACACAGAAAAGATATTGTTACGTTCCTACATAACATAACGTAAATCCCACCTTAACTTTTGTGGTGGCCGTAAATATACGGTAACAGTGGACTGAAGAATTCTCTGAGATGAGACACTGTCAGAAATAAAGAGTGGACTAAAGAATACACTGAGATGAGACACTGTCAGAAATGGAGGGTGGAATAAAGAATACACTGAGATGAGACTGCAGCTTCCATTGAGATAGGGAAGGCAAAGCAGCAATGAAAAAAACATGTCACCCTACCTCTCGAAGGTGGACCTAGTAAAGTGAAGTCTCTAACATTTCACTCCCCTACAGCAATGTCTACTACGGGACTATCTTGACCTGTAATAAAAGACTGTAATCTGATACCACATCTGCTCCTGTGTATACTTTAACACCATGTAATGATGATCAGAATTTCTTGTTTATTCCTTCATGATCAATCTGATTTTCTGTTCTGTGATCTGTTGATGTCCATGTTGCTTTATGTGCAAATATGCTTCCTTGCTTCCTCCTACATCAATTTGATTTGAAGCACAGAAGTTTGTGAATATTTCTCCACTTTTGTTCATTGTCCCTAGCCCTTGTTTTCCCCGTGATCTCTTCATAACCTCTTTTGTCTGTTTCTACCTTTGCGTTAAGGTCACCCATCAGAATTGTAATATCATAACTTTTTTTTTTTTTTTTAAATCCATATTTTGAAGTCTGGTATAAAACTGTTTGTACCGTCTAGATCTGAAGGTTTCTGATTGGACAAAGAAAATAAATAGACTACTTCTCCCTCAGGCATGTCATAAAGGCCATCTTCTTCTTCTTCTTCTTCGTTCATCCTGAAAAGGACGTTGGTTGCGTTGTGTCCGTTTACAGCGAAGCTGCGGCATTTGCGCTTTTCGGCCGACACGCCATCTAATATGGTGGTTGTTCTTGGCGCTGGCAACCTCATCATGTAAAATAAATTGCTACAGAAAACATGACTGCACAAGCACATGAACGTTTTGGTGTTAGCTTCCTATAAGGGAGCCAGCTGCAGTGGGGGAAAGCTATGAGGAGCAAAATTAGATAAAATGCACATTATTAGGAATTATCAGGAGGGGAAACAGTGATAATGCAGGATATGGGGAACAGTAGACAAACTTTAGCTTTTAACTCCATAATTACATGTGGTTTGAGCAAAACTAACCGTGAAGAAAATATATGACCAGACGAGAAGTTCAGGATTTGAGGATTATTGAATATTATTCATATTAATTGTTACAATTTTCATTGTTGCTGACATTAATCTTGATCCTATTGCTTCTCATTCTATAAATGCCTTCTATGCTTCCTTTGATAGCACATCTTTATTATGAGGTGTGCCTTATTCCGTATGTAAATAAATATTAGACAAACATAAAAGTATGTCTTCAGGCACTCGTAAGAAATAAAGAAGTAGAAAACTAGACAACAGAAAAACAACAGACATGAGTGGCTTACCCAGGACTCAAACCCAGGACCTTCCGTGCGACAACCCCGCCTAGCTATGCAAGCGAATCACACTATCCTCCCTGCCATCTAGGCATCACCAAAAAATGATGCCTCGATGACGGGTCATTAGTGCGACCCGCAACACATAACATTATTCCTTATGTGTTGAGTGTAGCACTGTCTCTGCTGTGTTTAGTTTCTTCTTTTTTCTATTTCTTACCATTATTGTTTTGTACAATTCTAAGAAGTCAGTTATAATTGTCTTTAAATTTCTGCTGTCACCTGTGTGGTTTATCCTTATTTGTTTAATGTTTGAATATTCCTTGTGCTAAATCTGGATGTTCTTCTTGGTGAAGAAAGTTATTCTGGATTCTTTCAGCTTTTTTCTTATCTGATCATTAGCCTTGTTGATAGAGGGCCTTCCTCTTTCTTGGATTGCTGAGTTGAATTATTTGCTTTGAGTGATTTGTTCATATGGCTGACTAAATTTTGTATGGCTTTGACTCCAGACCAACGCTCTGAGCGTTGCAAAATTCAACGCGCCGTACCAGCGCAACGTTCAGAGCTTTGTTTTTAGTTTATCACGAATAAACCCCAAAAATCATCCGTTTAATGCAGTTCATATTTTAAAACTTGTAGAATGACATCCGCTTCTATTTAAACAACTAATTTGACTAGTTAAGCAGCACATGTGCGTGTTTTGATGTTATTATCACAATTTGTGTGACGATTCGCGTGTTTGCGTTTTTCGTTGTTATTGCTAGAGAAATATGTTTTATATTTACATTTTCTAAGTCTCCTAAGCAAATAATTGTGTCAAACTACTTTGAAACATTGCTGACATTGATGATGATTGTTTGATAGTCACAGTTTGTTGTCAAAATGTGGAATCGGTGCAGAAAAGCTAGACAGAATTGATTTAGTTGATGAGTGGGTGTAGTCATATTCTGGCCGATCAAAAAGCAACAAAGCTAGACCTACTGTAACATCTAATCACTAGTCCTAGGTAGAAGATGAAGCTAGGGATACTATTAAAACATTAAACAAGTGTAAAACAGTTTTTATATGACGTTATTCTTCTTTATTTGTTTGAAAATTACGTAATGCACGATTGCATAATTTATTTTTTTCTTACAAGGGACCACTATAAAAACTGGTGTGAATAACACTAAATGTACTAATTGTGGCCATAATCAATGTTTTTTTTTACTTCGTAAATGGATTACCTTGATGGTTGAAGACTAAAAAGGAAGTCTTATTGTCTACAACAGTAATTTGTCTTTGGTAAGATCGTATTCTACAGTTAACTTTTTAGTGTTTTAAAATTTTACATGCAAAATGTTTTAAGTATACCGAACGCACTTGTGTTAATACTACCAAAGATGTTATATATTATAGTTCTCTATCCATTTCCCTACAGTTCTGTATATAATAAGTACAAGTTCACAGAAAAAGATTAACATAAAATTTACACTAAAAGACAGTACACTTCACCGTTTAGAATTCTTCAAAAAATATTTATGGCACAGGGTAGAAAATAATTATGGAGCCAAAGAGTTAAGTTCTTTAAAGGATAGGGTAGCTGGCCCCTTGTTGAACGCTCCGTAATCAGCCCCTTAAGTAATTCCAGGTGTCTCTGAGGAGGCAAAGGAAGAAAAGGATTACAGTTTTTTTGTGAAAGATGACTAATGGGAGGGTCTTGCATGGTGGCTGGCAACCTCATGTAAAACAATTAGCCACAGAAACTTCTGCTGCAAGATTTTATATTTAGGGATAGGCTTCCCTAAAATTCTTTGGCCACGTAAAAAGGCATAACACTTTGCAGAAGGCCATAATAGAAGGGAGAGTTGAAGGCAAACGTGCAAAGGGAAGACGGCGCTATAAGTGGGAAGATAACATCAAGAGATGGACAGGAAAGAGTCTATCAGAGTGCACCACCAAGACAAGAGACAGAAGACGTTGGAGATCCATTACAGCCAACCTTCGTTGTGGAGATGGCAGCTGATGATGAGGATAGGCTTTCCTTAAAGGGCCGTTGGCAGTTAGGGACTCCATGCTGCATAAGGAATAAAATAAGATGATGATGATGATTCTGAAAAAGTAAATGTTATTTTGTTATATAATGCGTGACTTTATTTATGCACTGTAAGTGAGAATTGATAAATTGTACTGGAGACAGGAAGTTGTGGAGAGACATGATCTCCCACACCACTAAGCATGGTACTTGAAGAAGAAGTAGAGAAAGTGAGAAAGAATAATGTACTTTTAAGAAACTGAAAATTATCACTAATTGTAATTTTGTTATCTGAACATTCAGGTCAAGAGTATCCAGAATATCAGCCAACCTGGTTCAGGAAGGAGCCAGATGTGACAAACGGGTCGCTGATCTACACCTACAACAAGCAGTACTGGGACTGCAAGGCACGGCAAGACTGGAGCATGTGTCCAGACATATTTTTGTGATCTGATGCCACCTGGCATAGTCTGCATTGTTCTAGTAAAAACCTCCATGACACTGTGTTTTTCCACCATTCAACTAACTGTCTTTGAAGTCAGTGGTGCACTTTGCAGGGGCAGGAAGAGGGAGACATTACCTGTCCTGTTTTGTGTTTGGTAGGGTAAACAAATAGGTAATGTGTCTTACTAGGACACAGGACAAAGAAAATTGCTTTCGTTCTTGCAACAAGGCCTTCATCAGAGACATACAAATGATAACGGAGGGAAAAAGAAAGTGAGAACTAGTAAAATACATTTTGAAAATATTGTATTTCATTGATTCTAAGGTACCATCCATTGTAAGACACACTATTATTTGTACAAGTCTGTAATCTTTTTATCTGACATCCTTGGGGGGCACCTTTATTTTGGAAACCGGATTTTTCAGTTTTCAGATGTTGCCCAAATCTTGTTAAAAAAGTAGCCTAAAGTTACCCAAAATGTGTTTGAAAATAGCCAGAAGTCACCCAAAATATTCAGAAATTGTCCAAATTGTGATAAAAAAGTAGTCCAAAGTCGCTTAGATGTGTTTGAAAATAGCCAGAAGTCCCCCAAAATATTCAGAAATCGTCCAAATTGTGATAAAAAAAAGTAGCCCAAAGTCGCTCAGGTGTGTTTGAAAATAGCCAGAAGTCACACAAAATGTTCCAAAAACGTCCAAATTGTGATAAAAAAAGTAGCCCAAAGAAACTTTTGATTTTCAGAATATTTTGGTTTTCGGGTGTTCTGATAAGAGAATACAGACATGTACTTTCATTGACAAGGAAAAAGATGAAATGTAGAAGACAGTTGACCTACATTTCATCTTATAGTATACTTCATTTGTTTCTGTTGCATCAGTTTCTAAACTTCTTCACTTTCGGAGTCTAATTCTTCTGAATAACTGTTCTTTGCAGAGTCTACATTTTCCCACATATTGTAGTCCTCTGGACTATGTAAAGCATTAATGATTCAGCATTCCTTAATAAAGTGCTCCACAATTGTCTTGGGGGTTTTTCATCTAAGCCACTGAAACCCATTCAGCAAGTTTTGATGCAGCCACTTTCTTTATTTTATCAGAACGTGTGAATGAAAGGTTTTTGATGAACAACCAGGACTCGTATTCCTTCATCAAATAGTCCTTAATTTGTGTGTTGACTGAAGTATGTTGATTAACGTACAAATCAAACAACTTACTAAATCCTGGTTTTCAGAATGACTGTACTAAGGTACATACGGGTACATACAATTTCGCAAGATAATTCTTTACATATGCTGTCTTGGTGATCGTCCTCCCACCCATCAATTACTACTCCCACTACTGTCTTTTAACAGCATTTATAAAGTGCCAAAGATTTTAGTATGCGCCTAAGTTTCAGTGACGTTTAAATGCAAAAAAAAATATGCATCTTAGAATCAATGAAATGCAGTAAATAAAAATTATACAACCTGTTAGGTAGAAAGGGTTGATGTCGCTTTTGCAGTATATAAGCAAAATAGCTGCTTGATTGCATCCAGGTAAGACAAAGAACATGAGAATACAATAAAAACTATGTAGGAAAAAAAAAAAAAGAAAAAAAGTGGCTCAGCAAGTGGTGAAGAGATAATGATGGAAATCAAGAAATGAAATGTACACATAGAATGTCACCTCAGACAAAAGAGTACTGGTTGTTTAGACGGTAAGGCACCCCATAAGATAGATTAAGCATTGTTCAAGATGAAACTTACATCTTTAATCAGAGGAACGTTATCAGATCACAGTGACCTGAATATCCAATGCGCCTTGGTGACCTGGGGTACTGAAGTTGATGGCTACAGGTGTAGAGACCATCTGAGAGATGTTTTTTTTTTTTATTTAGTATGCAAAAGGAAAATGCTTAAGTCAGCTACTTATTATACTGGATTTTATTTTATTTGTGTTTGATTTGATTTTTTCTGTTCTTGATGTTTTGAAAAAGATGGATAATTTTTAAAAAAAAGTACTTTTCAGATGTTGCTATAATATATTCATTATTTCAATGTATTTAAAAAGGTGCAGTATGTGAGTGAAGTACATAAACTGAGTATAATATATAATAAGTTTTAAAAATCATTTTGCTTATAGTAATTTAATGATGATTGGTATCACCTGTAGCAGATGATGCTTTCATCTGAATGAGGTGGTTTTCTGGGAACCTTCATTAATCTCTCTATAGAAATTTTTTCATGTTATGACTCTTTGGCAACAATAGTGGATTTCCAGATCTTTTCTTTGTATGCAGCATGCTCCACTAACATGGCCCATATGCTACCAGGGCCCTAAAGAAGAGAAAAAAGTTGTAACACTTTAATCTGCCAGGCATGTCATAGAATGTTACCAAGGAGGGTTGGGCACATAGCTGGATGCCGCATCCTGTAGAAACTTAAAGCCAAAAAAACACTTTAATGACAGCATGGACAAGACAGCTAAAGATGCAGAGAGAAATTGAGAGTAAAACAATTGTGAAGTTGGCATTGAAATGAGATATGAATGATGAAGACAAGTAAAACCATGACGTCTGCAAATGATGCTGCTTCACAAGATGGAGATAGTTTATACAAAGATAAAGCTTGGGAGGGGTGCTCCAAAGTGTCATAACTTTTGTTGTGTTAAAAGGTGCTGACGCGGAAAAGAATGCTAAGTGGCCTTTCTAATTTCATGGCTAGTGTGATTTGACTAAAGAACTTGAAATTTAAAAAATGACATACAATAAGTAATATACTGTAATTTTTGTTCATTTTATTACATAGTGTTTGTTTGTTTTTTCAAAAGTGATTTATATAAAAACATTGGTCATGTTCATTATCCAAGCAAACAAGTACAGTACGTGTAAATAATGAAGGAGGCGGCTTTAAAACTGGTTTAAAAAAAAAAAAAAAAATTTTTATTGGTGTTAGTTTTACACACACACATCCTCCCCCCCCCCCCCCCCCCCCCCCCCCCCCCCCCCCCCCCCCCCCCCCCCCCCCCCCCCCCCCCCCCCCCCACCCCCCCCCCCCCCCCCCCCCCCACCCCCCCCCCCCCCCCCCCCCCTCCCCCCCCCCCCCCCCCCCCCCCCCCCCCCCCCCTCCCATCCCCAACACAAGAAATATGAGATTTTTTGTTTGAAACATTCCACATTCAAACACCATCTCCAACCAGAAACTGCTAACACAGTGCAGCCAACAAGATATGCACACCATCATTGCAGGCAGACGCTGGAACTTGGTTGACCATGTCCTCAGAAGAGACCTTAACACCATCACAAAAACTGCTATGCTGTGGATTCCAGAAGGGAAGCGAAAGAGAGGCAGACCAAAGACAACCTGGTGGAGAATTGTGGAGGCCAAGATGCAAAGCATGAACCAGAGTTGGGGCACTGCATGAAGGATGGCCACCGACCAAGCAAAGTGGGGACAGTTTGTTGCTGCCCTACAAGATGCCAGAAGGCGTGATGGCCACTGATTGCTTTGTCAGTCAGGGGCTAAGGATCGAAGAAGAAGAATGTTCAAACGCATTGTTCATTTGTAAAACTGATTTCAATACTATTTTTCACATTTTTTTTAAACAATCAGATTTTTAGACTATGATCAGTACCAATTAATTTGGTTAATCAACATTGTGATTTGGTTAATCAACATTGCAATTTGGTTAATCAACATTGTGATTTGGTTAATCAACATTGCGATTTGGTTAATCAACATTGCGATTTGGTTAATCAACATTGTGTTGGTTTGGTTTAGTTTTTAAGGACCCGTCTTCATTGTACACGGACAACTCCATCAGTGCTCCCCATGGAGCATACTATCATGTTAGTGACCTTGTACGACATGTCTGAGGGTGCAGTAGTCTTATTCTTTCTTTGTCTCTTCAGAGACCCCCCCCCCCCCCCCCCCCCCCCCCCCCCCCCCCCCCCCCCCCCCCCTTCCGGGGAAATACTTGTGGCAGTTACTGCACGGAGTTAAGAATATTATGCATTATTAGTTATAATGACCTAACTAGTTACTGTGTGGATGTAAAAATATAATTAATAAGGATGTGACTGTTTTGTGTGTAGAATTAAAATTAATGCTGATGATGGCTGGCCATTATGTAGAAATTTGAATAATGTTTGTATGCATTTTTACCATTTTTTGCACTAGAGTTTTTAATTCTAATTTTAGAATCGTTCCTCAGGCGTAATGTCTGTGTGCACACAGTCTTTTTTCTGTGTATTATTCTTCTTCTTCATCGTTCACTCTCAGATAACCACGTATCTCTCTTATCTTCTTCTTCTACTTCCTCGTTCGTCCTGAAAAGGACATTGGTTGCGTTGTGTCTGTTTACAGCAGAGCTGCGATATCTGAGCCTTTCGGCCGGCACATCCGACTTCAGCACGGCATTTTTTGGGACCGGGTTTGCTTTCCCTCTTCGATCCGTACTCTCTCAGCCAGACTGCAGTGATGCAGCCTGTTTCCAGGACCACCACGTAGAGGTGAAGTAGGGTCTTGGTCAGCTCTGGTTCGCTGACCCTGACGCAAGCAGTCAAGCTATGGGTCGCTGACTGCATTCTTTGTAGCTGCGTCTTTGGGTCCCATATCTCTTATAAAGTTGGCAGTCATCTCAGGCTTCTGTTATCACCGTACAGTGTCTCCCTCAACCTGGGTTGGAGAAGGCCATGTCACCACCCTGCTTGTCTCATGGAGCCGACAATTTAGGATTACATGTTCTACTGTTTGTTTGTTCTACCCACATGGACACACATCTGTCTGTCCGATTTTCAGTTTGTTGTACAGATGGTATCTGAGTCTGCAATGACCGGTTCTTAGTCTGAAAATTATCACTTGATCTCTTCTCGATAGTTTATAGTTTGGTTCTGCATTATCAGACTCGGGATGTTCCTTCTGCCATTTTTCTCTATAGCTGTTTCTGATTATTGTTTTTATCTCTCTATATGTAGCCCTGTCTTTTGTGTGGATTTCCCTTCTGCCTTCTTTTGGAAGTTTATTTGCCTTCTCATTTCCATATGTCTTACAGTGTACAGGAATCCACTGTACTTTTTTTTCTTGTTTGAATTCATAGCTGGTTACCATTAGTGCATCTGCCAGGCTGTCTAATTCATTATTTTTATTGTTTCTGAGAGCTGCTGTGACTGACATTGTGTCTGTGAGGAGCACTGTCTTGTCTCTAGCAAAATCTTTCATTTCTTCTGTGATGGTAACAGCAGCTGTATTTAGTGTTTCTGTCTTAGCTTTAACTCTTTGACTCCAGAACAACGCTCAAAGCGTTGGTCAGATTTGACACCCGTGCCAAAACAACTCTGTGCGTTGTTTTTAGTCTATCACGAATTAAAATTACGGCACAGGGTGGAAAATAATTGCGGAGTCAAAGAGTTAAAGTTGTTTGAGAAATTTCCAATGGCCATTGAGATATGTATTTCCTGTCCATTCCTTCATTTTGTGTACACACCTCCATTTTTTGTAGCTTTTGTTGCTAAGTCCATCTGTGGCTCTGTGTATACAGGCTTTCACTTTAAATATTGCATACACCAGCTAAACAAAAGATAATATTTGCTATTTGGACATATATCACTGTTTCTCAACCTTTTCACTATTGGTGGAACCCTTTCAACACCATGTGGAACCTTCAGTTCCATGGAACCCTGGTTGGGAATCACTGCTGTATATAATGGGTTTTGTGTCCAGAAAGATCTTTTTTTTCTCTTCTGAGAACATTCACTACAGTATTAGTGACGTGTTTTGACAGATGATAAGCCGAGGTAATAGTGAATTAAATGTTTTCCTGAATGGGTTAGAAATTGTAAAACTAATGACTGTCAATACAATATGTGCATTAAACAGTAGCACTGCAGAAGCCTGAATAACTGGATAAGATGCCTGTGTAGAAATAATTCTCCATAAACATTATTGGTGCAATGAAAACTAAGGACAACATAGTAAAAACTTGCATTGGAACTAACAAGTGCTGTGTGACAGTTACTAATGCCTGACTGTTTTTGTACATTTATGGAGGAAAACTTATACAGTGGAATTTGTTGTGGAGAATGATCTTTATCTGAGAACAGTCGTCAATGCGTGCTAACTACGAGGGGCGTTCAGAAAGTAATGCACCACATCGTTTTTCTCAGGAGCTGTTTATTCAAAACGCATGAAATTTATACACAATATACATGGATATGTCATGTAAACATCTGTATTATTCAACATAATCCCCATCAACTTGTACGGCTTTATGCCAGCGCAAAACAAGTGCATGTATTCCTAGCCCGTACCAGATTTTGTCTTGATCATGTAGCCATTTCTTCGCTGCATGAATCACTCCTTCATCATCTTCAAACCTTGTCCCACGGAGTGCATCTTTAAGTGGACCAAATAGATGAAAATCAGAGGGTGCCAAATCGGGACTATAGGGTGGATGGGGTAGTACAGTCCAACCCAATTTGGTGATTGCTTCCCGTGTTGCCAGACTTGTGTGAGGGCGCGCATTGTCGTGAAGGAGAAGTAGGTCTGCTGGATTCTTGTGCTGCCGAACTCTGCGAAAATGTTGATTGAGGTTTTTCAATGTCTTAATGTAAGCTTGCGAATTGATTGTCTCTTTTCTTGGCATAACGTCCACAAGAATCATACCTTCAATGGCCCAAAAGACAGTGATCATGACCTTTCCAGCTGAAGGAATTGTCTTGAATTTCTTTCTTCTTGGTGATTGTGGATGATGCCACTCCATTGACTGTCTTTTTGTCTCAGGTTCAAAATGATGTGCCCAGGTTTCATCACCTGTAATGATCTTAGCCAAAAAGTTCTCTCCATCAGCATTGAAACGCTCCAACAATTCAGAAGAAATTGTTTTCCTTTGCAATCGGTGGTCATTTGTGAGACTTCGAGGAACCCATCTTGCGCAAACCTTAGAAAATCCGAGAGTTTTTATAACTGCATTTGCACTACCAATACTGACTAACAGCTGTAAGGCCAATTGTTGAGTAGTGATTCGCCTATCAGTAAGAATAATGCCCTCAGCGCATTTCAACATTTCTGCGTTGGTGGCTGTGGCAGGACGTCCATAGCGCGGCCGATCAAGCAGCTCCGTATCTCCACTTCCTGATTCTTTGATTCTCTGAACCCAGCGACTAACTGTACTCCTGTTGACTGCAAAACTTCCATACACATCACATAGATGCTTGTGTATATTCACAACAGTTTCCTTCTCTGCAACGAGAAATTCTATCACAATTCGCTGTTTATAACGCAAGTTGCTAACACGCTCTATTTCAACGGTTTAGGGCAGCAGTATTATTTGGCCGGTTGCGGTGCAATTTGGTGCACACAATTGGCACATGCCATATTTGAAGTGTGCAAAATTTCATGCTTCTATCTTCATTTTTAGCTGAGAAAAACGATGTGGTGCATTACTTTCTGAACGCCCCTCGTAGTCACATAGTGCTTTTTATAACAATGTGTTATCATGTGACATTTAAAGAAAAATCTAGACTAAGAACCATAGCTCGCATTACAGTCTCAGCACAGGAACATTGTGCAGGAAAGAACAAAATAAATAAATAATTAATTTGTTGTTGTTATAGTTCAGCATTGACATAATTGCACTCTGGGCAAACCCATAAGTGCTCAGTCTCCCTCAGTAAGTATTGAAGGGTATGAATGCTGATTGTTTCTGGTTGTATATATGCCTGGTCCATCCTCTCAAATGTCCATCTCACTAGTCTTACGTTTGATGCCAAATTCCAGTAGTATTAGCCATGTTGATGTATCGATTGTAGTGTCATTAACAGGCAATCGTTAATTGTCTTTATCATCTCACCCTTATACATACCCAGAATCCTCACTATGAGTGCTCTTGAGTTTGTATAAAGCTTTTAAAATCAAACTTTAAATGGGTTGTCTCAGAACATTACATCCAATAGAAGCATTAAAATATCTCAGAACATTACATCCAAGATATAGAAGCATTAAAATATCTCAGAACATTACATCCAAGATATAGAAGCATAAAATATTTCAGAACATTACATCCAAGATATATGAGAGAAGCATAAAATATCTCATAATGTTACATCCAAGATACAGAAGCATAAAATATCTCTGAACCATTACATCCAAGATATAGAAGCATTAAAATATCTCAGAACATTACATCCCAGATGTAGAAGAATAAAAAATCTCAGAACATTACATCTCAGATATAGAAGCATTAAATATCTCAGAACATTACATCCCAGACACAGAAACATAGTTGAGTGAATAGCATTTTAGCTTCAGTTACTGGCCTTTCTTAGTGATTGTGTCCCATAACGCTCAGTATTTATTTATTTGTGTCACATTCTGAGCATCCTAGACACATGTTTTAGCAAATGCAGGTCTCTTCATCAACATGCCTTATTTTAATATTTATCACTTTTGTACTAATCTGCATTTGATTTTTCATGTCATAACACCCATGTCATAATAACCACCTAATCTAGTTAGTGTAACAGTGTCGTAGCATTCAGATAACATCCTTATGCTAGCATTCACATCAGAGCATAAATATGCCCATGTCATAGCATCTAGATATTTTCCTTCTCAAAACACCTATGTATGATCCTAGTCATAGTATCATAGCATCCATATAACATTGTTGTTATAGCATCTGTATAATAAATCCAACGGTTAGAGCATCCATATAATGTTTTTGTCATATATTCATGTAATCTCATGTCTGTCATAATAATAATAATAATAAATTCTTTAAGCACCAAACACGGCGCATAAGGCAGAAACCAGTGCTCTCCAGGTTGTTCGTTGTGGTGCCACTCCTCTTAGCTCTTGCACATTATTTAGGCCCAACGTTCTTCCTTCTCTTATTATTGTTCTTCTGAGTGTTTCTTTTGGTCTTCCTTTTTTCCTCTTACCCTCAGGAACCCAAGTAAGCGCCTGTAGTGGTATTCTGTTGTTTTGCATTCGTAGGACATATCTGTCATAGCATCTATATAATATTCATATGCTAGCATCCCCATCATACCATGTATGTGATATCATGCATAACATCCTTGTCATAGCATTCATATCAAACATCCTTATGTCATATGTATGATAACAATTACTCCCAGTTTCATTCATGGTAACCATGTCAACAACACCTGAGTACCTAAAAATAAACATGCATGAACAGTTTTTAGTAGGTCAAGCCATACCAGCTTTTGTATTCTGAACAATGAGCTTTTTGTTTTTTGAAAGAAAAGGAAGGAAGGTAATGCATCTTACTAGGACACAAGGGAAAGAAAATTGACTACTTTGTGGCCACAAGACGTTCGCCAGGGAAAGGAAAGAAAGTGAGAGCTGAGTCAGAACCTGAGAAAAGAAATAAAATGACTGCAGCCCGTGAATGCTTACCAGGCCTGTTGTTACAAACAGATATTTCCTGTGGTCAGGAAAGTTAACACATCCCAAACCAAATATTAGCTTATCAGCTGTTCTTGATGGTGCAAATGACTGGGAAATGGCAGTAGACCCACCTGGGTGCATACTTCTAAGTCATTATGACCCACCTGGGTGCATATGAAGTCATTATAAAGTCTCAAAGAAGACCAGATATTGTACTGCACTCCCTGTCGTCACACCAGATTATAATGATTGAGTTGACAGTGCCATTTGAATTCAGATTCCATGGGGGAAATGGCCAATTATAATCATCAGATCAAAGATCTGAGACATGATTGGTTCACAGCAAAAGTCATGTCTGTAGAAGTAGGCACAAAATATCTGGTAGAAACCTCAATATCATCATCATCTCATCATCTCAACCCATAACCCGTCATGGGTCGTAGGGGTGCCATGATGGAAGCATCAGCAGACAGGGTCCTCCTCTGCTCTCTATTCTCAGCAATGCGTACAAGTGTGGAGAAACCGTGTCCTGCCCATTCTTTGATGTTATCAGCCCAGGATTTTCTTTGCCTTCCTCTTCTCCGTTTACCTTCGACTGTTCCCTGGAGGATCGTTTTCGAAAGGGAGTCATGACGAGTTACATGCCCAAACCAGGCAAGCTTTCGACGTTTCACTATTGACAAAAGTGGTTCTTGATGGCCTGCATAGGTGTTTATCTTCTCTCTAACATAGACATTTGTTTTGTGCTCTTTATAGCAAATGCGCAAAATTCTTCTATAACATTTATGCTCGAAAGCCTGAATCCTTCGCTCCGTATCTGCAGTGAGTGTCCAGCCCTCACACCCATACAAGAGAATAGATAATACAAGTGATTTGTATAATTTGATCTTCACAGGAAAACTGATGTTACTTTTCCAGATCACATTCAACCTTGTCATGGCAGCTGAGGCCATCTCAAGTCTTGTCTTGATTTCTTTATTTGATCTTCCATCACTACATATAGTGGACCCGAGATATTTAAAGGTGTTAACTTCTTCTAACGTTTGCCCATTTAACGTAATGTTGGTCGGAACATGTTTCTTATGGCTATTCACCAATATCTTGCTTTTTTCTATATTAATTTCCATCCCATATGTTCTTGTTACTTTCTCCAGTCTAGAGGTAAGGTCTTGAAGTTCTGATTCTGTTCCAGCTATCAGATCAATATCATCAGCAAAACGTAGATTACACAGAGGTCGGCCTCCAATCGATATGGTTGATTTATGATCGTAGAGAGCCTCCTGCATAATATGTTCTAGATAAATGTTAAAGAGCACTGGTGACAGGATACATCCCTGGCGAACTCCTACAGTTGTTTTGAAAAATTCTCCAATGTCATTGCTTGCAAAAACAGCACTGCTTGCGTCCTTGTATAGTGCTTCAATGATATCTATGATGTTGGTATCAAAATTGAATTTTCTCATTATTTGCCATAAACCTTCATGCCAGACTCGATCGAAGGCTTTTGTGAAATCGATGAAGTTATGGTATAAATCATGTTGATGCTGGAGATGTTTTTCGATCAGTAATCTAATTTTGAAGATTTGTTCTGAGGTACTTCTTTTTGGTCTAAAGCCAGCCTGTTCTTCTGACAAGATTTCTTCTGATTTCTGTTTTATTCTGTTCAAAAGTATCCTTAACATCACCTTACTTGGATGACTAATAAGGCTAATGGTTCTGTAGTTCTTGCACATTTTTAGATTTCCTTTCTTTGGAAGCGGTATTACTAATGACTGCGTCCATTCTTTTGGCCATTTTTTTGTACTCCATATCTTCTGGCAAATTGTTGTCATGATTTTTACTATAGCTGGTCCTCCATATTTCAAGAGCTCTGCTGGTATATTATCCACACCCGGTGACTTCCCTCCTTTCATCGAACATATAGCCTCTTCCACTTCTTCCCGTAGTATTGCTGCATTTCCGAGTTCTCTGTTTTCGCACTTAATGTTGTTTAATATGCCTAAGTCAGTGTCAAGTTTACAGTTATATAATTCTTTACAATATTCTGTCCACCTTCTCATTACGGCTGTTTTTTCATTGAGCAGAGCCCCATTGCTATCTTCTATGACAGTTACCCTGGGCTGTTGGGGTTTTGATAGTCTTCTTAATGTGTCAAAAACTGCCTTGCTGTTACCTTTTATTAGCCCCGTATTAATGGACTCACATTGATCAGCTACCCATTTTTCTTTGGCCTGTTTCATTTTCTTTCTAATATTTTTATTCACCATACTGTATTGCCATGCTGCTTCAGGAACCTCTTTCTTAACCTTTTTCATTTCTCGCCGTGTATCACATAACTTCAGAATTTCATCTGTAACCCATGGTTTGTTTATTTTCTTTCTTTTACCAAGTATTTCTGTTGCTGATTCAATGAGCACGTCTTTCATGTTCTCTGTGATTGAGTTGATATCATCCTCCAAAAAGTTGAGAGCTGCGAATTTTCCTCCAACAGTTGCCTCAAAGATTCCCGCGATTTCTGGATCTTTCAATTTGTCTAACCTCAATATCAGATCTACTGAAATAGCTGGGCCTGAAAGGATAGTCAAGAACAAGGGCACTTGGTGAAGCAGCAGAAAAGGCCTAATGTGGGCTGTGGGACACCTGCAGTGGGCTATGAATGTCAAAGCAATAAGTTTATTTCTAGAACTGTTATTTTAACATACATCTCAAGTTAACAGAATGGGTACCATCAGGAGGAAATTGCCATTTTAGAATTGCAACAAAAGTAGAATGGGTTCAGTTCCCAGCAGAGGCAAAAAAACCAATAGGAGGGTGATGCTAGAGTGTCAAGGGCTGAAACACTTGTTCGCCAGGTGGACAACTAGTGATGATCAGATGGCCTGTTGTAATGCTCTGTATAGAATGTCCTGTCATTATTTTGAGTCACTTGTAACATTTATTTGAATCAGATGTGCTATTAAATGAAGTCAGTTGTGTTACAATCATGTGGCATTTGCACATCTGCCATGCATTTTTACTAGTCGACTTGCTTGAAATCAAGATAACATGTAGTGTAAGAGTGAACATGGTAGCTGGGTGTACATATAGTTTATTTTCATTGATTTTTGCTGTGTGCAGCCAATTAAAAAAAATGGACAGATGTGGGGAAGACAAACAAACAGTAGAACATGTCCTCTAAGACCGTCCGCTTCATGAGAGGAGCAGGGTGGCAATATGGCCTTCTCAAAACCCAGTTGAAGGAGAAACTGTCTGGTGATAACAGAAGCTTTATAAGGACTGCCAAATTTTTTAAGAAAGATAGATGTAGTTATTGGAGAGCGAGCGAAGAAGATAAAAAAGAAAATGATATGCACACATTAATCTGACATGTATATATTTTATTAAATGCCTTGTGTAATTGCTTGTCTAATTGAATTTGGTTTCAGCTCTTATTATGTTTGTATACTAATGAAGAAAACATCTTGTTATATCTCTGACAAGTTTGATTAGACCATATAGTGTTTATTATTTTAGATAGTATGTTCAGATGGTATTATCTTCTTACTACCGCATCCCTACTGTCTCCTTTTCCATAATGTATATCTGACATTCGAAAATATTTATTGCGTGTGTTTTTATTCTTAAATTACTTAACTCCTCTTTATTGTTTCATTACTCTCTTGTTTAAAAAGAAGGGGTGGGGGTGGTATATGTACAGTAGAACTCCATTTATCCGAACCCCTTGGGACCGAGCATCGTTCGGATAATCAAATGTTCGGATAATTGGATTACATAATGTATCGAGTACATGTACACATACGCTCGTATTTCTAAAAATAATTAACCATCACAAGGGAAATACACATTAAAACATATTTACTTGTACTGTAATAATAATACCCACACTGTATTAGATCACCGTATCACCAAAATCTTTTATTACACAGCAGTGCATGTACTACTTGTATTAATTATGTTTTTTTTAAGAAAGAGAAATGTTTTCAAAATAACATTACAAACGATTCAAAACCATGCGCAACTTACGTATACATGTACTTGCACAGATGTAGCCCACTATTTAAAATAATGAGGAATCCTCTTTTGCACCAAACTGGATAGTCTCCTTTTGACTGCTAAGTCCCGCATTCTCTTCAACAGCAGAAGCTGTGTAGGACAGCTGTCATCTTCTTGCTCGTACCAAGCCATCGCTGTTTCTAGTGCTATAAAGGCCTCTTCAGGACTTGGTCGACGTTTTGGGTTTTCTTCATAATCTACAAGTACATCATGTACTTCTGAGGAGTCTTCATCATCGGTCACTACATGTATTTGGTTTTCTTCTTGCACAAAAGACAAAATTTCTTCGTCATTCAAAAACTGAAAACCAGAATCATTATCATCTTCTAGCCACGTGTGTGCATCATCTTTGTCACAGTCCGAAAATCCGGGCATTGCTTGAAACAGTTCCACAACTTCATTTATACAATCATCATTTGTGTCCACTGCAGTAGTTTCATTTCCTTCTTTTTTCCCAAGCAATCTATTCCAAGCCTTGTTGAGATTATCTTTGTGACAGGGTGGTCCAAGCATCAGCTAACATATAGCAGCAGTCTTTGAGATTAAGCTTCTTGGAAAACGCCACCACACTTTCTTCATCTTCAGCCAACAATAAACGACGCAGGACTTCCTTCTTGTACATCTTTTTAAGTTTTGCTATAACACCCTGATCCATTGGTTGAATCAGTGCTGTTACATTAGGAGGCAGAAAAATTACTTTAAAATTTGCATCAACTGCATTCAATGTATCCGTCTCTGGATGAGATGGTGCATTGTCCAGTAGAAGAATTACTTTTCCAGTTTTCTTTTCTTGTTCTCTCAACCTCTTCACATTTGGGATCAACTGATTTGTATACCAATCAAGAAATATTTCACTATTCATCCAAGCACTCTTCTGTGCTTTGTAGCACAATGGGAGACATGTCACATTCTTTAAACAACGTGGTTTTTTTTACTTTGCCGATCGTTAGCACCGGTAAATGATGACTTCCACTGGCATTCGCGGCTACCAAAATTGTTACTCTCTATTTGCACTTTTTAAACCCAGGGGCAGCTGCTTTGCGCTGAGATGCAAGTGATTTTTGAGGCATTGATTTCCAGTATAAGCCAGTCTCATCGGCATTATACACATCATCGAGTGAATAACTTTCTTCTTCCAAAAAAAGCCAAGAGTGTTTCTTTAAAATTTTCAGCGGCAGTTGCATCGCTAGATAAAGATTCCCCTTGAATCTCCAATCCTCGTATGCCATGACGAGATTTAAAGTTTCTTAACCATTCCTGGCTAGCCTTAAAGTCAGGAGGACCGTCAAGTTGATTGTTGAACTGAAGTGCCTTTTCACACAATAGAGAGCCAGAGATAGGTTCCCCTTTGCTTCTTCTTTGCACAAACCATATATACAAAGCCTCTTCCAATTTCAAATCTTTCGCATTTCTCATGGTTTTACGTTTCTTCGACCCATTTTCACTATCCAATTTCGTTGCAAAACTCATAATTTTATCCTTGTTACTTTTGATGTCAGAGACTTTAGCTTTCCCAACATTGAAAATTCTGGCAAGTGAAGACACAGTTTCACTTTTTCCTAGTCTCTTGATAATTTCTGTTTTCGTTTCAATTGACAAAACATTGCGGTTCCTTTTATATGCATTAGGCCTACTGGAAGATGCCTTATCGCACAGAGAAATACTTGTACACCAAAATTATTCTGCTGTGGTAGCAGAGACAATTATTTTAAGTTGAACTGTCTGTTTAGCCAGTGTTCTGCCTAGAACGCACTCGTACACTGGATTGGTAAACTAGATATTAACTGACTTTATGATATAATGATCTAACTGACTTCCTGTATGTAAGCGACCGACCATTAGCCCATCCCATCCTCTACAAATTGTTCGCACACATTTGAAGCTTGCCGCATCAAAAGATTCAGAATTGTAGTCTAACGTGACTGGTGGCACTTGGTTTTTTTTTTTTCTGGACAAAGTGTTCGGATAATTGGATGTTCGGATAATTGGGGTTCGGATAAATGGAGTTCTACTGTATTTATAATTGCGTTTTAATGACATTACTCAATTTTTCTGTACCTTTACATTATCATTACACCTTTGCTAGATGTTATAATTTTGTTCTGTTCTGGTTATATACTGTTTAATTTATTGTGCAGTTTCCTAGTTCAATATTTTCAGCACCTGTTCCACAGTTATGCTGGGTTTCCATCCTTGTATATATTCAAACAGTGTAATCCTCTGTTGTTTATACCTTTTACATGTTAGTAAGAATTGCTGTATGGTATTATCTTGCTGACACTCTGTTTAATAAGGTTCTTCTATCATAAAATATCTTGTTCCTAGTTGTGGTCTGAGCAGTTTCTTATTGCTGGGGATTTTAAATTCCTTAGATACTTAACATGTTCGTGTTGGAGCTTTGAACAGCTTATAAGCTTGTCTTCCTTTTTAAGCTGACTATCCATTCGTCTGTCATTATTCTCTTCATTATGCTTTTTGACTCTGTTCTGCACCGACCTACATTTATTTGTCTGGTAGTTCATCCACCTTCCTTGGCTTCTTTATCTGCCTTTTCATTTTCTTCTGTGCCAACATATGCAGTCATCTATTTTTTTTAAACTGACCATTCTCTGGTATATAACTATGTAAGTAACCAGGAATACCTATTCTGCTGCATCTGGTCTACTGCATTTTTATATATTTCTTAGAGCATGGACTGTTGAAAGTGAGTCTGTTAAAATTGTTAGTTTATTGGGTGAGATGTTAGAGACTATTTCTGGTGTTTTTAGTATTGTCACTGTCTGTGCTGTAAAAATAGAAGTATTCTTCATGATACTGCATCTCTTGTTTATTTTCATTGTATGAATATGTTTCCATATTCCCAGTGTCATTTCATGCAGATCGATTTCTTGAACTTCCCAGTTAGGTAAAACACTAGAAACCTGTATAGCCCAAAAGTCTGGATGAGGAAGGACTCATGCACAGCAAATTGACTAATCAAATGGGAGCATGAAGTAAAACAAGGATTTCCAAAGAAAGAAAAACAGTTGCTTTACTCCTAGATTTTGCAAAGCCTATGATGAATGCTGGAGGGAAGGTTTACTTTTCAGTTGAAGTAGGCAGGAGTGTCAGATAAAGTACATAAATATCTACAGAACTTCCCACAAGACAGATTTGTCACTGTACAATTCAGTAGTGAAAGGTCAGAATAATATGATCTGCAAAATGGAATTCCCCAAAGATCTGTACTATCTCTCAACAGTTTTTTTTTCTGCAATGGTTAATGACTTAGATGAAGAGTTTAAAAACATTAAAATGAAAATGTCACAGATTACAGATGATGCCACCACATAGAGGGGTAATAAAATATGTCAAAATTTTTTAAAGATTTGGAACAATTTACAAAGAACAGCCATTAATAGAAAAAAAAGGCATGTAAATTTTTGTTAACAAAAAAATTAAATTCATTTTTAACAGTGAAAAGTACTCTCACTTCAAAGTTCTGCTTTTAAAGTAAAGGCTTTTAATACATTTATTGAGATGTAATACACATATTGAGCTCCCATTCCAAGGGAATAACAGATGTGGGCATTTTTTATAAATTAAAAAAAAATTTTTTTTATGGAAGTCCATTATTGATCTTTTGTTTTAGGGGCACTAAGTCTGGTAAATATGCTGTGTGTATATAGCTTTAGGCATTGCCACCTTAAGTTTTTAAAATTTTACATTGAAGATTTTCTCAATTAGTAGCTTTATTTAAAAAAATACACCATAGAATAAAACAAACAATACTTTTACATAAACACATCAGAGTTTTTTAATATCTGTTTGAGCACCTTGTATGCTACTATAATCTTTTAGTTTTAGGGAACTTTGGCTGTTTAATATTTAGTGCATAGGTATAGCTTTAGGCTTTGCTGTCATAAGTTTTTAAATTGTATACAGAAATACATCAGAGTTCCTGTATTTTTGTTCATACAATTTATAAGACAGAAATAGAAAGTATCGTTTTCTATTTTGGTTTTTAGAGCAAATGTAATAATTCAGTATGCGATTACAGATACATGTTATGCCCTTTTCAGGGAAATGAGCAGCTTATACCTTGCTGTAGTAGTGTTGTTAATTAATTGTACTTATTTTTTTAGAAGAGGAGGGTGGGTTAAAAATGTAATAAATTTTAAAAGTGATATAACTGTTTTTTTGCTGTTCCCTTTCTATTATGAATGCATTAGAGTGACATAATTTGTCATTTGGATATGAATCCTTTCTTTTCCCTCATGATACTGAAAACTGACTTACCCCAGTACTTTTTTGTTTGTTTGTTATTATTTAGAATGCTGTCTTACTTTCCATTCAAAGTTCTCACAGCTATTATTGCTCAAGAGCAAAAACATCATCACCTCACTAAGACAATAAAAAGGTAGTTTAAAAAAAAAAAAACTACCAAACACATAATGAAGTACCAACTTATGTATTATTAGGGGGTCGGAATGCCTGAGAGGTATAGCATCCGCCTCTAATTCTGAAAGTACCGGGTTCGCTCTCAGTACATGGAATAAAAGTGATGGACATGTTTTTTTTTTAGAACCCCGTGGTTAATAAAGATGTCATACTCCCCCTGATCTACTTGGTAGTGAGATTGGATGCCTAGCCTTGTCTGATAAGGGTGAAAAAATAGGAGGTCCCGTGTGCAAGCTGCTCACGTTAAAAATCCCTCGGCAGTTGGAAGACGTAAGAGTAGGACATAATGCCGCTGCTGCGGCAAAAGTTAAAAAATTAAGAAACCTACCCACACAAACATTTTTATAGAATATATGATTCCTATGTACACACTCTGGGATCCTCGCTGGTGCCGTGGAGTTCATGCACTATGCTGAGATCCTCCTTGTGTGATCTAAGGGCAGAGATCAGAGCACTGATGTTGTCTGTGTGCAATGAAGATGTATCTTATAACCATAATGAAGCTATATTAAATTTATCTAAGAGGAGCATTGAGTGGCAGGTAGATAAATTGTTTCATGAGTTAAAAGTTAAAGGTATTCCCATAACAGAAACTGCCATTGGGGAGTGAAGTGTTAGAGACTTCACCATACTAGGTTAACTTTGCCTCAAGTAAGCAAGTGCTCAAAATACTTTACACTCAGAGGTAAAGGTAGTCACCTGGTAGCATCCTGCTCCATTCTACCCAGCCTTCAGTGAATACCTGGCTATGCTCTTGAGTTAGAAAAGGCAAGGGCAGTGAAGAAGGGAACTTGTCACCCCACTTCATTAAGCTGAGACCTAGTATAGTGAAGTCTCTAACACTTCACTGCCCACGGCCTTATCTGCTATCAGACTACCTTTACATTTTTCTCCTTAGAGAAAGATTTAATGGTCACATACATAGTTCCTCATTCCTTACGCAAATCTTTTGCCTTTATGTCTTGTAGCTGGGTTTCAAAGAAAGCAGTAACAATTACAAACATCTTTTCCACATAGAGTTTTCTTCTGGAAATATTTTGTATATACATCTATAACTGAGTTTGAGTTTTTAATTAGTGTTTTTGTGGTAGAGATTAGAGATTATTCCTTACATTTGTTGATATCTGCTGCTGAAAGAAGACACATTTGATACATTACTTCAATCAATTTCTGATGATATTTTGGTGCTTCCAAACCAAGACAATCTTCCCTAACCTGTTTGGTTTTACTTTAGCATATTCCTCCCCTCCCACGGTTTGGTATCCAGCAAAACTAATTAAACGTTTGTGGGATATTTCAGTACATAATTCTGTCCTCTCACGCCATATGTGAACAATATACCTACGTGACTGTCTGTGTCATGGGTTGCCTCCCCTTTGCTCTGCAGTGATGGTCCAGCTATGGCCAAAACCTAGAGTATCTAATGTGGGTCTTCAAAGGTACCTACCTTCGCACAAGATTAATCTTGGCAGAGATACAGATAGAAGGATGATGATGCTTCTACCTTGAGGGAATGATCACAAGATATTCAAAAATCAAGAACAATGATGAATGTGTCTTAGCACAGTTAACTTATTATCTGCCCAACAACTTTTGTGAAGAGATATATTGTAGCTCGTTCAAGCCCCCAACTGATTTAATTCAGTGGAATCTTAATTTAGTAGCTCTGTTTTAAGTGTATTTAAGGTGACTGAGACATACAAACTATAAATTTGTATATATACAAATAACAAATTTAATAATCAATTATATTTAACTGTGTAAAATGAATAATTCTTTTTTTGAAAAAAAAGGTTATCATTACAAGGTGATGTTATGGATATTGAGGGAATTGTCTGAAAGTTCACTTGGCAGCTTTTAAGTTTGTACGTAGCTGTCAGTAAGTTTGTTGGTTTCTGCTCCAGCCGATGTTTGGTTCTTTGCAGGTTATGGGCTGGTTCACTCACATCACTGGTCAAGTCTGGAGGTTGTGACATGTTCCAAGAAATATCAGGGAGTAATCACAAAGCTGGTCCAGTGTCTTCAAGACCTGTCTGATGATGGTGTCTAGCGTTGAAAGCAGGCCACTTATACCACACACTTTGTTCCAGAGATAGCACCCTCAACTGGTACCACCGATGTTAAAGACTTTATATTCATTGAGGGTCAGATAGACGTTTAAAGCTCTCATATATACGCCTGGGATTTTCAGACGTGCATCTGAGCGCAGCAATGATATATTTTGAAATGTTATTTGCGTACAATCATGCAGCAGTATTAAACTAGGCATGGCACGGTATGACGCATAGATGTGTTTGGATACAATCAATGTCCTTGAGGCAGATCCAGTGATTCTTCATCTTGAGCAGACGTTATTTGTTCCGTGGTCTTATCCCAAGTCTAGGGAAGACACGACCGTGAAGTTAATTATAATCATCTGAGAGAGGATGATGTTATTCTTGTGTGAATTATGCCAAGAATCATTTATCGCCAATATTTAGCCAGAACCGGCTTGTTGAAGTATCTAGCCTCAGATACATATCATCCAGTACCGTTACTGCAGATCTTCAGCCTGACTAGCTATGTCGGCTGTTAGTGCATTCAGTCAATGCTAGGAGATATTTTGGATCGTAATTAAGTATATATATATGCTCAAAGCTATTAACATGGTCATTTTTGTAAACCCATGCATCCTACCAATTCGTTGCCATAGAGCTTCCGCTAACCTTGATGTCATAGAGGCTAGTGCGGTCGGTCAACGTTCGTAGTGACTGTTATTTACTATGTACATTTTTGCCATGACCATGCTGATGAAAAATGTCTGAACTACTGATGTCAAAGTATCGTCAAAATAAAATGTTTCGTCACTAACTTTTGCAACGAGTCCAGCATCTCTTCATTGCTAGTTGGTCATACTGTCTTGACCCATTCACCACCGCTACCCACTCTCATTGTTATTAGCCAGATCGTCATCATACGACAAAGTAACAGCCCACAATATATTCGCGTCATCCAGAAGTACGTCGGCTACAGAAGCAGGCCTGACAGACAAGTCAATACCAATGACACCTAAGGTAACAACCGACTAGTATTATGAAAGAAGAGAAACAAACACCCTCCTGAGTATTGGGTTTCCTGACACATAAACATGTGCCTCTACCCCTTTTTTTTCAATCCACCATCCCATCTACTTCAGAACTTTACCCTCTCTGAGCATTAATGCTAATCCCAGTGAGTGGAAAACGTTCATTACATTTATATTAAATATCTTTACATTTGCAGTGCTTGAAAAGGTGAATAATATAATAATTATGAACATCGGTTTTATCATCATCCACTCCCTGCTCCATATGAATCTTGGGACTACCTCTGCTTTTGGTTTTCTATGAGAAACCCGCATAAAGCAGACACCAACTCTTGCAATGGTGGTTCATGAAACCATCATTCTATATGCTGAGGTTATCAGCCTCAGATGACTTGGACATCCATTATTAATTTTCACGTGTTAATAAATGAAAAATATAGAATTTTAAAATGTACAACTCGCCCTAAAATCTCTTTATGAATACTGACTCCTGGCTCAGAGAAATAGTTAAGGCAACTTGTTTAAGATGCTTCTTACACGCGGTCTGTGGTATTACTTTACACTAGGCTCCCATTCTGACTTTGTGTTCAGATTCCTAGGGTTCCGGCTTTCCGTGTTAAAGTAGGTAGAGTTTGCCTGGGATATAAGTCCACAAGATGCTCAAACAAGGTCCGGTGCTATAAATGGAATTCTAATCCTATTCCTTAATCTGGCTAGCTGGCTGTCTTCTTGACGAGGTGAATTTCACATTCGTCTAAACCGACGAAAGTGTCAGATTATATTGCAACTTTCGTCCCACGCACATGGTTGTTACAATCTGAAGTGTTGTTTATAACATCTAGAATTGCCCAGCCAATTGTATTCAATCATGGGTGTTATGATAACTTTCGTCATGGAATTTTCTGTGTGACTCATACGTTTGTGAAATTCAAACTACAATATAAAGTAGTGTGATTTTCCGTCTAGGATTATCACATTTACAACTCACAACTACCTGAATTTATTATTGATCATACTTTCCTGGAAGCTATTACAGCATTCCTTCTTTCAGGTGCGTGTCTACAATATGTGACCACGTGGATAATTTACTGGTCTGTACTTGTGCAAACAAACATTCATCGTGTGACCATCTGGGTTGTGTTCTCTCCACAAAAGAAATTAGGAAATCACAATAGCCAAATCAGCGATAAGCAACTCGCGGGGCGATCTACGTGTTAATCCTGCGCACCCATGTCTGGTACACGAGAATGTTACCACCATGACAGTCGGTCAATATTACATCACCTGTCTACTCTCAGCAGGGATGATGAGGTAAACATCTGAGGTGGCGCAGTAGGTACCATCGCCACCTCAGATTGGGCGAAAAGAAGCTCACACAAGAAGAAGAGAGGAGAAAGCGTCGAAAATAAGCAGCTGAGGGCTGTCACCTCAGGGGCGCATTCCCATAGTCAGTTATGACTGAAGGGGCTATTATATATAAGGGGTTCAACCTATATACATTCTGGTGTATAGGGTTCAACCTATATGCATGCTGGTATAAAGGGTTCAACCTATATGCATGTTGGTGTAAAGGGTTCAACTTATATGCATGCGTGTGTAAAGGGTTCAACCTATTTGCATGCTAGTGTAAAGGGTTCAACCTATATGCATGTTGGTGTGAATGGTTCAACCTATATACATGCTGGTGTAAAGGGTTCAACCTATATACATGCTAGTGTAAGGGGCTTAACCTATGTACACGCTGGTGTAAAGGACTCAACCTATATACACGCTGGTGTAAAGGGTTTAACCTATATACATGCTGGTGTAAAGGGTTCAACCTATATGCACGCTGGTATTAGGGACTCAACCTATATACACGCTGGTGTAAGGGGCTCAACCTATATACACGCTGGTGTAAGGGGTTCAACCTATATATACGCAGGTAAAAGGGACTCAACCTATATACACGCTGGTGTAAGGGACTCAACCTATATACATGCTGGTGTAAGGGAGTCCCAGGGCCGGTTCTACCGACGGTGCAACACGTGCATTTGCACGGGGCGGCAAGCTTTGGGGGGCGGCAAAAAATCTTTCTACTTATTTTTACAATCCCGCCAAAATATTCCGTCTGGGAGCCGCGCTGGTGTAATGGTTACCACACTGCGCTAGAGATCAGGTGTTCAAGGTTCAAGCCCGGGCGCGAGCATTTGTAGGAGTGTCATCGACCGGGATTTTGACTGAATAACCTGAACGGCTCCTGAAATAAACCCTTTGTGGATGGTGTCACGGAGTGTTCGAAGGTTTCGTCTAGATTATTTTAAAATTCCTTACTTTTCTATTCCTTCACATTTTGTCTGTTTTCTCTACGAAATATTTGCACCTGCGGTCTGTTCTTTAGGTGTTTTTCAAGTCTTCACTAATAGTTCTGCCATACGATCCTAATGCTATCTTCTCCTACAAAGGCACTAAAAGGTACTTCTTTAGGGACGTCAGTACAATTTATTCGCTTGGTCGAAACCGCAGTGGTTACCAGAGGATTATATTTCCGTGTTCAGTGGTCAACTGAAGACCGCCACGATAAATCTTCCGGCATGGCTGAGCGAGAGACGGGAATTAATTAACTTGGCGTGGGAATCAGGAATTTATTTTTTTATCGACCGTTCTATGTTGGCGGCTCGAATGTTTCAGTTGTTTTCGAGTGTGCATTCAAGGAAGTTGATTTTGCTCAGTGTTAGTGTGCTATGTGTTACAGTGATAAATACGTTTTTAAAACGTTTTATGGAAATTAGTACAGTGCTTCAACCTCCATTCATTACTAAATAATACATTTTATTGTAGGGTTTATTAAAACAGTTTTAATATTCAAATAGATATAATGTCCGATAAAAGAAAAAAACTATCAGGTGCCGACTATCGGAAACGGAAACTGGAAAAAGAACACGATATTCAAAAACAAAGCGGGGCTTTAAATAAATATCTAAAAACTGAAACAGCTGATGTAGGACAGAAGAAAATAAGCAAATGTACCGAAACAAATGATTCTGAGCTCATGGTAAGTACTTCTAACTCGGACCCCAGTAACGTAGATATTACTAACAATGTCGAAAATGAGACTGATTTGACCGTTTCCAATTCCAGAGATTTAAGTGATGAACTTGAGAGGTACACTGATCCGGCAAGATGGAATCCTTCTTTAAGCGATACTGAAAGACTGGAAATCGTAAAAAAAGCCTGCCAGAGAGACAAAAAAATGAGTTCGTTTTTCCGCGCAGCTCTAATGGTAGGAAATTTTCACTAAATTTTTACACTAGGGAGCTAAGCAATGAAGAACATATTAATCAATCATGGTTAGTGTATTCAAAAGAAAAAGATTCTGTATTTTGTTTCTGCTGTAAATTGTTTTCCTGTAATAAAATGTCAATCACTACTGATGGCTATAATAATTGGGGTCATTTGTATGTGTATCTTAATGAACACGAAAAATCTAAAAACCACTTGGAGTCCCATACAAAGTGGATTGAATTATCGCCCAGGCTTAAATCAGTACAGACAATTGATTCAGTGCAACAAAAGTTATTAAATTCAGAAGTTCGACACTGGAGTAGCATAATAGAACGCCTAATTGTTATTGTCTAGTTCTTGAGCCAACAATGCTTGCCATTTCGTGGAACATCTGATAAATTATATGACCCTAACAATGAAAATTTTTTAAAGCTTGTTTAACTGATTGCCAGATTTGATAGTGCTATATGTGAACATTTAATGAGAGTAGCTGTTACGGTACGATTTCTCTTTGGGCTAGTAGTTCTTGAGATATATTTGATTATCATATAATGAGTCGGACACTGCTTCAGATCAAGTGCCGATAGGGGTATGTCCTTTTCAGTCCCCGCCCAAAGCCGTAAACTTCAACATAAATGATATTCCAAAGGCCAGGTTGGACGATTCAAATACACATTTATTAGAAATCTCGTAGCTCCAAATAAATCATAGATGATATGCTCATTAGGTTATGGCATCAACTAGACAGTCTCTAGTATCGCAGTACAGTCTTGTAACTGGAACAATGTCGAGGACATTTTCATTTAATTTTATTATAAATTCAACTCACGTTCATCAGGTCACACATCATTCCTCTTACATAATATTTGGACTTATCGCACGGAGGTGTATGGATAATCCAGAGATGGAATACATAGGAATGTGACCAAGAAATCTTCTTACACTCAGGAGCCGAGAACACATACGTCCAACACCTTCAAAAGACACACAGCGAATCTCCTATCAAAGGAACGCTCAGCTCACCAGACGGCAACTTTGGCGTCTGCCATTTGGCCACCAAAAGTAATGACGTCACTTCCTGTAACCAATGCCAATGTACGTATACAAATAAACTACATGTCGAACTGTATTAATATCGACATACATGTTATGAACTTTACTCATAACAGTAGCTCGTGGATCGACCCAACATTACCTTGGGAAAAACATTCAAAATGAATTGATTGCTCTTCTCTCTGGTGTAGTAAAATCTGCGAGATAATCGCTCATTTCAGTAAGATTTTAGTCCTATGATAATAAATAACCCAGCCCGTATGTGTCTGACTATGATCATCTCACACGCCAGCATCGCGCTGAATTTTGTGCCATGGTAATGCTTAGAAACGATCCCGCCGTATACACCTACTCGCTTTCCTTGTGACATACAATAAACATTTTAAACATTTTGCCCGATCTGATAGAGACTGCGGCAAGACTTATAATTAACGATCTTCCAGAAATGTGCCGCCAAGTTACTGTCTGAATTAACGTAATACTTTAACTTTAACGCCTGTAATAGTAGTAATCCTTACATTTTTTGGTAGTGTAACACGAGACAACAGTAATAATTAACGCCAATTCTAACACCCGCCGCGCAAAACCCCGCTTCGCTTGACACGCGGTGGGATTGGCCCGATGATATATACACACAGACAGTTTAAATTCTCGCCGAGTAATGTATTTCTGACGTCACTCAAACAAGTTAGTTATTTGAATAAAAATGCTAGAGAGAGATGAGAGGGGGAAGATGGCCGACTTGTGTAAAATTTATATTTGACGATTGACAGTGACAAAATTGAAAATCTAAACCATACTGAAACTGACCATAAACATCATATGGTAGTATAGCTTAGAGTCCCCTGAGCAAAAATGTGTTTTAAAAAATATGGTAGTCAATTATTAGCCAAGTTATTGAGATAATACTAAATGTCTAGTAACACTAAGAGACAGACTGTGGTTCCTGCTTGTTTTTTTCATAACGTTAGTGGGGACGCCAGCTTAGAAGGATGCATTGGAGTAAATTCAAATCCGATTGGGTAAAAAGAGTATAGGAGGAAAGGGGAGCGGTAGGTAAATGTTAACCAAAACTAAACATCTTTTTGTATTGGCATAACTAACGCAGACTGACCAATCGACTACCAGACACAGAGTTGTTTGGAATTTTTTTTTTTTTCAAAAGCTACATTTGAATTCTGGTAGTCGCAAGTTTTCCATTGGCCAGTACTAATAGATATTAGCAAAAAGCTTTCAATGCTCATCGCCAGTTGACAAAAACTTTTTCTATCAAATACGCTGAGATCAGCTGTGTTAATTTATAAAATAAAGAATTAATTCGCAGTCTGGGCAGGGCAGAGAAAAACTGAGGCCATTCTTTGCAAGTCAGCGTTATTTGTTATATATTTCTGTGAAATTGTGGTAAGAATGCTTTATGTATTAATATGTTTATTACAACTGCCAAAGTTAGATACTGCTATTGGGAAAAGTGAAGGACATGCCGGGAGCAGACATTGTTGAGTCCTTACATTGAACTGTATCTAACTGTTGTATATTGTCATGATTTTTGTTTTAATATTATTGTATTAGAATATGTTAGTAAGCCTCCGTGTTCCATGAACACTGTTCAACATGCCTGGAGCGTTTATAATTTAAAAAAGAAGAGCAAATGATACAAAAGGAAATGTGGTTACTCCACGTTATTGTATTGAGGAAAACTATGTAAAAGTACAGTGGCGTATCTGCCATAGAGACCTGAGGTGTGGTCACAGCAAGGTGTGAGTCATATAAAATTAGGGGCGAGTGCACCTGTATGCACGCGAGGCTGACCCCATACCACCATATGTAACTAATAATAATAATAAAGTGTGATCAGATATAAAAAGGCCAGGGTGTCTTTTTATTGCAGAGGTTTTATTTCCTGTTACCAGCCGGTGACAGGAAACCTGATGAGTGAGTGTAACGCCAACAAGTCTCCGGTAAAACGTTTATGCTGTCAGCAGATAGCTGGAGGAGCTTGTGCGTGTTGAGATATCTATATTTTCTGCAACGACATACTGAATTATCCTTCTACAAAGAATCCCAGGTGATGTGTTAGCATCTGGGTATATCTGACACTTCAGTTACAATAAACTTTGGTATTTCCAATCATACCCAGGAAGTTTAGGGGGCGTGATGAAACTACAGCCCCTCCT
The DNA here is from genome assembly GCA_024509875.1 of Oreohelix idahoensis. Taxonomy (NCBI): domain Eukaryota; kingdom Metazoa; phylum Mollusca; class Gastropoda; order Stylommatophora; family Oreohelicidae; genus Oreohelix; species Oreohelix idahoensis. Next base: position 337,377 of record JAMPIV010010962.1, read on the forward strand.
AACAAATGACAAACACTATTAGATAATAAAGTTGTAATCTGTGAATACACCAACAGGAGAGATAGAGTGACTTTATACTTATTGGACAAAGAGTCCACACATTTTAGTTAATCCTTTTATGTAAACTATCTTTTCCTCATTTTCAAAGACCTGTCCAAAAGAGATGGCGGGACAGGCAGATTAAATTGTAAAAAGAAAATATTCAATTTTAAAGAAAAACCTTAACCACTGTTTTATTCATTTCCTTATAGTGAGTTAAAGTGTTGTATGTTTATGTACCATCATTTTCATTTCTCCCATAGACATTAGGTACATCATACACCAGACACTAGAGCCAAAATAGTGACCGTGTGAGATCTAGGGAGGTAGCGTTAGGTTCCCTGCAAATACCTCATCATCATCTTTTAGAGTCAGGGGCCTACATGTGCTTGACCTCACACGGTTAACACAGACACAGATTTCTTTCCTTTTAGGTATAACATCATAACTTCCCCAGCAAATTAAACTTGCTACATCTGGTACCATAAAAAAAGAAATAATTTCTATGGTGGAGAAAGCTAAATATTATAGCATAGATGCAGACTGTACTCCCGATGTAAGTCACATTGAACAATTAACACTAATTGTAAGATTTGTTAATACGAATCCAGATGATATCAACATTCATGAGCATTTTCTTGGTTTCATTGCTGTAGAAGCCACTACAGGCTCAGCGTTAACCGAATGCATTCTAAGAAAATTGTCAGACATGGATATTCCAATCGCAAACGTGCGTGGCCAGGGGTATGACAATGGATCAAATATGAAAGGAAAACATTCAGGAGTTCAACAACGTATTAGAGGCTTGAACCCGAGAGCTTTTTATATCCCTTGCTGTTCTCATTCTCTCAACTTGGTGGTCAATGATGCCGCGATGTCATCTAGAGAAGGGGTTTTATTTTTTGAAACGGTTCAGAAATTGTATGTGTTTTTCTCAGCGTCAACGCTGCGTTGGGGAATCCTTAAGAAACATATTACAACGCCCAAGCCACTAAGTACAACTCGCTGGGAATCTAGAATCGAGGCCATTCGTCCTTTAAGATATTATATTGAGGAATTTTATGATGCATTGATAGAAATTGCTGATGACGAGTCAGTAGACAAAATGGTGAGACATGAAGCTGAAACCCTTGCCCTAAAACTCAGAGATTTTAATTTTTATGTTGTCTGGTTACATGGCACTATGTTTTAAGTAAAATTAATGTTGCTAGTAAACTGTTGCAAAGCATAAAAGTGGAACTGACTAGTGCCATAACTACTTTGAGAAATGTTCTCCAAAGCCTTAAGAATCTCAGAAATGATGAATCATTTCAAAATGTTCTTGTTGATGCTACAACATTAGCTGAGAAAGTTGAAGCTGATCCTGATTTGATACCAACGTTTGAATGTACTAGAGTGCGTCGGCAGAAAAAGCAACACAAATATGAAGCAAGAGATGAACCTATTTTGTATCCCAAAACTAAATTCAAAATTGAATTTTTCTTTTTTATTATTGATGTTGCAACTAGTTCTATTGAAGAAAGGTTCGAGCAATTGTCACAGATTGAACGGGACGCGCCTCGGAACATCACAGTTCACATTTTTCCTTTTTATATAACATTCCTAAATTGAAATCTGAGACGACAAATGAGCTCTTAAACAAATGTAAAAACCTAGAAGGCGTTTTAACACATCAAGAAAATAGAGACATTGATGCCATTGAGCTATGTGATGAACTGAAAGTAGTATCCAAATTAGTACCAGAAAATACACCGCCAATTGAAGTTCTTCGTTATATTATTGAAAATAACATTGCTCCTAATGTCGCAATAGCCTTAAGAATATTACTAACTTTGCCTGTAACGGTAGCAAGTGGTGAGCGTAGTTTTTCAAAACTGAAGCTTATTAAAACTTATTTACGCTCAACAATGGCCGAAACTAGATTGGAAGGACTTGCCATGATTTCAATTGAACATGAAATTGGTCAAAAATTAGACTACGCAGACCTTATTTCTGCTTTTGCAAATATGAAAGCAAGAAAAGTGTCTTTTTAAGCAGTATATACTTCAAACAATATAAATTCAAATAATGTGAAAATAGTGCTAAAAACTATAACATGTACATACTATAGTTAAGTGTTTGTGACTCAACAGTTCATCGTTCCACATGAGAAGAGCATCCCCTATATGTAAGTAATGTAACTACATTTATTTCATATAATTGTCTCTAATAAAGTCAATTGTTTATTTTATGACTATACAGTATTTTCATCAAAAGAAAATACATTATTATTAATGGTACTATTTAAAATTAGGCTAATGGTCATGAAATTAATGTTGAAGCTTGTTTAACATAATGGTTTAAAAAATTTCAAACGTTAATTTGAGGTTGGGCTGGGGCGGCAAGGTATGGTATTGCACGGGGCGGCAAAATTCACAGGGCCGGCCCTTAAAGGGACTCAACCTATATACACTCTGGTGTAAGGGACTCAACCTATATACACGCTGGTGTCACTATATGCAAGCTGATGTAAGGGACTCAACCTATATACAAGCTGGTGTAAAGGGCTCAAACTATATACTCGCTGGTGTAAGCGGCTGAGGCTATATACACGCTTGTATCACTATATACAAGTTAGTGTAAGGGGCTCAACCTATATGCAAGTTGGTTTCAAGGCCTCAGCCTATATACAAGTTGTTGTCAGGGGCTCTACCTATATAGAGTAAGCGTCTCAGCCTATATACACCCTAGTGTCAGAGGCTCAACCGCGATACACGCTGGTGTGAGGGGCTCAACCTACAAGGTATATACAAGCTGACACACAAGTCTCAATGTCAGGGGCTCAGCCTATAGACATGCTGATATAAAAAGCACAGTAAATCAAAACTTAGAAAAAAAATAGCGACAGAATAAAATGATACAAATATTGTGTTTTTAACATTAGTAAACAACATTTTCGTCTCCCGAGGCCAGGTTAGAGCTCTCAAGTCACCAAAGAGAGGGCACGTCTGCAGAATGTGTTCCGGAGTCTGTGGGGCCATTTTGGCATGTGCACTGGTCAGTTGGGGCAGCTTTCATTTTGTGGAGGTGGGCTTGTAGTCTGCAGCATCCTGTGCGGAGCCACTAGAGAATCTAAAGCACAGTATAAATTAATGTCATGAATTCTCTCCCTCTAATGTCATTCCAATTTTAAAATAGCCAGCTTCCCGCTCATTCTCAAGTCATTGCCGTATTTGCCTACGAAGCAGTGAACAAACAAACTGTACGCTAAATGAAATGCATGCAAATATCGCTTCTCCGACACCTGACACAGTAAACCTATGTTTGTTTTTCGTTTAATGACTGAGCAGATTTGTTAACATCAGGTTTTTAGTGTGAAGGAGAATTTCATAATGTTTGTAAAATGTAGTAACTGTCATAATATAGTATATTTTTACGCAAGTTATGTTTACAGGTAGGGAACAACATGACAGTTAAGACATGGCTGTCTCAAGGATGAGGACTACCAAGCTGTCACAGAAAAATCTTGTGTGAAGAGAGAACTTTAAACAACTAACAACTGATAGAGAAGAGAGAGAAACATTGAGAGAGAGAGAGAGAGAGAGAGAGAGATCAGAAGTGATTGTTTATAGCAAAGATCCTCCAAACGAAAAAAAAAAACAACTCAAATAAGCAATGAGCCTGCTTGTTTGATATCACTTGAGTTAAAAAAAAAAAGACCAAAATTTCTCAAACTTTTAAGCAGTTATACCCCTTGTGTAAGTTACGCCACCGGCCCCTTTCCTACAACTTTGTCATCAACAAAATGTCATACTTACTATCCTTATACAGAGCCGGATTAACGTAGTAGCACAAGTAGCATATGCTACGGGCCCCGCGCTTTTAGGGGCCCCGCGCCAATAAATATGTACATAATTTTTTGGTCATCTTCTAATACGAGCGTTGATGGGAAGGAGCCTCGCAATGACATGTCATTGGGCCAAAAGAGCTGGAAAGCTCGAGTGCCGCTGGTTAGAGAGAAGAAAATACAAATACGAGCGTTAAACCAATGATCTTGTGATTTATGCCATCTTTAGCGCCTTTTCATTTGGTGTCACGAAATTGTGAGAGAAAGAGCATGAGAGGGTGACTTAGTGTGACTCTTCATTATTTTAATCTTAACTGTTTGCGGACGAAAGCCATTTAAGTGGCGTTGAAAATTTGGTCACGTTTGGACGGAAGCCACTTTTTTGGCTCTAGGCGACTGCCCCTCTAATTTTGTTTCGTTCTTTGTGAAATGAATTTGCATTAACAATAAAAACTAGAATTTAGGAAACGGAAACTTCCTGTTTTAATTGAGGTATATGGCGTGCTCGCACTCTCTTTCGATCTTGATTAAAATTTCTTGATTTGTAATTTTAGAAAACTCAAAAAATGAGCAGTAGACACAGAGATATTGGACGTAATTATGCTTCTGGAAGTGAAAAACGTAAAGCGAAGGAAGAAAAAGAAAGAAGAGATCAACTTGTGATATCAAAAACACGTAAGCTGACAGAATATTTTGATGTTCATGGTGGTGGTACTCTAACCGCTGAAGCTGGAAGTACAGGAACAACTAGTGCTAGTGCAGGCTGTGCAGCATAAAACACACAGCAAAACCCAGTATACACTGAGTCTGAATGTGAAAGAATAAGTGAAACGAAGAAGTACTCTAGTGATATTGGTGACTGGCCGAACAATATAGATAACTGTGAGCGTGAATATTGCATATCCAAGGGAAGTGAAAAATGTCAACATGTTGATAGTGCCTTCTCTTCATCCGTGCGATTGTATGACACTGAAAAGAAAACTTGATACTGTCCGAAGTTTTATTTTACACATATTCATAAACTTACAAACAAGCAACATGCAAGAAAATGGTTATGCTATTCAGAAAGTAAAGGGCGCCTATTCTGTTTCCCATGCAAGCTTATCAGTTCAGAATGTTCATCAAAGTTTACTGTGGAAGGGTTTAATGACTGGAAAAATGCAAGCAATCTATTGCGTCGACATGAAGAAAGCTCCTCACATAGACAAGCTTTAATTTCACTGTTGATGCGTAAAAACAAAGGTGAACGTGTCGATTCCCATCTTGTGAAACAAATGGACATTCAAGAAAAGTATTGGCACAAACTTCTAGAGCGAATAATTGAAGTTGTGAAGTTTTTAGCAGAACGAGGCCTTTCATTTCGTAGTAGTGATGAAATTGTTGGGTACCCTTATAACGGGAATTACTTAGGGTTGTTAGAATTACTGGCCAAGTTTGACCCTTTTCTGGCAGAGCATATAAGTACTCATGCAAACAAAGGATTTGGACATACATCATATCTATCTAAAACAACGTGTGAGGAATTCATCAATCTGATTGGATCCAGCATACTGGATCACATTCTCTGTGAAGTGAAGAAATACAAGTATTATTCCGTTTCATTGGATTCTACTCCAGATATATCTAATATGGACCATCTGAATTTGACTCTGCGCTATGTTTTGCCATCTGGACCAGTTGAAAGATTTGTGACATTTTTGGATATGGAAGGTCATAGTGCTGAACAGCTTACTAAAAGTCTACTTAATTTTTTAAAGGCAAATGACATTGATATTAAAGACTGCCGTGGTCAAAGTTATGACAACGCCAGCAACATGAGCGGCAAGTTTATAGGATTACAATCACGAATTAATTGATAATGATAATTACTATGCAAATTAAAAATGTATGTGGTCAAATATGTTTGTGTTGTTTTATTGTTTTTTTTTAAAATATAGGGCCCCTTTCTTAACATATGCTACAGGCCCCGCACTAGCTTAATCCGGCCCTGTCCTTATATTATTATTATTATTTTCTCCGTGGAACTTTAACTGCAATTGTGTATCTGCTGCAAAAGTACCTTATATAATAAGGAACAGAGAAAGCTCAGTAACAGTGAATCAAAGTCAAGTCATAACAACTGTCAGTACCACTTCAGGAACAACTCTGTGCAGATGTCAGCAGCGCCGGCTCCAGGGACAAGCCAAAGGGATCACTGACTTGTAACATCAAGGTTTGGATGCGCACAACTGTCCTTGTCGCGGCGCTATTTCGCAGTGACGAAATATCAGACTGGCAACACTGAGTTTTTGGCAACATTGGGATAACTACCCGCAAGTCATGTGATTAGCGGAAGCGGGATTTTTAGGATTAGTCGTCTAGCCACGTCCGGGTGAGGACATACTTAGGTTTTCCCTGGCCAGCATTCTTGCTGAGAAGTGTGCCATGAGATGTGTATTCTAGGTGTTTGCTTTCTAGCGGATTAAGTGGATCATATTGTGTAATGCTAGTTTCGGGTGTATTATCTAGTGGAATTTTGTACATACCGCAGAGTACAAGTTGTCTATGATTAGAGTATTTTCATTGTCATAGATTTTCTCCGCTATGGTGAGTGGTAATCAGTGTATTGCTTGTACAGGGCCGTCATATTGTGTTGTATGAGGCTAGTGGATAAATTTATGGAGGCAGGTTTTCTCTGGCATTGATATATGTATTTCATATGTTTGTTAGCCGTGTGTGGCGGAAGTGTGTGCAGTTATTCATTAAAGGGAAGTACCCGTAGAAAGTGTTAACCTTTCTTTGTTAGCCATTATATGTTGTGGTCATGCTCCTAAGGAGCGAGCCTATAATTATTAATATTGTGGTTACTAGAAATCCACAGCATATGGGGTGCTGACAGTCCCATAGGAAAAATAAACACAATGAATCAGTCATAGATGAGAGCTGTCCTTTTTTATGTTAAAGCAAGAATCACTTTAAGTATTAGTTTGCAAATAGCTAAACACAATATGAACATTTCTTCTGCTAATATATATATATATATCGAGAGAGAGAGAGAGAGAGAAAGAGAGAGAGAGAGAGAGAGAGAGAGAGAGAGAGAGAATCGATCTTCGCTATTCGCGTGTTCGCATATTCGCTTACACGCGCGAAATAAAGTGTAACCCATTTTTTTGCCATTCGCAGGCACCTCGCGGGTATTATCGGCCATGCGCAGTAGGCAAAAACTATTTCGAGACGTCTACCGCGCAGCAAGGATAGGCTGCTTCTTTGTTCTCGCGGCTTTCGTTGTGATTACACGTCTTTGTCGAGCATCTTTTCATGCACGTTTTTTGCAGTTTAACGCTGTTTGGGATTATTTTTAGAATTAATAATGGCATCCAAGCGTAGTGCATGTGTGTTGGCCAGTATGTATAAGCGCAAGATGGCTGTGATGAGCCTCAGTGATAAAGTACATGTGTTAGAAAAACTTTGTTCTGGGATGTCTGAATGAAATTTTCTTTATTTCTTAATTTTTAATGTTCTGTGTAAATGTTTTCAATGTTTGTTGTCCAGAGATTTGGTAATAATGTGTGTGTTTGTGTGTAAGGCACAACAGACCAATCACATGTTTGCTTTAAAACACGATTACAAGAAATGCAAGAGACAAAACCGGACTAATTCTAAAGGCGACGAACTGGAACGGACTACGACTTATGGAATATGGAATACAAGGAGTATAAATGGGAAGGAAGAGGAGCTAGTGGAAGAGATGAGTGCCGTAGATTTTGATAGGTATTTAAGATATATTTTGGTCCCGTCTGAATAGAACTAGAATAGGTGGTAACTCAGTGAAAGACAAGGTAAAGGAATAGATTTCACGAGTGAAAAATGGTGAAAAAGGTAGAGTCTGTCCCTGGATTTGAGAAGATCCTCTATAGTCCAGCCTATCTCTACAACAGAACTTTGTTTGTCAGACAGTATACCTCTATATATATATATATATATATATATATATATATATATATATATATATATATATATATATATATATATATATATATATATATATATATATATATATATATATATATCAACCACTCACATACACACACAGATAAATGACGACAATTAGACGCACAAATGTGAAAAACTATATTACTGGAATAGGGATATTTGGGACTAGCTGACCAACACATTTAAATTAAGTTTTATGTAAATGTTATTTACCATAAAGAAACTTCCGTTATTCTCCGATTCAGGTTTAGGCGTAGGCTTAGACCGCTGGTAGGTTTTTGGTTAAGTGACCCAGTACTAGATATGGGAAAAAGAAACAACCGTATAATCACAATAACCACTACACCACTATTCTATCCTACTTAACCCGCGCAGAATTATAATTTGTTATACACTCGGTTATTTTACTTTGAATAGAACTAACCGGGTATAGCTGATTTACCGTTAACAACAACAACAAAAAAACCCCGTGAAATAAGCGCTAGTCATTTATAAATTTACTCATAATGAATTAGAAATAAGTATATATTTCGTCAGTACTCAAAATGAATAGTGCATTTACTAGTCGATTAAAATATCTCTTACTGGTTAAATCGGTCAGTTAGATTAACGCTCTTGCGATTTATAACACCTTTGGGAAAATCTGTGTTCAAGTTCTGAATGAAAGGTAATTTTGCCACCTCTTCACCGCTTGCAGACTCTGCCAACGAACGAACGGTCTTCTCATCTCGACTCATCTGAAGCTTAATTATCTACACGAACGAATGGACAGGGGGAGGTAATTGTAAATTATCTCCCCCTTTTTTCCAGATTCTCTCCCTCCTTCTACTCAGATTAATTCCTCCTGATCAACGTCTACCGAAAATGCGTTTTTACTTATCGCCCCCTTGGTTTTTCTTCACTTCGCTTCTCTCCCCCTTCTCTCTCGCTACGTGCATCATAGTAAACATTCCTAGTGGAGAGAAAAGAAAGAATTAGGCGTGGCTAAATTAAGAAATAGCCAGATATCTAAGTGTAGGAGAGTTCTGCGTTAAAAAAAACCGTGCATAACTAATAAGGAAACAAGGTGAAGCCAGGTGGAAGAAAAATGTAGATAATAAAATCTATTTTTCATAATTCTCTGTCACAATGAGGAAAGCCAAATTAGAAATCCTGGCTTTAACGGAAACGAAGAAAAAAGGACAAGGAGTTATGGATCTCGATGGCGACACGCTGCTCTACAGTGGTGTCCCCACATCTGAAAGAGCTAAAGGGGGCGTGGGTTGTATTGTGGCCAAAAACCAAAACGATAGTATTAAGGGATGGAACTTTGTCCAGGAACGCATTATGGTTCTAAAACTACAAGAAGGAAAAACCATAGTCAACCTTGTCATTGTGTATGGGCCAAAAGAAGATGAGTGAGCAGAGGTCAAGGAGGAATTCTTCGAGCTGCTTCAGAGGACAGTGGACGACTGCCTAGATGAAATTATCATGCTCGGAGATTTTAATGCCAGAGTTGGAAATGACCATGCTAGAAGGGGTGGAGTTATTGGAAGATATGGAGAAGATACTCTTAATGACAATGGAAAGCGACTCCTTAGCTTCTGCACTGAGCAAAATTTGATCCTTACAAACACAAAGTTCCTCCATAAGCGCATACATGCATACACTAGCTGTGAACCAACAAAGAATGAGAAATCAGTGATCGACTATGCCAGCGGTTTTCAACCTTTTTGAGTCCATGGCTCCCCTGACCAACTACATTCTTTCTGCGGCTCCCCTGTGGGATAACTGATAAAAACTCTAGCGATATTTCGACATTTAGCCTAACTTATTTTGAGCAGGACAGCCTTTAAAAGCTTTTAAACAATGTAATTTTTAAATGTAATTTTTTAAAAACATGCAATTGGACAACCTGTGAAAAAATTACACGCACAAGAAAAAATACCTTGTATACACAAAGTGCACTTTGAAAAGCCTTACTATAAAAAAGAAAACAGAACAGATAAAGAAGTTTCTTTCTACCATTTTTTTTTTGGGTCTGAAAATCATTCACTGATATACTGCACTCATGATTCAGTCTCCATAACAAAAAACTATAAAAAAAATATGATGAATAAAGTACCAGTCACCTCAGTGTGAAACTTGAGCTTGCTTGTTGTTACACAGCTTGTCAAATCTTGGCATCAATTGAGATACAGCTACCCTCATTTCCTTCTCCACATTATGTCTTGATCTGAACATGGTTTTTACGACAGCCACTGCTGAAAACCCAGCCTCGCAGAGATAGGAGGTTGCAAAAGGAATTAATATCTTCAGTGCTCTCTTGCTAAAGCTTGGGAACTCCTGTTTTACTGAATACCAAAATTTTGGCAATGCCATGGATGGAAACTTTGCTTGTAGTGAAGAGTCTAATGAAAGTTCTATCAGTTCTTATTCTTCTGCAGTACTGAAGTCCGAAGGAGCATCACTACTGAAGGGATTTTGAACCCAATGAAACCTGTCACAGTTTTCAGGAAAGTATTTTTCAAAATGAACACTGAGTTGAGATAAGTGTCCTTGAATTATAGAAACACTATCTACACTAAAATATATTTCATTGTCGGTAATGAACTGCTGCAAACCTGGGAAGTAGTCCATTTCTCCTCCTTCATTGATTTTTCTCTTCCAAAGAAGAAGCTTCTTTTTGAAGGCCGAAACTTTGTCAATAAGTTGAATCAAATGAGTTTCACTTCCTTGCAGAGACTTATTCAACGAGTTCAACTTTTCAAAAAGATCACAGAGGTATGCAACTTGTAACAGGAAGTCAGTGTCCAGAAAGCACTTAGCACTGACATGGTTTTTGTCTTCAAGATAAGAATAGAGTTCCCGCCTAAGTTCTAAAATGCGCGATAATACATTTCCTATGGAAAGCCATCGAGTGTTGCTATAAAATAAGGGAGACGTATGCTCAGTCCCAATATCATGACACATTTTAATGAAAAATCTAGCTCTATGAGGTCGAGTTTTAATACAGTTCACCACATTTATGACAGTTTGCAGGACTTCATTCAAATCAACACTCAAATGCTGTGAAGCAAGTGCTTCCCTATGGATAATACAATGGGTCCAAACAGCAACAGGAGCTTTGCCGCGGATGAGGGCTTGTAGGCTACATTGAACGAGCACCATCGGTAATACACACCAACACAATGAGCCCAGTCTATTTTACTTTCCGCCATGAAGTTGTCCACAATTTCAAATAAATCTTTGCCTGTCGTACCTGCATTTATGTCCTTACAAAACAGAAGATCTTCCACCATTTCGTTATTTTCATCAACAAACCGCACATAACAGATTAAATGAGCATCTTTATTGCTATCAGCGGCCTCATCAAGCTGCAAAGCAAAGTCCTTCCCCCTCATTTTTTCTATAATCAGTTCACTAAGAACCTCTCCTAAATCTTGAATTCGACGGCTGATTGTACTGTCCGACAAAGTAATGGGCAAAAGCTGTTTTCCCACGGACTCTCCAACCATAATTGACACCATATCAATAGCACACGGTAAAACGAGTTCTTCTACAATCAGATGGGGGTTTCTTACAATTTGCTACCCGGTATGCTACCTTATAGGACGCTAGAAGAGCTTTACTCTGTCGCCTGCTTAGAAAATGCTGATTTTTGTTCTTTCTTTTGACTCAGCTTTCTAGAGAAATATTCTCTTGGTTTGCCCACGTCATTCTTATGAACACTTTCTAAATGGCGCTTCAATTTGCTAGGCAGCATACATTCGACAGAGAGTACTTTGAAACAAAAAACACACTGTGGACGCTCTTCATTGTTCACAAGAGTGCACGTGAAACCAAAATCTAAGTAACCTTCGTCGTATTTTCTATACTTACGTTTCCTTTCCTCATTACCACTTTCCTTGTTATCCTCAACAAGTTCTCTCTTTTTACTAACACTTGTCAAATTAAAATATCTTTCCATAGTTTATATCAAACTCACAACACAATCAAAAACGTTCGAAAACAGAAAATCACCGTGTTACCTACTATGGTCGCGCGAGGGGAATGCGCAGAAAGGTGATAGGCAGGTCGTGGGAGCGGGACTTCAAAGGCTGGCCAACATCAACAGTGAAATTTCTCCGGGGTCACGCAGGTTGACAAACACCAAAGATGAAATTTCCCACAGCTCTGTGTGTTCTTTACAGCTAAATACGAAAAAAAAAATCCACGGCGCCCCTGACCGCCAGTCATGGCGCCCCAGGGCGCCGTGGCGCACAGATTGAAAACCGCTGGACTATGCCATAGTTAGGAAGAGCTCATTCAAGTATGTCCGGGATGCTAGAGTATGGAGGGGCAAGAGATTGGAAGTGATCACTACCTGCAGAAATGAGCATTAAGACCTACAAGCTGAGAGAGCCAGAAGTTAAGACCAGATATCAGGGGCTTATTGCAACAGCAGTGATAAACACAGAAAAACAACCTGACATGGAAACCCTCTGGCTTAAATTAAAGGACACCATAAAGACAGCTGCAGCAGAAGCATGTGGTGAAGTCCGACTTGGGAAGAAGAGAAAGAGGACACCTTGGGGGACAGAGGAAGTTATGGAGAAAATAAGAGAGAAGAAAAAGGCATGGAAACAATACTTAGGAACTAAAAATACAGCAAGAAAAACAGAAATATAGAGATATAAGTATTTAAACCAATAAAACGGTATTTAATATAGAAATGTAGAGAATATGTGACATTCAGAACAGAAGCAAAGGTGCTAGCAGCAAAACAGAAGTCATAGGAAGAATTTGGAGAAAAGCTAGAAAAAGATGCTCAAGAAAACCAGAAATTGTTCTACAAGACCCTAAAGAACAAGAGGAAGGAAAACCAGTGTCCTCTTAAATTTAAAAAGGACAGGCAAGGCAAATTGCTAAATGCCCCAAAGGAAGTAATGGAAAGAATATTTCTCAGAACTCATTGATGTTGAGCAAGGTCAAGCATCAGAAATGATACCCACTAGCACGGAAGAGGAAACCAATGGTGGTGAAGATGGCATAAAGATGGAACAACTGAAGGCAGCACTGGAGAAAATCAAGATGGGCAAAGCAGCAAGGCATGATCGTATAACACCAGAGCAGCAGGCGACCTATTATTCCTGAGGGTCCTACAGGCAGTTTGGTGCAACAAGACCATAGCAAAGGACCGGAAGAATGCCATCATAACACCGATTTTCAAAAATGGTGACAACCGACAATGTGGAAACCACAGAGGCATATTCATTCTCAGTGTCCTTGGTAAAATGTACTCTAGAATCATGGAGCAGAGACTCCGACGCCTAACTGAGCCACAAATGGATGAGGTTTAGTATGGCTTCCGAGCAAACCGAAGTACTCAAGACCTATCTTCACACTCAGAGAGCTGAGTGAAAAGGCCCTTGAGTATAAGAGTGAGATTGTTGCGTCCCTTTTGGGTCCTTAACAGTAGCAAAGTAGACATGAGTCTGACTTCTGTTAAGAGGGTACGCATCAACATATGTGGTAAGAATATATTTATAATTTGAATTCATCGCGCACGGAAGCGCACATATTTGTGCGTAAGTATTTCTGCGTTTTGTTGCTAAACACTAGATGACGTAGTGATCTCAGAGAGAGAGATGTAATGGCTGGTTTAGAAGTCAGACGTTGGTCTGTTCGTTCGAGCCCCAGATTGGGGGTAAACTTCTGTTGATTTCTATTGGATACGGCCTTCCAAGTGGAAGCTATCGCCGTGAGATTTTCACAGTAAGTTTTGAATCAAATGAATATAAATGTATATGACGATTTTTCGTCATAATGTATCTAGTCAGTACATTCAGTTAGGATGTACTGAAATGGATTCAAGATAAAGGGAAGTTGTGGATCCAGCCTGTTATTCTTTCATGTAAGTGCCGCTTGAAAGAACTGTATTACTAAAGTAAATACACAAGATAAAATATATTTATTCGCCGTCCTACGGAATTTCAGCAAGATGTTGAGAGGTCAATCAAATTGTGGACTTAGGATTTAAAGTGCACTGATTACTATGATGCCTCAATTATAATGGTCGGATATCCTATATTTATATTGTTGATGAGGCCAATTTGAAGATGGGACTTTCTTTGATGAATTGCATACCTCATGACCATAAGATGTACGTCTGTCCTTGAACGGTCAGCCGTTATAAAATTATAAGTCGTTCAAGCTCACAATCTAAATTTGCTGATCATCCATGAACGATGATGCTGTATTTACAATGTCCTGTCGTATGTTAATTAATATGACTGTCATGAGACTACAGTTCTGAACAATGATATATATTAACATTGCTGCATGTTTATTAACCTGCTAACCGTCAAATGACAGAGGATGTGTAATCTGTCCGTCTCAACGTACGTCCAAGTTATTGTTAAATAAACCTATGTGTGTAAAGTAACCCAGGAGTTCTAGTGTGCTTCATTTGGCACTGGCATTGGTTGACGTGCCCTGTTTGTGTTCCTGTTGCCTGATCGCCACACAACTTAACTACATTCGCGTATCAGCACAAAGTAGTAGTCATCCACCACCAAAAACACTACTACAGAGATCCATCTTTGTTGCTTAGATCTGGAAAAGGCGTTTGACAAGGTCCCCTGGAGCAAACTTTCGGACTATTTGGCAAGGAAGAACATTCCTGAACCGCTGATTCATGCTATACAGAGCGTCTGCAAGTCTTGCAGAAATTACGTGAAGACGGCAAACCATAAGTCACAAGAGTTCAGGACCACCACTGGTGTAAGACAAGGTGATATCCTGTCACCGTATCTTTTCATACTCCTCATGGATGATGTCATTGAGGCATGTAAGGAGAGGATAAGAAAGTATTCAGTGGGATACTGGAAGATGAGACAGGTCTGTATTTCAGATCTGGCATTTGCTGATGATGTTGCCCTGATTGCTAAATCAGAGGCACTTCTTCAATCCAACCTGCATGTCTGGAAGGAAGAGCTGGAGAAGAGAGGGATGGTTATAAGCAACTCTAAAACAAAAAATCAAGGTGATATCACGAGAGGAAAGAAGGCATCAGATTAGGCTGGGAGAACAGGTCCTGGAGCAGGTCAACCACTTTGAATACCTCAGAGCTATCATAGACCGGAAGGGAGGCATCAAAGAAGAGTTGGCTACCCGAAGAGCAGCAGCTGGGAGACTTTTTCAGGCCATAAATCGATGATTCCTCAGCAAAAGAGAAGTTGATACGAAGACGAAGATGGCTGTATACCGCTCCACCTATGTCTCAGTCTTGACGTATGGATGCGAGTCATGGGTAAGGATCCACAAAAGCCAGATCCAAACCTCAGAAATGAGGTATCTGAGGAAGGTGGTTGAAGTAACAAGAAGAGACATGGTTGTGACAGACGAATTTCACCGTCCCTGAACTGTTAGATGATATGGTAGACCCTGGGATAGCATGAGAACCCTCATTCATTTATGTTGCAAATTTAATCGCCAACGTGGGTCCCACGTTTGCTAATTAGTATGCACCATAGCAGAGTGGACTCTTTACCACGTTTGCTAATTAATATGTAGACAGTCAGCATGCGAGGAACCAGGAGATTCGCTTGGTATTTAGTTGAGATAAGCCACGCCTTCCGCCTTATCTTAGAGCAATCTAAATCAACTACCTCCTTCTCCTTTCTTTCTTACCGCCTTATAGGCGTTGCCAAAGTTCAACGAGGAAAGCGGTTAACGATCAAAAGGCAGTGGTGGTCCCAGAACGGACGAAGCAGTTTCACGCCTTCGTTTAGCACCTCAGTGCGAACCAGAGAAGAGCGCTGAAATCGCGGTGGACGAACAGACACGGGGGGAATCTAGGAGCTTTGCCCAGCGGCAAGTAACGCAGATTTTCCCTGATATCAAATAAGTTGTGAATTTTCGCGTGTCCCCCTGATCATTCAATTCTTTAATTATATATTGAGACCACTAAAGAATGCGTTTATCATTTGCACCAGACAGTTTGAAGAAAGTACTAGCTTATAGAACAAGATTTCTCGCGGATATCTTCTATATTGGAGACTAAAAAAAATTCATTCTGTTTGTGGAGCGGTAATATATTAGTTCCAAGTGATCAGTGGTCTAGTTCTTTCATTTTATTTCACTGGATTTTGTGTTAATTTAAACCTATTAAATAAACCCATCTCAAAAGTTTCCAGTTGTAAATTAAATGATATATCTATACGTTATTTCCCAATATAATAGATGCTTAAATTAATTTAGAAGCCGCTAAGGGATTTATAGCCAATTAATACAGTTTAATTCTGTATATACATGTGTTTTTTAAACTATTAGACTCGCGGAGAGTTTTCTTATATATATATATATATATATATATATATATATATATATATATATATATATATATATATATATATATATATATATATATATATATATATAACTGAATACGCTAGTGTTTAAAATAGTTTTAACTGTAAATTTATCGCGCGTCAGAATATGATTCGTATTGGGTTTATGATTTCATGTTTTCTATTTTTTTCACATAGGATGATCATATACCTTTGCGTCCCAGCAATTATAGAATCCTCCAGACTCGGTTCTTCTACCTTCAGAGATTTTATAAACATTTTAAATATAATCTTCGTGTTGCGGCCCTGTGCGGTCCCACTCTCTATTTTCTTACATGAGAGGAATCCAACCAAGAACATTTAAAAGATAATCTCAATAATTCTGTAAAGATAACTGGAGAAGAACAATCGCCAGAAGCTATAATATATATATATTTTTAACGCTCTGCTGTGGAAAAGAATATATTCTTCATGTACACTGTCAGTCACGTTATTTTCCACTGGATTTAAAACCCCGAAGAAAAACATAACTCACTGATCAGTCTTTGTCATCACTCTGTGTTCATCACGCTATAGAAGTTTTCCACCACCAGCGGTGAAATCCAGGAGACCACTACCTTCTCATAACTATACCTGTGACAGTGCCATCCCATAGAAACTTTAGATAAAATCAAAAGGAACACTAAAGCTTCACCTTCCAGCGATTACGGGAAAATTAGCTGAACGCCAAACCCGATAGTCTGGGGCTGGAAAACGAAGGAAAAGACTCATACATTTGTTGAGTATTTACTAGCTGTTTATGTTATTCTATGGATTGCCAGATTCAACGATCGGTAAGTGTGGAAGTGTGTGATGGCCATCGCTAGCGTGCATGAATGAATGACATTTTTCTTGATAAACATATAATTTTCTTTACTTGGTAAACATCCATATACTGTATTCTTTGCATTGTTCTCTTTAAGTGGGGTTGCTTACCTTTTCTTATTTCCCCCTCCCTTAATCTGCTTAGTCAAGGGATAACTTGGAGAATATTAGGACTCTGTTCCTACACCCCATACTGAATATTGTAAAACCCCCTATCAGAATAAAATAATCTGTCTTTTGGTTAAATTGTCTCTTTCTGATAACACCTGTCTTTGGACTGGGTTTTTTTTTCTCTATACAAGCGGGAAGGGCATATTGGGATACTACTATTCTAACCCCCCCCCCTCCCCCCCACCTTGTTATTTGTATTTTTCTGTAACTATGATCTTTTTTACTGTACCATGCTAAATGTTGTGATTTTGGTTTAAATGATATTAAACGCCATAAACCTTATATCACTGTGTTGGCCGACCCATTACCCCATATCTGTTATATGTAATTTGTATTCACGTCCGTGTGTTTGTAGCACCAAATTGGTGTGTGTACATGAGTGTTGAGTAACTGGCAAAATTGTTTAGCCAGGAGAGATTTAGGAGTCTATAGATAAATAAGATTGTCGTAAGATAGGCAAATCGGAGAAGATTACACGATTTCAGAGACTGTCCTTACTCTTTTCAGCACCCTTGTGAAACAACTATATATTTCTTAACCCTTACCATCACAGAGCCTTCACTATCATTCTCCACTCGGAAGGGACCACTATTTCTAAGACCTATCTCAAATAAAATTACGACAATGGTCCGCAACAAGACGATACGTCAAGGCCTAAAAACCCACCCCCTGCAGACCGAAGTAGAACAATCCCAACTAAGATTGTTTGGCCATGTCTGCAGAATGGAAGAAGATCGGCTACCACGACAAGCATGGGAAACTAAGAGCCAGGGATCCAGACCTCCAGGACGACCCAGAGTCCGCTGGGAAGACAACATTAGACAATCTTTGAAGGACCGAGGGCTAGAATGGAACCAGGCTAGAAGGAAGACAGCCGATAGGATAGTATGGCACTCTCTCTTCCAAACCTCTACACCTTACGATAGAAGAGGAACAACAAAGCAAGTAAGTGTTTGTGTGTAATTGTGTGAATGAGTATTGACAGTCAGTGAATGGGTGAGTAAATGAGTATTGGTACATCAAAAGATTGTACATACTGCACAGTGTAACAAATAAGCAGTTTTTTTTTACAAGAAGGGTACACGAAATGGTGAGTTTATGGTGATCGGTAGCAAAAGTGTATTGTGAACAGGGTCCCGCAGGAACATAACCCCCCTTTTCCCATTGGATCAATGATTTCGTATTCGCGGATTTCCGTATTCACGGGGTTTTCAAGGAACCTAACCCCTGCGAATAGTGGGTTCACCAAATATATTGTTAGCGGGGGGCCACTGAGGCGGTACGATTGGGATATGTTTGGTCAAACGTTTCAAAAACATAAATTTCCCAGTGAGGAGGTGCCAAAAGGTATTTTTGACCACGTAGGCACTCCAGTGGCTCTGTAAATTAAGATTAAATTAGTTATTTGATAGTTATAAATGTGCTACTGTTATAGTCGTTTAATACTCAGTAGGAACATTGTCTCTAAAGTCTGTTGCGTTCTCGGCTATCTAGACTTCGAAGCTGATTTTGTTACCGCTGTGTTTCATACAGAAAAATTATGTGGTTGTTCCCATATTTCTCGTAGCTTTGGTATAACTGGATTTCCCAGACTTAGTTCAATATGCTTAAGGACTTTCACGTATTATTAGCTCGTTAGTTTATTTAATGCAGTAAAGGATGTAGAATCGTACACATATCGTGGCAGTAATATAGACAAAGTTGGAGGAACAGACAATGATATCAAAATAAGAATACAAAAAGCAAGAGGAGCTTTCATTGCATTGGGAAACATTTGGAGAACAAGAGAAATCAAGTCCAACACGGAAATAAGAATCTTCAACTCAAATGTGAAGTCAGTCATATTGTATGACTCTGAGACATGGAGAGCAACAAAAACAACAACCAAAAAGCTACAGACTTTTATAAATGGGTGCTTGCATAGAAAAGAAGGACTGAAATGGTATGACAAAGTCACAAATGTGGAATTGATGACAAGAACCAGACAAGTGCCGGTGGAACAAGAGTTGAGAAGAAGACGCTGGCGATGGATAGGACACACATTGAGGAAACCTGTTGATAGCATTACAAGGCAGTCCTTGTTCTGGAATCCACAGGGAAAGAGAAGCAGAGGTAAACCAAAAAACACACGGAGAAGACAACTGGATACAGAGGTGAAAATGATGAGGAAAACATGGAAAGAACTTGAGCGGATGGCACGGGACAGGAAGACTTGGCATGTGGTTGTTGAAGGCCTATGCTCCGCAGGGAGCTAAAGGGTATCGATTAATTGAAAGAAGCATCACCATCATTTTCCTTTGCACTCCTTACAGAGCATGAAGCCCCCCACTGCAGCTGGTCCCCTTGCAGGAAGCCTGTACCAAACATTCAAATGCCCTCACCGCTGTGGTTTCTGTGATAATTTGTTTTACATGATGAGATTGCCATCTCCATGCACAACCAAATATCAGTCTACTCATACGGACATGTCTAAGATAGCAGCAGTGCTATTCTTCCTTTGTCTCTTCAGTGCCCCTTCTCTCCCCCCCCCATCCCCCACCCACAGGGGAACATAGGGTACAGAAGCATCTTAGAGAGAGATTTATGTAATACTGATCCATAACACAGAGTAAGATAACACGCCATTTTCTGTCGCATAGGGCGGGATAGGTAGGGAGGATAGTGTGATTCGCTTCCATAGCTAGGCTGAGGGTGCCGCACGGAAGGTAAGCCACTCACGTCTGTTGTTTTTCTGTTGTCTAGTTTTCTACTTTATTATTCACGAGTGCCTGAAAACATACCTTTATGTGTGTGTAATATTTATTTACGGGATGTGCATGTAATGCTGACGGTATCTCACGCTTCGTCACTATTTATTTTACAGGCTTTTCTTTAACTCGCAACGTATGTGTTGAAGGACTTTCGTGTGTGGTTACTGGTTGTGTTGCTTGAATTCTGATCGTGCTAATATTCGTACGCGAATGGGGTGAACCTCACCTTTGGGTTGTCGTAATGCCTGAACTTGGCATCAAGATGTAAACAACTGTTCATCTTATTAACTCAGCAACTTGATATAAAATACATAATTCATAATGGTTGAATGGTGTAACGTGATTCAACGAATAATGCCTCCGGTTCGAGTCCTTCACAATTTAATATGGATTACACACATACATAAACAGTTCAATTCACACATGAGGTACATGCATCAATCTAGTTCTGTACTGTACACCGGGGGAAAAAAAAATCGATAGATTTTTTTTCAAGATCTATCCGACTTAACAATTTTTCAAAAAAAAAATTTAACACAATCGTGACATATGGCCGACGATGTTCTGAGTAGAACCGTGTCGCGGTCATGTCAACTAACTATTTGTCATAGTCATCTAACATTAATCACATTATATATCAATATTATACATATTATTATATCAACTAAATAAAATGTCCAATGTTAATAGTGAATGATAGAATTAAATTAAAGTAAGGTCTGTCGTATTAGTATGTCATATAGGAATTAATTTGACTAATTAAAATTAAATTAATTAATTAAACTAAGAGTTAAATTATTAAGATTCTAATATAACGCGATGTTATGAGAGAAGAAAAGACAAAATAAGTGAGAAGAAATAGAAAGAAATTCGAATATAAGTTTAACTTAATTGGGTGTGTTAAGTGTTAGTGAATAATAACTATCTAATTTAACTAACTAAATAACGTATAGGTACATTAAAAAAAATATTAATCTAATACTTGTGTGAGATTTATTTTCTCTTTTCATAATTTCTTCTTTTTATATTTCGTTCTCTTTTTTTTGTTCTTTCATTTCATTTTTTTCTCACATTTCATTTTATTGATAATAATTCAATTAAGAAGTTAAAATAACTAATTAATTAGTATAGGATATGATGATCCATCCGTAGTCTTGATCCTGATGAATTCTTTTAGGCAAAAATGTTCAAACGTTTACGTTGGAAAGAAATGTCATTTATCCCAGCATCCAAGAATTAAGTGCACATAGGATAATAAGTTCGACTTGTCGTCAGATATTGTTCCATGATTGTTCAACGAATATTCATATATTGTGTATGGACGTTAGACGAAGTTTCAATGTCAATATGTATACCTTGATTGTCTTTAGTTCAATTCTGTGATGCATATAGTGTTTATAAATATTAAATTGAAGGCAAGGTTAGTTCCCTTATAGTTGATACTTCGTTATATCCAATGTAGTGATGATTGACGTGTTTTAGGAATGTCAATGTTGATCATTCGTCGTCAATAGGATTACGTGACAACGCATCCGCCACAATATTTTCAGTGCCAGGAATATGTTCAATGGAGAATTCAAATGGCTGTAGGATGATTGCATATCTGGCGAGTTTTGGGCTCTTGTGGTTAGATCGACGCAAAGATGCTACAGCACGTTGGTCGGTTTGTATGGTGAATGGAGCACCAAGCAAAAACTTTTCAAGTTTAGTTATTGCCCATATAACTGATAAAAGTTCCTTGTCCACTGTGGAATACTTTGTTTCTGCCGGCTTTAGCTTTCTTGAAATATATAAGGTAGGATGTAGAATGCCATCATGGTTCTGGAGCAGGCATGCACCAATGCCGTAGTTACTAGCATCTGTTCGTAAGAAAAATCTTTTGGAAGCATCGGGAAGTCTTAAAATTGGTTCATGCGAGAACAAATTTATAATTTTGTTGAAAGTTTCATTGCATATACCAGTCCATGTCACCTTCACCGGCATGTCTTTTTTTAACAATGAAGACAATACAGCCGTGATGGATGACAAGTTTGGTATGAATCTACTGTAATATTGAACAAGTCCTAACAAACTCCTGACCTGTTTCTTCGTCTGAGGAACTGCTATGTTTAGAATTTTGGAGACCGTACTAGGTAACGTTCGGATATATCCCGATCCAATGATATGTCCCAAAAAGGTTATCTCATTACACGCGATTTGAACCTTTGTAGGTTTAGCAGTTAGATTATAATTCCTTAGAGTGTCGAAAACATATCTAAGTCCCGAAACATGTTCCTCAAACGACGAACTAAACAAGCATATGTCGTCAATATATGTAATAACGTCTGGTCTACCTGATAAAATTTGTCGCATCAGGCGAATGAAGGTAGCTGGCGCATTAACAAGCCCAAAAGGCATCACATTCCACTGGTATAGACCTTGTGGAGTGGAAAATGCGGTGTAGTACTTAGCCTTTTCGGTCAGTGGTATCTGCCAATAACCTTTAGTTAAGTCTATCTTACTAAATATAGTTGCGTTGGATAGACGTGGCAGTAAGTCGTCGATAAGTGGATGTGGTTCGCTGTCAACTATAGTCTTAGCATTTAATTTTCTATAGTCAACACATAGTCTGATGTTATTGTCCTTCTTCCGGACAATCACTAATGGAGAAGAGAATGGCGAATTACTAGTCTCAATGATTCCCAGAGACAACATCTGTTCAAGTTCCTTAGTAGTTTTAGCAAGGAAATGTAAAGGAACCGAATAGGGATGTACACGAATAGGTGTATCATCATTGAGAGTAATGTCATGACTGATAGCTGATGTGCGACCCGGGACGTCGGTCAACACATCTGGATAAGATTGTAATAGATTAGCAATCTGTAGACGCTGTTGCGGTGTAACCGTTGAAGAGATGGTTACATCCCGCCAAGATTCAGTAGGTTGAACTACTGGTACCGGTAACGGTAACTGTACCTCAGGAAAAGAAGATTCTTCTTCCTGGATGACGGATAAGTTAGAATAATAACAAGTAGATACTGTGTTGTCATCTAGTTCATGAAAAATTGACTGTAAGTGTTCAGGACGTGTATGAAATTGCTTGAGCATGTTAATATGAAATATCTTTTTGTGTCCCTTGATATCTAAGACGTAATCAACGTCGGAAATTTTATCAATGACTTTGTAAGGACCATTCCAAGATATCAATAATTTATTGTTATTGTGAGGAAGTAACACATAAGCCTCATCGCCTGGGAATAATTGGCGTAATCGTCGAGACCTATTTTGTAGAGATCGAGCCCTAGCTTTTGCAGCCTCAGAAGAAGCTGTTGCCAACTGGCAAGACTCAATAATGTTCTTCCGAAGATTAATCACATACTCGTAAGATGACTGAGTGTCCTGAGTCATCTCCTCGTCAATTAATAAGTCTTTTATTAGTCCCATAGGACCTCTTGGGGGAGCACCAAAAACTAATTCAAAGGGAGAGAAGCCAGTTTGTTCATGCGGTACTCCCGATAAGCAAATAGAACAGCTGGGAGTGCTCTGTCCCAGTCATGAGGGTGCTTAGCAGTAACCTTATGTAGTAGTTGTTTAAGTGTACGGTTAAGTCTTTCAACCGCACCATTACTCATAGGATGATAAATACTACTTAAATTCCTATCAATGTTCCAAGTTTTCATGACTTCCTTCATGGTGTCAGATATGAACTGTGACCCATGGTCTGATAAAAGTTTTCTAGGAAACCCTATTCTAGAAAAGATGAGATGTAGTGCATCAGCTACATCTGTGGTAGTGGTGGTTTTTAATGGGATAGCTTCTGGCCATCGTGTGCACAAATCAATGCACGTAAGGACGAATCTATGTCCTCTGGCCGATGGTAGCAATGGACCAATAATATCTATGGCCATCTTGTCAAACGGTCTTACTGAGATATCGCAAGCCTGAATAGGCGCCGTGTGAAAAGCTCCACGTGCTTTCACTTCTTGGCATGTAGTACAGGAACGTACATACTGCGAAATATCTCTTGACACTCCTGGCCAAAAGAATGAAGACAGTACTCGAGATCGTGTTCGAGTATATCCCATATGTCCAGCACAATGTGAGTCATGTGCATGTTGAAGAATGTACCGTCTAAAAGTATACGGGACCATAACTTGTTGTTTCATTTGTGATTTGTCATTAAAACATCTAATCAATATGTCATTTTTAATAACAAACCAATGTTTGTTATTATTACCTGAGGATAGATTGTCAACTTTATCAACCAGCTTAAAAATTTTTTTTTAAAGATTTATCCTCTTTTTGTTTGGTTGCAAATGTTTCCCTGTCAATAGGTGAATTGACTACAAACTCCTCTTGGTTGTCTGCATTCATCTTATTATCACTAAATTTCTCAATGAGTTGAGTCTGCGCTCTAGTCGTCACGGCGTTTCCAGCGCATTGGTTATGTTTCTCCCATTCTATGATCTCATCTGGAGTACAATCTTTACTACCGTGTATACGACCAACCATCAGATCAGCTATAGGCTTTTTTAGCATACATACTTTTACATTCCCTGTTAAAAAGGGTTTTCTAATATGAACAATAGCTGTGGGGTAAAACTCAATAGTTCCACCAAATGTCATGCAGCGTACATATTCTCCTGTCGCACAGCTAGGATGTACCAGCGACTGACGTATACCAATCGTCGTGGATCCTGAATCCCTCAGCACTGAGACGACGGATCCATTAACTAATCCCCTGTTAAAAAATTAGTAAGCCTGTTCCATCGTTGACTGCAAGACCTACCTCTGGTGTAATATGTCCGCAGTTAAGCACTGTTTCTTTCGCCTTCTGAAAAATAAGATTGCATTGTTGGCAACTATTTGCCACATTATAATTAATAGCAAAACATGCAGCAGAAGACTGTGTTGTATTATTGTCAAGTGGGACCTGAGCTATAGGGGTAGTATTATTTGTGGGACCTCAAGACGCAGCAATAGAGACCGCAGTCAGCGACTCATAGCTTGACTGCCTGCGTCAGGACCAGCGAACCAGAGCTGGTCAAGACCGTGCTCCACCTCCACGTGGTGGTCCTGGAAACAGTCTGCAGCTGTGCAGGCTGGCTGAGCGAGTACGGATCGCAATGGGAAGGCAAACCCGGTCCTAAAAAATGCCGTGCAGAAGTCGGATGTGTCGACCGAAAGGTGCAGATATCACAGCTACGTTGGAAACAGACACAACGCAACCACCGTCCTTTTCAGGGCGAACGAGGAAGAAGAAGAAGTATTATTTGTAACTGCCGCCCCTGTATTATGGTTGTAATGAGATGATCCCCGAGAATGAGATCGATTCCGAGTATAATTGTTAGAATTATCTCGTCGTCCTCTATAGTAACTATTATCTCGATGTCTCGAGCCATGATTATTACCATTCCAGTTATTGTTATTATTGGGAGTATGTGATCGATTATAATTAGTGTTATGTTGACCATTGTGGTAGTTTGTTTGAGGTGAATAATTTCTATCTCGTGATCTACCTCTGTTGAACTCATTTTTATTGTTGAAATCATTATTATGTCCCTTCTGAAAGTTAACATTGTGATTTCTTTGGAACCTACTTCTGTCTACACTGTGATGTCTTTGTTTGTTATTATGATTGTAGGCCATATTAGACGCGACAGGTAGAGGTTCTCTTAATGAGGAGTTAGAAATGGTTGCATTCGGATGTGCCGAACAGTAGTTTAAAGAATTTTTTTCTAACTCGTCGATAGTACCTGGTTTACGCTCCTGCAAATATGCAAAAAATGGCTGGCTAACCGAAGATAATACCTTATCCCGTAGTAGTAAATCAACTAATTTGTCGTATGATTTGTTGACTTCTGCCAGTTCAACCCATCTATTAAATGTATTGCGTATGTTCGCAATGAATCCTGCAAAATCTTTTGGAGATTCAGGTAAAATTCCCTTAAATTTCAACCTACAGTGTTCCTCGTCCAGGTGAAACCTTCGTAAAAGCAAGGACTTAATAGCACCGTAGTTATTTGCTATTGATGGGTCAGCATTTTGAGAAGCCGTCAATGGTTCTCCAACCAAGAATTCATTTAACTTGAGTACCCATGACTCTTCAGGCAAATGATTTGTTTTGCAAGTCTGTTCAAAACGTGACAGGAACGATGAAAGGTCGTCCACGTTTAAGTTGAGAGTGGGTAATTTAAAGTTGTAGAAATGTTTAGTTTGGCTGGATGACGATCCATTTTGTGCGTTATTATTCTGGTTTGCATCAGCACTTTGTGCTTGTAATCTTGCTGTCTCCAATTTAATACGCGCCAATTCCATTTCTTGTTGTAAAATAATTTCCTCTCGTTTCAATTTATTCTCTTCTTCCTGTTTGGTAATTGCTCTCTGCTTCTTTTCTTTCACGTTCCTCCATTTCTGCTTTATGTTTTTCCAGTTCTGCCTCAGCAAACTGACGAAGTTTTTGAGATTTATAACCATATTCCTTACCAATTTTAACGAAATGGTCTATAGTAAGCATTTTGACTTTTATCTGGTAAGTAATTATTGGTAATTACTGATTAAAATAGTCAATAGTAGCTTCAGAGTAATTATTATACTTACTCAACTTAGGAATATTCAATATAAATAATCACAATAGTACTGAACTCTAATGTCTAAGTTCAACTAATAGACAATATTTTGTAACAATATTGTATCTAAGTACTAACTATATCATAAATAGTTATGATATCTGTTAACTATAATGTAATTACATCACACAATTAATCTCAATATCCAATGATGTTGGGTATGATTCCTAGTAATTATATTGTTCAATGTACTAAGTCACTCTCTTAGTACCAGAAAAGTATATTAAATAATATACAATGGGTCTATTACCTCAAAGGTAGACTATAAGATTATTTTATTTGGTCAATATATATATTATATTATTATGCCCTAGGCATCTCTTATAAATTGCAGTGCTAATTTCTTGGACTATCACTGCATAATTATGCAATGTCCCATATTAACCTTAAATGTCAGAAAAAATTAATTAAATGAAATTACAAGTGTATTATTGAATATAATGTTATATTATTAATATAGCATTTAATATATATCATGAGGACAAACAAAACAATGATGCAACTAAAGGGTACAAACAATGTCAAGACGCAAACAAGACATTTTCACAATTAAAAATGAATTTATGAACTAAATAAAACAAGCGGAAGTGTCACACGGAAAACGAAGGGTCAAAGATTGACCCGAGGTCAACTTAGTATGCAAAGTACACAAAAAAAAAATGACTGCAAAAATGATGACATCACAGGACTCATAACGGACGAACATTTAACAATCATAAAATAAATTGATAGTAAGAGTAGACTGGACGAAATAGTTAACGAACATGATACAAAACTGAATAAAATTGTGAACTGAGTACGAATAAAATACACCAGTTATCTACGGAACGGTACAGCTAACACAAATCGTCAAACGACAGCAGATTTGGACAGATAGTAGAATGGCAAACCTCAATGGGGCTTCCAAAAGTGCAATCCTTTAACTGCCCTAAGACTGACTGAAATCTAGGTGGTCAGCTGTTCGCGACATTCCCCAGAGATTTCAGTTCCCTCCAACCGGCCCGCTAGTTAACAACACATTAAAACAACCCAAAAAATACATGAAACACATTCAAAAAAGACATGCCTATGCAGGCAAAAGGCATGGACTCAGTATTACTGTTTGCAATGACGACAGTATTAAAACAACTAGACTTATCTTTTCCGTTGCTTAGATCAGTGCTAGAGGTCGTCAACAGCTAGGCTAATGCCCCTGACTGTCTGCTCCTGTAGTCCATATCGTGTGTTTGCTTCAATGGCTCATGTTTCCCCTGGTTAGACTTAGAAACGGCTTTGGTTTTCTCCGACAGTTCACCTACACGACTTTCGGTGACGTCCCGTTGTTAGGCATTATAATGAGTACTGCGTCATCTTCGACTGGATCATGTGATCGAAAATTGATCGTAAATATTTGTGGTTAACATGTGCGTAAGGAACAGAAGTTTGTTTCTTTTTCTGTCGTTCCCCGCATTCGGCCGCCACTTTTGTTGAAGGACTTTCGTGTGTGGTTACTGGTTGTGTTGCTTGAATTCTGATCGTGCTAATATTCGTACGCGAATGGGGTGAACATCACCTTTGGGTTGTCGTAATGCCTGAACTTGGCATCAAGATGTAAACAACTGTTCATCTTATTAACTCAGCAACTTGATATAAAATACATAATTCATAATGGTTGAATGGTGTAACGTGATTCAACGAATAATGCCTCCGGTTCGAGTCCTTCACAATTTAATATGGATTACACACATACATAAACAGTTCAATTCACACATGAGGTACATGCATCAATCAATCAATAGCGTAGACTGCTGTTTTACATGTCAATGTCCGTTTAAGGATACAATGCAGTAATTGTCGTCAGAACATCACAGCTATATGCACGCGCAGATAGAATGGCTACCTGCCGACAGTGAGACTGTGAGTCTAATTACTTCGTATAAAGTAGACGATTATCTTTCTCCTTCCAAGGATTTAGTTAATCACTAACCTCCATAAGTTTCCTCTCATGTAGAGTTCTAGGACTGACCCTGGTCCATCATAATGCACATATAAATGGCTATATCATGCCATTGAATTGGAAGGTTAACAAAACGCAGCTATTCAGCTTGGCGGTCAAGTAACAAAGGGTCGCGTCTCCTAGTTACCGACTGTGACCCAAACAACGCTAGACACGTCATAATCGATCGTGTATGGAGCGTTCAATAATTGAAACATCTATCGCAATATATTAAATGTCTTAACCTTTACATTTGCACGTCCGCTAACCTTTAGCAGACGGCGTTAATATCATATACCGTAACAGTATGTCACCCTGTTGTCACCTTCAAATCTTGCAATCGATTTTTCAATCACTTGCAGATAAGCAATAGCTCTGAAAATTGGCATAGTTGTGTATTCCCCATGACAATACAATATTGAGTCGTAAAAATAATAGAATTAATAAAATTGAAATTAATATTAAATTTTGTGTGTGTGTATAAAAACATCACTAAAATGGGCGATGACTGCAAATAATCTAGGTGTATTCTTTCCAACAAGATTGTCTCTCTGGAAGCTTTATTCCCCCTACCACCCTTCCAGACATACACACAACTGACAAATAAATTTAAAAAAAAATGTAATTTACAACTCTTATCAAAATATAAAACAAAATAAAAACACACACAAATTTAACTTTCCGTGTAATATACTGAATAATGAAATCCATCTCCTGTACTGTGGATTCGATTATTGCAAACTGATAATGTCATTAGCGGATCCATTACATTTGACATAAATTTAAAAACAACAAAAATTTTTTAAAAAAATAATATTTTAAACACAGGCTTTTAATGCACTAAATACCCAAAAATAATTTTTCAAGGAGTTTATAGTTTGCAGTAAAAATGTAACATCACATTGACAAAAAGCCTTGGGCGCTGTGACGTACGTCTAGTTTGACAAGTGAATTTTCCCTGATATGATGGATGATTTAAAGGGACCCTTGGCTTTTCATAACATTAGAACCCCTGAACATTTGTTGTAACTTTTCGTTTGCCAGAACGCATTCCACCGGGACTCATTTAGTAGGCGGCACGAGATCTAAGAGACAGACCGAGGGATCTTAGGGGAGACTATCGGCGCTATCAAAGACAGTAGTTTTCCCTGATACGAGACGCAGTTGCTTGCCACTAATTTCGCGTCTCGGTGTCAATCGAGGAACCGAGCGAACGGGGGAAAGCGAAACGGGCAGCAGCGAGCGGATACGAAGACCAGGGGGCGGCTTTTTCTCTTGATTTGGCGGTCAGATCCCCAAAAGTTCGTGAGATCAAATAAGTTGTCAAGTTTATCATGTCCCACTCAACCTATCTATCTATTATATTATTTCAAAAGATAATAGATGCTTAAATTAACTTTTAAAGTCGCGAAGGAATTTATAATTAATAAATTCAGTTAAGTCCTAGTTTTATAGATGTGGGTTTTTAACCACTAGAATTCGCGCAGTGTTTATTAAATACATAATTAAATACTCGAGTGTATTATAGGCTTAACGGGAAATTCATCGCGCTTTAGAAGGTTATTTGTTTTCGGTATATTACATGTCTTTTTTTTCTTTCATACAGAGTGATCGTAACCTGTGCGATCCCAGCATTAAGAAAGCAATAAAGAAATCAAATCTAAGCAAAGCAAAGCATAAACAGTGTGTAGAGTTCCCCTGACGCAGAACTGGTTGAGACTGTGTAAATTTTTAATCTTTGAGGCGATTCTATGTTTGGAATTCCGCTATCTAACTTATAGCAAAGAAAGCACACCCAAAGACAAATTTAACGCACCATCAAACAACTTAAGTCGTAACGGGAAGAAGAACACTGGCCCGAGCTTTGTTAGTTTACTGACACAGAGAGATAATTCATAATTTCCTGAACAGTGATGTGACTAGTTTTCTCACTGGACTTAAACCATACCTCACGGATAAAGTGTACCAGCACGCGTAAGAATTTTATTATCCGCGGCATAGTCAAATAGACCACACCATCCTCACCCGGTATCAGAGACCGTGCCCTCCCATAGAAACTGTTATTAAGAAAAGAGACACAACTACAGATTCATTTTCCAGCGATTACGGGATCCTTTTATGTGCTGACCGCCTACCCGATAATCTGGGGCTAGAACTTGAACAAACACTCATACAGTTAGTTGAGGTGTAACTGCTGTTGTGTTATTC
Source organism: Oreohelix idahoensis (assembly GCA_024509875.1). Taxonomy (NCBI): domain Eukaryota; kingdom Metazoa; phylum Mollusca; class Gastropoda; order Stylommatophora; family Oreohelicidae; genus Oreohelix; species Oreohelix idahoensis. The sequence continues at coordinate 368,102 of JAMPIV010010962.1, forward strand.
TATGGAGTGCAAGATTTTTTCACAATCGGTAAGTGAGAGCAAGATGAGTGAAGGCCTTTGCTAGCGCGTGTATGAATGACAGGAAATTAATTCTTTTGTGTGACCATTTTGTTAACTTGCTTACCTGGTAACATATATCTTTTCTGTATACCCTACATTGTTCCTTTAAGTGGGATAGTTGATAATTTGTTAACTCTGTTTAAAACCACCTCCTTTCCATTTGCTTAGTAAAGGGAAGAACAGCTGGGAAGAACAAGTTTTTTTCTATTACTTATACCTAACTTGGTAACACCTCTTTCAGAGTAATTAACTTTACTGTTAGGTTAACGTACCCGTGTTCCTGATATTATCTATCTCTGGACGGGGTTTGTCTTTGTCTAATGAGCGGGAAGGGCTTAGTCGATACCAATCTTCTTCACCCCCTCCCAAACTTGTTATTTGCATTTGTGTACTTATGATAATTTATGTAATATCTGATATTTTTAGTGATTGATGTTTAAAGTGAATAAAATCACCTAAACTCATTTAGTTCTGTGTGTTGGATATACCCAAAGCCCAACATTTCCCCTATTCGTTTAATATAGTTTGTATCAACGTCGTGTGTGTGTTTGAAAACACCGAATCGGTGTGCGCGCAGATGCGAGTCTGGAAAACTGGCAAATAATTGTTTGACCAGGAAGTGAAAGAGAAGATTGAGAGACACGATTTGTCGTAAATAAGTCTGTCTTTACTCTCCTCCAGCACGCTGTGAAGCAACTATTAAATCGCTACATTTTCTATCACTGAGCTTACCATCATCATTTTCCACTCTAAACCGGACCACTATTTCTACGACTCTTTTCTCTCAAAATAAATTTACGACAGGCGCTTAAGCGCTCATCGTATATTTTATCCATAGGTGTCTAATGAAGTATAAAGCAGAAGTTAATTTCATATAGAATCAGCGCCACAGGCCTTTTTGTCAATTTGATGTTACATTTTTACTGAAGCTATAAACTCCTAGAAAAATTATTTTTGGGTTTTTAGTGCATTAAAAGCCTGTGTTTAAAAAAAAAATTTCCTGTTAATCCGGTGTTCGCTAAACACTGAGCAAGTGCGGGCAGCGTTGTTGTAGCTGTTTGTCATTTTGAGAGCAGGTCCTTTTCAAGGTTTCATCATTTCAGGACTAACGCTGTACTCCAGTTAACAGAGCTCACCAATTTTTTAATGGTGAATTGCGCTATGATATGACCAACGGACTTAAGTCTAGGTTGAAAGAAATGTGTCTCGCCACAAGAAGGCAAAACCTGCAAGGAAAAGAAAAAAACTTCGATTCCTCTTCCCACACCTGGTTGAACCTGGATATTTCCATACACGAGAAATACTTTATATTTTTTTGTAAATAAATATTACACACACATAAAGGTATGTTTTCAGTCACTCGTGAATAATAAAGAAGTCGAAAACTAGACAACAGAAAAACAACAGACGTGAGTGGCTTACCGGGGAATCGAACCCAGGACCTTCCATGCGGCACCCCCGCCTAGCTATGGAAGCGAATCACACTATCATCCCTGTCAGCTAAACACCACAAAAATGATGCTTCGATGACAGGGGCTATTAGTGCGATCAGCAACACATAACACCGGAAATTTACCTAGGGCAATCCAGCCTATTAATGACGCAATCACTTCTGTTGTTCCCCTATTATGCAGTGTAGGTCAAATTACACAAGACAAAGACCTTAATACTGTGTCTAGTAAATGATAGAAGACTAAGAACAGTAAGTACAGGACAGAGGGTAGGTTTTGGTACGTTTTAAACACATAAAGAATGGAAACCCGAGGCCTGTAAACAGTAAATAAATTTTACACACACATAAAGTATGTTTTCAGGCACTCGTGAATAATAAAGATGCAGAAAACTAGACAACAGAAAAACAATAGACGTGAGTGGCTTACCGGGGAACATAACCCAGGACCTTCCGTGCGGCACCCCCGCCTAGCTTTATACAGTATTTTTTGTACGGGGGCTAAAAATGATATCAGCTAAACTGTCCGCTTCTCCTCCATGCTTCTTTTCGAGTGTTATACCTTGTATAATTCTACTTCTGGTTGACTAAAGACATCTTATCTGTTATTATACACACAGTTTTTGTTGTCGTTGTTAAAAATAATATTCAATGAAATCAAACCGCCTAAACAGCATTCTTGAGTTCTGGGGAAGAAATATATGGTAATAACCGTGATCAAGTAAATGATAAGAAGGTTGACTTTGGTTTGGTGTGGGCGTTTCGTGAAGTGCACGTATACTTTATCACTGTATTCGACACATTGTAACTGTGTGACGGGTGGTTCTTACGTCTGTGTTGCTTGTCATAGTTCATCGAGACGACATCCAGCGAAACTTTTCAGTAGTAAAATAAATAAGGCCAAGTTCAGGAGTTCCCATCCTGTTTTGACCCCAGTAACCTAAACTTTTAGAAAAAACTTCCCATACTCCGTATTCAATGAGAGGGCAAAAATTCTATAGTTTAGCAAACAAATGCACAGTAGGTAATGCAAAAAAAGTTTAATTAATTTTTGTAAAGAAGACTTTATTTGTTACATAACATTTTTTAAAGGATTACAAAGTTGTTAGATGTTTATCAGAACACAATCAAATAAATTAGTGCGATCCTTTATTCTATTTCTTGTCAACCAACAATTTTATTCTTGGTAATTTTTTTAAAAGAAAAACGAATATCATCTTCATCTCCAATCTTTTTTTATTATTACTTTTTTATTATCTAATTGAGAAAAGGACACGTCGTTCTCTCTTCAGTCCACATCCATTTTTCACTAACGCTACGTTTTATGGAATATGTAAATACGACAGTAAATCTATTAATCAAATATCCCCCGTATCCCATTGCAGGGGCGTATATAAAGTAGTTGGCACCTCCTGGCTGTCATCTGGGGCGGACCGCCCCATCGCATCCCATTTAGTACGCCACTGCCCCATTGACAAGCTTCTCGTATCCCTCCGGGGTACATGTACCTCAGGCTGGGAATCCCTAGCCTAGTTCATGGGTATATTCACCACCTGTAAAACGCTTTAGTTCAAATTATGTTTGCTGTGTGACAAAGCAACCTGTCCTAGTTGTTACTTTATTTCATCCACAGTGGATTGTATACGGACATTTCCCTTACATGAATTCAGGAAACAATTTGCAATAGATGGTTCACTGTGTTTTCATAGTTTTAGAGTTTTTGGTTGTTGTCATTGTACGGCACTGGTCAGTGAGTATTCTTCACTGTAGGGAAGTCGTTTCCGCTGGGCTGATTACTGCACTCTCCCTGTAGTCAAATGCCCACTCACCAAAATTCTGTGCAACTCGTTTTTTGCGGACTCTAGTCTTAGGTTTAGCCCTTGTGATCTCCATCGCGATGAAGCGATTTCTTAAGCGTCTTTAATATGAATAAGTAATAATTAAAATCTTAATATTTTTCTTGAATTAGTAAACAGTACCTCGAATATTTTTTTAAATTCTCATGCATATTTGTGTGGTTATAAGTGATTATTTTAATGAACTTAATTTTTAAACGTGATAGAATACGTGATGAATGTACCTTACCATTAGTTTGCCACAGCGTGACTGAAACAATTAATCAATAATAAAAATAAATGGGTAGGTTGCAGGCATTTGTAAGTAATAAAGTAGAAAACTAGACAACAGAATAAAAATAGAAGTGATAGGATTACCGGGAAATTGAACCCAGGACCATCCGCATATTTATTATTTACTGTTCACAAGACTCGGGTTTCCCCTCTCTGTTTGTTCCTATGTTGAAACAATGAAGTTCTGTTAAGAGGCGATGGAAAAAGATAAATAAATAGGATACAAAAAAAAGTTACTTTCTTATTTTTAGTACAATCTTTTTATATTTAGCTGTGCAACTACTGTTTTCTGGGATCTCTGTTTGAATCATATAAACAACAGTTACCATCTGTCCTTTAATAGGTTAATACTTTATACTCGATACAACTATTCTATTGGAGGACTGTAAGGTGTATGAGGATACTCGTAGCTTATTGTTCTGAGCTAGTTGCTTGGTATTGCAGTTGACCTCATGGAGTTTATGGAATATAATCAGTTCCGAGGAAGGGACGAGGGCGTTTTAAAAAATGTGGTGAGTCTTTTCAATTATGCTTTTTTACGTTTCTGTGTTTCACTTAAATATGTACTGTATATTTGTTTTTGGAGCCGTGGTAGCACAGTGGTTAGTGCACTGACTTCCGAGCTCGGTGGTCCATGGTTCGATCCCCAGTTGAAGTGGGATTTCTTAGACCGCAAGCGGCTACAGGGTCGACCCAGCCTCATGAATTGGGTACCAGGGCAACTCTGGGAGGGTTAAGGCGGCCGGCGTGATGCTGACCACATCACCACTAGTGTGCCGATTGTCAACAAAATATGGGCCTAACACCATATTCCCAATATGCCCCAATAGGCGCGTAACGGGATCCTTTATCTTTTCCTTTATATTTGTTTTTGGTTGAAATGGAGACCAGTGGGGCGTGTTCTTCGATGTCATCCTTGATGTTGTTGTTTGTTTAACTAGGGCTGCTGAGCTTCTCGCTCGTTTGCAGCCAATACCAAGTTTAAGACTCCTTGGTATTATCTATACTGTAGATCAAGGTTATGTCCTGTGGCTTTTCTACAATTCCGAAACATGTTGAGTTGAAGCCATGAGCTCCAGTTTCTCCAGCTTGGCTTGCATTTAAAAGATAATCACATGTGGCCCCCAAGCTAGGAGGACGAAGCACGTGGCACAGAGTGCAGTCCCGGCCATCCAAGGGACTCTGCAAATATGCAGTGCCAAAATACTGTGCTCTGGTTTTGGGCTCTCCCAAGGAATTGTCTTACATAGAGTTACTTCTCAGCTTCCCCTGCCTATCAGGGTCCACAGTGATATCCCCCTGCATGAAGCCAACCAGGTCAAAGCCAAAGAATCACGTCTGTGGCTCAAGTAACTCCTCCAAGCTTAGTGTGCAATACCGGGTTCTCAACACGTTTCACCACTGGGGGAAATCCCTGGAAGTGTGTGGATGATGTCAAGAGTCAATGAGGGTGTAATTAACCTCACAAACAGGTTCACTTCCACATTTATGTACTCTAGCTTTTGCTTAGCTGGTGGTCATATAAGGATGACCCCAGCTATACCTTCATGCATATCCTTGATGTAAGTCGCCAACAACGTTAGTGTTAGGGTTAAGGTTAGAGTTTAAGGTTAGGTTTAATATTCCTGAACCTAATCCTTACACTTTAATACTGTGTCTCTGAATTCTTTTATAAGTCCGTATCGGACGACACGGCCCAGTATTCTTCATTTCAATCTTATTGTCTTACAAATGATGCCGTTAGTCTGTATTTGTTTTTGTCTGTGGCTGCTAGGAATAAGTGATTAAACATTTTTATTTTATTTAGAGGATTAGGGGAAATAATGACTTGTTTGTAATAATTGTGACTTAACGGTAATAATAAAGATAATTATCGTAAGACTAATTAGCCATGCCATAAAAAAATGCTCTGATTTTCGTGTGTGTTGCCGGGTGTCTACGATGACCTAGTGAAAGAATATGGCTACTGCTCCCTCCGACATGCTGTAAGTGGCGACTAATATGAGGTTGTGGGAGGGACTTGCAACCTCTTTTTACAGGTTTTTCTTTAACTTGCAACGTATGTTACTCTCTTGTCACCTTCAAATCTTGCAATCGATTTTTCAATCACTTCCAGATGAACAATAGCTCTGAAACTTGGCATAGTTGTGAATTCCCCATGACAATACAATAATCAGTCGAAAAATTTATAAAATAAATAAAATTAATATTAGTTTTTTTTTTTTTTTTGGTATTGTATCATCAGTGAAATGGGCGATAACTGCAAATAATCTAGGTATATTCTTTCCAACAAGATTGTCTTACTTGAGAGAAATATTGAAACTTCTCCCTCCCCCATTCCACACACACACTATCGCACGCGCGTGCACAGACATACACACAACTGACAACTACATTAAAAAAAAAATCTAATTTACAACTCTTATCAAAATTAAAAAAAAAAAAAAAAAAAAAAATTAACTTTCCGTGTAATATACTGAATAATGAAATCCACCTCCTATGCTCTGGACTTGTTTATCGCAAACTGATAATGCCATTAGCGGATCGATTACATTTGACTTAAATTTAAAAACAAAAATGACACTAAAAAGAAGAAAATATAAAATATTTAAAAAAAAATATTTTTGTGAATTCGATGTTACATTCTAAAAAATCCCACCTCAACTGGGGATCGAACCATGGACCACCGAGCTAGGAAGCCAGTGCACTAAACACTGCGCTACCGCGGCTCCATTGCGTGTTTTCACTGGGAGCTGGGTGAAAGTACCTTTAAACCTGAGGGAAAACCGCACTTTTAATATTCCTATTCATACTTACCTGAAATACAAATAGGGGATATTCCAGAAATTGTACCCAAATTAAAAAAAAAAATAGAAGGCATGAATTTTTTACTCGAACGTCCTCGATTATTAAAGATGGAAACAATATGGGCATTATTTTAAATAGGCACAGAATGTGGTTTTCAAACTGTCATTCACGGGAAATGGGCTATGAAAAGGTAGCACGTTTGGTGGGAATGGAGGGAACAGCAGTCTTGCTCAAAGGGGGACAACATCAATGGATGTAATTTATATTCTTAACCATTCTTGCGACCTAATAAACATGTTTTATGCGATTTTGTTCTTCAAATGATATTAGATCTCTCTTTCACTAGATTTTTCTGTCTCAGATTTTTTTACGTACTTGCCTCGTATAGTTCCCGGCTTTTCTGAGTGATCAAAGAAAGACAAACACGACTGCCACCTGGTGCATGTCTTAAGAAGTGACTAATTTTAGAATGTGGATGGGGCTGGCAACCTTATCATGTCAATCAAGTCGCTACACAAAGCCACTGCTACAGGCCCAAATGAAAACTTTGATGCAGGCTTCCAGAAGGAGGGGGGGGGGGGACCAGCTGTAGTGGTGGTTTTAAACACGTACGGAAGGGAGACCAGAGGGCGTAAATGGTAAATAAATATTACACACACATAAAGGTATGTTTTCAGGCACTCGTGAATAATAAAAAAGTCGACAATTAGACAACAGAAAAACAACAGACGTGAGTGGCTGACCGGGGAATCGAACCCACGACCTTCCGTGCGGGCCCCCCCCCCCCCCCCCCCCCCCCCCCCCCCCACCTAGCTATGGAAGCGAATCACACTATCCTCCCTGCCAGCTAAGCACCACAAAAATGATGCTTCGATGACAGGAGTTATTAGTGCGACCAGCAAGACATAACACCGGAAATTTACCTTTATGTGTGTGTAATATTTATTTCCCACCGGGCTGATCACCCGTTTGCCAGTCACTTTGATTACGGAAACAACAGCAAACGGATTGATTTGTCGTTGCCCTAAAGACGCCATTAGGCGTGATGGGAACAACGGCAAAGAAAATCTATTCGCTGTTGCCTTTAAGACGCCACTAGGCGTAATGGCCACTGACTGCTTTGCCGGTCGTTGGCTAAGGACGGAAGAAGAAGAATATTTATTTGCAGTTGTGGTTCCACGTTCCGTACGGGGAGAAAACAGGAAAGAGGATTACGTACTTGGTGTTAGTTTTATTGAACGTAACGAAATAAGGATGACTGATGTAAGACGGTCGTTACTAGGATAAAAGACAAGAAACAAACCTACGTTATTTCTCTCTACATCCGGTAGTGGCAGCTATTTATTATTCTAGCCATGTCGGACTGTCAGGTGTAATCGTAGTTATTTTTCCTTTTTTTCTTTTCTGTTTTTGCACGTTTGTCCTTGATGAAGGCTTTGTGGCCGTAACGTAGGTTTTTTCTTGTCTTTTTTGTCCCAGTAAGACGTATTAGCTTTTTTTTCACTCTCACCCACCGTTAATATTTTTTTACCACTTTTACTTGTTTATTTATTTATTTCGTAAGACCTGGCTTGTTTGATGTTATATATTGTTATAGGTTTATTTTCTGCCTGATATATATGTTTATGTGTGAGTGTATATGTGTGTTTGTTTTGTTTTAGTCAGCAACATTCAAAACTAACAAACAGAAAAAAAACCTAAACATCATCAAATGCTATGCACCAGCTAATAACAAAGGACAATCCGCGAAACAGAGGCCGACCAAAAACAACTTGGCGGAGGACTGTGGAGGCTGAGATGCAAAGAATGAACCAGAGTTGGGGCACTGTTCGAAGGATGGCCACCGACCGAGCAAAGTGGAATCAATTTGTTGTTGACCTCCAAGACGCCACCAGGCGTGATGGCCACTGACTGCTTTGACGGTCGTCGGTTAAGGATCAAAGAAGAAAGAAGAAGAATAACAAAGGCCAATCTGCGAAAGATTGTTACTATTACTGTTGAACAAAATTTACAATTGCACTGGTTGAAAAGGTTAATAAAATAAGTATTGTACATCAGTTCTATCATCATCCACTCTCTGCTCCATATGGAACTTGGGACTACCTCTGCTTTTGATTTTCTATGAGAAACCCGCATAAAGCAGTCACCAGCTCTTGCAATGGTGGTTCATGAAATAATAATTCTATATGCTGAAGTTGCCAGCCTCGTATGACTTGGACATCCCTAGCAATTTTCACATGGTAATAATGCAAAATATAGAATTTAAAATGTACAGCTCACCCCAAAATCTCTTTGGGCAATTCAGACTTCTGGCTCAGTGAAAGTTTCGGCAACTTGATTAAGTAGTCTGCGGTGTTACTTTACAATAGACTCCCACTATTACTTAGTGTTCAGGTTCCTATGATTCTGGGCTTTCCATATTAATAAAGGTAGAGTTGTCGTTGTGTAAATTTACAACATGCTCAAACACGTTGTCCGGTCCTGAAAGTGGAATCTTGATCCTATTCCTTACTCTTTCTTGTCTGGCTGTCTTCTTGAGAAGCTGAATTTCACAGTGCAGTAAACTCACAAGGCGCTAAATTATAAGGCAACATTCGGCCCACACCCAGATTGCTACTATATGAGAAGGTTCCAATAAGAAATGTTGTATATTTACATCTCAAATGCCAAGCCGTTATCATGCAATTTGGTTTTTTTTGGTGGGGTCTATACCTCTACCTCTCACAGAAAATTCCTATGTGACATCTGCAAAAATAAATGTGTTGTTTACAAATCACCTCTTCATATATGATATTCCTGCTTCCGTCTATTATCGATCATGTTTACCTTCACGACTTCATAATCTATCTTTCAAGATGGCTAATTATTCTCCGACCCGTCTTGTCCGGAAATGGTTATCTCATTTACTCGGTCTCTCCTACACACGGTCTGCTCCTAAATGTTACAAAATTTCACTCCAAGGATTCAGAGTGTCAATTAAGGGTTCAAGCAAAAGTGATTGATAACCCTAATCAGCAAAAGATGGTCGCTGAAGTCCCGACATGAGAAGAATTGATGGAAGGGAGTGTAAACAATAATTAATTACAGAAAATGAGACGTACCGCAATAATGTAGGCGATAGACATGAATGCTAGGACAAGAGAACGGACAATTCTGTCACAAGGTATGGAAACAAACAAGCATAATTGTCATAACTGACAATGGTTATGCAAACTTTTCTAGAGTTATACAGCTTCGCTGGCGTAGGAAAGTGGTCAATTCCAACTCCATGTATAAGTCACTGGAGCAGGCCTTAATGAAGAGTGCATCAGGTCATGAGTTTGACATATCTGGTGGATTACATATTCAAGGCTAATCTTGACCAGATCTCTGTTCTAACGAGCCAAGTCAAGTTTTAACATATTGCCTATGCAAATATTCAGAAGTGTGAGGGGATGGCACACTCAATTTGTAAAACTAATTGATGTAGAAACCATCAATGCAAGAGCATGTGATTGCTTACGTAGGCTTCCTGCAACTGGGCCACCTCTAGGGTAATAATATTTCCGAGTTATCTATTATCTCAGTCATACGCCCCACAGGGCTCACATTTTCCTTGTCCTCAAAGGTGGGTTTGACCTGTGTCAGACAGAACCAAGCAAAAATAAAGCGAAAACTCGTAACAGAAAATTTATTGACTCAATTTTTTAAGGTGTTTGCTACCTTCCTTTGTGTAGCGCGCCCCTTTCAACCATTTACCAAATACATGGTAAAAAAGAAAACAGGTAAAGGATCCCGTTACACGCCCATTGAGGCATATTGGGAATATGGTATTAGGCCCATATTTTCTTGACCATCGGCACACTAGGGGTGATGTGGTCAGCATCACGCCGGCCTCCTTAACCTTCCCAGAAGTTGCTCTGGTACCCAATTGGGGCTGGGTCGACCCAGGAGCCGTTTGCGGCCTAAAAAAAATCCCACTTCATCTGGGGATCGAACCATAGACCACATGGTACTGTTGGTTATATCAGGACGTTTTTTTTTTTGGTGTACTTTATTCTTGATTGTGGTTATTATACGTTCTGTACTGTACTATTCCTCACATAGGGTGTTTTTACTTTTTGGTGAATGGTTCCGTTTGTTGTTTTTCAGAAGCACATTTGTGTCTATGCTGGCATGATTTTAATATTGGTTTGTAGTTTATTTATGTTTTTTTCTTCTACTGGATTGTGTTATTTCTTTCCGATAAGATAGCTTTGTTACTACTGTTAGCGTTGTTATGAGTTGTTATTAGTTTCTTTCAGAATATATATACAAGTATATAGGTATTTTTTTGTTTCCATACTTCGCCTTTCCTCATGTCGTCTTTTATATTGTTGTTTTTGTTTTTATGATATATTGTTTTACTAACGTTTGTACTGCTAGTGGGGGCTTGGTGCCCATTACATTTTCTACATTGTTCTGTTTTGCAGTTATTACAATAGTCTTTTATATTTTGTCTGTGTTGGTCATATTTCTTGCATTCCAGTAAGAGGTGTTTAGTGGTATAAGGTTCATAACATTCTTCACAGATGGATTCGTCTATTCTGAAGTAGCCGGTTCCTAGTATGAGCCGGTGTAGGAGGCACGAAGGACTTAACGGTAGGGAACACTGTACAGTGCCTCCTACCTGACGGTAGCGGACACTGTACAGTGAGCGGTACCTAAGTACCGCCCACCGTACAGTGAACCTTACCTGCTGGGTAGGAAGCACTGAACTTGGGTAGGAAGGACTTAACATTTTAAAGGTAAAAAAAATCGGAAACCCGTACATAAATATAATTAATGCTGTATTGTATGTATTGAGAAATGGCTGTGGTAGTAATACATGATAATTTCGGTTTTTTTCCTACTTGGCAGTTGATAAATAAAGAGTATTAATAAAGTAAAACTGGATAAACAACATTCCTTCGAAATATAGATCTAACCAACGAAAATCAGTATACGTTAAAAAACATATGTAAATTGCTTATTAGTCACTACTATTACCAAAGAGCATTAAAAACTATTTTTTATCTTAATATAAAAAGTCAAATAATTTATAACCTCATCTGCTCGCATTGTGAAATAAACCTTCTCTTTGGCCAGAACATAGTTATCGCGGAGTGGGCAACAAAGCATATTTTTTCGTCCGTAATATGTTTAATTGTAATCTAGATAAGTTGTTGTAGATAACTAGCTATTTTGAATTACGATACAAGAGCACATTTCCCCCGCCAAAAAAACTGGAATCTTCGTGAAAGCTTTAAGAAAAATCTTATTTCTTTTAATGTTGACAATTTTAATGCTAATATACAATACAATACAAAATAATATTAATTTCTTTAAAAAAAAAAATAATAGCTTTGTTAACATTTCAAAATAGATATATTTAACAGGTCGTTATGTTCCCTCCCTCATGCCTCACGTACGTGAAGGGTTGGTCCAAAAATGACAAATGTAGTCCCTTTCTCCAATAAGCGTTCTTGGAGTGACAGACTTATTTCCTAATAGGCTGTCCATCACCTGGGCATCGATTTATGTTACATATATTCTCAGAACAATCCACTATTCACTTTTCAGAAAATATATAGTAGCAATAAAAAGATCGTGTTTCTTCCCTACATGAATAATTAAACGGGTTTATCTCTTTCCTGGTGCCTCCGAGTCGCGCAAATCTTATCTCAACCTACCGACTGGTGTGAAGTATTTAGGATCTTTAACGGGAAAAGTTCGCGGTAATGGGCAGTTATGATGCAGAAAAGAAGTCCACAATTGTTTGTTATCACGTATAACCTAATTAACATGCAGAGTAGGAAAGCAATAGGCGATACCACTCACATATGGCAAAATCCCACGGAGGGCTGTTACGTTTAACCGTGGTCTTGTTTTATCAGGAAGTTCAAAGAAAGAAACTATAATTGAGTGACTTGAGAACTATAGCTATTATTGAACTCTAAAAGAAAGTTGAATTTACAATTTAAAATAATTTCCACCACATTTCAAATTGTGAAAAGAACTCTATTCATGATCAGAAGCAACTGAAACTTTCATACATTATGTAAAAATAAACTTACTTTAAAATGAAAGTGTTTAACTCCTTAAACAGTTTTCCATACTGAATTATACATATTTATAAGTACAACTTGTTTTTTTTTTTTAATTTCTAAAAAATGTTTTTGCACTCCGTACTGTAAATATTGCACGCATGTTTAAAATCAATGACCAATTCAACTCAGTGCATGACATAGCGCTTTTATTTCTTCACATTTAAATATATAACACTGTGTGTTATCGTTACAAATAAATAATGTCATGTAAAAACAGTAACAGTTGTCATATCTCAAATTGACTCCCTAAAATTAGCTCGTTAAAAATGTGGGTCTTGAACACGTTTACTAACATTTAACTTCAGCCATTCTTGACATTTCGTCTCAGTATGATACCTGTAAATAATTAAATGAATCTTATTTCATGTCTTTTCTTAACGGAAAGTCTGTTTGCATACACGTCGTGATATAACAACCAAGATCTTTCTTTCATATTTTTGTTAGTTTTACAATTATAATTAATACAAATTATTCAGAGATACAATTATATGCAATCTTATTTATTTATTTATTGAGCGTCCAATTGAAAGAGTGGTTAGAGCGCTGATCTATTGAATACTGGACAAAAATTTTTTATAATGTTTTTGACACGCACGTACCAGCTAAGGAAATTCGCGTCAAACGACAATTAAAATCTCCGTGGATCACGCAGGAAGTGTTGGAGGCTATGAGGCAGAGAGATCAAGCGCACAAAAATAAGGACCTCAACACATACAGGGTATACAGGAACAAAGTTCAATATTTAATTCGGAAAGAAAAGAAAAATCATTTTAGAAATATGGTTCAGAACAAATCAAATAGTAAGGAAATATGGAAGGCAATTAACACCTTAGCGAAAAAACGTAATGCACCAGACTCATTCTCTTCCAACACTTCATTTACTTGCACCGACTTCAGCAATCACTTTCAAGCAGAAATAAACGGTCTGAAATCCACAATACCACCTTCCTGTAGTGACTTAGACAAACTTTCAGCATTCTGTAAGAACAAATGTACAAACTCAGTTCCACCCGACATTCCTTTTATGACAGTTAATGAAGTGTATAACTATCTTATTGGCATTAAGGATAATAGCTCATCAGGGCTTGACGGAATTAGTAATCGAATACTGCGTTACGCCGCACCAGCTATTAGTGATTCACTAACTTTTATATATAATCAATGTATTGCTAAAAGTTATTTTCCTTCAGCCTTTAAGATTGCCAAAGTATATCCTCTCTTCAAACCTGGCTCGTCAGATAACAGTAATCTTGGTAACTATAGACCTATTTCTCTTTTATCATCGACAAAAGCATTCATGCCACACAGCTCTAACTAAGATGATAGACAACTTGCACCTAAACATAAATAACGATAACATATGTGGAGCAATCTTTGTAGACTTTAGGAAAGCATTTGATATGTTAGATCACGCTGTTTTAATAAGAAAATTAGAAACAATGAAAGTTAACTTTAAACTAGTGACATTACTTAAATCATTCCTGTCCGACAGACAACAAGTAGTGTGGTACAATAACTCCTTGTCAAGCCCAACTATTATTGACACTGGTGTTCCTCAGGGTTCTATTCTCGGCCCTCTACTTTTTTCCATTTACATAAATGACCTTCCACTACACATCGAGCACTCATCCTGTGACCTATTTGCCGATGACTGTACCATTTATACTAGTGATAAAAGTTGCAACACGCTAGAAATATTATTACAAAGCGACACAGACAATCTTATTAAGTGGAGCAATGAAAACTGCATGCAAATAAATATCACTAAAACAAAATGTATGATAATATCAACTAGACAAAAATTACAAAACTCGCCGAAAACAACACTTCAGCTCTACATTGGAACCTCTTTAATTGAAAATGTAAATGAATATAAAACACTAGGACTCATAATTGACCAACATTTAAGTTGGAATTCGCATGTACAAGCACTGACCAAACAAACGGCACAAAAAGTTTACCAGTTAGCTAAAATCAAACATTTCCTAGATGAGGGGACACGAAAAATGTTCTATACATCCCAGATACAAACACATCTAGACTATTGTTCCACAATTTGGGATGGCTGCACCATGTCCAACACTAAAAGACTCTTTTCATTACAAAAACGTGCAGTGCGCCTAATTTCAGACAAAAACCTCACACAGTGTGTAGACGCATATACATATCTTACATATTACCACTAAGAAAGCGCCTTCTCTTCAACAAAGCCAAATTTATTCACAAAATCTTGTCACAGAATGCTCCAACGTATCTGTGGCCTATTTTCAAATACAGCGGAAGACGCAGTCAACGCTTAAATAAATTACACATGCCCAAGCCTAGGCTCGACTTATTCAAGAAAAGTTTAGCTTTTTCTGCTGCTCATCTGTGGAATACTCTTCCACACGACTTAAAAAATACTCTTAGTCCATATTCATTCAATCACAGACTTTTCAAATACATCATGAGTGCAGATTATAAGCCACCCTAATTTCGTTATGTTCTTAAATAATTACATAACATCATATGTAGGTTTTAAAGTTAATTTTGTCCTGTTTAGTATAAATTATGATACGCATCTGTAAATCTGTGTAACTGTTATTGTACTGTTACAATGTTGGGATTTTATTTTATTGTACTTTCTTGTTATTTTATTATTTAAGTAACATTTAGGATACGTGTGAGAATAAATGGATTAACTATGGAAGAAGAGAAAAAGGAAGGGCAGAATGTTAGACGGGCCTGCGTGACCAGCTCTAAACCCTTTGAAAATAAAGTTCGTTCGTTCTATCTATCTATCTATCTATCTATCTATCTATCTATCTATCTATCTATCTATCTATCTATCTATCTATCTATCTATCTATCTATCTATCTATCTATCTATCTATCTATCTATCTATCTATCTATCTATCTATCTATCTCTATCTATCTATCTATCTATCTATCTATCTATCTATCTATCTATCTATCTATCTATCTATCTATCTATCTATCTATCTATCTATCTATCTATCTATCTATCTATCTATCTATCTATCTGGGAGCCGCGCTGGTGTAATGGCTTCGGCGTTGTACTGGCGACCAGGTGTTCATGGTTCAAACCCGGGCGTCGGCGTTTGAAGAAATGTTTACGGCCGGAAATTTGACTGAATAGCCTGA
This sequence comes from Oreohelix idahoensis, assembly GCA_024509875.1. NCBI lineage: Eukaryota > Metazoa > Mollusca > Gastropoda > Stylommatophora > Oreohelicidae > Oreohelix > Oreohelix idahoensis. The sequence goes on from JAMPIV010010962.1 coordinate 383,801, forward strand.
ACGGCTCCTGTGATAAACCCTCTGTGGATGGGAAGGAGCGAAGCTCCTGACCGGGTTGGAAGGAAAGTCCTCAGGTTCCCCAGCCTCGCAATGACATGTCATTGGGCCGAAGGGCTGAAAGCCCAAGTGCCGCTGGTTAAAGAAAAAAAAAAAAAAAAAAAAAATCTATCTATCTATCTATCTATCTATCTATCTATCTATCTATCTATCTATCTATCTATCTATCTATCTATCTATCTATCTATCTATCTATCTATCTATCTATCTATCTATCTATCTATCTATCTATCTATCTATCTATCTATCTATCTATCTATCTATCTATCTATCTATCTATCTATCTATCTATCTATCTATCTATCTATCTATCTCTGATAATGTTTGTACTTTTCAACATATGTTATGTCATGCTTATAAGTAATTAATGTTAATATGAGTGTGCTATATTATTATTTTACTTTACAACGTTGAATTCCTTGAATTTGATATGTAAAATGCATATGAGAATAAATGAATTCAGTATGAAAGGTGAGAGAAAGGAAGGGCAGAATGTCAGACGGGCCTGCGTGCCCAATTCTCAACCCTTTGAAAATAAAGTTCGTTCGTTCGTTCGTTCTCTCGGCAAAGGTGCTGGGTTAGATTCACGGTATGGACACGCTCCAGTCTACCCAGCTGTAAATGGGTACCTGACTTTGCTCGTGAATTATGGAAGGAAAAGGCAGCGAGAAATGGAACTGGTCATCTCACCTCTCGATGCTGGACCCAGTATAGTGAAGTCTTTTACACTTCACTTCACTACAGCAGTATCTGCAATGGGACCACCTTTACCTTATATTTATTATTCACTGCCCAAATTATGATCCCACTACACGCACCATACCGCACTACACGCAACATACCGATACCTGTTTGGAATTAATATTGAAATAATAATTTCCCATCATATATTTTAAACGAAATTATAAAATTTCATAAAATTTGTTTACACACTATAAATGAATAACATATGAAGCAAACATAAAAACATCTTTATGATTGTGACAGACGAACTCAGCCGACCCTGAATGACCCTGAAGTGTTGGATGATATAGTACGACCTTCGTAGCGACCCCTTGGATAACATCAGTGCCCCCGAATATTGTAACCTTTCGTCAAACGGGATTTTTCTTTTCACCTGGACTCATTAGCTATGCAACCGTTCCACACGTTTGCTGATTAATATGTGGACAGTTTATCTACCTTTCATTCTGGTCATCGCATTGATTTAAGGAGAGATTAAATCACGCCCATGGACATCTCTTGAGCAATCATATGCAGTATTTTCATTAACTTGGCCCAGAGGGGGCGGCGCCAGAATCAAACAGATAGTAGCGACCACGATCAAAGACACAGACTGGGGGATTTCAGGAAAGACTAGCGCCACGATCAAAGACAGTAGTGGTCCCTGAAACGAGCGACGCAAGTTTTTTGCCGGTATTTCGCATCTCCGTGCCAAACGCAGAACCGATCGCAGTGAAAGCGAACGGGGAAAGCCGGAACGGACGCAGCGAACGGCGATACAGAAATCCAGGGGCGGCATCTCTCTTTAGTCTGGCGGTCAGATCCCCAAAAGTGTCCTGAGATCTAAAAAGGTGTCAATTTTCTCATGTCCCACTCATCTTACAATTAAGTTAGATATATACAGACCACGTAGAAATACACTTTATCACTCGTTGGCCAGACCTCTACAGAAGCACTAGCTATATTTGAAATCTTGCTAGATTATCCCCTGGATTCTTATATATATTTGCAGTGAATTCTATTTCTGTGCAAAACGGTAATATATATATTGTGTAAAGTGATCAGTGGTCTAGTTCATTCATTCTATTTCACTGGATTTTGTGTTAATTTAAATCTATTAAATTAAACCCTCTCAATAGTTCCAGTTGTAAATGTAATGATATATCTGCTATATTATTTCCAAAAAAAAAGATAATAGAGGCTGAAATGCTTTAATTAACTTTTAAAGTCGCGAAGGAATTTATAATTAATAAATTTAGTTAAGTTCTATATTTATAGATGTGTGTATTAACCATTAGAACTCGCGCAGTGTTTTATTAAATACATAATTAAATACGCGAGTATATATATATATATATATATATATATATATATATATATATATATATATATATATATATATATATATATATATATATATATATATATATATATATATATATAAATAGTCTTAACGGGAAATTCATCGCGCTTTAGAATGTTATTTGATTTTTCGGTATATTACATGTCTTTTTTCTTTCATACAGAGTGATCGTAACCTTTGCGATCCCAGCAATAAAGAAATCATCTTAAAAACTTCCAGACATATTGATGAAACATTTTTAAATTTAGTCTTGTGGCGGTTCGATGCGACCTAGCTATCATACTTACATGAAAGAAAGCCTACCCAGGACTATTTAAAGAACAATCATCATATTAAAATTACAAATCTGTAAGATAAACTGGAAGTTGAACCGTGCCAGTAGCGATACTTGATTTACCGCCCTACTGTGAGAGAGTACATATTTTGCGATAAGTGAGAATAGTTGCTATCAGCAAACCTCGCAACATCTGGGACGGGACACGGAAGTACCAGACCTTTTCATGGGTCAAGAGTGTAATTGTTGTTTATATAATTCTATTGGAGTGTCTGATGCTGTAATCGGTAAGTGTGTGAATATATGAATGTGGATCCTCACGCGCGTGTATGAATGACAGGAAATTTAATCTTTTTTTTGTAACCATTTTGTTAACTTGCTTACCTGGTAATATAATTTTTCTGTATACCCTGCATTGTTCCTTTAAGTGGGATAGTTGATAATTTGTTAACTCTGTTTAAAACCCCCTCCTTTTCATTTGCTTAGTAAAGGGAAGAACAATTGGGAAGAACAGGATTCTTTCTACCACCCATACCTAATTTTGAAACACCTCTTTCAGAGTAATTAACTTCACTGTTAGGTTAACGTACCTATGTTCCTGATAACTATCAATCTTTGGACTGGGTTTATCTTTGTCTAATAAGCGGGACGGGCTTAGTCGATACCAATCTTCTTCACCCCCTCCCTACCTTGTTATTTGCATTTTTCTGTACTTATGATAATTTTTTGCTGTAAACACATGATTATTGTAGTGATTGTTTTTTAACTTTAATAAACAACATAAACTTAATTGTTACTGTGTTGGAATACCCAAGGCCCATAATTTCCCCTATTTGTTTAATATAGTTGTATCCACGTCGTCTGTGTGTTTGAAGCACCAAATCGGTGTGAGAGCAGGTGTGTGTCTGGAAACTGGCAAATAATTGTTTGACCAGGAGAGTCTGAAGAGTAGATTGAGAGAAACGATTTGTCGTAAATAAGTCTGTCTTTACTCTCCTCCAGCACTCTGTGAAGCAACTATTTACTCTCTACATTTCTATCACTGAGCGTTTCACCATCATTCTACACTCTAAACCGGACCACTATTTCTAAGACTCTTTCTCTCAGAATAAATTTACGACAATGATGATAGGCAATCTGATCATCAGAAGTAGTCTCCCGTTGATCAAGTGTTTCGGCCATGTATTCTCCTTTACACTCTAAAAGGGGGGGGGGCCCACCTGGGTCATGACTCCTAAGTGTCTCAGTCTCCTGTTGTCTTGTGTAGAAAATGAACCCATTCCACCTTGGATGCAGCTATAAAATCCACAATTCCGCCAGCAGAAGGCAATTGTGAAAGTGACAAAGTGAAGACAAATTATTGCGGTCGTTCCGCAGCACACCATTGACCTGCGTGTAGCCGACGAGGCGTGAAGCCGTTACGAGCTGGAATTCTACTCTTTATCTCTCCAGTCTTTTGCCCTATAAAGGAAGGAAAGGTGGAAATATCTGCCTAATGGATTATATTAACTACAACGCAGTGCAATATACCAATTTTTTTTTCAGACAAGAATTACTGTACAGAACTTCCTGTCTGAGTTAAGTGCCTGCTACCTAGGCAGGAATCACTTGTACAGTATTCCCTACCTGACGGTAGGAAGCACTGTACAGTACGTGTTGTCGGTTAAGTCCTTGGTGCCTCCTACGCCGGATTAGTTTTTTATTTACTGGTATTTTCAGTTCGTCTTGTATTTGATTTTTCTATTTTGGTTTCTTAAAAGCTGGTATGCTTGTCTTCCTTTTGTGCTCTGGTTCTATGCAATTTTCCATTCTTAGGTTATTGTCCTTGCTATTAAACTCTTTATTTCGAATCTCGCTAGCCCTGTTTCAATTTTTTTAAATTGATATTTCTTCATTGCTTGGCTTCCCTGTCAGCGAGTTCGTTTCATGTTATGCCAGCATGAGATGGGATCCATGCTACCGTGACTTTGCATCCAGTAGTACTTAGGTATATATTTATCTGTAATATTTCTTCTATTATATCGAGCCTGCTACTCTCATTTCTGTTATTAATTGCTTGTATTGATGAGAATGAGTCCGTGAGAATAGTTAATGTCTGTGGTGGGTTCTCTGTAACTACTTCTAAAGCCTTGAGTATTGCTATTAATTCTGCCGTTAGGATAGATGCGTTGTTTAGTTACTTTGTATCTTTTTCTAATTCTCCATTTTGGTATCACTATTGCTGCCCCTAGTTGTTCGTTGTCATTTTTAGACTCATCTGTGTATATAGTTAAGCTGTTGTCTTTGTACTGTTTGATGTGCTCTATGGCTTTGTCTTTTATTACGCTAGGGGTCTTTAGATTTGTTAATTATCTCTCTGAGGTGGGAGTCAATGTTTGGTACTTTTAGTTCCCATTGTGGAATTTTTCCTTCCAGTTTTGGTTATTTTTGTCATGGTTTTACCCAGCATAATTTCTAGTGCTTCCACAGACGTTCATTTTGACGCTCCAGCTATGATTGACATCGCTTGATTTTGAATGAAGTCTAATTTCTTTTTATTACTGGGGGCTTTTGATTCATAGACTGTGCTGGCATAGTCCAGCTTACCTCTCATGAATGATTTGTAAAAGGTTATCATTGTCTTCTTGCTGGCTCCCCATCCGTTACCTTTTATGTATTTTAGAATATTTATCAGTTCTCTGCTGTTTTCTACTAGTTTTTCTATATGTTTATTCCAGTTAAGTTGTTCATCTAATATCATTCCTAGGAACTTACACGTTTTGGCCGTGTGTACTGTTTGTTAATTTATTTTTATATCTATTATACTATTTGTAACTATCCGTCCTCTATTGAAAACCATTCCTATTGTTTTTTTTTTTTGGCATTTAGATGGTATCCCCAATTGTTCATCCACTCTGACACTTTGTCTATTTGTTTTTGTATGGTTTTATACAGGAATGGTAAATTTGTGCCATTTCTCCATATTGCAGCATCATCGACAAACTGGGATAGACTAATTTTTAGGTCTGTAAACTCATCTTCGAGGTCATTCACCATAAATTTAAAAATCGTAGGTGCGATCACAGAGCCTTGGGGATACGATTTTGTTGTTCAAATAGGTCAGATCTTTCATTATTTATCTGCACTTAAAAAATCTCTCTTGTAAGAAGTTTTCTAAATAATTATATGATCTGCCTATTATGCCTTTTTTGTTAATCTTGTGTAGGGCACCTTCTCTCCAGAATTCATCATAAGCTCGTGCCACATCTAAGAAAATTGCTACTGTTTTTTTCATTCTTTTTAAATCCTATTTTAACTTCATGTTCTAATTTAAGTAGTTGGTCTACTGTGCTACGACGGCTTCTAAATCCTGCTTGGGTTGGGCTACATAAGTTTTACTTTTCTAAATGAAATTCTATTATGTTGTTAACTATGGTTTCCAGAATTGTCCCTAGGTGTGATGTTAGTGCTATTGGTCTGTATGAGCTGACATCATGTGCTTCTATATCTGGTTTTAGTATAGAGATTACCACTGCCACCTTCCATGCTTGTGGAATCTTTCCCGTGTGCCAGATTTTGTTGAATCCCATGGATACCATGAGTCTGTGAGTTGAGTGTGAAACTTTCTTTTAGAATTTCATAGCTTAAAATGTCGTGCCCTGATGTGGTGTTACATTTTCCTGCTATTGTTCTTTCTATCTCCTCTATTGTGATATCTGCATTTAGGTAGTTTGCTTCTTGTATAATATCATCTGTAGTGGTTTTTGATGTTATTGTATGGTTGTTATGTTACCTAGTGTACTGGATGAGGTCAGCTGTGAAGGCTCCTGAGATAAAAGTTTATGTGAATTACAGAAGGCCTTTCTGCTACCACTTACGACCTCAAACAGACCTATTCTACTATAATGAGTGTTAGCTACGTTAAAAGTCTAGGGTACTGAAAGGTAATGTGTAGGTAATACAATACACAGACACACCCATGTAATTAATAAGTCTAATAATAATAATAATAAATTCTATGATACACTGAACTAACACTGGCTGTTAAAGTTTAAGTTTGAAAATCTTTTTAAATTTTATTAGTCCTGAACCAATTGTTTCTTTTGGTCAGAACATATGAAATGATATGTATTTATCAATGAAATGCATATATATATTGCATAATCAAATGTAATTTTTGTACATAGGTATATTATTACAATGGTTAATATTAATAATATCTACAATGTCTTGGGAAAAACTAGCACTGGATGTTTAGTTGGGGTGGCGTCATCATGCCCAATCTATGGTTACAAAGTTTATTGTCCTTGACATATGGACTGATGTTAATGTTTATTTAACAAGATTTATTTCTTTATTGATGGTGGAAATAGTTTATGAATCTCCAGCAGGCCAGGTTTGCACTTTACTGGCCTGTAACGATGTAGTACAGAATTCTTGTGGCCAACTCCTCTCAGTAGCTGGAGTAAAATGTTAGGCTGCACAGACACCCGCTTTTGTACTTCTACAAAAGCATCTTGCACAATCGTAGTGCCAGATCAGAAACTCTGAAACAAAATGTGTGCCATGTGTCAACACTCTATTTACTGCGCCACTCTTACACACAACACCACAAAACAACATTACACAGATTGGGTCAGATCTCTCTGACCAGCTTAGCACATCTCACCCAGTTGTTATCAAATAGTACCAGTTTCCCAAGACTGCAATGCATCCGAAATATGTTCAATAGTTTCCTCTTCCATTCAATAAGGTGGGTGATATGTTCCCACTGATCTCAATTATAGATCCGCCTTCCATAGTCTTAGATAGGTTTTCATATATTATTAGTTTGTCTCTAGGCCCTGGGCTGCTGCTGGGGACCTAGAGCAAGCACTTACTTGTAATCATTTTTCATGATATGGCAGTATCAAGCACTCAAAATATTAAAATAAACAAGATAAATGCTTTTTTCCTTACCACAATTCAGAATTGAGAACACAGTTACTTAGTACTAGCAAAACTCAGCTGAGCTGCTGGCTAGATTAGGGCGTCCCACTGATTTTTATTTAGTAATTCCTGGAAATCACCTCTAGCTGTAACGTACTGTGTCAATGGACAGTCTTCTATCAAATGGCACAAGTGTGCGTCTCTTTCTCAATAATATGAATGCTTTTGTCCAATCAGCGGACTTCCCCTCTAACTTTTTCAAATATTCAAACTAAAAGTCAAATTTCAGTCCAATCTCAGTCTAGTATGTAGTATTTTTTTTCCAAAATTACACTTGTTTTTTGGACTAACTACATGAAAAAACTACACAAACCTGCCCCACTAAGTTATTTTTAGCTACTATTCTCCGACTTTGCCCCTCGTTCATCTGCAGTTTGATTTTTGCATTTTTAGTCTCAAGGACGCCAAAATGTAACTTTAGTGAAAGTATGCACAAAAAACTGTTCGCTAGTCTGATTGGAACAATACGGTCTTTCGTCAATATCTTCCGTGTTATCTGTCCGTCTGTATAATTAAAAGTATATTATTTCTCTGCTCAAGATGGGCTATCAAACTAGCTAGGTTTTATTTTCATAACTTTATTATTAAAGAAAACCCTACGTTTCTCAAGGTTAGTTTTTGAAATTTGTTTTTGAACCTTCGTCCACGGCGTTTGCCACTGTATTCAAAAAAAAAAAACAACTAATTACCGTAAAACGTCCAAGATACGACTGTTTCTAACAAGAGCTAAGGTCGTTTTTCTACCAATTCCTTACATTGTGTCAACTAGTGGCGTGATTTTTCCTTTAAACTACAAAATGCGTCTTTTTGCCTTTTTAGATTCAAACACGTGTTCAGACCGTCACAATAATTTTTTTCTTTTATCTCCGTTTCCCTCTTGTCTAAAAGGGTAAACCGTTTAGTCTGCATGTTCCAACTAGTTAGTTTGAATGGCGGTAGAAAGCGCTGGCGTAGGCGAGAATGTATCTTCGTATCTTACGTATAATTTTATCCCTACATGTTATCTTACCCGTTATGTTTATAATTGGAGATATTTTAACGTTGTATCACTGTATTTTCACCACATCATCTTTACTTTATTTAAATTCCTTTACTACTGTTGTTACCCCATGCATTATGATGTGCATTAAAGTCACCTACCAATAATGTTCTATGGTCTATTTGTGTGTTAATAGTGGCTATGTCCCAATCGGTTATATTACCCTTGAGGCTATAAATGTTTATTATTTTTAAGTTATCTTGCTCACTGTCTACTGTTACACTTATTCCTTCAATATTTTCTGTGTTGAATTGTTCCCAATTTATATTTTGTAGTCTTCATGTATAAAAAAAAATACCACGCCCCCTCCTCTTCCCTCCGGTCTATCATTTCTAAATATTTTATATCCTTGATAGTTCAGTTTTTGTTGGGGGCTTAGGAGGGTTTCTTGTATTGCAAATATGGGTTTTGATTCCTTATATTGCCCCATAAGAGACATCATGATCTTTCTGGCACCCCTACAGTTCTACTGAATTACGTTGATAGCTCTATGATCTCTAGTCTCCATTTTATATGGTTAGCATAGTTATGTTCTAGTATTTAATTTGGTTGTTTGTTAGATTCCCTATTTACTTTTAGTTTTGTTTTGCCCACCATCTCTCATGTTCTCTACAAACTCCTCGTTCCAAGTAACCATTTTATTCCGCACTCTTTCTACGAAGTATGGTAGGAGTAATTCAACTGTTTCCTTAATTTTTTTGTTCCATATTTTCTTTGTTTTCCTGCTTTTTCAATATTTTGGACTCTTGTCTTTTTTTTTCTGTGAAATGTGCTCTTTCAGTCTCTATTGTTTTTAGGATTTCTTCATTAGACTCTTTTAGTTCTGATATTTTTTTGAGGTCTCTCTCTATTGCCTGTTGTGCTATTTTAAATTCTTTTAATACCTGCCTGGCTTGGATGAGGTTATGTTCTGTCTCTTCTGTGTTGTTTTCTTCTTTGCTTATTTGTGTTTTACTTTCACCTTCTTTCTGTATTTTCTCCTTTATGTCATTTACTTCAATGTTTATTTGTTTTATTTGTTTCTTGATGTTATTTTCTTGGAAGTTTGTGTGACAAAACGGTTTGTGCATGTACTTTGGCGACCTTCTGTCTCTCGTTCATCGTCCTATTATTTGGGTGCCCTTTTTATAACTGTCGTTCTCTCCGGCAGTATCACTTCATTTCTTCATTCATTGTCCTATTATTCGGCATATTTTATGCCCTACATTTTGCCTTGCCGCTCCTAGACTTGGTTACGTTTCACCAGGTGAACAGTATTATTATTGAGGTTAATTAGACCGGTCAGCGGATAATACTTTTATCACTGAGTTGTCTAGCCACCTTTGATAGAAGTCGATCTGTGTAAACGCAAGGTGGTCGCGCATGATCGATGAAAAGACAGCCATATTGTCTCTCTGAGAAATCCGTCTGGGGGATCTATGCCAACACAGGTGAAAATTAGATAATCGCTTCCGCTGGCCAGTTTTGGTATCAATATTTCCGATAATCTGTCTGGGAAGCCAATATTGGTGAGAAAGCATCTAGGCATGAATAAGTTCACATATTTGTTTGTGAATTTGCATAAAGATGCAAGCGGAAGTATTACAGTCGTATTAGAAAGAGGTCACGCGTTGGAATTTTAAAATATAATATTTTAAAAACACGCGGGGGATATTATGATTTAGCACCCCCACCCATATAGTTCAGAGCTTACCATTGGCTTAATTTAAGAGCCGTAATAGACTTTGACTTCCATTGGAAAATTCGTCGGAAGCGCAATCTGGGATTTGAACGGAGAATTGGAAATATAATCTAGAAAAATCGGAGTCACAAATCAGACTGCATCACCACGTCAAGTTAGCAATTCCCCAGAGCCAGAGAATGAAGGATCGGACAAAGGATTCCAAAATTATAAGTGACAGATCGAAGTATTTGGGCAACTTTAAAACTTAAAAAGTAAACCCGCATATTTAAATACAAAGACTGGAGACCTAAGGAATTCAAAAATTTCCCCGTGATTCGAGCTGTGTATACTCAAAAACAAATTATTCAGAGAGGCTAACATTGGTGGGTGGACAGCGAGACAATGCTCCTATTAATTTGCAGCCCACAAATGTACTTAGCAGAGGCATTTGTTCTCTTTATTTTATCTAAAGTTCGTGGTACGAAGCTTCAAGACGAAAGTTCTACGCCACAAATTGTGAAGTAAAAGCAGGGAATCAACACTAATCGCCTAAATTGGACAAGTTGTGTAAAGATGTGCCCTCATCACAGAAGAATTGACGAAACCACGGCCGAAGTAGTCATCGATTCTAAGCTAATTGCTTACTAAAAGGCAACAGCAACGAACATTAACATTCCTCTATCCAGTCTCTATGAAGATAAAACTGTCATCTAAAATTCACCATCATTGCAGCGTTATTTTAACCTGTTCAAGCTACAGACTTTCATAAATGGGTGCTTTTGTAGAATAGAGGGATTACAATGGTATGCCAAGGTTACCAACGTGGAACTGATGACAAGAACTAGACAAGTGCCAGTGGAACAAGAGATGAGAAGAAGACGATGGCGATGGATAGGACACACACTGAGGAAATATGTTGATAGCATTACAAGGCAGTCCTTGTTCTGGAACCCCCAGGGCAAGAGAGGAAGATGTAGGCCAAGAAGCACATGGAGAAGAGAGCTGAAAACAGAGGTGAAAATGATGAGGAGAACGTGGAAAGAACTTGAGATGATGGCACGTGACAGGAGGACTTGGCATGTGTTTGTTGAAGGCCTATGCTCCTTGGAGGGTTATGAAGAAGAAACTAATTGATTATTAAATTTGTAACATGTTATTTTAAAACTAAACAATCATTGTTTATTCAGTTATTATAGGTGATAACGGCCACCCAGTTGATAACGGCCACCAGTTGATAACGGCCACCAGTGTTGGTTGTATGGTTACAATCGTGTTCGAAGGAGTGTTGTCGCAGTGAAGACAAACACAGGTCAGCTCGACCTAAGCAGTGGTGTATTGTTTTGGAGTGAGGATACATACAGTACGCGAATGCTGGAAAATGTTCTGAGAGTTGACAATAGGGCAATCTCACTCACTCGTGGCATGAAGTGTAAGACGAACTACTGTTTACGTTTTCTTGCATTTAATGGACACACACTTCGTCGACACAGGAACAGGAAACATCAGACAGGTTGGCATAAATCATCATAATATTGATCAATGCAATGCACTATCACCTGGGCATTCATGTTGTATAACAGTTCAATGTAATGTCAGTAGACAAGCACTCAGTATTTCAGCACATATGTATAATCTCAGACCTTACTGACAAATCGCGTCAGTTAAGAACCAATGTTTACTCATGGTTCCCTGTAAGAACCTCGTCTAAGTCTTTCAGGCCGAAAATTCAGTAAATGAATTTATGAATACAATGTCAAACCACCAGTAGTGGGTTTTCATATAATAGTATGCAGATCTCGATATCATCGTCTGATATTAAGGACATTCCTGTTCTCGATCGATGATTTTATAAGATTGAAACTTGGAGTCCAAAGATGGCTCCATCTTTGACTTTCGCTCACAACAAAGATAATGACGAAGCATGATCATAGGCTCTGTTCCTTTCATAAATATATGTAAATTAGACTCTGCTTATCCTGTTCAATCATGTTGCGACATAAAATGTATATATATATATATATATATATATATATATATATATATATATATATATATATATATATATATATATATATATATCTGCAAGCAAATAGGTCGTCTTAACATCGCTAATCAAACGCCTGTGCAGACGATAGCATGTCGACCTAGCTGAATATGACGAAAGGTTCAATATGTCTGTTTTACCTTATTTCTCAGGAAAAACACAACAGCCAATAACGCGAATAACGCACGCCATTCCTTGGCGTCAAGAATCAACACTGGGGAAGAATCTCTGATAATTCAATCATAGAGATAAACAATCTCCTTTCCCCAAAAGGAACCACAGAGCTCAAGACAAATCTTCAGACCGCCTTCATCTAGGTCCAACAGGGCGGAACCTTCTCACCTCCCTTCTTAGCGACACATCCGCCGAACAACCTATGACCCCAAGTTCGACACCAAAGATATAGTTCGACTTAGACATACAAAGATATTAAGATAAAAAGACATACTCGTCCTACCGAGACAAGAACTACACATAGATTCGGGTCATAGATATTCTGAAGCAAGAACAATCTATTTCTAACCAAACAAAGAATAGATCGCTGTAAACCTAGATTCCTCCGCTGAGTTCGATCTTCAGGAAAGATACAAGAACCGATAACTCACAGAATGAATACACATCGCCAAATCTGAGTTCTGTCCCTCTAGACTGGAAATCGTGAATTCAAAGATAAATATATTTTTATCAGACAAATAAATACATTTTTCATTTGTTTGCGTAATCTGTGCGCCACACAATAGAATATGTGCGCAACAATAGGTATGAAAGCAAATGTATGAGCAAGACTCTTGTATGTATATATATATATATATATATATATATATATATATATATATATATATCTATATATATATATATATATATATATATATATATATACATATATATATATATATATATATATATATATATATATATACACATATACATATACATACACATACACATACACATACACATACACACACACATACACATACACATACACATATACACATACACATATATATATATATATATATATATATATATATATATATATATATATATATTTATTTATTTATATTTATATTTATATTTATTTATATTTATTTATATTTATATACATACATATTATATATATACATTTAGACATATTTACATATATAGAGCTAATTCTTATACAGATATTTCGCCGGATTTACACTAGCTGGGGGCTTGAACGGGCTGAATCCATTGCTTAATTCTTCACAAAAGGCGACGGATCAGATATAAGTTAACAATTGCTCTGCCTTATGCGGCATTGTTCTTGACTGCAGAAAATATCTTGCGAACACACCCTTGAGATAGAAGCGTCATTACCCTTCTGTCTACAACTCTGCCAAGAGTAATCTTGTGCAAATGTAGACACCTTTGACGATCCCTTTTAAATACTCTTGCATTTTGGCCACTGGTGGACCACTACTGCAGAGCTAAGGGGAGGCAATCCGTGACAGTTTTGGAAACGATTGTTTTCTGTTTTTCTTTGACTTTCCAGATTGATGTGTTTGTTTCTATAGCTTCTTTGAGTATGTGTTTTGTCTCTTTTAAGACTGGGCACCCCTGGTACCTGGCATTGTGGTTACCTTCGCAGTTTGTACATCTTCTGTTTTTATTCTCTTTTTTGTAATCTGTGTCCTCCTTAGCCATTGCGCAGTCTCCGTGTTTGTGTGCTCCGGCACAGAAACTACTTATTGCTCTTTTACAAGCATGCTGCGTATGACTAAAGCCTTGACAATTTGTGAACTGGATCATGTTTGGTGTGAATCTTTCAGTCTTTTTTATTCTCTTACGGAGTTTGACTTCCTTGGGTATTTCTGTACCCTGTATACTCAACACCCCTGGTAAAATCTACGCTAGAATCCTAGAGCAGAGACTCCGACGCCTAGATGAGCCACAATTGGATGAGGTCCAGTGCGGATTCTGAGCAAATCGAAGTACTCAAGACCTAATCTTCACACTCAGACAGCTGAGTGAAAATGCCCTTGAGTATAAGAGTGAGATCCATCTTTGTTTCATAGATCTGGAAAAGGCGTTTGACAGGGTCCCTGCCACGAAGTGGATTTAAGTATAGAGTTATGTCTGAGTGTATAGACAAGACACTAGTATGAGAAAGACTGAGAAGATAGATTTTTGATGAAAATGACAGTGAATGTGGAAAGATGAGACTTATAGCTTCGAGGGTGAGAACCTAGATTGACTCTCCCTCGCCACTCGGGACTATTTAAGAGCTAAAGACTCACCACCTCTGACTACCAATAAAGTAGATAAGGTTTCACTAAAGTTCCACAGACACAACTATCCAGACAAATACATACGTACAGTATAGTTATATAGAGAAACTGATCCAGTATACAGTTTAAAGTTTATTTACACAACAAAATAAATTTACACATCAAAATAAATAACATGCTAGGTCGCTCACCTGGAGAGAACAAACCAATTAAAATGTGATAAATAATATAACCCAATCCTTTCCCCCACTCTTTCAACCTGTATGGAAAAAAGAATTAAGGATTAAACACACTGTACTTGGTGGGGTCTCTAAGTATGAGCCACCACTCCTAACTATTCTATTATTAATTATTTAAAAAAATCTAACACCACTGTCCGGCTGTAGACTTAACTAACTGTCTACACAAATCTGAAGGAATTATCGAATGTCCTACACTGCTACTCACAAGCACTGATCCACTAACGGACTTCTTCAGTGCAACCTCAGAGGCTGTCCTCTGCTCTGACTATCTAACTTCTGTCTCTCCTCTGTTTCTGTTCAGTGTCTCTCCGACACGATTTTCTTCTACTGAGAGGCTTCTCTGTTACGCCCCTCCTCTCTAGCGCATTCGGAAGGAATAATGACCCTATCGCCCTCCACAACTACTGCTGCTGATGACTTGGGCGTTTAGAACTATGTACTTGACTCGGAATGAAGATGCTTCACTGCTGACGAAACTTAATTCAAATGCCCTGTTACCCCTCTTCGGGTTTAGGACCGTCGTCTTTATTATGGCCGAATTTACACAAACCCAACCTCCAGACCACGCGCCTCTTTGGAGTGGTATAACGAGCTAAGAGCTCTGGATTTTATAAAGATGCACCCGTTCCCGCTGAAGCATACGGCTTCACTGCATGAGAACTGCTATCTTTCACTGGTGCAGACGGACTTGGCGCCGGTAAAGACCGCGTCACCAATTCTCTATCACTTCTGGCGCTGCCTCGACCCTTCTACTCCTGAAAATGCCGAATATCTTGGCAAGCTGTACGGCAATTTGCACCCCTCCCTGTGTGCCGTGAAAAATGCTGTAAACAAAAAAAAATAACTCCTCATGTACAACAAATTCAAAATAATCTCATTCCTTACATTTAACCACCTACAAAATACCTCTCTCCTAAAATCAATACAGCTCCACTTCACAACTATGCACCACCGATAAACAACTATTCCTACCTCCGGGTCAGCTCTCTAGTCTTCTCCTATCTCTTCCCCCCCCCCCTCCTCAACGTAACTATCTGTTTGGTAAGAAACCCCCGACACAGGCTGACCTAATCTGTTACGTTAATCTAGCCTCAAGCGTCAAAACATTTCCTTCGTTGAAGCGACCTCCGTGGTAAAATTCCTAGGCCTACTTTACATTACGGGCTGACCCGGGTAACACAAAAATGAAATACACATCCTCTAGGAATAATTAAATCCCCATCTCAGAAAATTAATTACACAATCAATTAACGTACACACTTACGCTAGTGTATTTACACTGCAGAAAATCATAATCAAATTGCGATTTTACACAACAATTCTATATACTACGGAGCGCCCGTGTATCTAAGAGCTAAACCTCACACAGTTAATATCTCAAAGCCGCTACACCAATCAAAGATACTATTAGCTTATCATAGAAAAAAATTATATGCACCACTTACACTTTTATTATTTCTATAAGATAGTAAATGAAGGCACTTCTATATAATACATATTAATTAACTCGCAGAAGAAAACTTTACTTAATCGGGCTAAGATTCTATTTAAAACGAACTATACATACAACGCTAATTAAGATATAGACATACCCAATTCAAATTTCTCCGTAGAGCAGACGAATATGTATAGTGTATACAGGCGTAGTTTCACGGCTGATATTTCTCGAGACAAAGAGACCGCTACTTGATTTACTCTGTAATTTATAATAGGAATACCCACGCTAAGACCCCCGCCATGAGTCATGGCTTGGCGTCCCTCTGGTCTGACCTTTAACCAATGAAATCGCTGCAATTATTTAATAACTGACCCCGTCCAATCATATCGTAAAGTAATGCATGACTCATGTTTATTACTGCTACCGCGCATCTATCTTGCGTCACGTTAGATAAGGTTACTATCGTTCGCGTGAGCAAAATTAACTTGGATTCGTTCTAGCGCCAGTTTTACGTACCTGGGTAGAGGTTCGCGCCATCCCCCGTTAACCCGGGTGGGTCTTTTTCATAACGTCGGAAAATTGTTGCCCAGCCTAATAATACTCAAGCGCCTAATACAATAAAAATGACCGCTGTTATATTACAAAGAAAAGAAGACTGGTGCGAATCTTAAAATTAAACTCCACAGTAATTCCTTATAAAAACGCAATTAATTACTTAGAGAGAGAGAGAGAGAGAGAGAGAGAGAGAGAGAGAGAGAGAGAGAGAGAGAGAGAGAGAGAGAGAGAGAACGGGGCCAGTTGAAAATAAAATCACAGTAACTTCTCACAGTCCCCTGGAGCAAACTTTGGGACTGTTTGGCAAGGAAGAACATTGCAGCACCTCTGATTCATGCTATACAGAGCTTCTACACGTCTTGAAGAAATTATGTGAGGACAGCAAACCATAAGTCAGAAGAGTTCAGGACCACCACTGGTGTAAGACAAGGTGATATCCTGTCACCTTTTCTTTTCATACTCCTCATGGACGATATCATCAAGGCGTGTAAGGAGAGAACAAGAAAGTATTCAGTGGGGTACTGGAAGATGAGACAGGTCTGTATTTCAGAGCTGGCATTTGCTGATAATGTTGCCTGATTGCTAAATCAGAGGCACATATCCAATCCAACCTGCAAGTCTGAAAGGAAGAGCTGGAGAAGAGAGGGATGGTCATAAGCAGCTCTAAGACAAAATCCATGGTGATATCACGAGAAGAAAGAAGACATCAGATTAAGCTGGGAGAACAGGTCCTGGAGCAGGTCGACCACTTTAAATACCTCGGAGTTATTATAGACCGAAAGGGAAGCATCAAAGAAGAGTTGGCCACTCGAAAAGCAGCAGCTGGAAGACTTTTTCAGGCCATAAATTGAGGATTCCTCAGCAAGAGAGAGGTTGGTAAGAAAACGAAGATGGCTGTATACCGCTCCACCTATGTCCCAGTCTTGACATATGGATGCGAGTCATGGGCAATGACTACAACCCACAAAAGCCAGATCCAAACCTCAGAAATGAGGTATCTGAGGAAGGTGATTGAAGTAACAAGAAGAGACATGGTCCGCAACTAGACGATACGTCAAGGCCTAAAATCCCACCCCCTGCAGACCCAAGTAGAACATTCCCAACTAAGATGGTTTGGTCATGTCTGCAGAATGGGAGAAGATCGGCTACCACGACAAGCATGGGAAACAAAGAGCCATGGATCCAGACCCCCAGGACGACCCAGATTTCGCTGGGAGGACAACATTAGTCAATCTTGAAGGACCGAGGACAAGAAAGAACCAGGCCAGGAGGAAGACAATCCGATAGGATAGTCTGGTGCTCTCTCTTCCAAACCTCTACACCTCACGGTAGAAGGGGAGCGACTAAGTAAGTATACTCAACACTACCACTGAAGTATTCTTTTGCTGCTTAGTTTTAATTTGTTTTACCTTTTCTATCTTGGTTTCTGGTTTTTCTTTCACTATGTTTGTTAGGATATCCTCTTCTGTTAAGTTTGGATCGATGCCCTTGATAAACGACTTTTCGAATATCTTTGATCAGCACCATTTTATTTTTTATTTTATGTGGGAGATGCACTTTTTTAGTGTTTTCTTTCAGCTCATTTATTAGGACCTTTGTTTTTTCTGTGCTGTTTAAGCAGAGTATTACACCATTGCGTGTTTTTGGTAATTTGTAAATAGATTTTTTTGTCTATTGTTTTTTCGAGGATACCCATGATTTTGTCATCAGGGAGGGACCACAGAGTGGCTTCTGACCCTGCTGTTTGAGTTTCAGCTCTTTGTCTCTGGGGTTTTGTTTCCTTCAGACTGTCCTTGGTATTTACTTTATGTTCTTTGGTTTCCCGATTACGCTGGTCTGTATTTCACTGTTCGTCCTTCCTAATGTGTTCTGTGGTTTTATTTCCTGTTGAAGATGGTGTTCCATTTCGTCCTGCACTTTGGTTTGATATCCGCAGTTCTATCTCTTTCTCGTTGCTGCTTTTATTTAATTCAGAGCTCACCTTTATTGTGTCCTTAATGTTTTGTATTTTGTCCTTAATGTCTGTGTCTTTTAGTCTGGGGCACCTTTTCCTCTCAATTTCTATTCGCTTTGGTGTTCCTTCCTTAGTATGTCTTTCTGTTGGTGTGCACCAAGCTTTTCCTTCCCCTGACTGTAATCTGGTTATCGTTGGCATTGTGTTGGATTTATTTGCTCTCTATTTTCCTACAAATATTTATGTTTTTTTTTAAAAACCAGCGGCTGGGCTTTCAGCCCTTTGGCCCAATGACATGTCATTGTGAGGCTGGGGAGCCTGTGGACTTTCTTTCCAACCCGGTCGGCTATTAAATATTGATACTTAAAACGTAATTTAAATTGATCCAAAAAAAAAATTGCTGTAACTTGTAGTTATTTAACATTAGACAGAGGGGATCATAGGATTTAAAAAAATGGTATTTTATCGGTGACAGGACAAAAGAAGGATAAAGCAGTGGGTAAAAAGTAAGGGCTTACAACTCGTTTTTAACATAAATATTTGGGAGCCGCGCTGGTGTAATGGTTACCACATAGCGAGGGCGATCAGGTGTTGATGGTTCAAGTCCGGGCGTGGGCATTTAAAGCTGTATCACAACCGGGATTTTGACTGAATAACCTGAAGGGCTCCTGAGTTAAACCCTCTGTGGATGGAAAGGACTCCTGACCGGGTTGGAAGGAAAGTCCACAGGCTCCCCAGCCTCGCAATGACATGTCATTGGACCGAAGGGCTGAAAGCCCAAGTGCCGCTGGTTAAAAAAAAACACATACATATTTGTAGGAAAATAGAGAGCAAATAAATCCAACACAATGCCAACGATAACCAGATTACAGTCAGGGGAAGGAAAAGCTTGGAGCACATCAACAGAAAAACATACAAAGGAAGGAACACCAAAGCGAATAGAAAATGAGAGGAAAAGCTGCCCCGGACTAACAGTCACAGAAATTACGGAGAAAATACAAAACATTAAGGACAAAATAAAGGTCTTCCAAGAAAAAAGAGTCAATACTTAAGATTACAGACTAGCTTGGGCGTTGGCGTAGCTGGCGAGTCCTTTTTAGAGCTTTATGCTAGCAGATAGATAATGTTGGTCCTCTTCAGGACTTAGTATCTATCAACGCTGATCGGGTTAGTAGTCAACAGAGTTGATTTTTTTTGGATGGTAATTGCGTTCTGATATAACCAAATAAGTTGAAAGGAACGCGTCTCGCTAGATGAAGGCAAAAACCGAACCCAGCCAAAAAAAATAGTCAATGCTTGAACGTTCATATACGAGGGGCGTTCAGAAAGTAACGCACCCCATTGTTTTTCTCAGCTAATAATAAAGATAGAAGCATGAAATTTTGCACACTTCAAATATGGCATGCGCCAATTGTGTGCACCAAATTGCACCGCAACTGGCCAAATAATACGGCTGCCCTAAACCGTTGAAATGGAGCGTGATAGCAACTTGCGTTATAAACAGCGAATTGTGATAGAATTTCTCGTTGCAGAGAAGGAAACTGTTGGGAATATTCACAAGCGTTTATGTGATGTGTATGGAAGTTTTGCAGTCGACAGGAGTACAGTCAGTCGCTGGGTTCAGAGAATCAAAGAATCATTAAGTGGAGATACGGAGCTGCTTGATCGGCCGCGCTGTGGACGTCCTGCCACAGCCACCAACGCAGTAATGTTGAAATGCGCTGAGGGCATTATTCTTACTGATAGGCGAATCACTACTCAACAAGTGGCCTTACAGCTGTCAGTCAGCATTGGTAGTGCAAATGCAGTTATAAAAACTCTCGGATTTTCTAAGGTTTGCGCAAGATGGGTTCCTCGAAGTCTCACAAATGACCACCGATTGCAAAGGAAACAATTTCTTCTCAATTGTTGGAGCGTTTCAGTGCTGATGGAGAGAACCTTTTGGCTAAGATCGTTACAGGTGACGAAACCTGGACACATCATTTTGAACCTGAGACAAAAAGACAGTCACTGGAGTGGCATCATCCGCAATCACCAAGAAGAAAGAAATGCAAGACAATTCCTTTAGATGGAAAGGTCATGATCACTGTTTTTTGGGACATTAAAGGTGTGATTCTTGTGGACGTTATGCCAAGAGGAGAGACAATCAATTCGCAAGCTTACATTAAGACATTGAAAAAACTCAATCAACGTTTTCGCGGAGTTCGGCCGCACAAGAATCCAGCAGACCTGCTTCTCCTTCACGACAATGCTCACCCTCACACAAGTCTGGCAACACGGGAAGCAATCACCAAATTGGGTTGGATTGTACTACCCCAATCACCCTATAGTCCCGATTCGGCACCCTCTGATTTTCATTTATTTAAACCACTTAAAGATGCACTCCGTGGGATAAGGTTTGAAGATGATGAAGGAGTGATTCGTGCAGCGAAGAAATGGCTACATGATCAAGACAAAATCTGGTACGGGCTAAGAATACATGCACTTGTTTCGCGCTGGCATAAAGCCGTACAAGTTGATGGGGATTATGTTGAATAATACCGCTGTTTACATGACATATCCATGTACATTGTGTATAAATTTCATGCTTTTTGAATAAACAGCTCCTGAGAAAAACGATGTGGTGCATTACTTTCTGAACGCCCCTCGTATAATGCGTCATGACATGACGTCTTCTCTACCTGCAGTTAAACTGTCTGTAGTATTGACACTTTTTTTTTTTTTTTAAATAAAGTTTTGCATCGTTTTGGCGAGGCGCGTCCCCTTCAACCTAGTTGGTTATATTAGGGTGCATATCCAAACACAAAAGACCCTTAGGTCTGAGATTTGAATTTTGTTGATTTGGTATTCACTCTTACTGCGCACATGGTTACATATACCCTTCAAAAGAAGTTAAGGACCATTTTTATTAAGGGTGCAAAGTGAAATGAAAATGAAAAATAAAAACACAGCACTTAAAAATATAACATGACAAGCTTATCAGTGACAATCAACACTATTTTCATGACGGTTGCATTAACGTGTGTAAAATGACAGCACAGCAATCAATACAACCCTCATTTTCAAAATTAATGAGAATAACACCAAAGGTCAACATTGTCAGTAGCGTGTGTGTCCTCCATTATTGGCGATACTTTCAAGGCACCGCTATCGCATGGAAATGATGAGCTTGAGAATGAAGCATTGGGGCACTGCCTGCCACTGATGCTGAAGTACCAGAAGCAGTTCATGCAGAGTTGCAGAAGATGGCTGATGTTGCTTAACTCGTCGCCCAAGCTCGTCCCAAAGATGTTCTATGGGATTCAAATCAGGACTGTTTGCAGGCCAATGCATTCTATTGACACCCGCTTCTTGCAGGAAAGCATTTACTGCACGAGAACGGTGTGGTCTTGCATTATCATCTTGAAGAACTGCATTGTGCCCAATAATTTGCAGGGCTGGGATGGCAAGAGGCTGTAGAATCTAGTCACGGTAGCGGTCACCATTCAGATTCCCAATCACATGATAGAGGGGGTTTTGTGGAGTAAACTAATGCTTCCCCACATCATCACTGATCCCGCACCATATCGGTTACGTTCGATGACTGCAGCATCACTAAAGCGTTCACCACGACGCCTCCATACTCTGATTCGTCCATCTGTAGGCTCCAAGACAAATCGGGACTCATCCGTGAACATAACGTTAGCCCAATGTGTACGTCGCCACTGCACGTGCTGCATACAACATGCTAAACGAGCTGCTCTGTGGGCAGCAGTCAAGTGTGGTCGAATTGCTGGATGACAAGCACGAAGGTTGGCATCGTGAAGGCGATTCCGAATAGTCTGATCACTGACTACAGTGTTGGTAGCATCTCTGAGGAACTGACTGATAACATTTGCACTTGCAGTTCTCCGTTGCAGTGCTTGCCTCTGAATTGAGCGATCTTCTCGAGGTGTAGTGACTCTATGACGACCTGTGCGTTGCCGTTCCTCGACGATTCCAGTCTGGGCAAAGCGCTACTGCAGTCTGACAATAACTGACTGAGATACTGCAAGCCTCTGAGCGACATTTCAGACAGTAAGACCTTCCTGCAACCACGCAATGGCTCTTCCTTTATCCACAACACTCAGCTTGCGTCGTTGAGCATATTGTTGTGCAATGGTTATGCAGCACTTGTGTTGCTTATAAAGACAATTTTGTGAGTACAGCTCAAGACCAACACTATAGTCTCCCACATGCATCACGCATTTTTGGAATAGCAGGTATTTTTTTCATGCTCAGACATCATTAAAAACACCCACATTTTGGCGTCTCAGCAGCATTTTTTCAGCGTGCTTGCTGAGCTGAACACTAGCCACACGGTATGCTGGTGGCCCATGCAGCACGTGTTGAATGTTTGTCGTTCGAGAAAAATCAATGTCAGATTAATTGCTTATGAAATATAATTTTTATAATTTTTATTATTTTTGGGTCATTTTCACCTACTGGTCCTTGGTTCGTTCGTTCGTTCGTTTGTCTACTATGTTGCTGTTATACCCTATTCAACCTGAAAATTGGTTATAATTGGGGTATATTGTGCGTTTAGTTTCTTCTGTGCTAGCCGGTTGTTAGTCCTGAAAAGGACTAGTCCTAAAAAGGACTACAAGCTGACTGTCTGGCTTCCTCTACTTTGTTTGTCCGTTCGTGGTGCCGTGGCGTGTTCCATAGCGTTTTTCCTTTCCTGCTTCACTATCTGGCTTGTGTGGTTTTATTTGTTTTTGCCCTCCTCGTTTCTGATTCTTGTGTCTTCCTTTTCTCCTGTATTTGGAGTAGAGCTTTTTCTATTATTAATGGGAGTAGTTTTTCTAGTGTTTCCTCGATGACTTCTTCCTCTGATAGCTCGTTCGTTTTAGTTTCTCGTGTGTTAGATGTAATTTCTTCTACGGCTCTTCGTTCTGCTTCGATTCTTTTGAGTATTTCTGAGTTTTCTTCTTTCAGCTCAGTCAGCTTCTTGACGTCTGTTTCTACGAGCGTATTTGTTGCTGGATTCTTTTCATTTCTTCCATCATATGCTTTATGTTCTGTAGATCTATCGCATCTTCTCCACTGTCAGATTTATCTTCGGGGGTCTGCCTGTTTCTAGTTTCGACTTGGAGTTTCATTTTCATTTCTTTAACTTCCGCTGTCAGCTGGTGTAGCTGTCGTCTATCAATCGTGCGCTGTTTTTCTGCAACATCCGCAGCCACTTTGTGTTTTGCATCTTTGAAAGGTATGTTTTTGGACACAGCTTCCTTCAGGATACTCTTTGTTTCCTTTAAACACAGGGCAGCCTCGGTACCTTGCCCCGTGGTTTCCTTGGCAGTTTGCACAGGAACGGTTTGCATTCATGACCTTGTAGTTGAGGTCCTCCATCGCCTTGGGACAGTCGCGATATGGGTGGCTCCCCGCACAATATCGGCAAACTGTGTCTCTTCTGCACGTTTTCTTTGTGTGTGAAAACTGCTGGCAGTTAGAGCATTGCATGACCGGAGGGATATATGCTTCTGTCCTTTTTGAAAGAGTTTGGAGCGTCAGTTTCTCGGGTCTTGTCGATCCTTCTATAGTTACTATAATCAGATTGGTGTCTTTCTTGGCCCAGGTTTTTAGCCTTTTGACCTGCTTGATTTTTACATCTGCGTTTTCGTTTTGTTGGTAGCTGTGTACCTCGCTTGCAGGCCATCTGGTATCCACCCCTCTTATGACCAACTTCTTTGTAGTCTTGTATTTTTCCACCCCCACTTTTATCTGGTGGGGCAACTGGACTTCTTTTGGACCGGATTCCAGCTCGATCATTGGTTAAGTGGTTGTTGTAGTGTTGTTGAGGAAAGCACGACTCCTTACTTTAGCGATGCCTCTCCTTCCAGTTATTATCTCGAGGACACCGATCATTTTATCGTCGGGTAGGGCCCTGAGTGAGGCCTCACTTCCTGACGTCTGGGTGATCTTTACGATCCTCTCCTGCATCGTATCTGTGTTGTTTGTCTTGTTAGTGTGGTGAAGTGGGATGTTATAAATATTTATAGGGGACTTAGTGTACTGACTGAGATCAGCTGTGAAGGTATCTATATCTAATAAGAGTAGTGTATTATAGATAACCTTACTTGCTGCCACATATATTTATATCTCAGTCAGAATTATTCTGGAATAGTGTGATGACTACGTTGTATGTCTAGGGTATGTGTATGATGAAGTGTAAGTCATAACAACAACAGACGGATAAACAATTTAATTTATTCCACCACACTTGACAACACTGTGACACTCACATAAATAAAACACTCTACAAGGATATCTTAAAGGAGTCACTGATAACTTTTCAAATAACAATATGTATTCATTTTTTTTTTTTTTTCCTCGCTTGAGGTCGCATATTTTTTTCCTCGCATGAGGTCGCATTTTCCCCGCCCAAACCCGGCTCTGGTCAAGACCACATGTCACAACACAAGAAGACCCAGTGACAAAATGTGTCACCTAGTGATCCTCTGTGTTCTCACACAAGGGACCTAATGACACATGAATGTCACTGTACCGGTCCCCGTGTCTAGACACATGATCCCAGCCAAAAGCCGGATACTAGGCGTTGGGTTGTACAGCGTAAAATACGCTGCAGTATGTATTCATTGCTGGCATGAATGAATATGTGTCCTGATTCAACTACAAAGGGAACCAGGAATCACAATCAATTTAAATTACAAGTTATATGTACAGAATTTATCAATATGAATATAGTAGTGACATATATTATTAAAGTATCCTATGTGTGTCAGTTGTGTAGTAGTAATATGAGGTAATACTGGTTTTGTTTTATTCAAGCTCTGTTGGTATTTGTCATCATGACTTCAATAGTTTGTCTTTATGGGAGCTAGTATTGGAGATGTTCTCAGTTCCTGTTATTAAAACAATTTACTTCCCCTCTTAAGTTTATGTTACACTGTTATTTTAAGATGGGGGTACATAATTTTGAGCTCAGCTGGCCACATCAGCTTATCTTGCGTGATGGCGACAGGAAAAGACTCCTCTGCTCGATTTCTCCCCTGTGCTGTGGAGACACCTCACTGATAGCTAAATGGACCAAGGAGTATGCTGTCCGACTCTGGATTCAGCAAAGCTCTGACCAGGTGCTGCTCAATACCATCAAGACCACGGTCCCACAATTCATGGAAACAAACACATATACGTTGATTAGCAATGAATTCTGGCACAAATACTGGCACAAATTTCCATCTGCTTATGATCCAGGCTTTTATTTAGCAAAAATATGAGCTGGCTTCAACGCACTGTTGCTTTATCAAGCTTATTTGAACTAGTGGTCTCGAACTAACGCTTCTAAGTGAGTATATCAGCGAGTCTGGCCAATGGAGCCACGTTTCGACAAGTGTTTGAAAAAATTTTAACTTCCTACGTCTCCCCTAACAACCAAGGATAGCCTTTATAGCCCGACTAATCGTGTTTAGCCTTACATATCATTCCAGCCAATCAGTTCAAATGTAACTTGTGGCCCATTTCCCGTACAATGGTGGTGAAAAAAAATCTACCACTGAGCGATTCTGATTTTGGGTGTTGTCTGACAGCACTATCATTTTATTTTGGCTATAACTTGTTAATCCCTAGACTATTTGCATAACGTTGTACATATTCTTTGTCAGCAAACCCTAAGGAACCCAAATATACCAATTTAAAAGAGCTAAGTGGCTGCGTTCAAAATATGCAATTTCTAGGATAGTCGTGTAGTTGTTTATTTTATTTTTTATGTGAGAACCGCCACCTGTCCTGCTGTACTGTCAGACTAATGTCAGGATTTCGGACATAAAACAGTAGAATGTCAGGTTTCCCCAATAAGCGTTTTTCAGGTTTTAAAACCTAACTCTGGGAAGGGTAATGTATTTTATCACTGTCGATTGAAATAAAGTTAGTGCATGTAGTCTTACACGCGTGATGGCAGCATTTGTGTATCGCGCGACGCGTGTTTAGTGTTCGGCTTTCTGCCTCTCCCTTCTCGCTATCCTTTAGTCCATCTGTCTTTTGTTTTTGGTAACATAGTGTAGAAAAAGACATGAATGGAATTTAAAATTTAGGTCAACTTGCATATTTCAAGGTTTTTCTTAGAAAGGCAGCACATTTTATTGTGTGTTTGGGAAACGCGTGTATGTTGCAGAAGAAGCATAAAACAAAGGGGGATTTCGAGTACATTCCTTGTGACGGCACTGTTATTTTACCATTGCTCTTTTCTTTTATTTATTATATGTATTTATTAGGCTTTATATTTACTTGATAATTTATATATGTGGATTAGAATATTCCACGACATCTCCCCTCTTAAAACAGACATTATATGTCAGTCCTTTATTCTATATACACATAGAGAAATTTATTATTAGTTCTGGGGTTTACGGTGATTCTCATCACACGGATGGCGGCTTAAAAAATCCGCTCCCAAATTTGTTTTTCCAGATATATACTCAATGCTAAAATTATATGGAGCCAAAAGTAAAGACCATCGGAGTAACCTGGAGTTCTCATGCCTAGCCTGTGCTAGAAACGATAAAGGTTTGTGGTCGGTTTGCAACTTAAAGGCCTTCCCATACAGATAAATATTGAATTTCTTTATTGCCCATATTACTGCAAGACATTCTTTTTCGCTAGTTGAGTAATTGATTTCAGCTTTATTCAATTTTCTGCTAGCATATGCCACTGGGCTTAATTCCCCAACCAATGCATCTGATTTCTGTAGTAGAGTTGCACCTAACCCAATATTACTTGCATCCGTCCTTACTATGAATTCTTGACTTAAGTCAGGTAATTTCAAAATAGGTTTACTTGTGAGCTTTTCCTTCAATTCTTGGTAAGCCATTTCACATTGTGGGGTCCATGTAATGCGATCTGGATGTCCTTTACGTGTCAAATCAGTTAACGGAGCACATATGGAATTAAAGTTCCTGATATACTTCTGGTAGAAACCACATAATGAGACAAAGGATCTCACGTCCTTCTTGGTTTGTGGTCTCGGGGCTTTCTGTAGTTTCTCTAAATTCTTTGGGTCAGGGGTCATGTTTCCCTGATAAACTGTGTGTCCCAAAAATTCCAATTCTTTACATCCAACGCAACATTTGGTGGGTCGGGCTGTTAAATTTGCCTCCCTAAGTCGATTAAACAGCATGTTCAGAGAGTCAATGTGTTCCTCAAATGTTTCTGTGGCTATCAGGATATCATCCATGAAATTTGTTATACATGGATTATTCAGAGGGTCCAATAATTTTCTCATCATTCTAGAGAAGACACTAGGCGCATTCTTCAATCCAAATGGCAATCTATTAAACTCATAGTGTCCTTCTGAGGTACTAAAAGCTAGGTAGGGTCTAACCTCAGGCTTTACTGGAATCTGATAGTATCCTTTACTCAGATCCACTTTTGAGAAATATTTAGCTTTATTTAGTCTGGCAAACAGCTGATTTGTATCCGGCAATGGATCCACCTGTCCTTCTGTAATAGCATTCAGTCTCCTGTAATCTATACAGAGTCTATGTTCTCCAGAGGGCTTCCTTAAGAGTACCACACCGGAACTATATGAGGATTCACTGTGCGAAATAATTCCTTCCTTCAACAGATAGTCTATCTCTTCCTTCAAAGCTTTCTCCTTAGCAAACGGAATCGAATATGGTTTCATACATACAGGTGTGGGGTCTATCAGTTTCATATCATATTCCAATAGGTTTGTATGCCCTGGTCGGTCTGTTAACACCTCTGCATGATTATTTAGAACCTGTTGCACTCTCTCTTTCTGAGTTTTCGTTAAATGTGTACTGATTTTTACCTGTGCTGCTGTCTCACAGGGGTGTAATGGATATTCAAATGATGAAAGTGGTTCCTTTTTCATCTCCATGGCGATGGACAAGGTCAACAAGTGTGTCTCTTCCTGATGTTCTCTTTCCAAATATTTCTTCAGGAGATTCACATGATAGATTTTTTCTTTCCCCTTCTTATCTATCTTATAATTTGTTCTAGATACCTTCTCTAAAACTGTATATGGACCCTGCCATCCAATTTGTAACTTATTCTGACTCCCGGGCAAAAGAAGCAGTACTTTCTCTCCCACAGCCAAATTTCTGTCTTTCGCCTTCCTGTTATAATAGGCAGCATGTTTCTTCCTGGCTTGTTTCAAATTTTCATTGGCAAGTTTCCAGCCAGTTTTCAAACGAGTGGTCAGCTCATTCACATATTGGTATGAAGATGTAATGTTTTCCTCTGCCTTTTCATCAGTCCACGTTCTTAACAAAGCTTCAAGTGGACCTTTTATTGGCCTTCCAAACAATAATGTTGCCGGGGCCATACCGGTTGAACTATGGGGTACCTCCCGATAAGCAAAGAGGGCGGCGTGCAGGTACTGGTCCCATGTATCTGGTTTTTCGTGTGCCAACTTTCTCAGGATCGACATCAATGTGCCGTTAAATCTTTCCACTTGGCCGTTCCCTTGGGGATGATACACACTACAATGGAAGTGTTTGGCCTGGAAGATCCTGAAAACTTCTTCAGTTAGTTTCCCCTTGAACTGAGAGCCATTATCAGTCAAGATTTGATTGGGAAAGCCTAACCTTGTGAAAATTGTGAGCAATGCCTCTGCCACATGTTTAGAATCAATCGATGACAGGGCTACTGCCTCTCCCCACATAGAACAAGTGTCCACCAGAGTCAGAATGTAGCTGTTCCTTCTCTTGGTTCGGGTGAGAGGTCCCACAAGATCCACGGCAACTCTCTCAAAGGGTGTTCCCACTATGGGCATTTCCCCCAGAGTTGCTGGTGCAGTCCAATGTTTAGGTGCTACTCGTTGGCACTCTGGACAGGATTTTACATATCGTTTGATATCTTCAGTTATTCCTGGCCAGAAATAGTGACAAGCTATTCGCTGTCCTGTTGCGCTGATTCCCATATGACCACTGAAGGGAATCGCATGCCCTAGTTCCAACACTTTAGTCCTATATGAAGTGGGAAGGACCAGCTGTCCGTGACCATTGGATTCAGATCCAGCCTTCCTATATATCAGTTTGTTCTTCATATAAAACTCTCCCTTGCCTGGAGGTGTATGAGATTTGGGCAACTTCTTGAAACATGGCTTGAGTGTTTTGTCCTCAGCCTGTGCCTTCCTCATCTCATCTGGATGAGTATTTATTGGATTATCCTCCTCCTTGTTTGACTGTGATCTGGTCTGCACTGTTGCCAATATCACAGGTCTCTTGGGATTCCCCAAGAAGACATATCTACACCCCAATATCAGAGGGTAGATTGGCTCATTTATCACTGCTGCTTTTATGATTCCTTCCACATATCGCGTTTTCACTTTTATTCGGGCGACGGGAAGTGTCATGGTAGCTACATCCTTGGTTGCAGTTTGAATCTCCACTGTTTCTGTGGTGTATTGATCGGCCTGCACCAGGTGAGAACTCACAACGGAATCGTAATCTAAACCGGTATCATATAAACATCTTATAGTGACACCATTACAGATGACATCTTCACACACTGGGGGGTGGTATGGTTCCTGTAATTCTTCAGGTTTGCCCTTTTTTTCCTTTTTCCCCGATGTCATAGCAGCAAAATGAGGAGGTTTCCTTCTACAATGGTCAGTGTCATGATTGTTCATCTTACAATTTTTACACCACCTTTTTCCTTGGTTGAAAGATTTTCTTTCATCATATTTCCTTTCATCGAATTGTGGGGTTTTATTTTTATTTTCATACCGTGGCCTATCAAATTGGTGCTTACCTTTGTTTTGATCCCTAGGATCAAATTTATTAAAGTTCTGTGGTGCCCTAAAGTTATCCACTTGTTTCTTTTTATTACCTGTTACCTCTGCTTGAGCTGCTTGATACCTTTCAGCAACATTTAGCAGCTCACCCAGCCTCTCTGCACCTTGTTCCATGAGAAACTTTCTCAGGTCTGGAGCCATGGACTCTCTTATTGCTCTATAAGGACCATTTCCTTAAGATCTTGGGTTTTCCCCAGAGAAGTCCATTTCTCCAAGTATGTCTCTATTCGTGCAGAGAACTGGTGATAGGTTTCACCTGACAGTAGTTTAGCATTCCTAAATTTTTTCCTATAGAATTCTGCATTCTTTTCATATCTTAACAAAAGAGCCTGCTTTAGCATGTCATAATTTTCCTGATCACCTCTGCTCATTTTTGCAAAAACTTCATAAGCTGCCCCACGAAGTCCCTGAGATAACTTTAAGCTCCACCTTTCTCTCTCTAACCCATACGTGGTAGCTAATAGTTCATACCTATTTAGGTAGCTCTCTATATCATCGTCTTTCTCAACAAAATGATCTAAATGAAAATTCATAGCTGAGGTTGAGGCTCCTTGGCTAGCAGTGGCATCAGAGGCAAAGGGACTGGCACCATTTTCAGGAGCATGGCCTTGAAACTCAAACTCCCTTAGTCGTAACTCATGTTCCCTTTGTAATCTCTTATCTTCTGCTTCCCTTTCTGCAGTCAATCTTCTTTCTTCTGCAGCTAATTTCTTCTCTTCCCTTTCTGCAGCCAATCTTTTGTCTTCTCTTTCTGCCTCCAATTTCTTAGCCTCAGCCTCATCTGCAACCTCTTAGTCTCAGCCTCAGCCTCAAATTGTAACTTCTTAATTTCCCTTTCAGCCTCTAACTTTCTTTCGGCTTCAAACCTTCTTTCTTCGCGTTCAATAAATTTGTCACATTCCGTAGTAACATAGGCAACCATAACTTGCCCATCTAATCCTAACTCTTTTGCAGTCTGAACAGCAGCAGATCGAAACTTGGCCAGGTCCGCCATTGTCTATCAGGTAAATTTATACAATGTCTAACCAACAATTTAATCTCTAAATATATCTAATGGACAACACAGGCACCGTGAGCTCAACCTTATTTAATTCCACCCAAGGATACCTTTTAATTCTTATATTCCCTGAAGTGAATTACCCCCAATATTTATAATAGGGAAAGATTCAAAATCCCAAGAGCGAGACCCCAATATATGTGGTGAAGTGGGATGTTATAAATATTTATAGGGGACTTAGTGTACTGACTGAGATCAGCTGTGAAGGTATCTATATCTAATAAGAGTAGTGTATTATAGATAACCTTACTTGCTGCCACATATATTTATATCTCAGTCAGAATTATTCTGGAATAGTGTGATGACTACGTTGTATGTCTAGGGTATGTGTATGATGAAGTGTAAGTCATAACAACAACAGACGGATAAACAATTTAATTTATTCCACCACACTTGACAACACTGTGACACTCACATAAATAAAACACTCTACAAGGATATCTTAAAGGAGTCACTGATAACTTTTCAAATAACAATATGTATTCATTGCTGGCATGAATGAATATGTGTCCTGATTCAACTACAAAGGGAACCAGGAATCACAATCAATTTAAATTACAAGTTATATGTACAGAATTTATCAATATGAATATAGTAGTGACATATATTATTAAAGTATCCTATGTGTGTCAGTTGTGTAGTAGTAATATGAGGTAATACTGGTTTTGTTTTGTTCAAGCTCTGTTGGTATTTGTCATCATGACTTCAATAGTTTGTCTTTATGGGAGCTAGTATTGGAGATGTTCTCAGTTCCTGTTATTAAAACAATTTACTTCCCCTCTTAAGTTTATGTTACACTGTTATTTTAAGATGGGAGTACATAATTTTGAGCTCAGCTGGCCACATCAGCTTATCTTGCGTGATGGCGGCAGGAAAAGACTCCTCTGCTCGATTTCTCCCCTGTGCTGTGGAGACACCTCACTGATAGCTAAATGGACCAAGGAGTATGCTGTCCGACTCTGGATTCAGCAAAGCTCTGACCAGGTGCTGCTCAATACCATCAAGACCACGGTCCCACAATTCATGGAAACAAACACAGATACGTTGATTAGCAATGAATTCTGGCACAAATACTGGCACAAATTCCCATCTGCTTATGTTCCAGGCTTTTATTTAGCAAAAATATGAGCTGGCTTCAACGCACTGTTGCTTTATCAAGCTTATTTGAACTAGTGGTCTCGAACTAACGCTTCTAAGTGAGTATATCAGCGAGTCTGGCCAATGGAGCCACGTTTCGACAAGTGTTTGAAAAAATTTTAACTTCCTACGTCTCCCCTAACAACCAAGGATAGCCTTTATAGCCCGACTAATCGTGTTTAGCCTTACATATCATTCCAGCCAATCAGTTCAAATGTAACTTGTGGCCCATTTCCCGTACAATGGTGGTGAAAAAAAATCTACCACTGAGCGATTCTGATTTTGGGTGTTGTCTGACAGCACTATCATTTTATTTTGGCTATAACTTGTTAATCCCTAGACTATTTGCATAACGTTGTACATATTCTTTGTCAGCAAACCCTAAGGAATCCAAATATACCAATTTAAAAGAGCTAAGTGGCTGCGTTCAAAATATGCAATTTCTAGGATAGTCGTGTAGTTGTTTATTTTATTTTTTATGTGAGAACCGCCACCTGTCCTGCTGTACTGTCAGACTAATGTCAGGATTTCGGACATAAAACAGTAGAATGTCAGGTTTCCCCAATAAGCGTTTTTCAGGTTTTAAAACCTAACTCTGGGAAGGGTAATGTATTTTATCACTGTCGATTGAAATAAAGTTAGTGCATGTAGTCTTACACGCGTGATGGCAGCATTTGTGTATCGCGCGACGCGTGTTTAGTGTTCGGCTTTCTGCCTCTCCCTTCTCGCTATCCTTTAGTCCATCTGTCTTTTGTTTTTGGTAACATAGTGTAGAAAAAGACATGAATGGAATTTAAAATTTAGGTCAACTTGCATATTTCAAGGTTTTTCTTAGAAAGGCAGCACATTTTATTGTGTGTTTGGGAAACGCGTGTATGTTGCAGAAGAAGCATAAAACAAAGGGGGATTTCGAGTACATTCCTTGTGACGGCACTGTTATTTTACCATTGCTCTTTTCTTTTATTTATTATATGTATTTATTAGGCTTTATATTTACTTGATAATTTATATATGTGGATTAGAATATTCCACGACAGTTAGTATTTGGTCTTTGTTCCCTTCTATAGGCTTGGTTCAAATCTTGTTCATGTTCTTTGTTATAAGGTGCCATCTCTTGTGTCTGAACATTTGAGTCCCGGTCAGGACTAGAATCATGCACCTGTTCGTCGTCGGAAGGAGCCTTTTCTTGAGCCAGAGCTTTTGAGTAGTTGTCAGTTCTTGCTTTGTGCGGACTAGGTCTAGTTCTTTGTTGCTCAGGGCTTTCGTTAGCTTGCACGTCAGGAGCTACTTCTAGTATAGCTTCTTGTAGGGAGAGCCTAAGGAACTCGTCTCCGTCTTGGATTCTGCGTAGTGCGTCTAAAATGGTATCACCAATATCTTCTGTGTCTTCCTCTTATACCTGTCTGTGCTGACGAGCTGTCTCTTCCATCTTTGAAGGCGGGTCGGCTGTTCTTTCCAGGTGGTTGTTTGTGGTTTTGTTATTCTGCTGGCTGTTCAGCGCTGGTGTATACCTTCCTCTTCTTGGCGCGTGGTTTATTTCGGACCATTTTGACTATATTGCGATCCTTTCTCGAATAGTGGCGTCCTGAGAAGGACGTTGTCTTTTTTTTTTTTTAATATATTAAATTATGTATTTTATATAATAATATAAATAATGAAACGAATAAATTAGAAAGCTGTATCTTCATTAATATTGAAAAGAACAAGCAGTTAAGACAAATAAAATAAAAGAATTAAATAAAATTCTCCATCGTAAAACAAAGAATTAAAAAATTGAAACAAAAATAAATCTAATATCTTATTGAGAGTATACTAACGGGCAAAAACAAACATTAAAAACATAAAAACAAACATTTTAATAGAAATAATAATTTAAAGATACTAAAAACCAAATCCTTAACAAAGGTTATGTATTTTGATGGCCTAAAAAAGGGCCTTGAAAAAAAATAAACTGGAAGAAATGTTCTTCCTTCTTAGCAAATAAACCGGCATTTCATAGTACAGGCCTCAGGTTTCCCTTCCTTATATGGCATTTCATAGCCCTGGCTGCTTCTGCGTCTTCCGGCCGCGTTCCCGACTCTCAGATCGGCGTTCCCCGCGCGACGTTGACCTGCTCTCGTGTCTTTTTCTCTCATGGCTGCTTCGTTTTTCACGACGATGGGTGCTCCTCAGCCGGAAGCGTTCAGATCCGTGAACTCTCTTTATGCTTCCGTCTTCCAGGCCATGATAGAGGCCTTTTGATACAAGAGCTTTGGATATTGTCCTGTCCATCAAGTCTAGGTAGACGAGATAGTCTGCGATCTCATCACGGGACGAACCCTCGCTGTCCCCAAGCGCTTTGATGGCATTGGTCACCTTATCATGTAGTGTCCTCGAAGCTCTGCATCTATCACCAGCATTTACTGATGATTCAGAAGATTCCGATTGAAAGTATGGTAACTTTTTTTTTTTTTTTTTTTTTTTTAATTGGTCATTCTTCCACTTTACAAAAACAGGTACATTTCACATG
The DNA here is from genome assembly GCA_024509875.1 of Oreohelix idahoensis. Lineage (NCBI taxonomy): Eukaryota > Metazoa > Mollusca > Gastropoda > Stylommatophora > Oreohelicidae > Oreohelix > Oreohelix idahoensis. The sequence continues at coordinate 418,873 of JAMPIV010010962.1, forward strand.
AAATACAAGAAAAAATACATTGTATATTACATATGGAACCATTTGCGCACTTTCACTTCCATAGTGTCCTTAAACAGGTTGAACAATAAGAGGATAATTTGATGAACAAAATACATTTTTTTAGAAAAATTAATTAATAAATAATTTAGATTTTTTATAGATTAGACTCACTTGAAAGAAAGTTCCCAAATAAAACCCTTCACACACACATTAAACCTTGCATCCATAAAGCCAAAACATGGCTGTAATTATTTAAACATATGTACAGTCAATTCTGCGTTTTATTCTTGTCACTAATGAGGGTTCTTGTACACTAATAAGACTTCTGTAAATGGAGCGTGTATTTTGTTGTAATAAAGGTATGTTTCCTTGTATGCTTTGTATGCATTGTTTGTAGAACCGTGGTAAAGTGCCAAAGTGATGAGGTTTATTGTTTTTGTAACGACACACGTTAGATAATCTCAGACCAATATAATAATGTGCTTTTATTTTCGTTGCTATATCTTGTAAAGATACTCCCCCTCTATCTTTGGGTTGTATTAACGTTTTATGCTTTATACAGTGTAAGGTGTTGCGAAATAAGTTCTTATTAGTTTGTTTATTCCTGTAATAATTTGCTACTACTGGTCCTTGTTGTTGTTGTTGTTTTCGTCTACTATATTGCTGTAATACCCTGTTCAACCTGGAAATTGGTTATAATTGGGGTATATTGTGTGTTAGGTTCTTCGATGTTGGCCGGTTGTTAGTCCTGAAAAGGACTGGTCCTAAAAAGAACCACTAGCTGACTGTCCGGATTCCTGTCCGTTGCTTGCCTGTCCGTGGTGTGTTCATTGTGTTTTTCATATCCTGCCTCCCTATCTGGCTTTTGTGGTTGTGTGTGTTTTTGCCCTCTTCGTTTCTGTTTCTTGTGTCTTCCTCTTCAGCTGTATCTGGGAAAGCGCTTTTTCTATAATTGTTGGAAGTAGCTCTTCTAGCGTTTCCTCGATGACTTCTTCGTCTGATTGGTAGTTCGTTTTAGTGTCTTTTGTGTTTGATGTAATTTCTTCAATGGTCATTCTTTATGCCTCTATTCTTTTCAGTAGTTGTTCGTTTCCATCTGTCAGTTCTATCGGCTTCCTGACATCTTCTTCTACCTGCTGCTGAATTCTTTTCATGTCTTGGTGTATTATTTTCATGTCGTTTATGAATTGTTGTTGTTTCGCGCTTTCCGAGCTGTCATGGATTTCTTCACATCTGTCAGCTGAGGTTCTGTTTTTGTGTGGCTGGCGGTTTTCTCTCTCCTTTCGCAGTTGTTGTTTCAAATCCCTCACTTCAGTCGTGAGCCGTCTGACTTGTTCCGTTAGGCTGTCTTGGCGCCTATTACCTAGAGTACTTGCCTTCAGTGTGTTTTTTGCCTCTTGGTACGATACCCCCTTTCCAATGGCAACTGTGATTATTTGCCTTGTTTGTTGGTATTCGGGACACCCGCGGTATCGTGCTCCGTGCTTTCCGAGGCAGTTGGTACATTTTCTATTGTTGTTTGGCGCTTTGTAGTTGCTGTCTTGTTTTGCCTTAGGGCAGTCTTTGTACTCGTGGCTGCCCGCACAGTATCTACAGACCGTCTCTTTTCTGCACGTATTCTTTGTGTGAGAAAATCCCTGGCACTTTGAACACTGCATCACTGGCGGGATGTAGGCATGTGTTCTTCGAGGTCTATTCTGGATAGTGATGTTTTCTGGGATTGTTTTCCCTTGTAGAGTCACTATTATCAGTCTGGTGTCTTCTTTGTTCCAGGACTTAAGACTTTCTGCGTGTGTGAACCTGTACCGAGGGTTCTCGGCCTGGATGTAGCTGTGGGCCTCTGTGTCTGACAAGCTGGTGTCTATCCCTTTGATGACTACTCTCTTGGTTTCAGTGTAGATTTCTGCTTGGATTTTGATCTGGTTTGGTAGCTGAAATTCTGTAGGCCCGGATGCCAGAGCAGTCATCAGCGCTTTAGTCTTTTCTGTATCATTCAGGGCAAGTGTCACTCCCTGTTGATGCCTTCTGATACTTATTATGCCTCTTTTGCCTACTACTTTCTCCAGGACATTGATTACTTTGTCGTCCGGGAGTGCCCTGAGTGTGGCTTCTCCTCCGGACAATTGCGTAATTTTTATTTTGCGCTCTTGATCCTGTTCTTTGTGAATGCTTTTTCGTAGTTCGCCTGGGCGGCAGCGCCCATCTGCCACCACTGGCTGTGTATCTGTCTTTGGGCTCGGTACCCTGTCCTCTTCTGTCTGCTCGTGATTCTGCTTCTCTTGATCACCGCGGGCGACTTGGCTGTTTTCTGTTGAATTGCGGCGTATCTCGATGTTTGACACTGGAGCCACCTCAGATATTGCTTCTTTCAATGTTGGAATGAGACTAAGGAACTCGTCTCCGTCTTCACGCATTCTGTATAGTGCGTCCATAACGGTCTCTGCGATAGCTTCTAGGTCTAATTCGTCTGGTTCCGTTGATATTGTCCCCACATCAGCAGCTGGCTGTGAGGTGACGTCTTGTTGTTCTGCTCTTTGGACTACCCCTTGTACTGGTCTGTGTTGAAGAGTGGTCTCTTCCATCACCTTCATAGTGTTAGAAGGTGGGTCGGCTGTTTTTTCGGGCTGGCTGTTTTTGCTTTTGTTCAGTGCTGGTGGGCTGGTGTAGACCTTCCTCTTTTTTCGAGTGTGGTTTATTTCGAGCCATTTTGACTATTGCGATCGCTGTGTACGTCCTGAAAAGGACGCTGGTTATAGTGCGGTTGAAAAGTCTTCTCTGGTATGTATCGTGTTGAAGCTGTGAACGCTGTATCCCTACTGGTCCTTTGTTGTTGTTGTTGTTTTGATGAAATGATGGGTGGAGATCGGGCACTCAACCTCTGATCATTGTTGCCTCTTCTCGTTCCATCTTGGTCTACCCTGTTCAACCTGAAAGTTGGTTATAATTGGGGTATTTAGTGTCATTTTATTTACTAATTTTGTATTCAATTTAAATAACTGTTGTCTTTTGCAGGTGCTGATTTTTATTTATATTAGTATTTGTCAATTTTATTTTCTCTTTTGTATTGTTTCTAGATAACTATTGTCCTTTACACTTGGTTTTAATTTGTATTAGTATTTGTTCTTTTTGAGTTGTTGTCCCTTTTTTTTTAATACCTTGTCTTTCCTTGTCCTATGAGTAGTTATTTTTTTTTTTTTTGTTAATGCTTTGTTAGTTCTTGCTGCTTAATTTCTATTTAGTTGGACGATTTTTCTGAAGTTCTAACCTTATATTTTTTCCTTTGTTTTATGTATATATCTTTTAAGTATTGATTGGGCATCTCTTGGGGCATCTATACTTAAAACCTTATCACCTGTTAAGTCTATATTGTGATTTCTATAGTAAGTTTTTAATTCAAGCCTTTGTTGTTCATACTTTTTACAGTGGATCAGGTAGTGGTCTATGTCATTCTCTTCCTGACATTCTTGGCAGTGTGGTTCTTCTACCATGAAGTATGCTGCACCGAGTCGGAGACGCCATAGTTTTTTGTTCGATGGTATCTTTAATTCTTCTCTGACCTGGCATGTCCTCGTTGGTTCTTTCAGCAGTTTGAACGCGTGTCTGCCTTTTCTACTTTCCTTCCATGTTGTCTTCCATTCCTCGTTTATAGTTTCCTTCACTTGGCTCTTGATCTCTGACCTTCCCAGTCCTGCTTTTATATTGTTTTTACTTGTTCTTCCCTTCTTGGCATTCTGGTCTGCCAACTCGTTGCCAGCTATACCTATGTGTGCTGGAACCCACACTAGCCTCACACTACATCCTCTGTTCTCTAGTGATGTATTAATTGCTAGAATTTCTTCCTTTATGTCTGGTAGGCTACATTTACCTGGGTGTTCTAGTGCTTGTAGTGATGATAGTGAGTCTGTAAATATCGTAACAGCTTCTGGTGGGTTATCTTCGATTATTTCTAGACTTTTAAGAATTGCTACCATCTCTGCAGTAAAAATCGATGCCCCTTCCGTTATACTGTAGCTCTTTTTTATTCCCCATTGTGGTATTACAACTCCGGCACCTAGTTGCCCACTATCACCCTTGGATCCATCAGTGTAGACGGCCAGACTTTGTTTAGTTAGTTGCTCTATGAACTTTCTACTTATCATTTTGGCTTCCTTATCTTCTATGTTTTGTTTGATCTTTTCAGTAAGTGAGTAGTCTATGATTGGTGTTTTTAGTTCCCAGGGTGGTATTTTGCTTCTGTATTTATTACTATTTTCAATTGTGTTTGATAGTTCTTTGAACTGCATTAGGTCTTCTATAGTTCTCCATCCTGTTGGATATCTATCTTTATTTAAGGGGACGTCCCATACACTTGGTTGGTTTTTGATAAATGCTTTATGTGCTGGGTGGGTCACTTCTTGTGCTACTTTACTCCAATAATTTAATCTCAGTTCTTTCCGTCTTAGACCAAGGGGAGGTATGCCGAGAGCTACTTCTAGAGCTTCTACTGGTGTCGATATAAATGCACCTGTAATAGTTCTCATGGCTGCATTTTGAATCCTGTCCAGTTTTGCTTTGTTAGAAGCTGCAGCTGAGTCATAGACTATGCTGGCATAATCCAGTTTCCCCCTGATGAAGGCCTTGTAGAACATAAGCATTATTTTATTGCTGGCCCCCCATCCATTACCTTTTACAATCCTTAGTATATTTAGGGGTCCCCTACAGCTTTCTACCAAATTGTCTATATGTTTATTATAATTTAGTTGTTTATCTAAAGTTATGCCCAGAAATCTAGTTGTTGAGGAGGTACATATTTTCTGTCCTTTAATGGTTATATTGATTTTGTTATTTTTTTTTAAATTTCCTTTGCTGAAAATCATACCTACTGTTTTGTTTACATTAATTTGGAAGCCCCAACTTTTCATCCACTCTGAAACTTTGTCTATTTGATTTTGAAGTTTTTTGTAAACATGGTCCAAGTTTTTTCCAGATCGCCAAATGGCACAGTCATCTGCAAATTGTGATACTGCATTCTTTATGTCATTAAATTCATCTGCTAAATCATTTACAGCTATAGTGAAAATTGAAGGAGAGATCACTGATCCTTGAGGAATCCCATTCTGTTGTTCATATATTTCTGACCTATCATTATTCACCTGTACAGCAAAATACCTGTCCTGTAAAAAGTTTTCTAGATACCTATAGGTTTTACCAGTAATGCCAATCTTTTTCATTTTGTAAAGAGCTCCATCGCGCCAGCATTCATCATATGCTCTAGCTACATCTAGAAAGACTGCCACTGTTTTCTCTTTCCTCTTGAACCCTAGCTTTACATCATGTTCTAATCTTACAAGCTGGTCTACTGTACTTCTGTCTGCTCTAAACCCTGACTGGTTTGGGCTATATAACTGGTTTTTTTTCCAGGTAGAATTTAACTCTTTTATTCACAACAGTTTCCAGTATTTTACCTAGTTGTGATGTTAAGGAGATAGGCCTATATGAACTTACTTCATGGGCTTCCTTATTGGGTTTTAGAATGGGTACTATCATAGCTACTTTCCATGCTTTTGGTATCTTTCCTAAGTTCCAGATTTTGTTATAAAGTGAAGTTATTATGTTTATAGTTCTTTTGGGTACTTTCTTAAGGATTTCATAACTAAGTATATCTTGCCCTGAGGCAGTATTAGATTTATCTTTTATTGCATTAGTTACTTCTTCCTCTGTTATATCAGCATCTAAATAGTTTGTTTCCTCTATCTGGTCTGGTAGTTCTTTTAAAAACTGTATCCTAAGTCTTTCTCTTCTCTCATTTTCTTCCTGTCCAAGGCTACTTTTTGCACTGACTTTATAGAAATACTCGGCAAGGGCATTAGCTTTTTCTTTATCTGTTTCTGCTCTCTTTGGTAGTTTGATTGTTGGCATTATTGTTTTCTTATTGTTCCCTTTGATTGCCTTAAGCTTTTTCCATACTTCTCTAATTTGAGTGCTAGGTTTAAGTGACTGACAGAACTCCTTCCAGTTAGTTTCTTTGGCTTTGAATATTATTCTGTTAGATTCATTCCTGATACATTTATACTCATCATAGTTTTCTTCTGTTCTGTTATTTCTATATTTTTGTAATGCCCCTTTTCTTCTCTCATGAATTTCTGCACAGCTTTTATTCCACCAGGCAACTGGTTCTTTATTCCATTAAGTTTCTCTTTTCTTATTAATGTTACTTATTGGTTTAAGGTGTTGTGGCATATTTTTATTTGGTATATACTTTATTGCTATTTTCAGAATTTCATTGGTCAGTGTTTCCGCCCACAAGTCAGTATCATCTGATTCCATGTCTTTATATTCCATCACCTCCAGCTCTGATTGGAAAGCTTCCCAGTTTGCTTTTTTATAGTTGAAGGTAGGTTTCTCTGGTTCTGGGTTTGGAATGACATTTTCATGCATGGTTATTACAATGGGCAGATGATCTGAGTTTGTGTCTTGTAACACTTCCCAATTTACATTCGCTAGGTTGTTAGTTGCTATACTTATGTCTATTGCTGAGTCTGCCCTATTAGCTTGTGGATTAATTCTTGTTGCAGATCCATCATTTAGTATTAGTAGTTCATTGTTTTCTATGAAGTCAAGTAGGCATTTTCCTGCATTATCTGCATGTTGTCCACCCCAAGCACAATGATGGGAGTTAAAATCGCCTATTATGATTGTTTTGGGGCCTAGTCTGGTGCTTATGGCTAGTATTTCTTCATCTTTAATTGTGCCATCTTTAGCATATACATTTAGAATTGTTAGATTGTTTGGTTCAGCTGCTATAGTTTTTTTTTTTTTTTTTTTTTTTTTTTTTTTCGTACGCCCGCTAATACTCGAGGCGAAATCTCAGGTTATTATTTATGTCTAACCTGACATTGATTTTACGTGAGTATCCCTTTATTTCTTGTACAGAGACAGGTGTCCCTCGCCATTCAGGCAAATACTCGCCGATTTCGGAGGTACCCATTGCAGCTGGGTCGGCTCAGGAGCCGCCAGTCCCTGGTCGACGACACTCTTTCAAATGTCCTCGCCAGGTCTCGAGTTAATCCAGTCCAAATCCCGGTCGACGAAAAATCCTCAAATGCCGTCGCCCGGGTTTGATCCTGTATCACCCGGTCGCCAGAGCGGTGTTGTAACCACTACGCTAGCGCGGCTCCCAGCTGCTATAGTAACCTGGATACCTTCTATATTGGTTGTATTAAATACTTCCCAGTCTATGATTTTAAATTTTTCGCTAACTAAGACTGCGACACCTCCTCCTCTACCTTCTTTCCTATCGTGTCTAAGTATCTTAAAGCCCTTACAACTATATCTATTATTTGGGTTTAAATGGGTCTCTTGAAGAGCATATATATCAGTATTACCTCCAGTCTCTGATAGTAGGGGTGCAAAATTTTTTTTAATACCCCTACAATTCCACTGGATAATTCTAAATCTTTCTAAATTGAATTTTATCATCATCTAGTATACCTTTTATTTTGGTTAACTATCAATTTTGCTCTTATTCTTTATTTCCTGTACTTGTGGACCCACTATCCATCAAGTTCTCAAGAAAATCCTTATTTAAACTTGTCATTATTTCCCTAACTTCTTCCGCTAAGTGTGGTAACAATCCCTCAAATCGTTTTTTGATAGTTTCTATGATAGTTTCTTCTAGGTTGCTTTTGTTCTTTTTGACCACTTTCCTATTTTCATCCAATGCTACATTCCCTTCTCTCCCTATGTTAATCTCCTGTTTTTCACTTTCCATTCTTTTTAGTATTATTTCACTTTCTTCTTTTTGTTCAGACAGTTTGACTAGTATCATTTCATTTTCTTCTTTCAGTTCAGTCAGTTTAGCTATATCCTGGGAAATTTGGTGCTGTATGGCTTTCACTTCTTGAAGCAATGCCTCTGTACTTTTCAGTGCACTTGTGTCATCCGAGGATGTAGTTAAATCATCTGACTGGTTTTTTGGCGAGGATGTAGTTGAATCATCTGACTGGTTTTTTGGTACTCTTTTATTACTTTCTAACTTGTTCTTACTTTTTTTTTGCCATCTGTGACTTAAGCATTTTGACATCTTCTTGCACACTCTTAATTTCTGTTATAACTTTATTGTTCGTATAAGTATCATTTTCTTTTAATTCTTTAATGACCGTTTTGAAAGGGGTTTGGGTTGTTATAGCTACCCTCAATGCTTTTTTGGTCTGCTGATATACTGGGCAGCCCTGGAATCTGGCGCTGTGATTTCCTTTGCAATTAATGCATTTTCTGTTTGCATTATCCTTTTTATAGTCAGTATCTGACTTTGCCTTTTCGCATTGCGTGAAAGGGTGTGCCCTCGCACAAAACCTACATACTGCCTTCCCCCTGCAAGTGTGGCGCCCATGACCAAACTTCATGCAGTTGGAGCACTGCAACACTGGGGGAATGAAGGCTTCTGTGTTTTTGTGTGTTTTCCCAAATAGTACCGTCTTGGGGGGTTCCCTACCTTCTGTTGTTATCACTACCACTGGGGTAACGATACTCCCTTTCACCATTATTCTGTCCACGTGTACCAGCTTTATGTCTGGGTTATGTTTTGCGAGGATGTTCATAACTTCCTCGCTTGAAAGGGTAGTGTTTATCCCTTTTAACACACATCTACTGGTCACTTTTGCTAGCTCTATCCTTACTTCTATGTCGTGTGCAAGAGTCACTGTTTTTGCTTCTACTTTGAGTTCCTCTAACATCTCTTTTATTCTGTCACTCTGATTTGGGATAATTATTATGCCAAAATGGGTTTTTGAAATTTTGGCTATCGCCTTTTTGCCTAACACAGGATCAAGGATGTTTATAATTTTGTCTTCATCTAATGCCTTGATCTTGACAGCCTCACCAGCTACTTGCGTTATTTTTAAACGACATATGTTTACTACATCTGTATTTTTGGGATCTGCCTGGGTTGCTAGATGTCTTGAGTCTTTTTTGGTACTTTCATTGTTTTTTTTTGGGTTATTATTTTCTTCTAGTTTATCATGTCTGGTGTCCCTACCTTGGTTTTTAACTGCTTCTGCCCACGTTTTGCCTTCCTTTGTTGTTTTTACTTCTGAGCCTCCTTTCAGTTTATCCCCTCTGGTTTCATGACTTGTTTTGTCCGCGTTTACCTGGCTGTCCTGATTATCCTTTTCCCTGGGTCCTTTCTTTCCGTTCGCTGTGCTGGTTCCTGATCTTTCTCCTTTGTTGATTCTGCTTTTTGTTGTTTTTCCTTCCGCGCCTCCTTCCCGATTTTCCATTATTGTTTTACTCGTGTCCTTTAGTTCTGTTTTTTTTATTTCAGGGTTCATGGTCCTGTTTCTTTCTGTCCGGTTTAAAGTTTTGTCTTTTTCTGAAGTTTTGTCTTTTTCTGGAGTTTTGGCCATCGTTTTCCCTTCCTCGGACTGTTTTCTGGTGAATACTACCATTGGTTATTTTCCCTGTCTTTTAGTATGCTACTATTTGTTGTCTTTGAATTATATTTTGATGATTGAATATTATATGTAATCTTTGGCTTTTGGTTTATTTTGTTATATATATCTTTACCCCACTACGATTCTTAAATTAAATAGTCCCCTAATACTTAACCTTAACTACAGTAGGCCTACTCTAATACTATCAACAAAAGTATAAATTATTCACCACTTAAATATGTCTTTCAAGATGGCTGCCTGATCTCACTCAAAGAATTGCCACGTGGCGCTATTTAATTTCTATTATTTTAATTTCTAAAATTAACTGCAATACGCTAACACTGAGGATGGATAAAAATATCAACTTATCTGATAACTTGTGTAGTTCTAAGGATGTCTTCACTGTGTCTCGTCCTAAAAAGAAAGTGGTTTGAGGTAAGCAAAAATGCGTGTTACCCCTGTAGTTGATAACTGGTCCTTAACTTCTTTTGAAGGGTATATATAAAAGTACTTGCAAATTTGCTAAGGTCGGTATATTTTGTATATTGTATTACTTGTTTAAAATTCTTCAAAAAGAACTAAATATAAAGATATAATCAAAAAATTTCTTTTAGTAGCAACATTTTAATTACTATAGTTAGTTACGTAGGTAGAAAATCTAAAAATTTCGTTTGTCATTATTTTAAAATATTTTATTAACGGTATTGCTTCCCTTACATAAAACAGTCAACCGTTCTATTTTCCCTTTGTTGATGAAATTTATTTCGCTTCACGCTTAAAGACGCAATAATTTTTGTAAACCAACCCACTGACAAAATCAGTACCGTAACATAAACTAGTGTGGTAACTTAAATGCTTTTTTATATTAAATTTTTGTCATTTATACTACTGTTCATTTTCTTCCACAAGCTGAAACATTTACACATATTTGTATATACACTGTTAGCAGAGTTGTCTTGAAGGCTTTCCTGGTGGAGTCTCAAGTAGCTTAGTATAAGTCTGAAGTCGAGTCTCAAGTCCCTAAGTCCTTAACAACAGCGTTCAAGTCGAGTCTCAAATCGGGTCTCAAGTCCTGTACAGTAGTTTTCTAATCGAGTTCCAAGTCGAGCTTTACGTTAGATCTAAAACTGTTTATAACTACAATCACTTTTATTTGTATAACCACACCAATCACTATAAATAATAATGAAAAATAATAATAATCTCAATTTTTAGTATTTTATTTAGTGGCTGCTTTTATTATAACGATTTAAATAAAAATCATTTTCGGTTTCTATATTCTTCTTCTTCTTCTTCGTTCGCCCTGAAAAGGACGGTGGTTGCGTTGTGTCTGTTTACAACGTAGCTGTGATATCTGCACCTTTCGGTCGACACATCCGACTTCTGCACGGCATTTTTTAGGACCGGGTTTGCCTTCCCATTTCGATCCACACTCGCTCAGCCAGCCTGCACAGCTGCAGACTGTTTCCAGGACCACCACGTGGAGGTGGAGTGCGGTCTTGACCAGCTCTGGTTCGCTGGTCCTGACGCAGGCAGTCAAGCTATGAGTCGCTGACTGCGGTCTCTAATGCTGCGTCTTGATGGAAAGCTTAGTGATAGAAAATGTAGAGATTTAATAGTTACTTCACAGCGTGCTGGAGGAGAGTAAAGACAGACTTATTTACGACAAATCGTGTCTCTCAATCTTCTCTTTCACTCTCCTGGTCAAACAATTATTTGCCAGTTTTCCAGACTCGCATCTGCGCGCTCACCGATTCGGTGTTTTCAAACACACACACGACGTTGATACAAACTATATTAAACGAATAGGGGAAATGTTGGGCTTTGGGTATATCCAACACACAGAACTAAATGAGTTTAGGTGATTTTATTCACTTTAAACATCAATTACTAAAAATATCAGATATTACATAAATTATCATAAGTACACAAATGCAAATAACAAGTTTGGGAGGGGGTGAAGAAGATTGGTATCGACTAAGCCCTTCCCGCTCATTAGACAAAGACAAACCCAGTCCAGAGATAGATAATATCAGGAACACGGGTACGTTAACCTAACAGTAAAGTTAATTACTCTGAAAGAGGTGTTACCAAGTTAGGTATAAGTGATAAAAAAAAAAAAAACCTGTTCTTCCCAGCTGTTCTTCCCTTTACTAAGCAAATGGAAAGGAGGTGGTTTTAAACAGAGTTAACAAATTATCAACTATCCCACTTAAAGGAACAATGTAGGGTATACAGAAAAGATATATGTTACCAGGTAAGCAAGTTAACAAAATGGTCACACAAAAGAATTAATTTCCTGTCATTCATACACGCGCTAGCAAAGGCCTTCACTCATCTTGCTCTCACTTACCGATTGTGAAAAAATCTTGCACTCCATAGAATAACACAACAGCAGTTACACCTCAACTAAATGTATGAGTGTTTGTTCAAGTTCTAGCCCCAGATTATCGGGTAGGCGGTCAGCACATAAAAGGATCCCGTAATCGCTGGAAAATGAATCTGTAGTTGTGTCTCTTTTCTTAATAACAGTTTCTATGGGAGGGCACGGTCTCTGATACCGGGGTGAGGATGGTGTGGTCTATTTGACTATGCCGCGGATAATAAAATTCTTACGCGTGCTGGTACACTTTATCCGTGAGGTATGGTTTAAGTCCAGTGAGAAAACTAGTCACATCACTGTTCAGGAAATTATGAATTATCTCTCTGTGTCAGTAAACTAACAAAGCTCGGGCCAGTGTTCTTCTTCCCGTTACGACTTAAGTTGTTTGATGGTGCGTTAAATTTGTCTTTGGGTGTGCTTTCTTTGCTATAAGTTAGATAGCGGAATTCCAAACATAGAATCGCCTCAAAGATTAAAAATTTACACAGTCTCAACAAGTTCTGCGTCAGGGGAACTCTACACACTGTTTATGCTTTGCTTTGCTTAGATTGATTTCTTTATTGCTTTCTTAATGCTGGGATCGCACAGGTTACGATCACTCTGTATGAAAGAAAAAAAAAGACATGTAATATACCGAAAACAAATAACCTTCTAAAGCGCGATGAATTTCCCGTTAAGCCTATTATATATATGCTCGCGTATTTAATTATGTATTTAATAAACACTGCGCGAGTTCTAGTGGTTAAAAACCCACATCTATAAAACTAGGACTTAACTGAATTTATTAATTATAAATTCCTTCGCGACTTTAAAAGTTAATTTAAGCATCTATTATCTTTTGAAATAATATAATAGATAGATCATTATATTTAAAACTGGAACTCTTGAGATGGTTTAATTAAATAGATTTAAATTAACACAGAATCCCTTTAAATAGAATGACTGAGCTAGACCACTGATCACTTTACACAATATATATTACCGCTTTGCACAGAAATAGAAATCACTGCAAATATATATAAAATCCAGGGGAAAATCTATAACAAGATTTCAATAAAGCTAGTGCTTCTGTAAAGATCTGGCCAGCGAGTGATAACGTGTCTAGTTCTTCATGGTCTATTTAGCTAAAATGAAATGTAAGTTGAGTGGGACATGATAAACTTGACAACTTATTTGATCTCACGAACTTTTGGGGATCTGACCGCCAAATCAAGAGAAAAAGCCGCCCCCTGGTCTTCGTATCCGCTCGCTGCTGCCCGTTTCGCTTTCCCCCGTTCGCTCGGTTCCTCGATTGACACCGAGACGCGAAATTAGCGGCAAGCAACTGCGTCTCGTATCAGGGAAAAACTACTGTCTTTGATAGCGCCGATAGTCTCCCCTAAGATCCCTCGGTCTGTCTCTTTGATCTCGTCGCTGTATCCTACATGAGTCCCGGTGGAATGCGTTCTGGCAAACGAAAAGTTACAACAAATGTTCAGGGGTTCTAATGTTATGAAAAGCTAAAGGTCCCTTTAAATCATCCATCATATCAGGGAAAATTCACTAGTCAAACTAGACGTACGTCACAATCGTCCCCACTTTTAGACATGAAACCATTTTTCATGTTTTCATTTTTGACAATGGAGGTGACCTGATTGGTGATTTTAGGATGAGTGGTATCTTCAGTTTGCTCTTCTTCCTCTGTAGACCAGTTTCTACTCAGAAAATCAGCCCCGACATTCTGTCTTCCCGGAATATATTCCACTTTGAAAGAATAGACGCTTAGAAGGAGGCCCCAACGCATGATCCTAGCGTTAAATTCTTTATTGGCACCAAGAAATGCTAACGGAGCGTGGTCTGTTTGCACCGTGAACGATGTACCATAAAGAAACTCATGATGGCGTCTGATACCGTCAATCAGAGCAAGACATTCCCTTTCAACTACGCTGTAGTTCCGTTCCGCTTTATTTAATTTCCGACTGCCATAGGCAACTGGAAATAGCATGTTCAGGTCACTGTCATCGGCTTGAAGCAGTGTTGACCCGATGCCCTGACCTGACGCGTCGACTCTCAGTACAAAAGGTTTCTTGAGGTCAGGCAACCTCAAAATGGGGTATGCAGACAACTGTCCTTTCAAAGTGCTATACGCGTGTTCGCACTTTTGATCCCATATGACCTTATCAGGACAACCTTTCTTTGTGAGGTCAGTCAGAGGTGCCGTCAGTCCGTTGAAGTTCTGGATGTACTTCTGATAGTATGCACATAGCGATATGAAGGAACGTACGTCTTTCTTCGTTCGGGGTCTTTTTGCTGCCACTATTTTCTCCACGTTCTTCTTAATAGGCCAACTGCATCCGTGAGAAATAGTGTGCCCCAGGAAGTCTAACTGTTCAAACCCGATGAGACATTTGCTAGGTCTGGCTGTGAGACCCGTTTCCTGTAGTCTCCTGAGGAGCATAGCAACCGTAGCAATATGTTCTTCATAGGTTTCCGATGCAATTAAGATGTCATCCATGAAATTATGGATATGGGGACTTTGCAAAGGTTGTAGAAGCTTCCTCATCATCCTGGTGAACACTCCTGGTGCATTATGCAAACCGAACGGCATCACGTTAAATGTGTAATGTCCTTCACTAGTGCTGAAAGCTAACAAAGGTTTAATTTCCTCCTTGACTGGTATTTGATAATAACCTTTGCTGAGGTCAATCTTGGAGAAGATCTTTGCTTTGCTGAGCTTGGTGAACAACTCAGAAACAGTTTGGAGAGGTTCGGGCTGGAATTCCGTTACAGCGTTTAGCAACCTGTAATCAATGCACAGCCGAACTTCCTTATTGGGCTTCTGCAACAGCACTACACTCGAGCTGTAAGGAGATGTAGACTCACTGATAATTCCTGCCTGACGCAGCTTGTCTATTTCTCCGCGAAGTGCATCAGCTTTAGCGTACGGGATGGGGTAAACTCTGGTTTGAACAGGGGTCTCGTTTGTTAATTTCATATCAAATTCAATGAGATTTGTTCGACCAGGTACATCCGTTAAAACTGCACTGTACTGTTTTAGTAGAGCCCTAGTTTCTGTTTGTTGTTCTGGTGAGAGATTGTCGCCGAACTTGACATCTTTAAAGGATTCTGTGGGTTGCAGTGGATACTCCATGCAACCATCATCATCTTCCTCGTCTTCCGTTGCTATGGCGACAGCCAGGAGATGCTCGGAGGATGGCACCGGTCTTTCCAAATATTTCTTTAGCAGATTTATGTGGAAGACCTTCTCCTTTCCTTTGATGGAGATCTTGTAGTTGGTACGTGAGATCTTTTTAAGGACGGTAAACGGTCCTTGCCATCCGATGCGAAGTTTATTGCTTCCGGTTGGAAGTAGCAATAGGACTTTCTCCCCTGGTTGTAGTTCTCTCTCTTTTGCAGCTTTGTTGTATCTTTTAGTAATTTTAGCGCGGGCTTTCTTAAGGTTGGTAGTAGCTAGATCCCATCCTAGCTTTAGCCTTTCCTTAAGCTCAGATACATACTTGCTTGCAGAGACGACTGTCTCGTCAGCCTTCTGGTCTGTCAGGGACCGAAGTAAGGCTTCTAGTGGCCCCTTAATAGGTCTGCCAAATAAAAGTGTAGCTGGCGCAAAACCCGTAGACGCTTGGGGTACCTCTCGGTAGGCGAATAAGGCAGCCGATATATATTGGTCCCAGTCTTCCGGTTTCTCCTGACCCAGCTTACGTAACATCATGGTGAGGGTACCGTTAAAACGTTCCACGAGCCCATTTCCGGCCGGATGGTAGGGACTTGTGTGGATATGTTTGGCCCTCAAGATCTTAAAGATCTCCTCCATTAACAGGCTACGGAATTGGGATCCATTGTCCGTCAAAACTTGTTGAGGGAATCCCAACCGTGTAAAAATTTGCACAAGGGCTTCTGCGACATGCTTGGAATTAGTGCATGGTAGCGGTACGGCTTCGGCCCACATAGTGCAAGTGTCAACTAAGGTCAGGATGAACCTGTTCCTTCTTTTGGTCTTTTCCAGAGGACCAATAATGTCGACAGCAACCCGTTCAAATGGAGTCCCTACTATTGGCATTTGCCCCATAGGTACTGGGGGTGTCAAGTGCTTGGGTGCTACCCGTTGGCACTGGGCGCAGGATTTCACGTACCTGACAATGTCAGAGTTCATTCCTGGCCACCAATAGTGGTTTTTTATTCGCTGAATAGTGGCGTTTTGTCCCATGTGTCCGCTAAAGGGAAGAGAGTGCCCCATTTCTAAGATCTGGTTTCTGTACTGCGTCGGTACTAGGAGCTGGTTATTCCCCGTGTCCGGGTTGCCCGTTCTACGATACAATACACCATCCTTAGAAAAGATGTCTCCGTTGTGTCTGGGGTCCTTAGCCATGGGCAGTTTTTTTAAAGCAGGGCGCCAGAGTAGGGTCCTTTTGTTGCGCCTCCTTCAGTTCATTCGGCAACAAGTTTGGCGCAGGCTCCCTCTCCTTCTTGGCTTGCCCTCTTGTGGTTACCGCTGCCACAATCGGCTCCTTAGGTCTCCCAATGAACACATATCTACATCCCAGGATAACTGGGTAGATCGGATCATCCATTATGGCCGCTTTAATAACTCCTCTGACAAAGTCAGAGTGTATTTCTACCAGTGCGATAGGAAGCGTCCTGGGTGCATCACTCCTGAAAACTCCACTAAGTTTGACGGTTTCCTCTGTCTCCTGACCGGGTTTGACTAGGTGCCTAGCGACAATACAATCAAAACTTAATCCAGTGTCAAAAAGACAAGTAGTGGAGGTACCGTTCAAAATTACAGTTCCTCGAGTTGAGGGTCGGTCCCCCTCAGGTTGAGAATCACTGACATTGACTCTACCTTTCGAGGCTGTATGCAAACATCCAATGCGGTTTGCACCGGTTTGTTTGCCCTGATCAGACGTTCCTGGTGTAGGGGTCTTCCCTTTTCCTTGACCTTGGTGGCCGCGCTGCCACGTAGGCTTGTTGGGTTGATCAGAATTGTTGTTGGGGGGGTATCGGGTTTTGTAGAATTTCGATTTTTCCTGGGGAGGTTTCTGGGTATTGTTATCTCGTTGGTTATAATGTTGAGAGGAAGTGGAAGAATAGGATGCCTGCTCTAGATTCTGTTTTCGAGATGGCTCATCGGTGGGTTTACGTTTAGTGCTGGGAAGTTCGGCCATTGCATTGCTATAGCGTTCGGCTTTATTGAGTATGTCTTCAAGCCTGACTGCCCCCTGTTCAGCCAAAAATCTACGTGTTTCATTCGACAAAGTGGATTTTATCTGCTCCACAAGAACAAGTTCGAGGAGTCCCTCATATGAAAGAGGTAGGTCAGATAATTCAATGCACTTTGTCAGATAACCCGTGAGACG
The DNA here is from genome assembly GCA_024509875.1 of Oreohelix idahoensis. NCBI lineage: Eukaryota > Metazoa > Mollusca > Gastropoda > Stylommatophora > Oreohelicidae > Oreohelix > Oreohelix idahoensis. The sequence continues at coordinate 436,020 of JAMPIV010010962.1, forward strand.
TGAAGAGAACTGTGGAAATGTTTCCGTGCTCTCTTTTCGGCTGTTTCTGAACAACTGCAGAAACTTTCGGGCAGTCATCTCAAACTGCTGTAGTAAGGCCTTTTTCAACATGTCGTAATCATGTTGATTCGGTCCCAGCTTTGTGTACACGTCATAAGCATTGCCTTTCAGTGACGTTGAAAGTTTGAGCGCCCAGCGGGTACTCTCTAACCCATAAAGATTCGCGAGTCTCTCGAATTTTTCTAGGTAGCTGTCAATTTTTTCGTTAGGGCTAGGAAAAGATTCTAAAGAAAACGACATAGCAGTTAATTGGGCAGATTGAGTACTGGAGAGGTCCATTGATTGAGACTGGGGCGAAGACGGCTCTCCGTTAGTCGAAGTAGAGGCGCCCCGACTCTCTAGAGCCTTAAGCGCCAGTTGATGCTGTCTTTCCTTGTCTCTCTCTCTCTCTCTCTCTCTGCGAGTTTCCATCTCTGCTTCAATTTTCTTCTGTTCCAAAAGACGTTCTTCCGCTTCTTTCTTATCTGCCCTCTCCTGGGCTTCTCTCCTCTCTGTTCTTTCTTTCTCTTCCTTCCTCTCAGCTTCGGCTCTCTGTTGCTTCGCCTTCCTCTCAGCTTCGGCTCTCTGTTGCTCCGCGTCATATATTTCCAATTCCTGGTTAATAAACGCGTTTGCAGCTTCTGCATCTAATCCTGCCTCTTTCGCTTCCAGCCTCAAGATGGACCTCATCTTTATCCTCTCTGCCATTGTTAAAGAATAAGATGAAGTATGCTTAGAGAACTAGTAAGAAGAAACGCGAAAGGGAGGAACTCTGAACCGCTACGAAAAAAAAAACACAAGTACAAATTTACCTGTGTTACCTCCTACCTGTACTGTGCAAACTTATCGCTGCTATTATCTGGCAATTAAGGCTCTAAACGCAAGCGACTATGCCACTAAATGGTAAGTTACACTGGAAAAGAATCTACTTTTACTAACAGTAGAGAAAAATTTATATTAAAACAATTTAAAAGGAAAAAAAAAATTTCCCCTAAATTTTTAAATCTCTGACAACAAACTCCGTCCCTAAAGTCAATTATTGAGATGAGACGTTGTTAACTTAATTTTTAAAAATCAGAACAATCCGTCTTTAGCTAAGCTCAACTCTTTTTGACTTCAAAAACCTTAGTGACTGTAAAACAATCACGCAATCCCAGCAACTTTTATAAAGAAAGAAATATAATTATCTCCGCCAGAGGATAATAAAATAGCAAATATATTTGTTTTATCTGTACTTTCTACTGCTGTGGAGAGAAAACAACCTGTAAATATGCTGTGTGGACAACCCAAATACTTAAAGAACGTTTGTCTAGGGGTGTAATTATTTATTTATTTCCCTAATTCACAAAGACAAATCATTCACACTCTACCTAGACCCAAACTAAATCAGACTCAAAATATCTTTAACCCGGCTATGCGATTGCCTCAAATGTAGCTCAAGATCCCAGAACCAGCCCACAAATATGTGTGCATCAAATGTATCTCAAAATTATCCCAGACGAGCCGGCCAAATATTGTCGTAAATTTATTTTGAGAGAAAAGAGTCGTAGAAATAGTGGTCCGGTTTAGAGTGGAAAATGATGATGGAAAGCTCAGTGATAGAAAATGTAGAGATTTAATAGTTACTTCACAGCGTGCTGGAGGAGAGTAAAGACAGACTTATTTACGACAAATCGTGTCTCTCAATCTTCTCTTTCACTCTCCTGGTCAAACAATTATTTGCCAGTTTTCCAGACTCGCATCTGCGCGCTCACCGATTCGGTGTTTTCAAACACACACACGACGTTGATACAAACTATATTAAACGAATAGGGGAAATGTTGGGCTTTGGGTATATCCAACACACAGAACTAAATGAGTTTAGGTGATTTTATTCACTTTAAACATCAATCACTAAAAATATCAGATATTACATAAATTATCATAAGTACACAAATGCAAATAACAAGTTTGGGAGGGGGTGAAGAAGATTGGTATCGACTAAGCCCTTCCCGCTCATTAGACAAAGACAAACCCAGTCCAGAGATAGATAATATCAGGAACACGGGTACGTTAACCTAACAGTAAAGTTAATTACTCTGAAAGAGGTGTTACCAAGTTAGGTATAAGTGATAGAAAAAAAAAACCTGTTCTTCCCAGCTGTTCTTCCCTTTACTAAGCAAATGGAAAGGAGGTGGTTTTAAACAGAGTTAACAAATTATCAACTATCCCACTTAAAGGAACAATGTAGGGTATACAGAAAAGATATATGTTACCAGGTAAGCAAGTTAACAAAATGGTCACACAAAAGAATTAATTTCCTGTCATTCATACACGCGCTAGCAAAGGCCTTCACTCATCTTGCTCTCACTTACCGATTGTGAAAAAATCTTGCACTCCATAGAATAACACAACAGCAGTTACACCTCAACTAAATGTATGAGTGTTTGTTCAAGTTCTAGCCCCAGATTATCGGGTAGGCGGTCAGCACATAAAAGGATCCCGTAATCGCTGGAAAATGAATCTGTAGTTGTGTCTCTTTTCTTAATAACAGTTTCTATGGGAGGGCACGGTCTCTGATACCGGGGTGAGGATGGTGTGGTCTATTTGACTATGCCGCGGATAATAAAATTCTTACGCGTGCTGGTACACTTTATCCGTGAGGTATGGTTTAAGTCCAGTGAGAAAACTAGTCACATCACTGTTCAGGAAATTATGAATTATCTCTCTGTGTCAGTAAACTAACAAAGCTCGGGCCAGTGTTCTTCTTCCCGTTACGACTTAAGTTGTTTGATGGTGCGTTAAATTTGTCTTTGGGTGTGCTTTCTTTGCTATAAGTTAGATAGCGGAATTCCAAACATAGAATCGCCTCAAAGATTAAAAATTTACACAGTCTCAACAAGTTCTGCGTCAGGGGAACTCTACACACTGTTTATGCTTTGCTTTGCTTAGATTGATTTCTTTATTGCTTTCTTAATGCTGGGATCGCACAGGTTACGATCACTCTGTATGAAAGAAAAAAAAAGACATGTAATATACCGAAAACAAATAACCTTCTAAAGCGCGATGAATTTCCCGTTAAGCCTATTATATATATGCTCGCGTATTTAATTATGTATTTAATAAACACTGCGCGAGTTCTAGTGGTTAAAAAACACACATCTATAAAACTAGGACTTAACTGAATTTATTAATTATAAATTCCTTCGCGACTTTAAAAGTTAATTTAAGCATCTATTATCTTTTGAAATAATATAATAGATAGATCATTATATTTAAAACTGGAACTCTTGAGATGGTTTAATTAAATAGATTTAAATTAACACAGAATCCCTTTAAATAGAATGACTGAGCTAGACCACTGATCACTTTACACAATATATATTACCGCTTTGCACAGAAATAGAAATCACTGCAAATATATATAAAATCCAGGGGAAAATCTATAACAAGATTTCAATAAAGCTAGTGCTTCTGTAAAGATCTGGCCAGCGAGTGATAACGTGTCTAGTTCTTCATGGTCTATTTAGCTAAAATGGAATGTAAGTTGAGTGGGACATGATAAACTTGACAACTTATTTGATCTCACGAACTTTTGGGGATCTGACCGCCAAATCAAGAGAAAAAGCCGCCCCCTGGTCTTCGTATCCGCTCGCTGCTGCCCGTTTCGCTTTCCCCCGTTCGCTCGGTTCCTCGATTGACACCGAGACGCGAAATTAGCGGCAAGCAACTGCGTCTCGTATCAGGGAAAACTACTGTCTTTGATAGCGCCGATAGTCTCCCCTAAGATCCCTCGGTCTGTCTCTTGATCTCGTCGCTGTATCCTACATGAGTCCCGGTGGAATGCGTTCTGGCAAACGAAAAGTTACAACAAATGTTCAGGGGTTCTAATGTTATGAAAAGCTAAAGGTCCCTTTAAATTATCCATCATATCAGGGAAAATTCACTAGTCAAACTAGACGTACGTCACACAGACACAAACATAAAGGTATGTTATCAGGCACTCGTAGGAAATAAAGAAGTAGAACACTAGACAACAGAAAAACAACAGACACGAGTGGCTTACCCAGGATTCGAACACTGGACTTTCCGTGTGACAACCCCGCCTAGCTATGCAAGCGAATCACACTATCCTCCCTGCCATCTAAGCATCACCAAAAAATGATGCTTCGATGACAGGTCATTAGTGCGAACCGCAAGACATAACACCGGAAGTTTATCATGGGCAATTCAGCCTATTAATGACGCAATCACTTCTGTTGTTCCCCTATTATACAGTATAGGCCAGTCCACACAAGACAAACACCTTAATACTGTATCCAGTAAATGATAGTAGACTTAGAACAGTAAGAACAGGACAGAGGGTAGGTTTGGTATTGTATAAAAATTTATAACACATAAGGAAGGGAAACCTGAGGCCTGTAAACAGTAAATTAATATGAGACAACATATTAATTTACTGTTTACAGGCCTCGGGTTTCCCTTCCTTGTGTGTTAGAGATGTAGATAGAAGGGTGATCACACTTCTATTACAAAGGGAGTCTTCACAAGATATTCGGAATAAGCGAGAACAATACTGCTTTGGCTGAGTATGTTAACTCTATAATTATGCCGACGCTTTTGTGAAGTATTTAAGCACTTATTACTTTCAGCTCGTTTCAGCCCCTACCTCTGATTTACGCAGTGGAATTCTATTATTCTAGTATAGCTCTGTTTAGAGTGTGTGTAGTAATTTGACTGAGACAAGCATGCAGTAACTTTAAAATGATTAAATCGAAGTTAAATTTGAAACATTACAAATAACAAAATTTAATAATCACTTTAGGTTTTAACAGTTGGACAATAATTTGAATAGTTATAGATCAAGAAAAGTTATTATCACAGTCTTTATGGAATGTGAGATGTTACAAGAAGTTCAAGTGGCAGCATATATTTGAACTTAGCTGCAAATGACGGTTCTGCACCTTCTTATGGGTTTGTTCTTTTCACACTGCTCACGCTCGTCTCTGATAAAGGTTGTCGGGGGTAGCTCGTTTCCCAGAAATGTCAATGAGAGTCTACCACGTGGGTCCTTCGTCTTAAAGCTTAGGCCACTGTTCCCTTCTTGTTCCAGAGATAGTACTTTCTGCTGGTACCACCAATAACTATGGTAAAAGAATAGAACGAAACGCTCGTCTGAGTATGGCGTTATCCACACCATAGTAATGGGTTCCTATCTTCCCATGCCACCATCCCAATTACTCAGAATTTACCCTCGTTGAGAATTACATTTAATCCCTCGAGATAAAACTTTCTATTCATTTAAATATAATAGCTTTCATCGTTACTTTATATTTAATTGAAAAGGTTAAAAATACAGATAGAGTCCGTTTACATATACATCTCCACTTATTGAAAAGTGTTCACGATATAAATTGAATATGTTTTCATTTATATTTACACTGATTTAAAGCTTGAAAACTTACAGTGACATTTACACTGCTTTGAAAATGTAAGTATTATGCTTAGAATGTACATCATTTCTTTCATCTTTCCCTCCCTGCTCAATAGGGAACCTGGAACTACTTTATTCTTTCAGTTCTCGTTACGAAACTATCAATAAAGCAATCACCAGCCCGTGCAGTGGTGGTTCACGAATCATCATTATATACGCTGAGGTTGCCAGCCTCAAATGACGTTGACATCTACAAGCGAGTTTCACATATTAAACTTCACATGGTAATATATACATATACATACATACATACATACATACATACATGCATACATACACACACACATACACACACGCGCACACACACACACAAACACAAACACACACGCACACACACAAACACACAAACAAACACACACACACATACAAACACACACAAACAAACACACACAAACAAACACACATAAACAAACACACACAAACAAACACACACAAACAAACACCCACAAACACACACAAACAAACACACACAAACAAACACACAAACAAACACACACAAACAAACACACACATACAAACATATATATATGTCGCGCGGCTCGAGAAAACGAGCAACAGGAGTAAAATCATCACCAAAAGACAGCGGCACAAGAACCCGAACCCTTCCTCTATCGCATTTTTATAAGGTTTTACCCCTCCTTTTATGAATATTCGCTATCGGGTTTCTCCTCACCCCAATACGGCCATGTGTTATTGTTCACACACAACCACGTCAACTATCCTTTTCAACGAATCACAACCTGCCTAACACACGAGTCTGTTCACACGCTCGATGTTCGACGAATCAAATCCTAGCTAGGGCACGTCTAAAAAAACCCAGATTGAACTGGTATTCCTGCATATAAACACTTGGAAGACACTTTATTAACGCAGTGATAATCTACACCTCATTGAAAATGACTGCTCCCACCAACTGGGTCTACATCAAGAGCTGTGATGAAGTGTTTAAAGAGTTGTTAATTTTAAGGAGCGAAATCCTCGCCGAAATTGCCCGACTACAGGCACCAAGCACTGACACCCACCTGACCGATGTCCCTAATCTACCACCGAAGAAACCTACCACCTCTACTAACACGTTTGACGACTACACGAACTCTAGGTGTGCAATATCACCAGAACCGAGTGGGTTTCCTACCACAGACCTGACCGATGTCCCCAATCCACCACCGAAGAAGAAGAAGAAACCTACATTCACCGAGGTCACACCACGCAAGACTCTATCTTGGAGATCTCGAAATCGCGCCAAGTTTTGACAGACTACACCACTTAGACAATGAATACAGACGAGATACGCAACATCCTCCTGTAGGACACATTTGTTAAACGAACTGGGCTCGTTAAAGTGTTAGCTCGTGACCAATTACCTCTACGCATCGATCCGACCAAGACGGCTGCTTTCGTCGTCAACACTGATCCTAGCTATCGCCCCGGTGACCACTGGGTCGCCCTATATTATAATGGACTTGGTACTTTTGAATATTTTGATTCTTTTGGTCTACCACCTACACACTCGGACCTGATTAATTTTATAGCCAGAAACTCTACTCGACCTGTTAACTACAACGCCAGACATTTACAAGATGTAGTCACCAACGTTTGTGGGCTCTACGCCATTTATTTCATCTTGATCAAAACGCGAGGTGGTACTATGCAGCGGGTCCTACTACCATTTTCGGCTAGACAACACGCCAACGATCGATTAATTACGCGCTTAGTCAGACCCTGGCTAGTGAAACTCAACCCCACTTTGATAAACAAGGGACGAAATCAATAGACAGGTGTATTTTTTCCCTCACGACCATGTGTCATTGTTCCCACGCAATACAGCGACGAATCATGTCCCACCTAACATACGATCGATGTTCGACGAATCAAATCCTAGCTAGGGCACGCCTAAAAATACCAGATTGAACTGGTATTCCTGTATATAAACGAAAGACACTTTATTAACGCATTAGATACACCTCGTTGAAAATGACTGCTCCCACCAACTGGGTCTACATCAAGAGAAGTGATGAAATGCTTAAACCTTTGGCTAGTGGTCTGAAGGCTGCATCTGTAAGTGTTTACCGAGGCCAACCTTTACTGCACGTGCGAAGATATTTTGGTGAATCCTACCTCAAATTTCCTACCAAACACGGCATTACGTTAACTCGATCCGAGTTTGATCATTTATTGACATTACAGAGCGAAATCCTCGCCGAATTTGACCGATTACAGCCACCAAGCACGGTACCTATCCTACTACCACTACCACGTTTGATCAGTACATCAACTCCAGCTGTTACCAACCAACAGAACCGAGTTTGTTTCCTACCACAGACCTATCCGATGTCCTACCATCGCAGAAACCTACCACTAACCTGTTTGACGAATACATGAAGTCTAGCTGTCCAGTATCCCCAGACCCGAGTTGGTTTCCCACCACAGACCTGGCCGATGTCCCTAATCTACCACAGAAGAAGAAGAAACCTACCAAGCGATTGAGAGTTGCCCTTTAGTATTTGAAAAAATAAAAAACTATATTAACCAAAACACCTTTTTGTTACCTATATATCGTCCGTTGTATGTCTACTGTTCGTCTAACTGTTGTAAAATAACTGTTTGTCTAACTGTTTGTATAACTGTTTGTCTATGTCTATATATAACGTATACATATCGTCTTCTTGTTATGTAAATATATATCGTCTAACTATCGTCTTCCTATTATCTTCCTATTATCTAAAAGTCTCAACGTCTTCTTGTTTGTCTAACACAGCCACTACCTAAGTTGGCTATACTAATAACAATAATATATTACTATATAAAAAACCACCATCTTGCAACATTTTCCTTATATAAAAAAATATACCCCTCTTCTTGTTATCTCAAGTCCGCCATCTTGCCCCGCCTCTTCTTGTTATCTAAAAGTCTAAAAATACCTCCCCTTGTTAGCTCAAGTCCACCAGCTTGCCCCGCCTCTTCTTGTTATCTAAAAATACCTCTAAAAATAACCTCCCCTTGTTAGCTCAAGTCCGCCATCTTGCCCCTGCAGATTGCGCCTATATAAAAGTCACGCGCCTGCAGAATTTTTGCTATATAAAAGTCACGCGCCTGCAGCGCGCGTGCAGCGCGCCTGCAGAATGATACCCGTTTCCGCCATTCCCTACTACTGATGGAACGACCTTCCTAATCAGTGGACATCTTGTAACGCTCTGACGTCATCCCCGTTGTTCTCATATATGACGTCGTTGGTCTCTCGATGACTTTTCTTTTTTCATAGCTCACATCGAGAGTATTCTTTTCTCCTCCTTATAGTTAGTCCTTTATTCCTTTTTATTACGTCATGTTGTTTGTATGTCACGGCTCCTGTGACACATGGAATAATGGAAGAGCGCTGGCGAACTTCTGTCTTGCTCGACTGTGTGTGGTACACCCACTATTCGGCCCTCCCAGTGTTAAGAAACAAGGCAGATCGCTGTGTTCGTTTCAGATTTAGCTCACTTTCTCCAGCATTTTTCTCAGACTTTCGGGTCCTGAGTATTCCTCTATAAATGCCTTTGGGCAGAAGAGGAAAGGGCATCCCTCGACACCTTCGGGTATATGAGGCTCTGTCCTTTTGAGCTGGAATTGACCAGGGAGGATCGATGGTTTCATAGCGATTAAATGCAATGTTGAGGGCAAGTTCGGACACAATGGGCTAATCACCTGTCACACACTTTGATTGCATGTTTTACCCAGGAGCCTTGTGCTCTTTGGGTCACGCCTACACTCTGTTTACGGGGTAGAAGAGGTTCCGATTAAGAAAGACAAAAATCTCAGTCGTAAGTAAAATTATGGTCAAAGTATGATAACTGACATAATTTAAAAAAATATTTATCTCAGTCGTAAGTATAATAATAGTCACAATGTCATAATTGACTACCATAATATAAACTTTATATCTATTTTTTGAGTATAATGTTGTCATAATGTAGTGAAACGGGAGTAAGGAGTTGAGCTGTCATGTTAACATCGGCTATAGTAGTATGCGCCAAGACAGGCTAGTAGTTCGTGTTCAGCCAGGATTATTGGACAGCTATGTAGGACATGTCGGCGTCTGTGGCCTAATGGATATGAACGCAGTTTCATAATCCAGATATACCAGGTTCGAAACCTGCTGCAGGCGGTTTGGTAGCAGATCGCTTTGTGTGGATTTTTAACAATGGTATAAGCGCCGTACCGTTCAGAAAGCAATGGCAAACTACTGAATGAAAAAATTGCCTAGAAAAATCACAAAACAGCCAATAAAAGCTGAGGTTGATTGCCACGTCCTGTAAAGGATAAGCAACTAACTTTGTAGGACATAGTGCACTGGCTTCCTAGCTCGGTGGTCCATGGTTCGATCCCCAGTTGAGGTCGAATTGTTTAGACCGCAAAAGGCTCCGGGGTCGACCCAGCCTCATGAATTGGGTACCAGAGCAACTCTGGGAAGGTTACGGCGTGATGTTGACCACATCACCCCTAGTGTGCCGATGGACAAGAAAATATGGGCCTTACACCATATTCCCAATATGCCTCAATAGGCGTGTAACGGGATCCTTTACTTTTTTCATTATCTCTACCTCTCTCTCGTTCTCGCGCACGCTCTCTCTAACTACCTCTCTCTCCGACTCTCACGCTCTCTCTACATTTTTCTCCGACTCACTCTCTCTACTTCTCTCTCCGACTCTCTCTCTGACTACCTCTCTGTGACTCACTCTCGCTCTCTCTGACTACCTCTATATCCGATTCTCTCGGACTCTCTCTCTCGTTCTCTCTCTCGCTCTGACTACCTCTCTCTCTCTCCGACCCTCTCTCACTCTCTACCTCTCTCCAACTCTCTCTCGTTCTCTCTCGCTCTCTTTGACTACCTCTCAGAACTCTCTCTCACTCGCTCTCACTATCTCTCTCCCATTCTCTCCCATTCTCTCTCTACCTCTCTCTCGTTCCCTCTCTCTAACTACCACTCTCTCTCCGACTCTCTCGCTCTCTCTACCTCTCTCTCCGACTCGCTCTCTCTCCGACTTTCTCTCTCTGACTCTCTCTTTCGCTCTGACTAACTCTCTCTCCGACTCTCTCTCCGACCCTCTCTTTCTCTCTCGTCCTCTGGCTCTCTCTGACTAACTCTGTCTCCGACTCTATCTGGCTACCTTTCTCTCCGGCTCTCTCTTTCTCTCTCTTCGTCTCGCTCACTCTGACTACCTTTCTCTTCCTCTCGCTCTCTCTCTGACTGCCTCTCCCCCTTTCTCTCACTACCTCTCTCTCGCTCTCTCTGACTACTTCTCTCTTCTTCTCATTCTCTCTGACTATCTCTCTCCCACTCTCTGACTACCTCTCTTTCGCTCTCTCTGACTACCTCTCTCTTCCTCTTTCTTTCTCTACCTCTTTCCCTCTCTCTACTTCTCTCTCAATCTCTCTGACTACCTCTCTCTTCCTCTCGCTCTCCTTCTCTCTGACTACCTATTTCTCTCCCCCTCTCTGACTACCTCTCTCTCTCTCTCTCTGACTACCTCTCTCTGACTACCTGTCTCTCTCCCTCTCTGACTACCTCTCTCTCGCTTTCTCGTGACTTCCTCTCTCTCTCTCTCTCTCTCTCTCTCTCTCTCTCTCTCTCTCTCTCTCTCTCTCTCTCAGTCCCCATATCTGTATTTTTTCTGGTTTACCTTCATTTGAATATACCCAGTTGTGGAAAGATTCTGTAAGCTGTTCTGTTCTTATGGCGTGTCAAAACAAGTAAGCTGTTTCTGTTTTTAAGGCGTATCAAAACAAGCTGTTTCTATTTTTATGGCATGTAAAAACAAGTAAGCTGTTTCTGTTTTTATGCCGTGTCAAAACAAGAAAGCTGCTTCTGTTTTTATGGCATGTCAAAACAAGTAAGATGTTTCTATTTTTATGGCGTGTCAAAACAAGTAACATGTTTCTATTTTTATGGCGTGTCAAAACAAATAAGCTGTTTCTGTTTTTATGGTGTGTCAAAACAAGAAAGCTGTTTCTGTTTTTATGGCATGTCAAAACAAGTAAGCTGTTTCTGTTTTTATGGCGCGTCAAAACAAGTAACCTGTTTCTGTTTTTATGGCATGTCAAAACAAGAAAGCTGTTTCTGTTTTTATGGCGTGTCAAAACAAGAAAGCTGTTTCTGTTTTTATGGCATGTCAAAACAAGTGAGCTGTTTCTGTTTTTATGGCACGTTAAAACAAGTAACCTGTTTCTGTTTTTATGGCGTATCAAAACAAGTAAGCTGTTTTTGTTTTTATGTCGTGTCAAAACAAGTAAGCTGTTTTTGTTTTTATGGCGTGTCAAAACAAGTAAGCTGTTTCTGTTTCATGGCGTGTCAGAACAAGTAAGCTGTATCTGTTTTTATGGCATGTCAAAACAAGTAAGTTGTATCTGTTTTTATGACATGTCAAAACAAGTAAGCTGTTTCTGTATTTATGGCGTGTCAAAACAACTGTGACCTCCCATATTTGCCGTGGGGTCTCTCAGGAGACAAAGAAAAAATATGACTACTGCACCCTCAAGCATGTCGTACAAGGCCACCATTATGAGGTCGTGCATGGGCCTGGCGGCCTCATCATGTAAAACAAATGGAAGAGAAAGCACTGTTGCAAGAGCAAGTAACTGCTGTGGGCAGGCTTCCTGCAAGTGGACCAGCTGCAGTTGCCACTCCTTGCTCCACAGGGAATGAAAAGGACAGCGAAGACGATGATGATGAAGGTGGTTAAATTATTTCACGTGCTTTAATGTTTTTATTTTCAGTTTTACAAATAATTTATAATCTGAGATTATGTCGTTTTTTTAATGTTAGCATTATTTCGATTGTCATGTTGTGTAATTATGAAATTGTTGGTGCTGCTGCTAGCTCTAACTGGGTGTCTAGTAGAAGGCGGAAGATCGTTCCTAATATTAAAACTGTGTTTTGAGGCGTTGAGCGTCCGATTGGCTCTCGTGGTAAAGTTATCAGATTCCAGGATCCATACTTGGTATCGCCATGTTCTAGTCTCATTATCTCAACCCGTAACCCGTCATGGGTCGTAGGGATGCCATGGTGGAAGCATGAGCAGACAAGGTCCTCCACTGCTCTCTATCCTCAGCAATGCGTACAAGTGTGGAAAAACCGTGCCCTGCCCACTCTTTGATGTTATCAGCCCAGGATTTTCTTTGCATTCTTCTCCGTTTACCTTCGACTGTTCCCTGGAGGATCGTTTTCGAAAGGGAGTCATGACGAGTTACATGCCCAAACCAGGCAAGCTTTCGACGTTTCACTACTTACAAAAGTGGTTCTTGGTGGCCTGCATAGGTGTTTATTTTCTCTCTAACATAGACATTTGTTTTGTGCTCTTTATAGCAAATGCGCAAAATTCTTCTATAACATTTATACTCGTACTTGAAAGCCTGAATCCTTCGCTCCGTATCTGCAGTGAGTGTCCAGCCCTCACGCCCATACAAGAGAATAGATAATACAAGTGATTTGTACAATTTGATCTTCGCAGGAAAACTGATGTTACTTTTCCAGATCACATTCAGCCTTGTCATGGCAGCTGAGGCCATCTCAAGTCTTGTCTTGATTTCTTTACTTGATCTTCCATCACTACATATAGTGGACCCCAGATATTTAAAGGTGTTAACTTCTTCTAACGTTTGTCCATTTAACGTAATGTTGGTCGGAACATGTTTCTTAAGGCTATTCACCAATATCTTGCTTTTTTCTATATTAATTTCCATCCCATACGTTCTTGTTACTTTCTCCAGTACAGAGGTAAGGTCTTGAAGTTCTGATTCTATTCCAGCTATAAGATCGATATCATCAGCAAAACGTAGATTGCATAGAGGTCCGCCTCCAATCGATATGGTTGTTTTATAATCGTAGAGAGCCTCCTGCATAATATGTTCTAGATATATATTAAAGAGCACTGGGGGGACTGACGAACTCCTACAGTTGTTTTGAAAAATTCTCCCCTGACGAACTCCTACAGTTGCAAAGAATGGCCAAGAAGGAAAACCGGTAAAGTACCTTGAAATGAAGTCTCTAATATAATTCTATAGTGAAGTCCTAATTACATCAATGACTACCTTTACCCCCTCAAGATGTTGTCACTGTACAAACTCAAGTTTCACATTTTCACAAAACAATACCTGCCTTTGTGAACGTCCTTATCTAATTCCGCGGTCCAAGTAATATTTCAGATACCCTACTGAGCACCGACTGCTGAACTTTATGTATTCACTTCACAAAGAAGTGTCTATGGCTCCCTGAACGCGTGTTTTTATGAATGCGTCTTCTTTAGGATGAAGTTACGAACAGGTTGATTATTATTCATGTTCATTATTATTTTCAGCAGCTATTTCAGGTCTTAATGTAATACACATATAATACAACATTTGACTTGTAGATGGCAAACGAACCAATCTCAGGTGATTGGGTAGTCGCCAATATAGAAAACTTGCGTAGAGTAATTGTATACATGATCAGTACAATCATCTGTTTGAAAGGAGAACTGACATGGATATTCTGATTTCTCTTTACTACAGTGGTGTTCCATTTTAAACAGCAATTCTTGCGTGACACCTAACACTAAAGCAAGGATTCCCAAGATGTTGTTGGTTTACATATCCCTTTGGTTTTTAGTAAATTTTCTCTTACCCTCTATGCCATATCAGAGAACATAAATTCTAGAATTTACCATGCACATAAGAAATAAATAGATTACATTTTTTCATAAAAAAAGTTTTATTTGGCACATATTAATTTAAGTGTCGTAAAACTGTTAAAAGTTTATCAGAACATATTCATAAAAATATTAATAGAATGTATGATTCCTTTATACACACATTGGGATCCTCTGCGGTGATACGGAGATCGTGCACTAAGCTGAGATCCTCCTTGTGTGATCTAAGGGACGAGATAGAAGCAGTGATGGTGTTGTCTGTGTTCCAATAAAGATAGTCCTTAAAATCAAACCAAACAAGTGTACGTTCAAATACATTTATGGGAGTCTTAATTCTGTTTTATTTCTGATACAATTTTTTTTAAAAAAGAAACACCCGTTTATCAGGATTAGACTCCACTTTGTTTCCCGTATATCATGATTAGACTTCACTTTGTTTCCCGTATATCATGATTAGACTCCACTTTGTTTCCCGTATATCATGATTAGACTCCACTTTGTTTCCCGTATATCATGATTAGACTTCACTTTGTTTCCCGTATATCATGATTAGACTTCACTTTGTTTCCCGTATATCATGATTAGACTCCACTTTGTTTCCCGTATATCATGATTAGACTCCACTTTGTTTCCCGTATATCATGATTAGACTCCACTTTGTTTCCTTCTTTGGATTTGATTGAGAAGGGTAGTGTTACAGTGGATACCATCACACTGTGGCATACCAGGAAATGAGAGAGCAGATACGTTAGCAAAAGAGGGAGCAACACAGGAACAAAAAGAACAAACAATCACATTCCAGGAAAAGAAGACCCTTATCATGGCCATCAGGAAAATTGACCAACAAAGAGACAACTATCACTATCTTGATCGAGCAAAACAGGTGATCCTGTTCCGTATTAGAACAGGACAAAACAGACTGAACAGTCACTTATACAGACTGAGATTGGTCCCATCACCCCTATGTACGTGTGGACAGGGAGCACAGACAGCCGAACACATCCTGCAAGACTGCCACATGCTTAGTCAATTGCGAACTGAACATTGGCCCACAGAGACGCACATCCACACAAAGCTGTTTGGGAGTCTTGAAGAACTTTCAACCACAGCAACATTCATCCAGAGAACCGGACTTCTTGTGTAGACATTACTAAACAACAGCGAACGAGAAGAAGAAGAAGATTGAGAACAGACTTCGTCTTTTTGTTTCTAATCTACAACACTTGTTTTTACATTAGCGCTACTACTTTTGGAATATCTAATAATAATAGCCCCTTCAGTCATAACTGACTATGGAAATGCGCCCGTGAGGTGCCCTCAGCTGTTTATTTTCCTGGTGTTTCTTTCGACGTTTTCTCCTCTCTTCTGCTTGTTGCGTGAGCTTCTTTTCGCCGAATCTGAGGTGGCGCCGCAGATAGCAACGCCACTTTGTGTGATCGGCAGCTTCATCGTCCCAAGTTTCTGGATTTATGTCCAGTGCCTCATGTCTCTCTTGCACACATCTTTGAATCTCAGCTGCGGTCGCCCAACTGTTCTTTTGTCATCTGTGTCGCAGAGTGAAGATAATTTGCCTATTTGAAATTTTCTGTCCTTCCTGTATATTGCTTTATTTTCTGTCTATCCTACGTTTCCGAAAAAAAATGTTTCTCACGCACTTGCCTTTTCCCCACCTTAACCCAGGTGAAGCTTCGGTCAACCCGTTCACGTTCGTTAGGAATTTCCAGACTCGGCTGTCTAGAAATTTATGGCCTGTCTTCTTCCTCTTTGTTAATACTTCTGAGATCGGAACCACCGCACGTACAAGTGACACTCAATATGCAAACTAATTTGCGGCGAGACTTTTGCTATCGTGGGAACGTTAAAAAATGTAGCGGGTAAATCGAAATTAATTCTTTCTTTAAGAAACTAGTTTTTTAGACTTCACTTGGTGTTAAGCATACGGGAAGAGAAAGACGCATTTCTTAGTCTTGTAAAGTAAAAAACTGTGCATATGGAGACTTGAGTTAAACAAACCAAGTGCCCTCTAGTTTAACTTACAGAATATAAAATTCCGGAGCGGATTTATGCAGCGCAAGTCTTGTCTCGTATTGCTGAAAAGAGGTTACCTTTGGCCAGTGGCCATATAGTCCTCGTCCACCAGTCACAATAATTCCCTTCAATTATTTCAATCATTTCAATTACTTCAATTACTGCAATTATTGCAACGATTCTCAACACCAGATATTACCCTTAACAACCATCACCCTACCATACTCCACCCATTTTAACCCTCCATCCCACCTTTGGAAGCAAATTCGTTATCTGTGGATATCGCATCAACTGTGAAGTCGTTACACCAATCTTGGATTTATAAAATCGTGTTCAGATTCTGTGCCCTTTGTGGATACCTTATTCGAACAGTGAAGTTAATTTCAAGCATTGGATTACGATATATTTTTCCAAGAGAACCCCAGGATATAAGTTGTTTCCAACATTCACACCAAAGGAACAAACATTCATTTTCACACAAACAGTATTTCACATATTTTCCAGCAAAAGCCTATCAGGCCTGCCGGGAACCTTACTAACACAATTCATTCATAATCCTTGTTTTCACTATTTGTGTAATAATTTTCTTCTTCTTTAAAAATCATCAAATTGTTGTGAGTTTGTTTTCTCGTGATAATCTTTATTATTATGTGCTGTAAAATCCTTATTGATTTATTTACATTTCTAAATTGAAATAAATTGAGTTAACCTCGATAGGATTGTTCGTTCAGTTCAGACTACCAAATCCTCAATCTACATTTACTCCTTTACCCTACTATTTGTGAGTGACACAGTGTGTGCAAAAGAGTAATATTGTCGCCAGAGAAAACAAGAAGAGCTGTGTGTGTGGTTTTCTTAGTGAAGAACTCACTGACTCAGCCTGTGCCTTCTGCCTATCTCACTTGAGCACCACTATCACACGTCCGTGTGCACTATTGTCCATCACGCCTATACAGCTGTCAAGCTTACCTACTATTAATTATATTTTCATGCGACAATTATTGGGAATCTCGTCCTTGGATTTGAATTTCTGGATTCTTATTTCACAGTGACTACAGGGAATCTTGTCTTTAAATTGTTCTGCAGAAACTGTAAGGAATCTTGAACTATTAGTCTATACTGTGGACTATAATTTTATAACGCCCTAAACAACGACACTTCTGGTAGTATCTGAACAGAACAATTATAATTTTAAAGTAACAGAACGTTGCTGTCACTAATTTAATTCAGGGTTATTTAATTACATAAAATAGTTAACTAAGGTAATTAAGTGGTACATTTAACAGGCAGTAGAGTGTGTATGTGTGTGAGATATTGAAGGGAATTGTTTATACTTGAGTATTACTCAAGTGATGAGACCTTAATTCAGCAGAAATAAGGAATTGTCAAAAATCCAATTATACTAAACTTCCATTAATGAGTTACATTACTTCATAGAATTAATAGTACTCCCTGGGGCTTAGTAAATTGATTATCAGTTAGTTGTATTGGTTTGTTGTAATACAATACTTTGCTGGTCTAGCACTCAACTCACCTGCAATGACTTTCCCAATGGAAAAATTTTGCGAGCGAAATGAACAAATTGATCTGTTCATGGATAGATATGAGCGAACTGCTTCATCGTATGGCCTGCCCAAAAGCATGTGGAATCTTAAACTTTCTCAAGGATTAAGTGGGACGGCTTACTAAGTTTTTACAAAATTAACCCCAGCAGAACAGAACGATTATGACGCTCTCAAGCAAGCACTGTTACGACGTTTTCAGCTTACAGCCGACAATTACCGAAAGCGTTTTCGCCGATCTCACAAAGAAGGAGGAGAAACATTTGGCCAATTTGCTGCTAGGATTGAATCATATCTCGAAAAGTGGCGCGATTTGGGAAAATTTCCTAAGACTTACGAAGGATTACATGAACTCTTCCTGGTAGAGCAAATCAAGGAAACAATGCCACCAGAGATGAGAAAGTTCCTAGTGGAGCACGGGGCAGACTGACTCGAACCAATCCTTACGTTAGCAGAAAGGTTTCAAAATGCTATAGCAGAGACTCAAACCTTCAAACGGAAACCTGCTGAACTTCAACCTAAACCAATCACCCAGCCCACCCAAAATCAGCGATCACAGGTAAACGCTCCAACGCAAGATACACGCAGAGACCGTTCCACTAACTCAAACACGAAAAATGCACAGGAAAACCAACCTCACTTCATGAGGAGGGAGAGGAAATATTGTCATCATTGTAAGCAGGCCTCGCACAACACAAAAGAATGTAGAAATCGGCCCAGCACGCACTTGGCGGCGTGTTTACAAGGAGACGCACCAGAACAGCGTCAAGACAGAACAAAATGTGGTAAACCAGAACGGAATTCTGTAACGGATCAGATTATCGCAAACGGGAAATTTGTGCGTTGTCTTTATGACACAGGATTACAGTTTGACTGTATAATCGCTTCACATTTGGTCACACCTGAGCAGATAACCTCGGAGACAGTAGATCTGTGTGGAGCCGTAAAAGGAGACACTCCTATGACATTGAAAATAGCAAAAGTTTATATTGATTCAAAATTTGTTAAAGGATGGATTCGAGCTGCCATTATGGAGAATCCAATCTACGACGTAATTCTTGGATGTCGCTATGTGTTCTTGGGGGAACCAAGAAAACCTCTGATAGCTGCAGCAGTAACTACAAGAGGTCAGGCGAGTACAGAACAGGAACCAGGACCAGTGACAAACCTGCTACCACGGGAATTGAAGGATGCTCAACACAAGGATCCAACACTGGGACCATGTTTTAAGAAACTGCCACTTGCCAGTAACCCGTTGAAAAAGGGAAACTTTTATTCAAAATCGGGATTACTATACCGTAGGTCGGGCAACACTGGACAAGAACATAGCCAGTTGGTTGTTCCAACTACTTATAGGTCACAAATTTTAGAGATGGGACACGCTCTTCCTTTTAGCGGCCACATGGGACAAAATGCTACCATGCAAAGAATAGCAGCGCACTATTACTGGCCTGGGATGAACGGGGACATCATCCGATTTGTGAAATCCTGTGCACAGTGCCAAAGGGTGGCACCAAGACACTGGACACCCCCTGCTCCATTGGAGGAAATGCCTATTGTTGGTACGCCATTCGAAAGAGTAGCTGTAGATATAGTAGGCCCACTCTTAAGAACAAAGCGGAGAAATTGCTGTATTTTGACTCTAGTCGACACCTGTACTATGTGGTCAGAAGCAGTGGCGCTCCCTTCTTCTGATTCTGTGCATGTCGCAGAAGCGCTCGTGAGTATTTTCACAAGGCTCGGATTTCCACAGCAAATACTCACTGATAATGGATCGCAGTTTAGAGGACATCTGATGGAAGAAGTCTTTAAGATCTTCCGTACTCAGCATATCCACACCTCACCCTATAATCCACAAGCAAACGGACAGGTAGAGAGATATAACGGGACCCTCATCACCATGCTGCGAAAATTAGCACAAGAAAGACCCGAAAACTGGGACTTATTCTTGCCGGCTGCCTTATTTGCCTATAGGGAAGTGCCGCATGCCTCCACTGGTCTACCTCCTGCAACATTATTATTTGGACGGCCAATAAAGGGACCCCTGGAAGCATTGCTTAGGTCTTTAACCGACCAGAAAGCAGACGAATCTATTGTATCTGAATCAAAATATGTGCAAGAACTAAAGGAAAGGTTAAAGATAGGTTGGGAGTTAGCCAACACTAACCTCCGACAAGCTCGTGCCAAGCATGCAAAACGGTACAATAAGACTGCGAAGGAAAGAGTACTACAACCTGGAGAGAAAGTACTGCTGTTACTCCCAACAGGGAATAACAAACTTCAGATAGGATGGCAGGGACCATTTGAAGTACTCGAGAAAATCTCTCGAACAAACTACAAAATCTCCATACGAGGGAAGGAAACGATTTATCATGTTAACTTACTTAAAAAATACATGGAACGCCTCGCTGCTCCTCAAGCACATCTCGTGACCTTGGTGGTTGCAATAGAAGCGGATAATGACCCCCACGAATATGCTGAATACCCGCTAAAACAGGAAGAATCACACACGGATGTGAAGCTCTGTGAAACATTAACTGAATTACAACAACATGATGTCAAACAACTGTTAGCCGAATATTCAGAAGTGCTCACCGATAAACCGGGACTAACCAACCTCTTGGAGTTTGATATAAAAGTATTAGATCCTAAGCCTGTCAGGACTAAGATTTACCCAGTCCATTACGCTAAAGCCAACGCTTTACGAGAAGAGATTGACAAGCTACTGCAAGATAACATAATCTCTGAATCGACATCCCCTTACAGTTCAAGTGTAGTACTTCTACAGAAACCCAACGGGGAAACTCGGTTATGCATCGATTATAGGTTACTCAACACTGTAACAGAGTTCCAACCAGAACCATTACCGAGCCCTAATGAACTCTTTACAAAGCTGAGCAGAGCAACCATTTTCTCTAAAATAGACCTTAGTAAAGGCTATTATCAAATTCCGGTAAAGGAAGAGATTAGACCATTGCTCGCCTTTAGTACCAGTGACGGACATTACACGTTCAATGTAATGCCTTTTGGTTTACATAACGCACCTGGAGCTTTTACCCGGATGATGAGAAAACTATTACACCCTTTACAAAGCAATACCATTCATAATTTTATGGATGATATTCTCATCGCAACGGCTACATTTGAAGAACATGAAGAAGCGTTAGCCCTGCTCCTCAGGCGGCTCAAGGAAACTGGTTTAACAGCACGCCCAAGCAAGTGTCTGATTGGATTCAGAGAACTTGAATTTTTAGGACATACGATCACTCATGGTTGCTTGTGGCCAGTAGAGAAAAACGTTGACAAAATCCGAAATGCAAAGCGACCCATAACGAAAAAGGACACTAGGTCGTTTTTTCACTCTGTGGTTATTATCAACGGTTCATTGAGAACTTTAATAGTTTGACTGCACCATTGACTGACCTCACAAAGAAAGGTCAACCTGAAAAGGTAACATGGACGGCTCAATGTGAAAGCGCCTACACCACACTCAAAGAAAAGCTGACGACGAAGCCCATATTACGCCTCCCTGACCTCACAAAGACCTTTGTGCTAAGAGTAGATGCCAGTAATCTTGGAATAGGATCAACGTTGCTTCAAGCTGATGAAAACTACCCGGAAATGCTTTTTCCCGTGGCCTATGCTAGCCGAAAATTGAACGCTGCAGAACGCAACTATTCAACCATTGAAAAAGAATGCTTGGCTCTAGTGGCGGGAGTAAAAAGACACCACGAATTTCTTTATGGAGTCTCATTCGTAGTGCAAACGGATCACGCACCCCTCACGTTTCTAGCAGCTTGTAAAAACCAAAATGCAAAAGTAATGCGATGGGCTATTTTGCTAAGTGTCTATTCCTTCAGGGTCGAGTACATCCCCGGTCCTGAAAATGTAGGAGCCGATTTTTTAAGCAGACATTCAGTAGAGGAACTCGCTAGTGGTGGAGAAAATAATCTTCTAACGCCAGCAGATAAGAAACAATCTGAGGAAACCTCGGAAGAAGTACAGAGAAGGAACTAATGGACGACACTGGGAATGATACACAATAGCCAAATATCATCTCTCTCTGATTTAGTTGGGCAACTAACTTAAGTTCGGGGTATCTGTCGCAGAGTGAAGACAATTTGCCTATTTGAAATTTTCTGTCCTTCCTGTATATTGCTTTATTTTCTGTCTATCCTACGTTTCCGAAAAAATGTTTCTCACGCACTTGCCTTTTCCCCACCTTAACCCAGGTGAAGCTTCGGTCAACCCGTTCACGTTCGTTAGGAATTTCCAGACTCGGCTGTCTAGAAATTTATGGCCTGTCTTCTTCCTCTTTGTTAATACTTCTGAGATCGGAACCACCGCACGTACAAGTGACACTCAATATGCAAACTAATTTGCGGCGAGACTTTTGCTATCGTGGGAACGTTAAAAAATGTAGCGGGTAAATCGAAATTAATTCTTTCTTTAAGAAACTAGTTTTTTAGACTTCACTTGGTGTTAAGCATACGGGAAGAGAAAGACGCATTTCTTAGTCTTGTAAAGTAAAAACTGTGCATATGGAGACTTGAGTTAAACAAACCAAGTGCCCTCTAGTTTAACTTACAGAATATAAAATTCCGGAGCGGATTTATGCAGCGCAAGTCTTGTCTCGTATTGCTGAAAAGAGGTTACCTTTGGCCAGTGGCCATATAGTCCTCGTCCACCAGTCACAATAATTCCCTTCAATTATTTCAATCATTTCAATTACTTCAATTACTGCAATTATTGCAACGATTCTCAACACCAGATATTACCCTTAACAACCATCACCCTACCATACTCCACCCATTTTAACCCTCCATCCCACCTTTGGAAGCAAATTCGTTATCTGTGGATATCGCATCAACTGTGAAGTCGTTACACCAATCTTGGATTTATAAAATCGTGTTCAGATTCTGTGCCTTTTGTGGATACCTTATTCGAACAGTGAAGTTAATTTCAAGCATTGGATTACGATATATTTTTCCAAGAGAACCCCAGGATATAAGTTGTTTCCAACATTCACACCAAAGGAACAAACATTCATTTTCACACAAACAGTATTTCACATATTTTCCAGCAAAAGCCTATCAGGCCTGCCGGGAACCTTACTAACACAATTCATTCATAATCCTTGTTTTCACTATTTGTGTAATAAACACGTCCGTGTGCACTATTGTCCATCACGCCTATACAGCTGTCAAGCTTACCTACTATTAATTATATTTTCATGCGACAATCTGCCATTTGTCGGTAAAAGATATCTTTCGGGATGCGACTAACTTCCATGCGGCGGACAAGACCAAGGCAGCGTAGTCTGCGCTGTCTGAGCAGTGTATACATGCTTTAAAGGCCAACACGTGACAACACCTCGACATTTGTCACTTTTTCTTTCCATGAAATGCCTAGGATATGGCGTTGACACCGTAGATGGAAAGTATTGAGCCTTCTTTCATGCTTAGCATAGGTTGTCCACGTCTCGCTGCCATACAGAAGTGTGCTGTGGACACAGGCGTTATACACCGCAGCTTTGGTCCTCGTTGTGAGTTTAGAGTTTCCCCAAATATGCGATGTGAGGCGGGCAAAGGTAGCTGCAACTTTGCCAATGCGGCTGTCAATTTCTGTGTCCAGATAGATTTTGTCATTGATGGTAGACCCCAGGTATGTGAAGTGCTGCACCACAACCAACTCATAGTTATCGATAGTGATAACTGGTGCAGCACCCACATCCTGACTCAGTACATTTGTTTTCTTTAGACTTATTGTGAGGCCAAAGTCCTTGCATGCTTGGGTGAAGCGATTCATCAAGCTCTGAAGCTCCTGTTGGCTTTGAGTGACGACTGCAGCGTCATCAGCGAATAACAAGTTTCTTATAGTGACCCTTCTGATTTTTGTTTTTGCCTTCAGCCTTGCGAGATTGAACAGACGGCCATCTGACCTAGTGTGAAAGCATATTCCTTCAGTTGCATCTCTGAGTGCATATTTCAAGAGTAAGGCAATGAAGATCCCGAAGAGGGTTGGAGCCAGAACGCTGCCTTGTTTAACGCAACTGCGTATGTCAAAGGGCTGTGATGTGCTTCCAGCAAATTGGACTGTCCCCTTCATGTCTTCATGGAATGACTTTATCATTTCCAGCAATTTAGCCGGGTAGCCTATTTTCAGGACGATTTTGAAGTCCATCTATATTAACCAGGTCAAATGCCTTTGTGAGGTCTATAAAGGCGATATATAAAGGTTTTTTTTCTGCTCTCTTGATTTTTCCTGAAGCTGGCGGAGAGAAAAGATCATGTCTGTTGTTGATCTACCAACTCGGAATCCACAATGTGACTCTGGATAAATGCGCTCAGCTAACTTGTATAGTCGCATTAAGATGACTCTGGCAAAAACCTTACCAACAATACTAAAAAGAGAGATACCTCTGTAGTTATTGCAATCACTTCTGTCTCCTTTATTTTTATACAGTGTTACAATCTTGGTATCTCGCATGTCTTGAGGAATAGTTGTCTCTTCCCAGCACTGGCACAGCACCCTAATCAGTGGATGTAATAGCGTGCTCCTACAGCGTTTGATTAAATCGGGAGAAATCCCATCACTGTTTTGCCAGAGGCCAAGCTATCAATGGCCTTGCTGAGTTCTTCCAATGTTGATTCAGCATCTAGCTCCTCCATAGTTTGCAGAAATGTGACAGCATCAAGGGCTGCAGAAGATGTTTGTTTATTTTTTTTTTTTTGGATCAAATATTCATCGTACCCACCCCTTTGACAAGCTTTTCGTACTCGCTGTGCGTACGCGTAACACCGGTTGGGAACACCTGCAGTGCAGGATCGAATAACTCGTAAGCCTGTGTTATAGGAAGACGAAGTAAGGGCCCGCGTTCTACATGTTTAGAGTATGAAAAGGTAAAAGAAAGTACGTACTAGGACATAGGACAAAGAAGTGACTTACATGACGGACGACCTCAAGGTCTGCACGAGGAACAAACACACGAAAACAGTAGAACGGCGTTTCACAAAATGTGATACACGTACCCACGAGTGTACACGAAAGAGATAAAAGGGCAGAATTTTTATTTATTTCTTCATAGCCCTTTTTTTAAGCTGCAGAAAACAGTTCATTAAAATTCATTATATGTGAATTGTGTACTGTAGAAATACACACAAATTTATTTACATGTCTACGTTGTAGAAACGTTTATTATATGCATATATTAAAAAAAAACATTATAGCATATATATATATATATATATATATATATATATATATATATATATATATATATATATATATATATATATATATATATATATATATATAAAGGTCCAGTTTAGAACTCGGGGGTCTCTGAAGACACACAGACAGAATAGAACTACTGCACCTTCATCCATGTCGTACTAGGCTACTAATACGGGGTTGTGCAAGGGGCTGGCAACCTGATCACGTAACACAAATTGACAGATAAACCACCGCTACAGAAGCTTGTAACTGCTTGATGCAGACTTCTTGTAAGGAGACCTGTTACAGTGGTGGCTCCGTGCTCTGTAAGAAGCGCAAAGAAAAATGATGATGATATATTATAATGCGCTGTTGTAGATAAACAAAGTATTATTAAAACTACGCCCGATAGGGTTACGCCGGCAAAACTAAACCCTCATAAGGGGGTACATAAATATTGTAACCTTAACAAGTTGTTTCTACCTTCACTGGTTCTTATACTTTGAAGCGATATGGCGGCTTGAGTACTCTGACAAACCTCAGTGCTTTGCCAGCGGGAGTTTTACTCCAGGCATGTTCTACCATGCTGGACAGGTCTGCGCGGGTAGAATATGTATATCGAAAATTTATTCTCGGCCCCATGATATGGTAACGAGGATGCTTTCTATCATAAAAGTAAGATAATCTCTGCAAGTTTTTAAGCATACCTTACAAAGACTAAAAAAAGTTCGAATGCGCGCAGCGGGTATTCCAAGTGAAACTTCCGCAGTTGATTTGTAACCGGTAATTATTACATGTCTCTCAACACACTTGTCAAGTAGGTGACAAAAAAAAAAAAAAAGAAATAGGTACATTCTTTTTGAGTCTTTGTAAGGTATGCTTACAAACTTGCAGAGATTATCTTACTTTTGTGATAGACAGCATCCTCGTACCACATCATGGGGCCGAGAATAAATTTTTTGAAAAGGGTACAATCTTTTATGGACACCCTGTATACTGGGATACCATCTATTGTACCATCTAACAATTTACAGATAGGAACTACTGATGAGTGTAACTGTAGCACTGATATGATAACTGCTGAGCATCTACTTCAAAGGTGTCCAACAAATGAGGAACAGATAAAGTGCATATGACCATCACCAGTGCCATTCCTAGACAAGCTCTACGGAGATGTCAACATCCTCAGACTGACCACTGATTTCTTTGAACATATTCAAGTTGACGTCTGAGGGTGAGCAAAGAAGAAGAAGAAACGGAGATCAGGCCATTGCAGACTCACATACCATCTGTTCAATAAACTGAAAATGTCAAGAGATAGACGTGTGTCCACGTGCCGAGGACAAACAAACAGCAGAACATGACATTCAAGACTGTCGGCTGCACGAGAGGAACAGAGTGGCTGCGTGACTTTCTTTAACCTAGTTGAGTGAGAAGCTGTACGGTGACGAGAGAAGCCTGAGACAAGCCGCCAACTTTATGGGAGAGATAGATGTGGTTATTTGACAACGAACGAAGACGGAGACCAACATCTATAATAATTATTTAGTTGTCCTTTATGAAGAGCGTCTGACTGAGTGGTCAGAACGCTGTTCTCTCACGGCAAAAGTGCTGGGTTCGGATTCACGGTACTGGTACGCTCCAGACTACCACAGCTGTAAATGGGTACCTGAGTTTGCTCTTGAGTTAGGGAAGGAAAAGGCAGCAAGGAGGGACCTGGTCATCCCATCTCATAAAAAGATGTACCTAGTATAGTGGAGTCTTCAACACCTCACTCCCCTACGACAGTATTTGATATGGTACTACCTTACCTTATATAGTCTTTTATGAAGAAATAAAGTGTTATGTACTCGTAATACTGCATAAACTGTATTGTGTATGCATGTAATGTATGATATACATATTCTATTACAGATAACACACGGGGGGAGGGGAGGAGGGGGCAGAGAGAAAGATACGAAGAATTCTTTCGTTAGGTTTAGATGCCACAAGTCTCCACCCTGCACATGTCACATAGGCCCATTACACTGCTGTGGAAGTCATGTATTAATGAAACACTAGCGGGGGTGACAAAAATCTTCTTCATGTGTGCTATTCTGGCACCACGCGTGGGCCAGGTAATGTATTGAGACTAGATTTGACCTGTTTTATCGGACAGTGATTTTCAACCCGTTTTGTGAGGATCCCTACCTGCACTGCGAGCAGTGCGTAAAATGTGGACTAATGCTGAAGCAATTCATGGCCTCAAACGTTGATTAATTTTTTGATTAATTGTGGGTATTAGTATGTTATAAGAAAGCTACCGACTTTCATAAAAGGGTGCTTGTTTGGAATAGAAGGATTGAAATGATATTTTTAAGATCACTAATATAGAACCTACAACATGAACCAGTTTAACAAAAACAAACGAACGAGCTTTATTTTCAAAGGGTTAAGAATTGGGCTCGCAGACCCGTCTAATATTCTGCCCTTCCATTCTCACTTATCTTACATATTATATCCTTCCATTACCACGTTACTTTAAGCATTAATTTAAAGGCATGAAACATTATAAAGGTTAAATAACAGAGTACATTTATAGTATTCAATTATAATTAAAATTAAGAGATGAGACGAAGGCGCTGTCGATGGGTAAGACAAACATTGAGGAAACCTGCTGATAACATGACAAGGTAGTCCTTGTGGGTAAGACAAACATTGAGGAAACCTGGTGATAACATGACAAGGTAGTCCTTGTGGGTAAGGCAAACATTGAGGGAACCTGGTGATAACATGACAAGGTAGTCCTTGGTCTGGAATCACTAGGGAAAGACAGATAGAGGGAGACTTAAAAACACATTGAAAAGAGAAATAGAAAATAAAAATATAAATGATGAGGAAGGACCTTCATTGGGCTTGGGGCGTGAGGACTTGGCTTGGGGCGTAAGGACTTGGCTTGGGGCGTGGGAACTTGGCTTGGGGCGTGGGGACTTGGCTTGGGAGTGATGACTTGGCTTGGGGCGTGAGGACTTGGCTTGGGGCGTGAGGACTTGGCTTGGGACGTGAGAACTTGGCTTGGGGCGTGATGACTTGGCTTGGAGTTTGTTGAAGACCTATGCTCCTTGAGGAGCTGAAGGGTCATGCTGAAGCAAATTGAGAATAGAACAAAGGAGAAGATAACTGAAGACAGACAAGAAAGGAAGGAAGAGGACACAGAAAGATTTAGCAGACATTTGTTGAAGACCTATGCTGCTTTGGGAGCTTAAGATGATGATGATTATTATTAGTTTGTTAGTTAATGGGTGACCTATTAATGCGAATTTTAGGGGAAGGCGTTCGCTCAATTAGCGGTACTTTTCAAGGGTCAAATTGGTACACAAGTTTCTTCTTCTTCTTCCTCGTTCGTCCTGAAAAGGACGGTGGTTGCGTTGTGTCTGTTTACGCCTAAGCTGTGATATCTGCACCTTTCGGTCGACACATCCGACTTCAGCACGGCATTTTTTAGGGACCGGGTTTGCCTTCCCATTGCGATCCGCACTCGCTCAGCCAGACTGCACTGCTGCAGACTGTTTCCAGGACCACCACGTGGAGGTGGAGTGCGGTCTTGACCAGCTCTGGTTCGCTGGTCCTGATGCAAGCAGTACAGCTATGGGTCGCTGACTGCATTCACTATTGCTGCATCTTGGGGTCCCGTACACAAGTTTGAGAACCACTTTTCTAACCGTAAAGGAAAAAAAAAAGTGTGTATCAGTAACCATACAGCAAGGTTCAATGACGCGAACGGCCGTGTTTATTGTCTGGCTTAAGAAGAGGCCTACATGTTAAGACTGTACCAGTTCAATACCTCGTAGCCTAACTTGGAAGTGTGGAGTATTCTGTTTTCTTAACCCTGTTAAGTTCTATGACATAACTTTTAACCTTTGGAAGGATTACCTGATGTTATTATACGAATCAAGTAAGTCATAGTTTATCTGATTCAGTTCCTTTATGCTGTAATCACGATAGCATAATCATAAAGAGTTGTGTGTATCGTAAATTTTAACGTTTCGGAAGTTAGTTGATTTTGTGATAGAATGTTCAGGCTGATTGAAAACTCACTTCCTATTATTGATTGTTTATATCTTCAAGTGTATCTAATGAATTTACATTACACAGTGTCAAATCAAAGAGCAATAACTGGCATTTGACAAATAAGTTATTCTCCTTGTTTTTAAGTTCCCATAAAGCATGTAAAATAAAGTAAAATCTAAAATAGCGAATAACTTTACGTTACGAGAGACAGCAAAAATTGCTGGCTGCTTTGAAATCGTGTGTAGAATAGATCAAATCTAACAGTCAGTTGTAATATTAATGAGACATACAATTTTATGTCATAAATAGCAGTTAATTCTCTTTATTTTGATGTTTGATTCATATCAGTTATTTTGACAGTCGAATGTGGCATATTGTGATGACATAACAATTTAAAAATAAAAAGTAACTTTTCAATCACCCTGCAACCAGATAGGCTAATGTAATAGTTTTTCTGTTACGCCTGGAGCAATCATACTAGTGTTAGAACGACAGATTAGTTTATTTTAAAGCTTGTGAAACATTACCTTATACTGTACTTTTATACAAATCAAATCAGATGCAAGACTTCGCGTTACAAATAAGTAAGTCTTAGTCGGGAATACGAAACCTGAGTGCAAGCTGGTTACCTTTAGCTAAGTAATTTAATGTTTCTTCATTAGTTCGTTCCTGTTGACTTTCAGTAAAGGGGTCGTACACATGACTTCACGTAATATTTGCCAATTTACCCCACCCCCCCGTCACTTTCCTCACAAAAACCCAGACCACTTTACGTGACGCCACAAATCTCTTATCTCCCTTCCCCCTTTTATATGTCTCTCTATTTTTGTTGTTGTTGTAATACTGAAAAGAAACAACGTAATCAAATGTAAGTTAGTTAACTATTCATCATCATCATTATCATGACCTTTCAACTCCCTTAAGAGCATATGCTTTATGCCAAGTCTTCCTGTCCTGTGCCATCAGCTCTAGGTCTTTCCATATCCTCGTCATGTCTGTCTCCAATTCTCTTCTCCGTCTATTTCTTGGTCTTCCTCTGTCTCTCTTACCCTGAGGATTCCTGAACAAGGACTGCCTTGTAAAGCTGTCAGCAAGTTTGCTCAATGTATGCCCTATCTATCTTCAGCGCCTTCTTCTGATGTCTTGTTCTTCTGGCACTTGCCTGGTTCGTGTCATAAGTTCCACATTAGTGATCTTGTCATACCACTACCATCCTTCTATTTTAGACAAGCACCCATTTACGAGAGCTGCTCCGTATAGTTGATATAACGTTAGGGGTCCTATGTGAAAACAATGTTAGTTGTCCTATACGAAAATAATGTTAGTTGTCCTGTATGAAAATAATGTTAGTTGTCCTATACGAAAATAATGTTAGTTGTCCTGTATGAAAATAATGTTAGTTGTCCTATATAAAACAACGTTAGTTGTCCTATATAAAACAACGTTAGTTGTCCTATATAAAACAACGTTAGTTGTCCTATATAAAACAATGTTAGTTGTCCTATATAAAAAAAGGTAAGTTGTCCTATATACAACAATGTTTGTTGTCCTATATAAGACAACGTTAGTTGTCCTAAACAAGACAATGTTAGTTGTCCTATATAAAACAATGTTAGTTGTCCTGTATACAACAATGTTTGTTGTTCTATATACAACAATGTTAATTGTCCTATATAAGACAACGTTAGTTGTCCTAAACAAAACAATGTTAGTTGTCCTATATACAACAATGTTAGTTGTCCTATATACAACAATGTTAGTTGTCCTATATAAAACAATGTTATTTGTCCTATATGAAAACAATGTTCGCCGCCCTGTAAAATTGATATCACGTTAATTGCCCAATAAGAAAACATTGTTAACTATCCCGTATAATTGACATAACGTTAGTTATCATGTATGAAAACCACTTAGCTTTCCTGTATGTTATTATTACTGTTAATCAGAATCTGCATCACTGCACGCCAGGCAAACCCACAGGTGCTCAGCCTCCCTCAGCAAAAGGGTATGGATGCTAATTGATCATGTTGCAGGCTGGTTGTATGCACACCGGATGCATTCTCTCATACGTCCATCCATGCTGGTCTTACGTTTGATGCCAAATTCCAGCAATCTTAACCTTAATGATTCAGTGATTGCAGTGTCATTCTCTAAAAGGCAATCATTAATTGCCCTCAGTATCACTCCAGTATTCTGATCCAATGAACCTTCTATTGATGCTCTTGACGCTAGTCTGTCAGCTCTGTCATTGCCGTGTACCACTGCATGACCAGGACAGTAGATCCACAACAGTTATGTATGAAAACAACTTAGCTGTGCTGTATGAAAACAACGTTAGTCGTCCTTTATGACTGATTCAGCGTTATGTAAACAATGTTAGTTGTCCTGTTTTACAACAACTTTGGATGTCCTTATTACTGATACGAGGTATAACCCTGATTGTCCGTAATAAAAACAACGTTAGTTATTATGTTTGTCTGTTTTTCCTATATGAAAACAGCGTTACTTGTCATGTTTGTCTGTCTATCCGGTGTGACAACAACGTTAGTTGTCATGTATGACAACACATGACAACACGTTGGTTGTCTATATGATATGAAAACAACATTGGTTCTTCTCTTTGTCTGCTTGTCCTATGTCAAAACAGCGTTACTTCTCCTGTTTGTATGTTTGTCCTGTATAAAGATAACGCTGGACTTTGTATCACTGCACTAGACCGGCATGAAAAGACCATTGTTTGTCCGTTACTATGTTAGCGTCAAGCATAAGCAAAACTCAGGGCCAAATCTATTTCCAGTTTTTTCCCGTGAAATAGAGTTCTAAGGATTCCAAGTTCAGAAGTAATATACAGGGTGTTTCAAAAAGAATATCGGTATTTTAGATGCAAATGACTTTGGTTATTGAACACTTAAAAATATACAGTTTGCACCAAAAGAAAGTAAAACTGTCAAAGTTTAATCTCTTACTTACAAAATCGTTCCCCTTCTACCGTGAGGTGTAGAGGTTTGGAAGAGAGAGCGCCAGACTATCCTATTGGCTGTCTTCCTCCTGGCCTGGTTCCATTCTAGTCCTCGGTCCTTCAAAGATTGTCTAATGTTGTCCTCCCATCGGACTCTGGGGGTCTGGATCCCTGGCTCTTTGTTTCCCATGCTTGTCGTGGTAGCCGATCTTCTCCCATTCTGCAGACATGGCCAAACCATCTTAGTTGGGACTGTTCTACTTGGGTCTGCAGGGGGTGGGATTTTAGGCCTTGACGTATCGTCTGGTTGCGGACCATGTCTCTTCTTGTTACTTCAACCACCCTCCTCAGATACCTCATTTCTGAGGTTTGGACCTGGCTTTTGTGGTTTGTAGTCATTGCCCATGACTCGCATCCATATGTCAAGACTGGGACATAGGTGGAACGGTATACAGCCATCTTTGTTTTCTTACCAACCTCTCTCTTGCTGAGGAATCCTCGATTTATGGCCTGAAAAAGTCTCCCAGCTGCTGTTTGTCGAGTGGCCAATTAAAGTTTAATCTCTTACATTACAATCCCTCAATGTGTGCCCCTTGTGTTACACGGCACACATCTGAACGGTAGTCCACTGTGATTACCGATTGTGACTTGGCAAACTGCAGTACACAAAACTACTTCTGCTGTGGCGTCGCCATTTTCATTCCTTGCGCTGTCTAGCGGCTGAAGTGAAAAACATTTTTTTACATCAGGTACCTGTCCAAACTCGGACAGTTTACCTATCGTTTGGTGTAAACCAAACATTTTTACGTTTGCAATTACCAAAACTATACACATTATATATATATATATATATATATATATATATATATATATATATATATATATATATATATATATATATATATATATATATATATATATATATATATATATATATATATATATAACGTACAATTAGGGGCGTACTTAAAGTATTTTGGTATCCTTCCCCCGCTTCCATAAATAAACACGCAGAGCAATACATTATGCTTGCAGTAGGTTTTTTTTTAAATTGTGTTCCGGATACATAATTGTGTCCACCCCCCCTTTTTTTTTCTTGACTATCCCTACATGGCCAAGTACACAATTTCTTGAAATACTCGCTGTTAGCCATAGAACAATGTAAAAGAACACTGATGCTCTTTATACACTTATGTTTGAAAACTAGAGTTTACGCTTTTTTTCTACCCCTTCAAAATAATGTGCAGTGGAACTTTGACCTTTTCGATCTAAACTTCCTCCTACAATGTTAGTATTGTGCAACTTATTTGATAGCTATATAGTTTATAGTGTGCATCGGTAAAGGAATTCTAAGTTCATTGATATATGTAAATATGCTGGCACGCATTCCAAACCTTTAGAATTAGTTGGAGTTATAAATTCAATAGTGTCTATGTAGACACTATCGCTGAAATGGTATCCTTCAGAAATGTGGCTTAGGGCCATAAAGATTATATAATATCTCAACGCTTTCTACTGTCTAGCTATTTTTGTCATCATCATCTTGTTAGTTTATCGGATGCAACGAAATGATACAGATTGTCACAGGTTGCCTCATCTTAGCTCTGCGTAGTGGCCCAACAGTGGCCAAAACTCAAGAGTAATTAATGTGGGTCTTCAAAGGGATCTACCTTCGCACAAAATTTCTCTTGATAGAGTTGTAGGTAGAAGGATAATGATGCTTCTACCTCAAGCGTCTTTTCACAAGATATTCAGAAAAGCGAGAACAATTCTGCATGAGGCTGAGCAAATGTTAACTCTAGTATCTGCCGTCAACTTTTGTGAAGGATAGGGTTTTCTTATAATTCGTTAGCTCATTCAAGCCCCCAGATGAGTTAATTCAGCGAAATTCCTCTTATTATTATTGTATAGCTCTGTTTAAGTGTTTAAGAAATTGTCTGAAACATATGGATGTATACAAACAAAATGATTAAATCAACTTTAGATTTGTATATATATATATATATATATATATATATATATATATATATATATATATATATATATATATATATATATATATATATATATATATATATATATATATATATATATATATATATATATACACACAAATAACAAATCTAAAAATCAATTAAAGTTAACAGTTTGAAAAATTGAATAATTCTTTAACAAACAATAATCATCATCGAGTAATGTTATGGAGTATTAGTTAAGAGTTCACATGGCAGCTTTTTTGTTTCTACTTAGTTGTCAATGAGGTTTTGCTCCAGCTGATGTTTTGATCTTTGCAGATAGATGACTGTATCACACTTGTCACTGGTCAAGTTAGAAAGTTGTAGCACGTTCCAAGAAGTGTCAGGAAGTAACTTCCAAGCTGGTCTTGCGTCTCTAAGACCCGTCTGATGATGGTGTCTAGCGTCGACTTCAGACTATTTATACCCATCATTCTATATGCTGAGGTTGCCAACCTCAAATGACTTGGACATCCACTTAGCAATTTTCTAATATTAATATTCACATGTCAATATACACACATTATTTCACGTGTTAATAATGCAAAACATAGAATTTTAGATATACAACTTACCCCACATTGACTTTGGGATCACAGACTTCTGGCTAAGATATAGAGTTAAGGCAACTTGTCGAAGATGCCTCTTACACGTGTTCTGGGGTGTTGTTACTTTACAAGAGGTTCCCACTTTGACTCCGTGTTTCAGATTTCTCAGATTCCGGTTTTCCTTGCTAATAATAGTAGAGTTTTCCTGGGCTTTTAAGTCCTCAAGAGGCTCAAACAAGTCCGGTTCGTTAAATGAATTCTGATTTTATTCTTAACTCTGGCAGGTCTGGTTGTTTTCTCGACGAGCTGAATTTTCACAGTGCTATAAACTGCAAAAGTGTCAAGTTATATTCCCCTGTTCGTTCCTGGCACATGTTGTTTACTATTAGACCAGGCCCCAATCGGAAATGTTGTTATATTTACATCTCGAGTGCTGGCAAATAGTTTCAAACATGCGTGTTTAAGATGGGGTTTATTAAAAAAATTTCCACATAGGAATTATGTGTGTGATTGTAAAGGTCACGTCATCCATATATGGCAATTGTGACATTCGAATATTCTCGTTAATAATTACATACAGCTTCTTATATCTGCCCGGAACTATTACAACATTTCCGCTCAGGTGTGTCAAACTGATAATTATCACCCCGTCCTTGTGCAAACAACAATTCATCGTATTACCATCTGGGCTAAGACGTCACACTAGTCTTATCAGCGATAATCAACTTTTGCTGGCCATTTCCGTGTGAAACAGGCGCCCAACTTCTGGTATACGAGAATATTTACCAACGGATTGTCGGTTAAGGTTGCATCATCCGCCTACTCTTAACAAGGTCAAGCAGGCAAACAAACATGATAACTATCACTGAAAGGAGTGTAAGGTGATTTGAAAATACCAAATATCTGCTTGATAGCAGAGAAATAAATGTGCCGACCACGGAAATTTAACGTAATCAGTACACACACCAAATGTAACTGAATACGACCGGAGAGGATAAGAGATCGACTCAAAAATTATTTGACACAGATGATGCAGTTGGTTCAAGCTATTTTGTATTGTTCTTCAGTACAGTTTATTTTTACACGCTTTTATTACACGCTTTTATTTAATTCACTTGTATGTTACTTTCATGTCACTTTCAAATCTTGCAATCGATTTTTCAATCACTTCCAGATGAGCAATATCTCTGAAACTTGGCATAGTTTTGTATTCCCGATGACAATACAATAATCAGTCAATTATTTAATAATTTAATATTGTAATTATGACATTATGAGTAATTAAAGTTTTTCGTAAAGAAATGTAAACAAATCAGGGGCCATAATCAAGTTAATTAAAAATTCAAGAGTACATGGTGTGCTTTATTTTTTTCCATGCGTAAAACAGGGCAGCATTCTGAAGTGTCTAGCTAAATCAAGGGAAACAATCCAAATTATAAAATTATGAATCGAGGGAAAGTCGAGTTCGATCTCTAGACGGCCTTCAAATTGAAGAAATTGATTGCACTAAATTAATAGGCACAAAGCCATGTAATATTGACACTCTAAAAGAAATGGATCGCTTAAGAAATTTTGGAACTTATTTACATTAAGTAAAAATAGTGTTTATGTTTTAGTATGTCATAATTTTTCTAACACTAAAAATAAGAAAATAAAAAAAAATATATAAAATATTTTAAACACTCGCTTTTAATGCACTAAAAACCAAAAAAATTATTTTTCAAGGAGTTTATAGCTTGCAGTAAAAAAAATGTAACATCAAATTGACAACAAGCGTGGGGCGCTTATTCTGCGTGAAATTGACTTCTGCTTTATACTTCATTAGACACTTATGGATAAAATATATTGTCGCGAGAGGTTAAGATGTTATTAAATGAAAGATATCCTGGACACAAAGATGTATCAGATGATACCAGGATAGTGCCAGATAAGAGACTGGTCTTATGAGAAATACCCCCTTCTCTGAAAAGAGCAAGGGTGTATCAACAATCAAAGGTAGAGTCAAGCTGTATAAACATTCAAGTATGATGATAGGGTTTGTTACTGAAGGTGTAAGTGCTACCTCTCAAGATCCTCCCTTGAATAATGGTTATTAGTTTTGTATTGACTCTGCTAGGGGATTAATTAGTTAATTAAATATGTAATAGATATATACAGGGTGTTTATAAAGTCGCTGTGCAGTGAATTTGAAAAATATTTTAGAAATTACGTCACGAATGATGCAAATTTACGTCATGATATTCTGTGTTCCAATGCTGTGTTTCACAATCCCGTGTGCAGCATTACACAACAAGCCCCAATTGAAAACCACATTTCTGGTGACGTAGTCTCGCCCGGGCGTAAATTTCACTGCACAGCGACTTTATAAACACCCTGTATAACCAACAGAACCTTAACTCAATTTAAATAATTAAGTAAGACTGATTATATATATTTACAATTTATTGATCCTATACCGTTTCTCTTTTCGGTTAAGAAAATGATAAAGAATTCAAATGTTTTTACAAGATAAAATAAATAAACATGGAATGTCCATTTCCACACTAGTTAAATATGATAAATTTATATTTCCAATATCAATTATTTATTTCACATTAATATATATGACATTTTCACTGGATTGTAAAGTTGGTATTTAGTTTATTAAAGTCCTTCATGAGTCATCACTCAAACTGTTTTTGTTGTCATTAGTAATTTATTTCTTATTACTAAGTTGCTGGATAGGCTGACTCGTGGTATGGTGTTACCACTTATCTCCAAAAGTTAGAATCATCCACTATAGCCAGGATCACAAAAGGTCTGGATCTCCAGGCTGGGAAACATAGGTTGTCTAGTTCTAGACATATTGAGAACGTTTGCACCACAGAGTCCTTCAGAAGTGAATGTCCCGTACAATCTTAGTAGTTGCAGGATAAAACCTGTAATATAAATAATCACAACCCTTGTATGGTCCAGCACTATGTTATCCACACACACAATGGACGTAACAAACAGTTTCAGACATGGTGCTAACAGTTGCACAGGGCAATTTACCTCAGTACCACTCACAGCCAGTTCAATGTGATTACACTTTCCTTATAAATCCTATGTTAGATCCATTTGTCCATAATCTGCTTCCATACAATGATTTGGTTTAGTTCAAACTATTAAGTGACACCTTGATTAATACATGTTAACAAATTCTGTGATCCTTTCTCATGGTCCTGTTCAGTGTGTCTTTCCTTTAGGAAATACTCCTTCACATACATTATTAAACCTACAGTCGTATTTTTGCCATCTTCTTCTTCTTCTTCCATCCTTAGCCATCAACCGGCAAAGCAGTATGTGGCCAGTACGCCTAGTGGCGTCTTAGGGCAACAACAAATTGATCAATCTATCGCTGTTTCCACCACGCCTGGTGGCGTCTTTGTGGAACAAAAACAGACCAAACAATCTATCATTGTTTCCGTAATCAGATTGGTTGGCAAGCAGGTGATCAGCCCACTGTGCGAAGTTTTTACGGGATGGGGTAAACAGCCCCATGCCCATACCCTCCTTAGTCGCTTTTTACGACATGCGTGGTAGGGTGCAGTGTTACTATTCTTTGTTCCCCTTTCGGGCCCCGGTAACACACGGGTGTATTTTTTTTTCCCATAATTCTCAAATATTCTACACATTTCCCAATGCTGGCTTTCGTCTCTAAAAGTCAACACAGGCTTGCTTTCGGATGGCAATGCACTCGTCCTGTAAGTTTTTTTCTTAACACACTTACGAACACACCAGTGGATTAATCACAAGAAAATTACATAATTATATACATATATATATATATATATATATATATATATATATATATTCTTTCTTACCCTCAGGCAATACAAATAAGCTGTAACAGGCTGTCAAAAGGTATTTAGGTCTGCTACGCAGATGCAGTGGCAAAAATATTGGACAGCACATTTTTTTGCCGCTCTCTTCTGTACCGCTTAGTGTTTCAAAAAGTTGGGGCTCTAAATCATTTTTTTTAAAAGTAAAACTATTGCCTCGTTTTGGCAAGGCGCGTCCTGTTCAACCTAGTCGGTTATATTAGGGCGCATGTCCACATATAAAAGACCCTTAGGTCTGAAAAAAAAAATTTAAAAAAAATCAACCAAATTCAAGTCGCTCCCCCGTATCGGAGAACACGGCCAAAAACCGGTGTTAGGAATCCAAAAACGAGGCATCTTTTGCCTGCTTGTTTAATGTGCAAAAGTTTTAATATTTATTATCTCTCTTAATTCTGAACCGATTTTGATCATTTAAAGTTAGAATTATACTGTGAATGTATCTCTCCCGTTCTATTTAATAAGTGTTTAGTTAGCAAAATGCATTTAAATCTATGCAGATTTTAACTAACTAAATTTGGGACTACCCTGATGTATAGATGTCAATTTAAACGATTTTTCTCTTTAAATGAACTACTATTCGAGGAAGTCTTTGCACCTACCTCTTAAGTAACATCCCCGGTGTTAAACTATCTATATCTTTCCGTTTAAACATCTTTAATCTTTAAGAAATTAAATAACTTCGTACTTTCATTTACACAAAATGGGCCTCTATGTTACGCCTAAAAAGGTTTCCTTATACACACAAGAAAAATGAACGTTTTCATTGGCTGTTTGTATCGATCCGTTTTCCTATTGTATTGCGTGCGGTAAATATGACCGTGGTGTAAGACAGACCAAAACACGACATATATGATAAGAGCTTAAGCTTTTAGGGAAGTACAGTAGAACTCCATTTATCCGAACCCCATGGGACCGAGCATCGTTCGGATAATCAAATGTTCGGATAATTGGATTACATGATGTATCGAGTACATGTACACATATTTCTAAAAATAATTAACAATCACAAGGAAAATACACTATAAAACATATTTACTTGTACTGTAATAATAATACCCACACTGTATTAGATCACTGTATCACTAAAATCTTTCATTACACTGCAGTGCATGTACTACTTGTATTAATTATTTTTGTTAAGAAAGAGAAATGTTTTCAAAATAACATTACAAACAATTCAAAACCAGGCGCAACTTACGTATACATGTACTTGCACAGATGTAGCCCACTATTTAAAATAATGAGGAATCCTCTTTTGCGCCAAACTGGATAGTCTGCTTTTGGCTGCTAAGTCCCGCATTCTCTTCAACAGCAGAAGCTGTGTAGGACAGCTGTCATCTTCTTGCTCGTACCAAGCCATCGCTGTTTCTAGTGCTATAAAGGCCTCTTCAGGACTTGGTCGACGTTTTGGGTTTTCTTCATAATCTACAAGTACATCATGTACTTCTGAGGAGTCTTCATCATCGGTCACTACATGTATTTGGTTTTCTTCTTGCACAAAAGACAAAATTTCTTCGTCATTCAAAAACTGAAAACCAGAATCATTATCATCTTCTAGCCACATGTGTGCATCATCTTTGTCAGAGTCCGAAAATCCGGGCATTGCTTGAAACAGTTCCACAACTTCATTTATACAATCATCATTTGTGTCCACTGCAGTAGTTTCATTTCCTCCTTTTTTCCCAAGCAATCTATTCCAAGCCTTGTTGAGATTATCTTGTGACAGGGTGGTCCAAGCATCAGCTTACATATAGCAGCAGTCTTTGAGATTAAGCTTTTTTTGAAAACGCCACCACACTTTCTTCATCTTCAGCCAACAATAAACGACGCAGGACTTCCTTCTTGTACATCTTTTTAAGCTTTGCTATAACACCCTGATCCATTGGTTGAATCAGTGCTGTTACATTGGGAAGCAGAAAAATTACTTTAAAATTTGCATCAACTGCATTCAATGTATCCGTCTCTGGATGAGATGGTGCATTGTCCAGTAGAAGAATTACTTTTCCAGTTTTCTTTTCTTGTTCTTTCAACCTCTTCACATTTGGGATGAACTGATTTGTATACCAATCAAGAAATATTTCACTATTCATCCAAGCACTCTTCTGTGCTTTGTAGCACAATGGGAGACATGTCACATTCTTTAAACAACGTGTTTTTTTTGGCTTTGCCGATCATTAGCACCGGTAAACGATGACTTCCACTGGCATTCGCGGCTACCAAAATTGTTACTCTCTCTTTGCACTTTTTAAACCCAGGGGCAGCTGCTTCGCGCTGAGATGCAAGTGATTTTTGAGGCAATGATTTCCAGTATAAGCCAGTCTCATCGGCATTATACACATCATCGAGTAAATAACCTTCTTCTTCCAAAAAAAGCCAAGAATGTTTCTTTAAAATTTTCAGCGGCAGTTGCATCGCTAGATGAAGATTCCCCTTGAGTCTCCAATTCTCGTATGCCATGACGAGATTTAAAGTTTCTTAACCATCCCTGGCTAGCCTTAAAGTCAGGAGGACCGTCAAGTTGACTGTTGAACTGAAGTGCCTTTTCACACAATAGAGAGCCAGAGATAGGTTCCCCTTTG
Organism: Oreohelix idahoensis; assembly: GCA_024509875.1. NCBI lineage: Eukaryota > Metazoa > Mollusca > Gastropoda > Stylommatophora > Oreohelicidae > Oreohelix > Oreohelix idahoensis. The sequence goes on from JAMPIV010010962.1 coordinate 477,017, forward strand.
CTTCTTCTTTGCACAAACCATATATACAAAGCCTCTTCCAATTTCAAATCTTTCGCATTTCTCATGGTTTTATGTTTCTTCGACCCATTTTCACTATCCAATTTCGATGCAAAACTCATAATTTTATCCTTGTTACTTTTGATGTCAGAGACGGTAGCTTTCTCAACATTGAAAATCCTCGCAAATGAAGACACAGTTTCACCTTTTCCTAGTCTCTTGATAATTTCTGTTTTCGTTTCAATTGACAAAACATTGCGGTTCCTTTTATATGCTTTAGGCCTACTGGAAGATGCCAGGTCGCACAGAGAAATACGTACACTGGATTGGTAAACCAGATATTAACGGACTTTATGATCTAACTGACTTCATGTACGTAAGCGACCGTCCATTAGCCCATCTCATTGTCTACAAATTGTTCGCACACATTTGAAGCTTGCCGCATCAAAAGATTCAGAACTGTAGTCTAACGTGACTGGTGGAGACTGATTTTTTTTTTTCTGGAAAAAGTGTTCGGATAATTGGATGTTCGGATAATTGGGGTTCGGATAAATGGAGTTCTACTGTACCCAGTTTTTATATTTATTTTTGTTTAGATTCGCATGTGTCCTATTTAGCTCTCACTTTCTTTCCTCTCCCTGACAAAGGCCTTGTGACCCCCACGTTTGCTATATTGTTTGCCTTTTGTTCTTTGTCCCCTAAGACGAATCACCTTGTTTCGATTTTTTGTTTCATACCCATCCTTCAGTACAGTTTGCGGCTTTAGATTTATTAAGTGTCCAATAAGAATGGACTAAAATACAGGCGTTGTATTTCAGAAAGTTAAGTCAACAGAATATAAAAAGCCTCGTCTTGCTGCCAGTTTATTATTTATCATTAAATATTTCTGAAAAAAGACACAACCTTTCTCTATTCATCTGTGATCGACGAAGCTTGTAAAAGGTAAGAGGAGGTAAAGGATCGAACCATGGACCACTGAGCTAGTAGCGTTTCATTTTTCTCTTGCCAGTTCTTGAAGATTCAGTTTGCCATCTTCGTCGTCGTCTCATTCGGTTATCAGCTTCCGTGTATTTTTGCTTACTCACATTCCTCCTCCTCCCCCCCCCCCCACCCTGTTCTTCTCTTCCGATTGGCAGAGTGGTTAGAGCGCTGGTCTCTCGCGGCAAAGGTGCCGGGTTAGATTCACGGTATCGACACGCTTCAGTCTACCTGGTTGTAACTGGGTGCCTGACATTGCACGTGAGTTAGGGAAGAAAAAGGCAGCGAGGAAGAGAACTAGCTCGATGCTGGACCTAGTATAACACTTCACTCCCTTACGGCAGTATATGCTATGGGACTACCTTTACCTTTTTCGTCTCGCACCTCGTCCCCCCCTCCCCCATATACACCCCCCCCCCCACCCCTTCCCCCATCCCCAGAACAGTGATGGTTTGACCTCTTTAAAAATATTGCACTAATCTCGCCGATCCTGTTACCTGTGGTGAAGTGGGATGTTATAGATATTTATAAGGGACTTAGTGTACTGACTGAGATCAGCTGTGAAGGTATATATATATCTAATAAGAGTAGTGTATTATATATAACCTTACTTGCTACCACATATCTATATATCTCGTCAGAATTATTCTGGAATAGTGTGATGCTACGTTATGTGTCTAGGGTATGAGTATGGTGAAGTGTAAGTCACAACAACAGACAGATAAACAATTTAATTTAATCCACTACTCTTGACAACACTGTGACACTCACATACATATAACACTCTATGAGAATATCTTAAAGAAGTCACTAACGAGTATTCATTATCTGGCATTGAAATAATCACAATCCACAGAATGTATTTAATATGGAATAATGACGTGGGTCCCTTGTTCCCTGTTGGTAAATGACTTCAATAGTTTTGACTATTATGGGAGAGCAGTTCCTGATTTTAAGACAAGAATGAATGTGAAGAGTTATACATGACAGCTGAGAACAGAACTCGGTGATGAGCAACTGTTGCAGCAGGAGAACAACAATCATGGATGACATCACATTCGGCGATGTTACAACTGATGAGTGTAACTGTGGCACCGATAATACGACAGCTGAATATCTGCTGCAAAAGTGTCCAACGTCTGAAGAACAGACTGTCGCGTTTATCAAGCTTCCTAAAAAGTAGTGGTTACTCGAACTATACGCTCACAGTGGTGGACGTTTAGTTTGAAATAACGATGTTATATCCCCCCAACAGACTAGAGGTTCATGGGAAATTTATAGCCCGAACTATATCTGCCGTCACCACTACCACTCCTGGGCAAACGTTATGGGGATACCAACAACTTCAGGTTAACCACCGCTTTCTTTAAACCTATTCATCATTAGTTGACGTCTGAGGTCGGAGTGGTTAAGAGCTATGGTACCCGCCACTAATTATAAAGATAATTATATGCTGCATATAAGACTTTCAAACACTTTTACTGCTTCTTCGTTCACTTTCAGACGTTAACTGTTTGGGGATGTCAGGAACCTTGAGCTGACTACTAACCTTTAATAAAGTCATTAATGTAGAAGTCTGCGGGCGAAGAGGAAGACAAAGAAAACGTCAAATTGCATATGTTCAAAGAAAGCAGTAGTCAGCTTGAGGCTGATGGTATCTCCGTAGAGTTTTTCTAGGACTGATACATGTGGTGAGTTGGGTGAAGGTGTTTTGTTGATTTTAGAAAACTCTAGTGAACTGATTGATAGTGAGGAAGACAATACAGATCATGTGCGTGATCGGGAGAATCTTAAGACAGCCTGAAAGAAGATTTATTAAAGTTATCTCTCTTTTCAAGCCCCACAAGTCACTTATATTCTTAAAAATCACATGCTCTCTCTCTCTCTCTCTCTCTCTCTCTCTCTCTCTCTCTCCCCTATTTAACTGATACAGAACAAGGGTAAGAGATTATGAAGTCACTTAAGACTCACTAAATAGTAGAGAAGGTCTTGAATAAGCGCATTAACAAAAGGATACAATTTATTAAAATTCTCTGTAGATGTGTAAATGAGGAACACATAAAATCTAAGCAAAACAAGTAGATGAATTAATAAAGTTAACAAATAATGATTCCAAACATCAAGAAAACTATTGCCTTCATCAAATCTCTTCTGGAGTGGTATCTAAGATTAATATCTCAGCCTTTTCATCAGGTCCTGTTTTAAAAAGTTACATATGGACCTGTCCTCTGTAGTGGTCATGGATTGTCCCATTGACATGGTCTCTTACAACGCTTTCTAGTGGTTGAAAGATTTTTCTGCCAGGGTTATCATTCACTTTCATCGAATTGTGCGGAACCAATTTTCCTTCTGGCAACTGTGGTCAAATCTTGTGAGAGTCTTTACATTTTGATCCTTGGTATGGACACACAACAACAAGTCTGTGCAGTAAATGCTAGTCTGTAAAACACTGTTTAACAGTTTCATCGCCTTCCTTCCTCCTGGGCGTGCATGTTCTCTTTACTCCACGGGTAGATGCTCTATCCCCGAGCCAGGAATACACTTATAATCCAAAGGAAAAAATTCTCTAATCTTGAGCAGCGACTGGGCATACTGTCTACAAGCTTAGCTTCTGAGTGTGGACTGCTAAGTACTGATAATACTCCTCTGTGTGAGATTAGATATTCCGATGAAAAAAGCACAAGTATCCGAATTTCAGTGTGCTGGCAAAGCTGAATAGATTGAGATATTGGTTGCCATCAAGTGCTGGCATACGCTGAGCAGGTGACTAATGAACCAATTCTGAAGAACGCGTGATGGCGTCAGCCTGTGTGGTTACACTGGTTCTTTCTCTTTTGTTCAAGCCATGTTTATGGTCTCTTCGTAAGCATTTTTCTTCTTCATGTTCTCCTTTGCTGGTATTTGATGCAACCTCTTCATCTCCCTCATGTCTAGCTTCAAATGTTAACTTTCTTAATTTTTCCTTTAACTTTCTTTTGGCGGCAGGAAAGTTTACACTGCGGTGAATGGTTTTCTCTAGTGATTGCCACCCGTTTAGTGGGCTGATGCGAAGTGGGTTATTGGTAGACAGGTAATGACACTCGCACAGCAATCTGCTTACTAAAGTTTGATTAGGAGAGAGAATGTGACGTTCTCCCCGTTGCGTCCTCGTCTTCAACTGTCTCGTTGTATGCTCTAGAACTGAATGATAAACATACATACGTTACTTCTAGTCAAATCACCAAGCATAAAATAAATTTGTAATTAACATTTGTGCGCGGGTAGTTAACTTGTTTTATCTGCTAAACAAATCCTCCAGTTTTTTCTCTCATATGGGTTGTCCTTCTTTTCATTCCACTATACCAGTTCTCAACGTGCAGCTTACATATAAGAGATGTATTTGTTCTTCAGAACATTAACTTTTTCAGTAAAACCAAAGTTGTGTCATCATCCAAATGAACATAGGGGTTTCCGAAATGTAGTCCCCTTTGTGAGGATGCACTATTTATAGTACGCCCATACTGGAGTTTCCATTACATAACAAATGTTTACAATAATTACATTACACCATTATTTTGTATCCGCCCCGTGGGGTCGGTACCAAAACGAAAATAATAAAATCTAAAATTGAGTACATACTTATGTAATGAGCTTATGCTCCTGGGATACATCGTAATTTTACATGTTATAGAAAAACTCTTTCTCTGGCTGATGGGTGAAAAATCTTGAAATGACTTGTAAGTTATCTTAACTACAAAATATATATTCATCGGTTCCTTCCGAGCCTAAGTAGTTCTAACAAAAATGATTTCCTCCTATAAGTTATTTACACTTGAGTAACACTAAGGAAGAAAATCCCTACACAATACTAAATACGGAGTAATTGTGTTTTCACAGAAAAATGTAAGTTTTAACTATGGGTTGTCCTTCTTTTCATTCCACTATACCAAAGTTATCTTCAAACCTTACTATATAAGAGATGTATGTTGTTCTTGGCAGGAACATTAAGCTTTTCAGTTAAAACCAAAGTTGATTGTCTTCATATCCAAATGAATTATTGCATAGGGGCAATTAGTAACTGAGATTTTCCATTACATTAAAAATTTTACATTTTGGGCATATATACAGGCTAATAACTAGGCATATAATATATTAACGGTGTAAGTTTACCCTGTGACACCAAGAAATAAACTAGAGTCCAATGTTCTGTGGTAATGAGTCGTTTTTCACACTATGATAGGAACTCTCTGTTTAACTCGTCTAATACTGACTCTAGAGGAGTCTAGAATTTACAACAGAATGAACGGAAAAAGTAGAGGGGAGGAGACAAAAATCAAAGCTAAGAAATAGGCATTATTGTGTGGACTCTTTCAAATCACGACAACTGGTGATGGCCATATGTGCTTCCTCTGTTCCCCTTATGTGTGCGCACCTGTTCAGCAGTCATTTTATTGGTGCCACAGTTACATTCGTCAATAGTTTCTATCTTTAGCTTGTTGAATAGATTTTAGTACTCTCTCGTCTGCTCCCCAACCCGTGCCAGGAAGTTTTTTTCATGATTGCCATTCTCTGCCTTACTCTTGTCCTGTGTCTTTCAATCTGGGTTTTCCAAGTCAAGCGGCGATCAAAGCTAATGTTTTGGGTTTTCATCTATATGTAACAAACACTTCAAACCATTTTCAGCAAATTTACAATGATTTTGCATATATTATAAGATGTCACGCATTCGTAAAGGCTACTGATGACACCTTATCACGCAAAACAAATCACTATAGAAACAGCCGCTGCAAAATTTGTCACATCTTCTCCCTTCCAATGTAACAATCCTTTTCATGGCGCGTTTTGTCCTTAATAATGGCATTTGTCTGATTCTTGACAAAGTTTATTGAAGTTTCCCCACTGTTAATTCGGGTGAGTGTAAATAAAGAATGGAGTGCGTTAAATTTTCAGTAACTCGGTCGATTTAGTCGCTCAAGTCGATACTTTAAAAAATTATTCGGAGACGGAGTAATAGAAAGTTTATTTTGCTTATATTCTTTTAATATTACAAAGACAAGATTTTAAATAAAAAACCGTACATTTACAAAACGTGTTGTGTTAAAGCAGCTGTTAATTAATTAGTCAAATTTCAATCCATTTGCTTTTTTTTCCAGTTCTCTCCATGTCATTTTTGACGCGTTGCTCCAAAGCTTCACAAGCCAAGCACCCAGATAAATGACCACAGGAGAATTAGTGCCGTCATGACGACATGCAGCAGATAGAACACCACATAACTATTTCCCGCCATATTTTGGCGTGTTATATATATAAATATATACTCGTGTAAAAGCCCGCCATAAGACAGGAATTAAATTCAAAAGCACCAATACCTAACTGCAATTTTATTTATTCAAAAGTATTTTTTTTTAAAACCACTGTGCATCAACACAGTACACGAACTACGTAGCAGCAGCGAGGATCACAATGTGTGTATACGGGATCACACATTCTATAAATATGTTTTTGTGCACACTGTCATTTGCGCATTCTTCCTTGGTAAGTGTTACTATTTTCGGGAGAGAACATATAAGGGAAACAATACAATTAGTGTCTAACTTTCAACCAAAGTTGCATCCCTTAATGTTACGCACTGACAGAAAAAGCTGGGATATTATGTATAGGAATATATACTTTTTATGTAGTAGTTTGTTTTTGTGGGTTTATTTTTTCGTCAATGGCCGTATTAACAGACTTGCTCTTCACCTCTGCCTCACAGTTCCCAGGCGTCTGTCAGCAGACAGACAAAGAAAGAATAGAACTAGTACTCCCTTAGGCATGTCATAAGAAACGGCTAATACGAGGCTGTGCACGTGACTGGCAACCTCATCATGTAAAACAAATTACTATAGAAATCGCCGCAGATAAAGCATATGCTTTGACATTGGCGTTGTCACATAATTGGTCGTTCTCTTTTCCGTATTTTCTCTCTCTCTCTCTCTCTCTCTCTCTCTCTCTCTCTCTCTCTCTCTCTCTCTCTCTCTCTCTCTCTATCTGCCTTTATCTATTTATTTCTCATTTTTGGAGCACAGAAATCTGTGCCACAGTCACTGTTTACATTTTCACACTTCGATTTTTGTCAGGTCAAGTCGTCATTGACGATCCTTAAGGATCAATTGTAATTGCTTAAGTGATTGCACCAGATTGACTTCAGGCGTGAATTATTAGTTTACAATTACGTAACCAATTCTGCATAGACGGGTCAATATGGGGGGGGGGGGGGAAATTGTCTCTTCAGTGTTCATACAAGCGACTTAGGAGTGTCTGATAAGTGACGCAATCACTTCCATCGAAGTTACCTGTGATGATAATTACAGATAATATCAATCTGGCGAGACATTTGAAGAATGAACTTGTAAATATGATAATACTGACGGAAACCACACTACCTTATATGGAAAGTGACTTTTAAAATTTATATCTTATGTATCACGCAGAATTTTCCCATGAGGAAGTTGTTGGGATAACCCCATCATAACACGCATGGCAGAGTGCAATTGGTTGGCTTTCGAAATGTAAAGTTATAACACTCCTGATAGGAACCTTCAAATAGTAACAACAATTTGCGTGGGCCGAAAGTTGCAGTATAATCTGGCACTTTCGCCGGTCTGGGCACTGTGAAATTCAACTCGTCAAGAAGACAGCCAATCAAGCCAGAGTAAGGAATAGAATCAGGATTCCACTTTAAAGGACCGGACAACGTGTTTGAGCATCTTGTGGACTTGTATCCCAGGAAAACTCTAATTTCATTAATACGGAAAGCCCGGAATCCTAGGAACCTGAACACTAAGTCATAGTGGGATTCTTTTTGCAAAGTAATACCCCAGACCACGTGTAAGAGGCATCTTAAACAAGTTGCCTTAACTATTTCTCTGAGCCAGAATTCGGTATTCCCAAAAGAGATTTTGGGGTAAGTTGTACATTTTATAATTCTGTATGTTGCATTATTAACATGTGAATATTGCTAGTGGATGTCCAAGTCATACGAGGCTGGAAACCTCAGCATATAAAATGATGATTTCATGAACCACCGTTGCAAGAGCTGGTGACTGCTTTATGCAGGTTTCTCATAGAGAACCAAAATCAGAGGTTGTACCAAGATAAAAATGGAGCAAGAAGTGCATGATGACATAAATGATTATATACGTATTATATTAACATTTTTAACCAGTGCATATGTAAATGTAAACATGTTTAATATAAATGCAATGGATGTTTTCCGCTCACTGGGATTAACATAAACGCTCAGAGAGGGTAAAGTTCTGAAGCAGATGGGATGGTGGAATGACAGAGGAGGGGTGGGGGGGGGTTACTTGGTTTTAATGTCAGGAAACCAAATACTCAGGATGGAATTTGTTTCTCTCTTATTTCATGATACTAGTCGGTGGTACCTTACTTACTTACTTACTTAGTCGTTCCCCTTCTACCGTGAGGTGTAGAGGTTTGGAAGAGAGAGCGCCAGACTATCCTATCGGCTGTCTTCCTCCTGGCCTGGTTCCATTCTAGTCCTCGGTCCTTCAAAGATTGTCTAATGTTGTCCTCCCAGCGGACTCTGGGTCGTCCTGGGGGTCTGGATCCTTGGCTCTTTGTTTCCCATGCTTGTCGTGGTAGCCGGTCTTCTCCCATTCTGAAGACATGGCCAAACCATCTTAGCTGGGACTGTTCTACTTGGGTCTGCAGGGGGTGGGATTTTAGGCCTTGACGTATCGTCTGGTTGCGTACCATGTCTCTTCTTGTTACTTCAACCACCTTCCTCAGATACCTCATTTCTGAGGTTTGGATCTGGCTTTTGTGGGTTGTAGTCATTGCCCATGACTCGCATCCATATGTCAAGACTAGGACATATGTGGAGCAGTATACAGCCATCTTCGTTTTCTTACCAACCTCTCTCTTGCTGAGGAATCCTCGATTTATGGCCTGAAAAAGTCTCCCAGCTGCTGCTTTTCGAGTGGCCAACTCTTCTTTGATGCCTCCCTTTCGGTCAATAATAGCTCCGAGGTATTTAAAGTGGTCTACCTGCTCCAGGACCTGTTTTCCCAGCTTAATCTGATGTCTTATTTCTTCTCGTGATATCACCATGGATTTTGTTTTAGAGCTGCTTATGACCATCCGTCTCTTCTCCAGCTCTTCCTTCCAGACTTGCAGGTTGAATTGGAGATGTGCCTCTGATTTAGCAATCAGGGCAACATCATCAGTGGTACCAATTGGTGGTACTGTCTGTGGAACAAGTGGGTAGTGTAAGTGGCCTTCAGTCAAAGCTATACACCGTCATCAGACGGGTCTTGAAGACGCTAGACCAGCTTCGTAATTACTCCATGATACTTCTTGGAACGTGTTACCACCGCCAGACTTGACCAGTGACGAGAGTGAACCAGTCTACAATCTGCAAAGAACCAAATATCGGCTGGAGCAGAAACCAACCGACCTCCAACTGGCAGCTAAGAACCCACTTAAAAGCTGCCAAGTGAACTTTTTCAAGAAGAAAAGTCCCTTAACTAACAATAACATCACCTGTGATGAGTTTTTCAAGAATTATTCGCTTTTTACACTGATAAATATAATTGATTATTAAATTTGTTATCTATATATTATACATTTATAGTTGATTTAATCATTTTGATTGTACTGCACCTGTATGTCTCAGTCATTTTAAAATACACTTAAACACAGCTATTAAATTAATATTTCACTGCATTAACTCACTTGACGGCTTGAACGAGCTAAAATTCATAATAATTCTACGTAAAAGGCGGCGGGCAGATACGAAGTTAACAATTGCTCAGTCCTATTCAGCATTGTTATCGATTTCTGAATTATCTTATGCATACGCCTTCGAGATAGAAGCAGCATCAACCTTCTATCTACAATTCTGCCAGGAATAAACTTGAGCAAAGGTAGATATCTTTGAAGACCTTCATTAGATACTCTAGGTTTTGGCCATTGTTGGACCATCACTGCAAAGCAAGGGCAGTAAATCCCGTGACAGGCTTCCTTAAAGGAGTGGTGGATCTATGCCACGCGAGGAGCGAAGAAAGAGATGATGATAATAATAATTATGATGACAGGCGTGATTCCCACCTGCTTCATTATTTATCCGTTACAGTGTAACTGTTTTTTCACAGCTTTAGTTCCTTCTCGCCTCTATGTGGTATACGAGTCCAATATTGCCTGAAATCATATATCAAGATTTTTTTCCGTCCGTACGAAGAGTAAACTCTAGACTAACATTCTTTAGGATCACTAACGTTATTTAGACCTCCTAGAGCCTTTTGATCTTTGAAAAACTATGCTACGTTCAGGGGGTATTGGAATTAACTTCCTATAGCTATAAAAGTTAATTACGCGCTTCGTTCAACTGGGATCTTGTAACTGCGTTCAGGTGTTTCGATTTAGAGTGGGTCATATGGGCGTGCATACATGCAATAATGAGAGTCCGATTGGCAGCTCTGTGAAAGCTATTGCCTCTCGAGCACGGTTACCGGGATCTGGGTTCAAATCCTGGTGGACTGACGCTCCAGTTAAAGGATTCAAAGGCGGCGTGGAAGGGAATTGGTCACCTCACCTCATAAATCTTGACCTAGTATATTGAAGTCTGGAATACTTCACTCCCCTATGGCAGTATGTACAATGTAACTACCTTGACATTTGTTCATATCATCATCAGCTGCCATCTCCACAACGAAGGTTGGCTGTAAAGGATCTCCAACGTCTTCTGTCTCTTGTCTTGGTGGTGCATTCTGATAGGCTTGTACATATAGTAAAACATAAATAACATACATATGGTGAATTTGACGAAAGACACCAACAAAAAAAAAATTAAGAAGAAAAGGAAAACCTAGTTATTTGAAACAATGTCTTCATCAGTACACAACACACACAAAACGGCAGATAAATAAGAACACGTTGATATGGTGTACTGCTTTTCTTGTCATTCAAGTTGCTTTCTTTCCAACTGCCAGTTATTCTTATAACAATTAGATTACTATATTCGCTTTCTGTCTTTCAGTTATCCTTTGCATGTAAACAGTCTTGTGTCTATCTCATAACAATCGTTCTTTGTATCTATACAGACTGTTGGAGTCCAGGGTAGTGGTCTATAATTCAATTCATCTGTTACATTTTTTAGTCTTCATTCCGAGCGGGTCTATTTTAAGAGCTGACAGGCCATGTCAAGAAAAGACTTTGTCAAACTGATCGATCCATCTCTACTTTCGTCCACAAATATATGTAAAGAAAAAATACGCTTTAGGCTACACAGTTTTATTTTTATGGAAAAGTTCTCTGTTCCTGTTGACAATTTTGTGTACGCCACCAAGTTCTGTGATCCTGTTCACAATTTTGTGTACGTCATCATGTTCTGTGATTCTGTTCCAAATTTTGTGTACAACGTAACCATGTTGAGTGATCCGTTCACAGATGGAATGTTAAAAAATGTCTATGGGTTTTTCGGCTTTGATTTTTTATGGTGAGCCAGGAACAAGTCACTCGAGGTTCCTTCAAATCGTGATAGTTTAAAGTGTACCATGCCCACAATAGAGTGTCGTGTGCAAAATTTCATTTTCCTGTGTCATCTTAAATCTGTTGAACCAAAGGCTCAAATGTGTGAAACATTCAAACAATGATCATATCAAATTAAATAAACTGGTGAGAGCCTTGAACAACGAAGGATCTCATTACAAACAAATCGTACTCAAACAAGGCGACAATATGCTCACAGGCAAAAAAGCTGCAAATGAATTTATGGAACACTTTGCTAGTGCAAATCACATTGATGCCCCTGCTGACAGGAAGGAAATCCTCACAGATGAACAGTTGATTCATGACAACACAAAGATTGCACCAGAAGAGCATATGATGACGAATTCAACAATAGCAGAAATGGAAGAGGCAATAAGGTCACTAGAGAAAAAGAAGTCACCTGGAAAAGATGGAATATCCAATGAAATGTTAATAAGTCTCGGCACAAAGGCAAAAAACAGAAGCTTCTGGCAGTACTAAACTACAGCTGGAAAAGAGGAATTGTCCCGGAGGCATGGAAGGAAGCTATACTGATACCTAAACCAAAGAAAGACAAGATAGGAAACTCTTTACAGAGCGATACAACAGGAAGCAATCTGATCATCAGAAGTTGTCCCCTCGTCCGACAAGTGTTTTGGCCCGATTACTCCTTTACACTCCGAACACTTTGCGACAGTGCAGATATATTATGTCGCCGAAGATTTCCAGCTTCTTCTCCAAAGTCATCTGCTTCAGGTTGTTATCCAACTCTTTTGCCAAGGCTTCGTCCAGCTGTTCCCAAAGCCCTTTAGCACTGGCAGGTGGAAACTTGATTGCATCTCTCTTCCCGACCAAGAAGTGTGTGAGATCATCATCAGGCAGATCAACTTGAATGTACTCAGCACTGAGGATTGACTCATGGCTGCGTTCTTCTAACGTCTTATCCGTCGAGGCAGAGCGCTGTTGATCTCCCCGTGATGACCTCCCACACCCCTTTTTCGTTCTGTGGATTTTCATTCCTCTCTGAGTAGAGAATTTCCTACCACAGGCACATGGAAATTCCAGCCGTTGTTCAGAGCTCGAAGTCCGTGTAACGGGTCTGGTCGATTCCAATGAGGCGCCTGTGGATTCATCATTCTCCCCCCCCCCCCTTTCGGTGAATCCTGGGGGCATCTATCTTTTCCCAAATGGTTACAGACCGATCAGCCTACTAAGCTGGGTAGGAAAACTGATGTAGCGCATGATTAATACCAGACTTGTGTGGTACCTGGAAAACAAACACCTATTAACCCTTCAACACGCAGGATTCAGACAACACAGATCCACTGAAGATCAAATTACATATATAGCTCAGGAAATCGAAGGTGCTTTCCAAGAAAAAAGAAAACACACGGTAGTGGTTTGGGTAGATTTAGAAAAAATTTTTGATAAAGTATGGAAAGAAGGATCGAAAGTCAAACTGGTGTGTGTAAGCGAATGTACAAATGGATTTGTCACTACCTTGAGAATAGAACCGCCAGAGCACAGCTACAAGGACAGACTAGTAAAAAGTTTATATTAGAGCAAGGGGTCCCACAAGGGGGAGTCCTGTCACCTACACTGTTCCTTGCATACATAAATGACGTAACAGAAAATGTTCCAAAAATAACACACAGTGCCTCCTGAGTAGATGACTTAGCCTTGTGGATCTATGAAGAGTAAATCACTACTGCAAACATTCGGATGCAGCAAGCACTAACATCACTGAAAGAGTGGGCCAAAATATGGCTCATGAAGATAAATGAAGAGAAAACAACGTACACAGTATATTCCCTCTCGCATAAACCACAGAGCTCCAAATTAGTGCTAAACTGATAAAATCTACATTTAAATGAAAGTCCAAACTACCTAGGAATTATGTTTGATCGCCGTCTGACTTGGAAAAAACAAATTGAGAGAAACCGAATGAAAGCAAGGCAAATAATGACAATCATGAAAAAACTTGCTAGAACAACTTGGTTTTCAGATGAGAGAGTGCTAAAGACGTCATACACAGGGCGAATGAGACCAGTCCTAGAGTATGGTATTGCAGCATGGGCAACAGCAGGTAAGTCACGCTTCGATAAAATCAGCAGACTCCAACATTAAGCAATGAGAATTATAACGGGCAGCATGAAGACAACACCCATAAAAGAACTCGAAAAGATTATATTACCCCAGCCAACGGACGATAGAAAACAGCAGGGCTCAGCAACAAGCTGAAAGATTCAAGAGACTAGCAGACCATCCAATGTGCCATGGAATGAATGCTCTTAGAAGGCAAAGACTCAAACGAAGCAACTTTGTAGAATCAACCAATCCACAGATGAGAGCAGTTTCCATAAATGCAATATCAACTATTAAACCCATGTACACTGCACAAAAGCTTCCAGTTTGGAAACAACATCGTTTCCCTGAAATGATAAAAAACATTCCTGGAATTGAAAGAAAAAAGAGCCAGACTGCAACAGAGAGAAAATCCATAGCGACAAAATGCACAGAGAAACATTACCCACGCAACACCTGGACCCATGCATACACAGATGGATCAGCAACAAATGCAACAGAAAATTAAAATGTCTTTCTAACCTTAAGCACTGGTGCACCAAAAAAAAAGATGTCAGTGGCAACAGGACAATTCTCAAGTAACTTCAGAGCAGAGGCAGAGGCCTTGAAAATTGCAGCAGAAGCTATAATGACAGAGGAAAGCACAGAGAGACAAGTTGCTTTCTTTACCGATGCACATTCAGTAATTGCAGGTTGAAAAGCCAAAATAATACAGATCTGGGTGACCTCAGAATAGTGCTCCACAAACTATGTCAACGATTCAAAAGTGTTGTGATTTAATGGATCCCAGCTCATTGTAACATAACCGGCAATGAAGAGGCTGACAGATTGGCAAAGGAAGGTGGAAATCTACCTCAGCCTGACGCAAGCATACCTTTCGTGGAAGCAAAGAATTTTATCAGAATCAGATACAGAAACAAATGGGATGTACAGCATCCAGGTCATACACAAAATGACCCATTGTCACGTAGGTCTTTATGTCATTAAATTACCTACATCTTCTTCCTATTCTCTCACCCTAATCCTTTCATTTATATTCTTTCCATACTTGTTTTTCCTGTATTTTTCGCATCACTCGGTTGCGAAAAATATTTTCTTCAGTATTTTTAAACTTTACCTGTTTCTTTCTCAAAACTGAGAATCGCGCTAGGACGATATTACGTAGATGTCAGGGCTGCAGGGCGTCAGAAGGCGTGATAAGTCGGTTCGCTGAACATAGGACGTAGACAATAGTCTACATTCGCACCGAGCGCGCGAGCTTCTTCTCGGCATAAGTCCCGGTGATGTGTGATACTTTACATCTGCACCGGTCAGTATTCAGACATTTGTCTGAAAAATCCCCAAACTGACACGGCGCTCACTGTGGGCCATGGTCAGCTGTAGTGTGAAAACTGCCCTGCATTGGAGACAGGTTGTCTGAGATTTGAAACTGACACGCGTACATCTTGGTCAGTGGTGGCAGTTACGACATGTTAGGTGTGAAACGTATCGTTTAAGCCGGAAAGGGGAGAGCATTTCGTTCTACGAAATAATAGTTCATCCTTTGTCTGGTTTAAAATATTAACCCACGTTTGAAACTATTTCATTTCACTCAGTAACTTTGCAGTTAGACTAGAACAACCTTCGTTCGATTTCTAAATAATCTCTGTAAATAGAGATGGCCTTAGTTTGGTCGAAGTGGTTTAACGTTCTTAGTAATTCTGTGGTTGAGGTATATTAATATTATATATAATAGATATCTAGTTTTGTGAAGTGATTTAGTGTTAAAATCGCCGATTCCATTTTAAACTAGTTCTGTGTGCAGAGTGAATATTTTGATAGTTTGTTATTTCTTTAATCGTCGAGTTGCAGTGGAAATACAAAATAAATTATATTTTTAGCTTACTAAACAAGTAGCTGAAATAAGTTTAATTTAACTGTTAAATACTCAGTCGAAACTGTTTTAATAACTAACTTATAAATGCTAGATGCTACATCAGTGAATAGTGACGGAATACGAAGATATTCCTAAATTCCTGATGATTGATTTTTATATAACTTACTTTATGGAAAATTTAAATAATAAGTCAAGCTGTAGGCTTGCTGTTTTAAATGTAAGTTATATTGAGTACATATATGTAAATTATTTGATATGTGTTCTTTCTTTTATATATAGTGAAACGGTGGTACCCAACTTGCCAGCGTTTAGTAACCTGAGAGACATATTTGTGAGAAGCATAGACATTTCCTATCTTTAACCACGTGGGTTTCTTTGTTTCAAGTAACACTGGATCTGACAGTGCATATGCCATCAGAGAGAGACAGTAATAGCAATCCCACTAACGGTTTCTAAAGACTAGAAATATATATTGGGCTTTTGAGCCAGTTCAAATTCTCCACAAATTTAAATGTACATGCTGCCTGGCGGCGAGAATATTACAAGATTAACATTCCGCAAGAGATTGTGACTAGTATTGTGGTGACAAAATATAGTACCTTCCTGGAAGTAGACACCGATCTGACATTCCTTAATTCTAGAATCCAAAGCAAATGACATTGTGCTCTGCTAACTTTCGTGCCTGGACAAAATTTTATGTGACTTAATCAGACATTCGAAAAATTAGAACCCCCAAGGAATCGTTCCCTGAGAGTTTAGTACGTCTTTAGGAACTGGGGATTTCTTGGTCAAGGACTGCATTTTCGGGTCTGTGTGAAGGTCCTAGAATTAGTATGTTCCCAGAGGCAGCGAGCGAAGTTGTGAGTATACATGTGTAAGAAAGGCCATGGCTGGATGAATGAGAGTACACAGGTCTGAGTGTTATTTCACCGGTGTATTATCGTCACACATTTGCTGTCTTAAATTTTTTTTAACCTGCAGAATTTGTTACAATAATGCTAGAGTTTCTGTTTTTCTTAGGTTAAATCAGATTTATCCAACTCTGTTCATATATTGACGAGAAAGAAAGAAATCTCTTAGACTCAACCCTACGTATCTATAACTCTTTGGGCCATCATCTGTTCTCTTAACGGGGCTGTGGGCTAAACCTAGAGTAAGATCTAACGGGCTATCATCATTGTAGCATTTTCTTGAATTTTATGACTATTTGTATATGTTTTTTTTTCTTGATGAAATTTTTGGTGTTGTGAGAGATTTTTTTTGATGATAATAATAAAAATCTCTCTTGGACAAAATCAGTGCGTTGGTCAGCTCGATCCCAATTATCTATATGATCATTGTTATAGATTTTCCACGTCTGTGTGTTTAACTGTCGTCACGTGTATGTGCGTGCCCGTGAGTAGATAGAATTACATGTAATATATATGTGGTTTAGACTGTCGGACTCTGTAAAAACCGTCGTAGAGGATAGGTGAGAGGGAGAAGAATTCTTTCCGCTTTCAGCGACAGCCTCTATACCACAGTCTATCATCTCACCACTCGTGGAATCTATTTCATTTTTTTCAAATTCACACTGGGACTCTCACTCATTTCAACCTATTCAGAAGGGACCAAACCCAAGTCTTAATACTCCTATCCAAAATCTACGACAAATGGTCGCTCGTTACCGGGAATTGAACCCAAAATCCTAAGGCGATACGACGAATGGGTTCTCGTCCGACGGATTTTTGATCTTAGAATAGGAAGACGAGTACGACAAACGTGGACTCGTCTATCTGGATTTTGTATTTAAGATTCTTTATTCTGTAATAGAGTAAGAGTGTGATGTCTTGTGAGTTTTGTATCTTTTTAAAATAATTTATCCCCTAGACTAACGATCTGTTTACGGGCGGGCTGACCACACAAACTGATAAGTTTTTTCCACAGCATTAAGAAGCATTATACATTGGGTTTACAGGTTGATTTTGTCGGAATACATGTTAACTAATGATTTTGTAATACTAAACGCTGGTAAAGTTTTGTGAGTGTATAACATTCACAAGGGTTTTGAAGCAGGAAGGTGTTTGAACTAAAGTTAAGGAGTGCATTTCGGACTATTGGTCCAGATTAATTGCCTCCCTCACCCTAACTGTCTTCAGGGGTGAACTTGATAGTGGACTTTATAATTAAGGGATTATTTTTCTCTTTAATTTTTGCAATAATTATTTTGCTTTTCCACTGTAGCAACTTAATTTTCAGAAGTAATCTTAACTAACATTTAGTTGGCGTAGTCGTGTTTTGCATTAAGTGCTTTATTGCCGATAATAGCAGCGATAGTTAGATTTTAATTTGGAGGAGTTATCCCAGGGTTAAGGATATCATCTTTTGATTTTTGGTAATTTTTTTTCTCGTAAGTGGTAGGAACCAGTGTATCCTTTTTCCTATTTTCGTTCTCCACTAGTCTCAGTCACTGACATAATATGGCCGAGAGGGCAAAGCTTAGACAACTTCTCAGAGACGAAGCGAGAGAGGAGGGACTGGAAGGAGAAGAAGCGAAAGCATTTGTCAGAGACGAACTTGAGAGATATGACGCGGAGAGGAAAGCAGCGGAAGCTAAGGAAAAAGCAGCCGCAGATTTACAGCAGAAGAAGATGGATGAGGAAATGGAAATCCGCAGGATGCAGCAGGAGGAACGTGAGAAGGAGAGACAGCATGAGGAAAAAGAGAAGGAGAGACAGCATGAGGGAAAAGAGAAGGAGAGACAGCATGAGAAGGAGAGAGAGGAGAGAGAGGAAAGAGAGAAGGAGAGACAACATGAGTTGGCTCTTAAAGCTCTAGAACTTCAAAGTCGTGGTGCTGCCTCTACCTCCAGCAATGGAGAGTCTTCTCCTTATTCTTCCTTAACTGATCCTTCTAACACTCAATCCACCCATCTCACTGCTATGTCTTTTCCGCTAGAATCTTTCCCTTGTCCAAATGAGAAGATTGACACTTGGCTAGAAAAATTTGAGAAAATTGCAACTCTGTACGGTTTAGAGAGGTCGCGTTGGAACATGAAGCTTTCCCAGGCTTTGAAAAGTTCTGCGTATGATGTTTACGCCAAACTGGAAAGCAGCCAATAAGACAACTATGATCTGTTGAAGAAAGCGTTACTGGAGCGCTTTGAAATGAACGCTCGCAAATTTTTGCAACTGTTTCGCAACAGCCGGAAAGAGAATTCTGAAACTTTTCAGCAGTTCTCGTCTCGTTTGAAGGATTATCTGACAAAGTGCCTAGAGCTCTCACAGCTCCCCTCTACCTATGAAGGTCTTGAGGAATTTGTTTTAACAGAACAAATAAAGAACACATTGTCTGCGGATACCCGGAGATTTCTCGCTGAGCAGGGGGCAGAAAAACTTGAAGACATTTTGGAAAAGTCTGAGCGTTATCACAATGCGCTGGCTGAACTACCGGCCACAAAGCGGAAACCGACAGGGGAGCATTTTCGAAAACATAACCTAGAGCAATCTTCTCAGGCTTCTAACCTAAATAACCACAGAGAAACTGGACCTCAAAACCCCCCTCCTGAAAAATCCAAGTTCTACAAGAACAAGTACCCCAACCACCCCAAACAGTCTGATCAACCCGACCGCCCTACATGGCAGCGCAGCCAGAAAGGACAAGGTGGCAAAGGGAGAACCCCTGAGCACGGGACATATGATCAGACCGAGCACACCGAGCCAAAACGCATCGGATGCTTATTGACAGTCTCGCAAGGCGGAATTATTGACAGTGATTCCCAACCTGTTGGGGATAGACCCTCAACGCGAGGTATTGTTACTTTGAACGGTTCTCAAACTTCTTGCTTATTTGACACGGGGCTTTCGTATGATTGCATTGTTGCCAGGAACCTGGTCAAACCCGGTCAAGAGACAGCAGAGACCGTCAAACTTTGTGGAGTTCGTAAGAGTGATGCACCTACAGCGCTTCCCATCGCATTGGTGGAGATACACTCTGACTTTGTCAGAGGGGTGATCAAAGCGGCTGTTATGGATGATCCCATCTACCCAGTCATACTTGGCGGGAGATACGTGTGTATTGGGAAACCGGAAGAGCCGATTGTGGCAGCAGTAACTACAAGAGGGCAAACCAAGAAGGAACGGGAGCCTGCGCCTAATTTGTTACCCGTGGAACTTAAAGACGCGCAATACAAGGACCCTACTTTGGCACCCTGCTTTAGGAAACTGCCCATGGCTAAGGAACCCAAACAGCACGGGGACATTTTTTCTGAGGATGGCGTACTTTATCGGAGAACGGGCAAGCCTGACCAAGGTTACAACCAGCTCCTAGTACCGAAACAGTACAGAAGCCAAATCCTAGAAATGGGGCACTCTCTTCCCTTCAGCGGACATATGGGACAGAACGCCACAAACCAAAGGATAACCATTCATTATTGGTGGCCAGGAGTAAATACTGATATTATCAGATATGTCAAATCCTGTGCCCAGTGCCAACGTGTGCCACCCAAGCAACGGGCACCCCCAGTCTCTTTGGGTGAAATGCCAATAGTGGGTACACCATTCGAACGGGTTGTGATCGACATTTTAGGGCCTTTCGAGAGGACTAAAAGAAGGAACAGGTTTATCCTGACCTTAGTCGATACATGCACTTTATGGGCAGAAGCTATACCGCTAACATGCGCAGATGCCAAGCATGTCGCAGAAGCCCTCGTGCAGATTTTCACTCGGTTGGGATTCCCTCAGCAAGTGTTGACGGATAACGGATCCCCATACCGAAACCTGTTGATGGATGAGATCGTGAAGATCTTGAGGACCCAACACATCCACACTAAGCCATATACTCCGGCCGGAAATGGGCTCGTGGAGCGTGCAAATGGAAACCTCACCATGATGCTAAGTAAGCTGGCACAAGTGAAACCTGAAGATTGGGATCTCTGTATTCCTGCAGCATTATTTGGCTACAGAGAATCTCCTCATACTTCCACAGGATTTCCGCCAGCTACACTCTTATTCGGCAGACCCATTAAGGGCCCGCTTGAAGCCTTACTTCAGTCTCTGACAGACGAGAAGGCGGATGAGACAGTTGTCTCAGCCAGTAAATATGTGTCGGTTTTAAAGGAAAGGTTGAAACTAGGGTGGGACCTAGCAACGACTAACTTTAAGCGAGCTCGCACAAAGCACGCTAACCGATACAGGAAAGTCGCGAAAGAGAGAGAACTGGAAGCAGGAGAGAAAGTTTTGGTGTTACTCCCTACCGAGAACAACCAACTGAGGATCGGATGGCAAGGGCCGTTTACCGTCCTGAAAAAGATTTCTAAGGCTAACTACCAGATCTCTATTGAAGGAAAGGAGAGGGTTTTCCATTTAAATCTCTTAAAGAGATACTTGGAAAGACCAGTGCCAACCTCCGACCATCTCCTGACGATCGCCAAGACTGACGAAGATGATGATAGTGGCAGGGATATTCCACCGCTATCACAGGAAATCTTTCAAAAATGTCAGAAGCGGCGACGCTCTTTCAAGCGCGCATGGGAGACATTCCAGAGGAAGGAAACTTTGGGGAGTAGACTTGAGTAGGAATTGGAGAGAGATGGAAGGGGAAGACGAGAGGGAAGAAGACAGACACCCCGAAGCTACGGTTATAGGAAATTTAATTCCATAACGTAGACATGGAGTGCTTCCATATCTTAAGGGGGGACGTCCTGTCACGTAGGTCTTTATGTCATTAAATTACCTACATCTTCTTCCTATTCTATCACCCTAATCCTTTCATTTATATTCTTTCCATACTTGTTTTTCCTGTATTTTTCGCATCACTCGGTTGCGAAAAATATTTTCTTCAGTATTTTTAAACTTTGCCTGTTTCTTTCTCAAAACTGAGAATCGCGCTAGGACGATATTACGTAGATGTCAGGGCTGCAGGGCGTCAGAAGGCGTGATAAGTCGGTTCGCTGAACATAGGACGTAGACAATAGTCTACATTCTCACCGAGCGCGCGAGCTTCTTCTCGGCATAAGTCCCGGTGATGTGTGATACTTTACATCTGCACCGGTCAGTATTCAGACATTTGTCTGAAAAATCCCCAAACTGACACGGCGCTCACTGTGGGCCATGGTCAGCTGTAGTGTGAAAACTTCCCTGCATTGGAGACAGGTTGTCTGAGATTTGAAACTGACACGCGTACATCTTGGTCAGTGGTGGCAGTTACGACATGTTAGGTGTGAAACGTATCGTTTAAGCCGGAAAGGGGAGAGCATTTCGTTCTACGAAATAATAGTTCATCCTTTGTCTGGTTTAAAATATTAACCCACGTTTGAAACTATTTCATTTCACTCAGTAACTTTGCAGTTAGACTAGAACAACCTTCGTTCGATTTCCAAATAATCTCTGTAAATAGAGATGGCCTTAGTTTGGTCGAAGTGGTTTAACGTTCTTAGTAATTCTGTGGTTGAGGTATATTAATATTATATATAATAGATATCTAGTTTTGTGAAGTGATTTAGTGTTAAAATCGCCGATTCCATTTTAAACTAGTTCTGTGTGCAGAGTGAATATTTTGATAGTTTGTTATTTCTTTAATCGTCGAGTTGCAGTGGAAATACAAAATAAATTATATTTTTAGCTTACTAAACAAGTAGCTGAAATAAGTTTAATTTAACTGTTAAATACTCAGTCGAAACTGTTTTAATAACTAACTTATAAATGCTAGATGCTACATCAGTGAATAGTGACGGAATACGAAGATATTCCTAAATTCCTGATGATTGATTTTTATATAACTTACTTTATGGAAAATTTAAATAATAGGTCAAGCTGTAGGCTTGCTGTTTTAAATGTAAGTTATATTGAGTACATATATGTAAATTATTTGATATGTGTTCTTTCTTTTATATATAGTGAAACGGTGGTACCCAACTTGCCAGCGTTTAGTAACCTGAGAGACATATTTGTGAGAAGCATAGACATTTCCTATCTTTAACCACGTGGGTTTCTTTGTTTCAAGTAACACTGGATCTGACAGTGCATATGCCATCAGAGAGAGACAGTAATAGCAATCCCACTAACGGTTTCTAAAGACTAGAAATATATATTGGGCTTTTGAGCCAGTTCAAATTCTCCACAAATTTAAATGTACATGCTGCCTGGCGGCGAGAATATTACAAGATTAACATTCCGCAAGAGATTGTGACTAGTATTGTGGTGACAAAATATAGTACCTTCCTGGAAGTAGACACCGATCTGACATTCCTTAATTCTAGAATCTAAAGGAAATGACATTGTGCTCTGCTAACTTTCGTGCCTGGACAAAATTTTATGTGACTTAATCAGACATTCGAAAAATTAGAACCCCCAAGGAATCGTTCCCTGAGAGTTTAGTACGTCTTTTGGAACTGGGGATTTCTTGGTCAAGGACTGCATTTTCGGGTCTGTGTGAAGGACCTAGAATTAGTATGTTCCCAGAGGCAGCGAGCGAAGTTGTGAGTATACATGTGTAAGAAAGGCCATGGCTGGATGAATGAGAGTACACAGGTCTGAGTGTTATTTCACCGGTGTATTATCGTCACACATTTGCTGTCTTAATTTTTTTTTAACCTGCAGAATTTGTTACAATAATGCTAGAGTTTCTGTTTTTCTTAGGTTAAATCAGATTTATCCAACTCTGTTCATATATTGACGAGAAAGAAAGAAATCTCTTAGACTAAACCCTACGTATCTATAACTCTTTGGGCCATCATCTGTTCTCTTAACGGGGCTGTGGGCTAAACCTAGAGTAAGATCTAACGGGCTATCATCATTGTAGCATTTTCTTGAATTTTATGACTATTTGTATATGTTTTTTTTTCCTTGATGAAATTTTTGGTGTTGTGAGAGATTTTTTTTGATGATAATAATAAAAATCTCTCTTGGACAAAATCAGTGCGTTGGTCAGCTCGATCCCAATTATCTATATGATCATTGTTATAGATTTTCCACGTCTGTGTGTTTAACTGTCGTCACGTGTATGTGCGTGCTCGTGAGTAGATAGAATTATATGTAATATATATGTGGTTTAGACTGTCGGACTCTGTAAAAACCGTCGTAGAGGATAGGTGAGAGGGAGAAGAATTCTTTCCGCTTTCAGCGACAGCCTCTATACCACAGTCTATCATCTCACCACTCGTGGAATCTATTTCATTTTTTTTCAAATTCACACTGGGACTCTCACTCATTTCAACCTATTCAGAAGGGACCAAATCCAAGTCTTAATACTCCTATCCAAAATCTACGACACCCATACTACCAGCTCATCAGAAGAGAACAAGTGGTAATCTTCAGACTTCGCACTGGCCACAATAGATTGAGATACCATCTATTCAACAAGCTAACGATAGGAACTACCGACTAGTGTAACTGTGGCACTGATAAAATGACCGCTGAACATTTGCTTCAAAGTTGCCCAACATATGCGGAACAGAGAAAGCGCATATGGCCGACACGTACCATTCGTGGAAAAGCTCTACGGAGGTGCAAATAGCCTCAAACTGACTACTGCTTTCTTTGAAAACATTCAAGTGGACGTCTGAGAGTGTACGAAAAAGAAAATATCAAATTAAATAAAAGAGTGTAAAAATGGTACTTTCTGCAGGAGAAGTATTTTAATAAACGTGAAATATAAGACACCAGCTTAGTGTACCCTGTGTTGCTCCTTTTGAGAGTGAGCAAGTACAAACGTACGGTAAACTGAGACAATTGTAAAAGTGACATGTGTTTCCTTTTTTCATTTGATTAAAAATTAACAGATGCTATTTTAAGTGATTTTTTTGACGAAGACATGAAATAAAACAAACAAATATATATATGAAATTTATACACAATATACATGGATATGTCATGTAAACATCGGTATTATTCAACATAATCGCCATCAACTTGTACGGCTTTATACCAGCGCGAAACAAGTGCATGTATTCCTAGCCCGTACCAAATTTTGTCTTGATCATGTAGCCATTTCTTCGCTGCATGAATCACTCCTTCATCATCTTCAAACCTTGTCCCACGAAGTGCATCTTTAAGTGGACCAAATAGATGAAAATCAGAGGATGCCAAATCGGGACTATAGGGTGGATGAGGTACTACAGTCCAACCCAATTTGGTGATTGCTTCCCGTGTTGCCAGACTTGTGTGAGGGCGCGCATTGTCGTGAAGGAGAACCAGGTCTGTTGGATTCTTGTGCGGCCGAACTCTGCGAAAATGTTGATTGAGTTTTTTCAATGTCTTAATTTAAGCTTGCGAATTGATTGTCTCTCCTCTTGGCATAACGTCCACAAGAATCACACCTTCAATGTCCCAAAAGACAGTGATCATGACCTTTCCAGCTGAAGGAATTGTCTTGAATTTCTTTCTTCTTGGTGATTGCGGATGATGCCACTCCATTGACTGTCTTTTTGTCTCAGGTTCAAAATGATGTGCCCAGGTTTCGTCACCTGTAACGATCTTAGCCAAAAAGTTCTCTCCATCAGCATTGAAACGCTCCAACAATTCAGAAGAAATTGCTTTCCTTTGCAATCGGTGGTCATTTGTGAGACTTCCAGGAACCCATCTTGCGCAAACCTTAGAAAATCCGAGATTTTTTATAACTGCATTTGCACTACCAATGCTGACTGACAGCTGTAAGGCCAATTGTTGAGTAGTGATTCGCCTATCAGTAAGAATAATGCCCTCAGCGCATTTCAACATTTCTGCATTGGTGGCTGTGGCAGGACGTCAACAGCGCGGCCCATCAAGCAGCTCCGTATCTCCACTTCCTGATTCTTTGATTCTCTGAACCCAGCGACTGACTGTACTCCTGTCGACTGCAAAACTTCTATACACATCACATAGACGCTTGTGAATATTCACAACAGTTTCCTTCTCTGCAACGAGAAATTCTATCACAATTCGCTGTTTATAACGCAAGTTGCTAACACGCTCCATTTCAACGGTTTAGGGCAGCCGAATTATTTGGCTGGTTGCGGTGCAATTTGGTGCACACAATTGGCACATGCCATATTTGAAGTGTGCAAAATGTCATGCTTCTATCTTCATTATTAGCTGAGAAAAACGATGTGGTGCATTACTTTTTGAACGCCCCTCATATATATATATATATATATATATATATATATATATATATATATATATATATATATATATATATATATATATATATATATATATATATCTATATATATATATATATATATATGATAGGGTGGGCGAGAAGATGATGATACTATTGTGATATGTGATCACTCTCTTGCATACTCGCAACCGACCCGATCAACAATAAAACTCTTGATTCTAAGGCAGAGGCTGTATTTATTTATAAACCCATTCAGAAACAAAGAGCACACTGAAGCAAACACTAAACAAATAAACCAACAAACGAAACACCCAGCCAGTGCTCAGTTGCTAATCCTGAAACGCAAAAAAAGCACTTCTTCTTCTTCCGTCCTTAGCCACCAACCGTCAAAGCAGTCAGTGGCCATTACGCCTAGTGGCATCTTAGGGCAACAGCAGATAGGTTTTCTTTGCCATTGTTTCCCATCACACCTATTGGCGTCTTTAGGGCAACGGCAAATCAATCCATTGCTGTTGTTTCCGTAATCGAAGTAACTGGCAAACGGGTGATCAGCCCGTTGGTAAACAAAGCACGGGCTATTTAAAATCATAATAGTTAAATAATCACAAACACCATGCTCTCACCTGTCAAACTGTCTTTCTTCCACACTGCGTGAAACATTTAACTATCATGCACACACACTTGCATGTCGTCTAGCGATACTAGTATGGTGTTGTGCATGAGGCTGGCAATCTCACCGTGTAACATCGGATGCTACCGAAACCACTACTGCAATAGCATCTGAATGCTTCATGCGGAGGCGAACCACACTGGTGGCCCCATGCTCCCTCGGGAGCGGAGAAGAGAAATATATATCTCCAAGTGAGCCCAGGTGCTCTCACAAACCCTTCTACACATAACCATAATTAAATAATAATAAAATGGACATAAAATAATATTCAACTATATGTACAACAAATACTCTCAATAATGAGAATAAGCTACTACCTCTCAACCGATCCACATCAATACTCGTTCCTGCACTCTGAACATGTCGTAAGTGACGACTGGTGCGCCTGGCAACAAGCGTGTTGTATATGACCTCTGATGAGATTGGGAACTCATCACATGAAACACATCGTTACCGAAACAACCACTACAATAACATAAAAATGCTTCTTGTGGGCTTGCGATGGACACCAGCTGCATTGGTGTTTCCATGCTCCGCAAGGAGCAAATAGAGAAACACCTCTGTCTCAAAGTGCCTTACGCACCAAGGAGTGGCCTTGTGCTCTCCAGAAATCTAAATACATATTCTCACCTCACTCAAAGTAATCCACTACTGTAGCATTATGATCAATTATCATGAAATACACTAAATTATCCTTACATCAAAGAATCAAAATATCAAAGAGTAAAATAAAATTACTCTTGACTTAACAAAACTAGAATTAAATTCAACACCTAAAGGAGATTTAACACGAAAACTATCTCTTCCATTACCGGGGAAAATTACCTTAACCTGCTTTCACCCACGTGTCAATTCACATAATATAACATAGCGTAACATTATAGGCTTATAACATGTGATAACTAAGAGTGTTAAATGCAGACTCCTTGGCGCCTTCTTTATACACATGCATGATGACGCGCCGCCTTTATCCACATTGCATGATGTTGTTCATGAACACGTGGCTGCCATCTTGATAACAGTTAATATTATCTAAATTAAAGTAATAGATCGCTTCTCTGCCTGGTTTCATGTATGAAATAGTTTCCTACTATATTTGCCCGGTCTGGTGAATGAAATAATTGATACTAAGCTCTTACAGCCGCATTCTGGACTTAGCACTAGTGAAATCTATCCACACATTATTTTCACTCATCTATCATTTCAAGACTAAATTATAATGTCCTGGAAGAAATCTCCTTTAGAGATACACCCATCTATTTCATTAAACATTAGAACAGACTCACGCTGAATATAATTTCAGAATTATAGAACACGAATGCTAATTTGCTTTTGAAATCAAACTTACGTGTTCAAGGCATCTATATTGTAGATCGACTCTTGTTTTCTGGTTTCTTTGGGGCGACTGGCGAAGAGAGAGATCTCTGCTGGCCTGGCACTTCTTTATATAAGCCTTGCTAGGGCAAATTGCTCAACTTAGTCCGCGGCGCGTATTAATTGGGTCACTCAAATAATACGCGATGGAATGCTCTTAAAGGAGCGAAAACACAAATATAACCCACAACCATTTCTAGAGCGAAAACACAAATATACACCACAACTAATTTTTAGGCTTTATTGTGGCCTAGAAATATATCTTCTTGAAGAGTTTGTGGTAATCAGGCAGTAAACCACGGAGACATTTGTGATGACAAGACGGCGGTGTCACACACACACACACATATATATATACAGGGTGTCCATAAAAAGATTGTACCCTTTTCAAAAAATTTATTCTCGGCCCCATGACGTGGTACGAGGATGCTTTCTATCACAAAAAGTAAGATAATCTCTGCAAGTTTTTATACATACCTTACAAAGACATTTAAAGAATAGATAGGAAATAAATATCCCGATGGCCACTGGAAAATTCTCAAACAATGTCAAAGCGGAGGAAGAAGCACCAAAAAAAAGATGTTAGTACAATTATGGAAAATAAAAATCTTGTTAGAGACAATATAGGGTTCCTTACAGATTGACTATCCGTCATCACAGCGTTCAGAAACAACAAAAATAATGAATTAGAAAGCCTGGTAGAAGAACTAATGGAAACCAGCCATGAATTCAAACAAATAAAAGTACAATGAATCCTTGCAAACTGCAAGACATATAGAAATGAGAAGACAGATAAACTTGCCATAGAGGTGAGGAAAGAAAATCCAAAGAGAAGACATCTCTACATATAAAGAGATAAAAGCAATAATCAGAAATAACTATAGAGAAAAAGAACAGAAAGAACATCCAGAGTTCAGTAAAGTAGAACCTGTCGCGGGTTGCCTCCCCTTTGCTCTGCAGTGATGGTCCAACTATGGCCAAAACCTAGAGTATCTAATGTGGGTCTTCACAGGTATCTACCTTCGCACAAGATTACTCTTGGCAGAGATACAGATAGAAGGATAATGATGTTTCTACCTTGAGGAAGTATTCACAAGTGTCGTGAGTGTGAAATTTTAGAGTATTTGTCTTGAGTGAACTGCAAGATTTATAGAGAAAACACAGCTATGGTGTGAAATTAGGGAGAAAAGACGACATGGTAGGAGGTCTATTAACGCTATCACTCTTTCCAAGCCCACAATCCACTTATGTAGTCTTAAATATCACCCGCTCTCTCTCTTCTTTCTCACAGACAGAAAGAGAAACGGTAAGAGCTTAAATAGGTATGGATGAAGATCGTGAACGGCGCATTAACAAATGGTTAAAATTTATCAAAGTTCTCGTTAGCTTGTATAGAAGAAAATAATGTGAAGTCTCAGCACAACAATAAATGATCATATAACAAAGTTAACAATTACATCAATTCATACATCATGGAACAGAACCAACTAATAGGCCCGACAGGTCAAATAAGCAAAGCGTTAACAATCCTTCCGCTTCTGTGGAAAAATACAAACTAACTTAAGTCAATGTTTTTATGTCTCTGCTCATGAAGCTGGGGATAGTTTATAAATCCACTGAAGACGCTACCCATGCGCCGTGTTCACACAAAAACACATGATAGGCTGTAGATTAACTCTGTCTATATTCTGACCACTAATACACGCAGGGGTCGTACTGCCCACAAGACATACCAAATCGAGGTCAACTCAGAGCAACCTTCTGTATTGGCGCTCTTATCCGGCGCAACGAATTATAACAGGCGAGCCTCGTATATGGTACTCGATGAGTAATTCGGTTTGGTCTGGTTTGAGACCTGGTATTGTGACTGAGCACTCCGTTTAAGCACACAGTAAGATACTTTCAATTAGGCTGGGGATGCTGTGTGGATTGATATGCTGGATGCCACTATGCTCTGACTTTTACTAAATATGAGAATAGGAAACCACTACCGCACAATACGTGACGTCAGGCATCGGTCGCTGATTCTACACTGCGATGAAATCGATATTCAAGTAGTTTTCCATCCGTTTAACGGGGTTATGCGAAGTGGGTATAGTTGCCAGGCAATTTGACACTCGTCTTGCTGCAAACCGTTAGACTGGAGGGAAAATTTATGCGTTCCTTCAGCTTGTGTTAGTAGTCAGCTGTTTTAGCAGGGGGGGGGGGGTAACCTGGAACTAAGACCATACATACACCCATTACCTCAAGCAAAATTAAATCGAAACTTTAATGTTATACTACAGCATTTGTTTTATTATTGCTAGGCAAATCTCTGTGCTGTCTCTTTCCACACGAGTTGTCCTCCTGTTACTTCCACAATATCAATTGTCAACATGCATCCCGCATAGGCTAATATACTCGTATTTGTGTGAGCGTTTGCTGTGACAGAAAAAAATCGACTCAATGTCCTCTTCCAACTCAACCTATGGGTGGTCCCACCATGTATTCCCAGTTGAGAGGATGTACTATTTTGTTTACATCATTACATGAATTTACAGAAAATATAAGCACTAGATACATTACACAATTAAATTGCATGCGCCCCCTGGGATCGATACACAAAAATGGAAAAGTAATAATCTCCCAAAATGGAATACATACATGTGCACTGTGATAAGGGTGGATTTAGGCTGACTTGAAGTACCACCCCTATCGACACCGGGTAGATTGTGGTTGTATTGTAGGGTGTCCTATCTGGTTTTTATTGTTGCCGTGTGTAAGTAGTTGGATAGTCCACAGAGTACAGCACAGGCAAAATGACATGCAAAGTCATAGAAATGGTAACTGCTCGTGACGTTTATATACCATTTTATTGTACACCACAATGACAGTCACGTTACATACGTCATAAGACATCACAGTTCAACAATTGTAGCATTCAGAAATAATATTGGTGCCAACTGATATTCATCTAGGATCCAATCCTCATCAGTCATAGCGTAAACAACAGTTCAAGGTTCACAGTGTCATACAGTTATTATTCCTAACTCTGCCTAAATAATATGGCACAGAGCTGGATACATTAATATTCATTACTATCAATAGTGCAACAGTGTCAGCTGCAGTTCATCGGTACACATACATAATAATCATTACTCCTCTCCTGATGCTGGCAGATCAGGTGTAATAAATAAGTCCGTTATCGTTTGCACGAGGAATAGCATTGAGGAGTACAGGTCGAACTGACCTTTACAGGCATTCCCAAGTCTAACCTTGACGTAGGCATAAACGCTGACACACAGCGACGTTCATAGAACAAAGAACTGTCCTTCGGGCTGAGTACGACCCGTTTACATATAGATCTCAGGTATGAAGATACCTGGGGCGTGATATCTATTAGAAGAACCTTCCTTTCTGTAATGTATACGTGAGCAGAGATCGACCATTGTCAAACATAAGTAAAGTTACAGATTGGATGTAAATGAGGCATTACCTTCGTTCGAAAATCCACACCACAGAAAACATACGCCCCCAGGCATTTTAGAATACTCAAGGGAAGGACCTTGTAAGCTAACTATCTCACAATAAGGCTCCTAATCCCTAACAAAATCACAGAGACGCCAGAACGCGTCCTTCCTGCTGCACAGCTTTACATCGTCTCCCAAGATAAAGAAACTTCCCAGACGCCTCTCGTCCGGACATGCGCAGAACCTATACACTTGAAATAGCGATCAAACAAGACGATCTAAGAACATTCCAGATAAGATTTAACTAGATCGAGCCTTATTTTGACATGAACAGAGACCTCAACACAGGTTTCAGACATTCCAACAACAGTTGACCGATACTACCAAATAAGGAGAATGGTCACACTTCGATAATAAAAATGTGGACCGACCGTGTCTCGACACAAGAGGAGGTAACATCATATTGAATGATACTCTCAATATCCAGAGTTATGTAGCTTTGACCGAAAAAATTAAAGTATACATTTCAGTCAATCAAATAATACAATGTCTTTAGCAAAAAATGATCATACAATGTCTTTAGGAAAAAATGATCATACAATGACTTAGAAAAAATGATTTGTGCGTAACACACTGTTTATGCTATTATGATACATTGTGACTTAAATGGTATATGATTCTTTCGCTGGCCAGTGGTTAACTTTCTAGACTGCCTGGTAAGTTATATCTAAACTTCCCAATAGACATTCTATGGTTCCAAACCTGCCAGGAGACGTTGCTCCCCCAAAGAATAAATAACTACCTCCCACAATTTAGTCGTTGTAGCGAACAAACGTCACTAGTCAGATTTATATGAATAATATACACAACTGTAGTTCCCCAAAAGTAATGTCAGCTTAAGCTTACCATTTAACCCAATGTAAACACTAACTAAAAATATGAAGCTCTAAACAGATTAAGCATCTGTTAGCTTAGGTTGTTGACTGCGCAACATTGGCACTGAATAAATTAATGAGGAGTTGTCACAGAAAAAAACACCCGCAAGTCACTGCTATCAGTTATATGTGCACTAATAACTAAGCATATATGCTATGACAAATATCAACTCACCCCGAGATATCAGGATTTGTTAGCGATACGGTCGAATCTTTTGCTCACAATTGCCGGTGTCTCATTCGATTTTAACCTCGGGTCCAGTTTGTTTATGAGTGTAAAGACAGTTAAAATATATCAGGCTATATAGTCCAGAAATGGACGCTGATCTAGCCATCTGCGTTCGCGTGCTTTGAGCAGGTGTACGGGTCGCTCCGCTCTCTAGCGTAACCCCGAGTAACATAAACATTAGTCTAGAATCTACATCACAGACACCAAAATTCTCTGTAATTTCTAACGTTACCCAGCTTTCAAAGGGTTGACTCTCTGCGCCACTCAACTGCAAGAGACCATATTAAGGCTGCCGCCCATGCATGGGCTAGAGTGGTAAAAACACTATTACGCGTGAGGACATTCCCCATGGCTGGCGTCCTACAAACATGCACACAGGTGTGTCTTATGCAATGTTATCGTATGCTGGTGAGCGCTGGCTACTGAGGACCGAGCAATGAAGTTATAAAAGGGCCAGAAACGAATTCAAAAGCCAGACACGCCTTGGGGAGGGGGGGGAGGGGGGGGGAAGGGGGGGGGGAAAGGGGGGTCTGAGAGGAAAAAAATTAATAAGACTACGGCCGCGATAGAAGAATTAAAAAAAACTAAAATTCACGTAGCCGGTAAGAATAGACAAATTTAAAGAGTAAGGCCAGGAGATGGGCTAGGACGTATTGGAAAATTCAAATTTACTGTCAATTCACGACAACAAGATATTTCAGAAATCAAGAACAATGCTGAATGTGTCTTAGCAATGTTAACTTTTTATCTGCCCGACAACTTTTGTGAAAAAGTATGATATAATTTAACTGAGCTCGTACAAGCCCCCAACTGAATTAACAGTGAAATTCTTATAATTATTTGGCTCTATAGATGTAAATATAGATACATTAAAGATGCTGATTCATCCGTGTGCATTTCTCTCTGTAATAACTAAATCAACTATGAATTTATAAAAACAACATATAACAAATTTAATGATCAATTACTTTGGAACAAATGTAAATAGATATGAACTGGTCATTATTAAAAATTAAGATTCGTAATCGAAATCGGCTTTAAGAATCTTAGTGTGGAATATAGATCAATAAGTTCTGTTGTGTTGGCCTGCTAAACACGCCACTTAACTTCCAAACTGCTGGGGTGTTGATGCTGCTGTTTCCGTTAATTCGTCTTTGGGGCGAAGTCACTTCTCCTGGTCAAGGCAGGTATCTTCACAACCCGTTGAATGTAGGTTTCAAGTGTCGATCACAAGCTTTGAATCACAGAACAGCCGTACAGCAGGTATCGTAGAATCGTATCTCAAATGGTCTCGTAAACTCGTACCACAAACTTTAGATGGAATAAAAGAACAAATTCCGCTGCTAAGTCTTTGTTTTCCTGATTTTAATCAGGCGCCTTTCCCGCTGTCCGTCAACCGAATCTTTTCTCTAATTTTTACTCTCCCTGAGCGTATATCATATGACTCAGGGAATGCGATGGAAATCACCATTCTTAGTTAATTTACTGGGAAAATTTCGCCTCGGCAGCGGCAAGAGGATTGTGCCTGGTTGGACATGTTTAAATATACATACAACTTATTACACATAATAGTAAATATATGTATATGATGTCATCATCATCCACTCCCTTCTCTACTTGGAGTCTGGGGTTACATTTGCTTTTGGTTTCCTGACAGAACTAGCACGAAGCAATCGCTAGCGCTTTGCTGTGGTGGTTCATGAATATATCATGTCACATGCTGAGGTTGCCAGCCTCGTAAGGTCCTGTATAACCATCAGCAAGTTCAAACATGTTAAATTCAAAGTACAGTAGAACCTCCATAGTTGACCACCTCCCTACATTGACCACCTCCCGAAGTTGACCACATTTTCATAGACCGGACACGCACCACATGTACTCAATGGAAGACGACCTCTATAAGTTGACCACCTCTGTAAGTTGTATCTTGACCACTTGGACTATGACACACAATAGTAATTTACCCTCTATTACTTGACCAGTTTAAAAAAAATCAGTGTCTTTGAATTTTGTCGGCACAGGCTTTCTGACCGCTTTTCGAATGATGCTTGCCGACAAAGAAAATTAACCTATCCTCTTTGATTTTTTCGCAAACATGCAGTATAAAAAGACCAACTTCTATGCAAAATCTTCATTCTTGCTATGACTGCCCTGCCTATTGATAGTAATTCAACTACTAAACTGTAAGTTCTCTCTTAGACTGTTTATTTCAAACACTTTATCGTTGGCAAAATTAACCTAACCTTTTTGATGGCCCAAAGGAAAGAACTCAAGGAGATGACAATGAAGGAAAATGTTGATCTTCTACATTTTCTGGAAAGCAGCAGCCAAAGAAAGATGGCAGAACATTTTGGGGTTAGCAAGACCACAGTTAGCAACATCCAAAAACGTAAACATGAGTACTTGGAGAGATGTGGTAAGGAAAGCGGAGATCTACAGCGGAAAAGGAGGAAAACTCCCCTAGATGAAATCAATGAAGCCACATTAAACTGGTTCAAACAAATAAGGGCAGTTAACGCCCGAATCTCCGAGCCGATGATTCAAGAAGTTGCTAAAAAATTCGCAACGGAATTCAGGGTGGCAGAAGATTTCCAAGCATCAAATGGTTGGCTCGAGAAATTTAAACTGCGACACGCGATCTCCCAGAAAGTGTTGTGTGGTGAATCCAATGAAGTTCCAGTAGAAGCTGTGGAAGAGTTCATCAAAAAGTTTCCTTACTTCGTCAGAGGCTACAAAGACGACGACATCTTTAATGCTGACGAGTGCGGACTCTTTTTCAAGGCGGTGCCTGACAGGAGCCTCGCCATGAAATGTAAGAGCCGAAAACTTTCCAAAGAACGTTTCACAGTTATGCTTTGCGCTAGCTCAACCGGAGAGAAACTAAAGCCTTTGGTGATTGGTAAATCGGCAAAGCCACGCGCATTCAAGAACCTGAAGCCCGAAGACTTCCCCGTCACTTGGAGATCAAACAAATCCGCATGGATGACTGGCGTCCTATTTGAGGAGTGGGTAAGGGGCATCGACCGAGAAATGAAGAAGAAGAAACGGTCTATTCTACTGACAGTAGACAACTGTGCTGGCCACCCACAAGTGGAACATCTCACAAAAGTGACGACACTGAAATTTCTGCCTCCAAACACGACCTCAAAAACCCAACCTCTTGACCAAGGCATCATCAAAACATTTAAAATGCACTACCGGGCCCAGCTCCTGCAGTGGGTCATTACTAAAACACAGATCTGTGGTCCGCCTGTGGAAGCAACTTCATCCACTGCATCAGTTAATGCTCTGGATGCTGTCCTCTCGATCAGTTCTGCTTGGATTAAAGTTCAGCCGGAAACGATACAGAAGTGTTTCAAGAAATGTGGATTTGTCACAACCCAAGAGCATGACGTTTTAGCCCCATCGGACAGTCCATCGCCAATGGCAGAATTCGAAGGAGTAGATTTTGAAGGTTTTGTTGCAATGGATGATGAGGTGGCAACCTGTAATGAACCTGACCCAGAAGGAATTTTCCAAGCGATATTGACCGAAGTACAGACAAGCATAACAGTGCATGAAGCAGCTGGTGAAGTTGAAGAAGGAAGTGACGATGACACAGAAATTGCAGAGACTCCAAAAGAAGAGGTTGTCAGGCATCTGATAATGCAGTTGAAGTCATTTGCTGTGGAAAAATGCCCAGGTATGTTGAGTGGTGTAGCCAGCGTTGAGAGTGCTTTCTCCACTTATGTTTGTAATAAGAATAAGACACAGACCAAGATTGACTCCTTTTTTCAGAAAGAATGATTAAACCATGATAAAACAGATGTTGATGATTTGATTTGATGTCGTGATTATGTATGATTTCGTATGATAATGTATTCTCCAATATACGCTGTTCAAGGAAGTAAAGTATCAGAACAATAGGCCTCGTTCTGTATGTTGACCACCTCCGTATGTTGACCGGTTTGCTACAGTCCCTTGGGTGGTCAACTTATAGAGGTTCTACTGTATATAAAAATTTTTACAGCTCACCCCAAACTAGTTGGGAACTAGACTTTTTGCTCGGTAAAATAGTCTTGGCACTTGATAAAAATGTCTCGAATACGCGTCTGGAGTATTATTTCTAGTATAGAATCAATATGTGACTTTGTGAGTAGGTCATGTTGAGTCCGGTTTCCGTATTAAAAGGTGGAGTTTCCTTATTGTATTATTGAAAAGTGCTTCAATACTTGTTTTCTGTTCCTATAAGTTCAGAATCCTAACTTCTACTCTTTCCTGGCTTCAGTCCGAGCTGTCTGCCTTGACGATTCTGGAATGCAGTGTTGTATATATAAAATGTTCTACGTTATATTGCAGTTATCCTGCCCACGCTCACACCTGGCGTTTCCGACAAAACTTCTAATCAACGTGAATGTATATTAGCCTCTAAACTGCTAAGCCAATAGCATTCGAAAGTGCATGTTATGACAACTTTCCTTATGGAATTTTCTGTATGACTCATGCGTTTGTAAAATTCAAACGGTCGATTTTCCGTATAAGGAGTTTCTATATCCATCTATGCTCGGTAATGTTTACATTCGCAATCCCCCTGCAACATCTTGGTCCGGAAGTTTCTTACATCATTCGTATGTCTAATCTGTCACAGTTCGATAATTGACTGGCACTCCCTGTGCAAACACACACTGGGTCACTACACGAAAATGACTTTGCCAGTTAATCTGGTCTGATTTGTATCAAACTCTCAGGTAAACTAACACGACACATATGAATGGAAGGAGTGTAGACATTGACTCGAAAATACCAAATACTGTAGGAAGGTAGGAAAATAGAATGTGCCGACAATCGAACAGTGCACATAATTAGTACGCACAATACAGGTAGTTCAATATTGCCGGAGAAGAAAAGAGAGCGAAAAAAATTATGTGACAGTACCATACAATACATTACGAAGAAGAGATCAAGTGATCATTTTCAAATTTACAACCGGCCATTGCAGGCTCAGATTCTATTTGTTCAACTAACTGAAAATTGAACAGACAGATAAATGTCCATGTGGGGAGGACAGACAGATAAGTGTCCATGTGGGGAGGACAGACAGATAAGTGTCCATGTGGGGAGGACAGACAGATAAGTGTCCATGTGGGGAAGTGTCGTGAGTTGGGACTTAAATATAGTATAAAGTACTTAGTGTACTGACTGAGATCAGCTGTGAAGGTATCTGAAGTTAATAGGTTTGGTGTGTAATTCAGATGACCTTACTTGCTGCCACATTTATATCTCAATCAGACTAATTCTTAATCAATATGAATGTTGGCTTCGTTAAGTGTCTAGGGTAATGCAAAAGTGAGTGTGTGGAATAACCTCAATACAAAACATATACCAACAAATATTAACTTCTAAGATAAAATCAACTAACTCCAGCGGTTAAGTTTTATAATGAAAAATTTTCTGTTAAACTTTATTGGTCCTGAGCCTAAATGTTCTTTTGGCCAGGACTTTAGTCATTGATAATCAGTTTGATGGAATCTTATATATTTACAAATATGTATATGCAATTATTTACAAGCAATAGACCATGTGCCCATAATGCAGGAAATCAATCTTCAACTGGGTATTTTTTTCTCTATCTAATTACTTGTTCCTTGAAGCTGATAAGGGATATACATCATCCCAATTGTTCTCTTTATCACTCTTATGGACTCTGTTGTACTGTTTTTAGTTTTGGAGGAAAAGTTTATTCACTTGAGGAGATTGTCCTAGCAAATATGCAGTAATGATAAGTTGCTCCAGGCCAGATATATCACTTATCTGTGCCTGGGATTCATAATGATTGCAGTCTATTTGGCCACACGCTTCAGGCCCTCTGGTCTACAATCTCTCTCTTAACAGCTGTTGTCAGAGATGACTTGATCTAGTGCTGAATATTTCTGACAGCATCAGCCAAGTACCAGCAGGAAACCCCTGTCAAAGCAAGTATGATCCTGTCTTAATATCAAACTAATTCCTCCAATTTTACCTGTAAACATGCATGTAATAAAAAGAACATGGTCAGCTCTTTCTGACAACCAAGCTTCTCCACTTTCATGTGATGGAACCAATAGTACCAGTTTTCTTTTTCCTTTTTCCCTTATGGAGACAACACCTCTGTCATTCCAGCCATACTTCACCATGCAATAAGATAGGTGTAATGTTTCAGCATGATCATCATATATATATTGATAGTTCTCACTTTCTCAAATGGTCCATGATATAATATATCAACAACTAGGCCATGCCCAAGCCTGCCATGGAACCATTTAGTTACAACCTTTTGTCATGGCCTTTTCGTATACTCAACCAATTTTTCAAATTAAAAAAAGTCAATAAAATCAATCTTACCACATAGAAAGGAAATAACACAGGTTACGACGAATAAGGCACTAGAGAATGGCACATATCTAGATTTGCCCACTGTTTCAGACTGCTTTCGGTCGATATAATTTATAAACCACAGCACAAATCTGACATCGCTCCTGCTGTTATGACAATCTTTTGAAACTGGCAACGAGCAGCGTACTATTTCGTTCAATTCAAATGCTTCGACCACTCGCTCAAAGCCTTACTATATTTTGAATGAATTTAAAAAAAAAATTATCCCATTTACTACGCGTTACTATCAACAACTAGATTCGTATATATAGTTTAGCCAATCACACCTCGGCTTGCTTTAAATTCTAGCCAATCTTTTACTCCGTACTATTTCAGCTTTCGTTCCTCTACGTGTTTTCAAAAACATCATGCCATTTTATCTAACAGATATGACCAGACCATGCCAGTTTCCATATGTTTTATACCAATATTTTAGTATCTAATGGACCATTTTGATAATTTATTATATATTCCAAGTCCACTAGTCTTAAGGTACCCAATTATATGATTATCATGAGAACAAATGGCCCATTTAAAATTCCTGTCTTTTATCGATCTCAGTTGTTTATTTTTAACTTCCACTGTCCACATCCTTTTTAACTGTTCTGTCAGGATTTCAGACGTAAACCAGTATAATGTCATATTTCCTAATAAGAATTTTTCAGGTTTTTAAACCTAACTCTCGTATGGGTAGTGTTTTTTATCACTGTCGATTTGAAAAAAGTTAGTGCTTGTGGCCTTACACGCGTGATGGCATTAATTTTGTATCGCGAGACGCGGGTTAGTGTTGCATGCTGTCACAAAGTTACCCCTGTGAGGGTAACCAAAGAGAGTTATCTGTGAGGTGCCGGCTTTGTCAATGGCTCAGATTCGCCTGGCACCCGGTTGAAGATGAGCAGCAGGAGTGGAGAAGGTGAATATAAGACTTTGGGATGAATTCCCAGCATATAGCCCCAGTGATTCTGGATCTCGTGACATATACCTCCTACCACTCTATCTCCCCCTCTATATACTAACGAGCCCCCACTCCCCTATTACACTGAGTGAACAGAAGAGAAAGAGAAGAAGAACAGTATGTCTCTTTCGCACACTTTCGTTCCTTCTCTATATATGTGATAACGTGTGTTGGTAAACACAACTACAACATTTATTAATGTTCTGAAATATAACAACATTCAATTACACTGATACAAATGCAACTAGAAATAACATTAACTATCCCTGTGAAGAAAGATATTAGTTAATGCAAAATACACAAATGAATCTAAAGTCTACCCTATGTGATGATGATGAATTTAAGTAACTCCTAAATACTAACAAAAAGGATATCTTGTGTTTCTTGGTCTCTTGCTAACTGTCAATAAACTCTGGTTGTTTGAACACAATGGACAAGTCTTTGTCTGCCTACAATAACATTGGACGGTTCACTCGATTTCGCCAGGTGTCCACGGCTTGTATTTTTGTCTTTCACAATGCCTGTGTTGACATTGTCCCGAGCGTCCGAGGTGTCTTATTCATGGGTGAGGTTGAACACAATGTTAGGCGGGTGAGACTTCGTCTGTTATGCAGATGTCCTTTTGTTGTCTTGGTATTTTGCTTATGTGGTGACGATGATGGAAATATGTTGTATATTCGTATTTGTTGGTGCATCAATTGTACAGGGAGAATCTGTCCATTACTGCATGTAATTTAGGATCTCGATAAATTTGGTAGGCACTGGGGTTACAAAATCTCCCGTCTGCTCTTGCAGCTTTTGATCATAGTTTCTCAAAGGCACTTGTTGTAAAAAATCATCCGTTGGCGACTGCCACTTCAGATCATTAAATTTCTCAAAGGCACTTGTTGTAAAAATCATCCGTTGGCGACTGCCACTTCAGATCATTAAATTTCACGTGGACAGCTATTTAGAAATGCAGCAATCCTTCTGGGTATTTTCTGCTTTCTTTTTGGGTGGGTAGTCGATGATAGAAAGACCCTTCACCGCCTGGTAAATTCTTTTCTGACCCCCGTGGAGTATTGGTAGGTTGTTGCCGTTAATTACGTGTGAGATGCGTGTCGTCGCAGTATCTCGGTCGGCCCTACTCTAAAGCTTGTCCTGTGATTAACGCCAACCACGTAGTAGACTAAGGATGAGTATCTCAAATGGTCCCTGTCTCTACCACTGTGATGGATAAAATAATGAACCCTTTGTAAGTATCCCGTAAACTATGCTACGCCTGTAGTGTCTTGTATGTGAAATCTTATCACTATAAGAAAGGGCTGTGCGGTGTTTACTGCACGGTTAACCGGTAATGTAAAAGGCCACATAAAAGTGTCTTGTATTTACTTCGTTATAGTTACTGGAAACTGTGCAATCTTACAAATATAATAATTCTTTGCATGGCGTTTATTGCAACCTGTACTTATTAGTGTGAAATATAATATTATAATAAACGTGACTGGTATTTACAGTGTTATATTTATGGAAAATATGTATATATTATCTGAATGAAGTTAAGACATAATAATGATAAAGTACAAAATATATTACACTAACCTTGGTGTCCCTATACGAATTTCACTGACACAATGTCTTGATTCTTTCTCGTGAAATCTAGAACCCCAAGTCTTGGTTGGCGGAATGGTTTCTCTTACCAATGCCAAGCAATGAATATAGTTGGGTTATATATCGTCTGGATCGCCTAGGGCGATTTTTTCGGGTTCGCTTCCTGTGTCATGTGAAATTTCGTTTGTTTTCCTAAAGTCAGACATTCCGTCCTCAAACTGTGTAAAATTTCCTGTATTATTTTGCTATGGTCGCTCTCATATTTTGCTTATCCGAGACAACTTGTCTGCGTTCGTCTTTTGAGTGTCTGTGCAGCATTTAATAGTTTTTACATAATGACATATTCTCCCTCTTTTCATGTTGTCCCTGGCTCAGACACTGCGTCGCCGTTAATCAAATGTTATTTTGTCTGAACGACTGACCACCAGACGCATTGTAAAATTACTTGGCCTTCTGTCGCCGACTGCACATTATGTTCTATTACTAACCAAAATAATACTTGGGTATTACTGGCTTTGTGTAAACACACCCGCGACGTCCGTTGCTTTCCTCCTAATAGTCTGTTGATGTAATGTCCGCGTGTTTGTGAAAACATTTCAGGTGAATGTTGTTGCGTTTAAAAGGGCTCACGCCGAGCGTTGTCTATTGTTATGTCAACATTCCTTGTAAAATTGGTGGATGTCCCATGACTGTTGACCAACGATTGTCTGTGCCAACAGTGAGTATAGACAACCGACTGCCTTCTCATTCAGTGAGAAATTTACCGACAAAATATTACCATTAGTTTTTAGGAATTTAATTGCAGACTTACTCGTCTCTCGCGACAGATGTCCCCCGCACCAAGTCTTAGCTTGCGAAGACTCCTGCGAGTCAGGATGCAATTTACATTCCCTATTGTCGGCGGTGGTTATCTTCTCCCTATTACTCTCCACTTCATCTTCCTCTTTCCATTCCTCCTTCTCCTCGTCCAAATCATTCTTCTCGCAATCTTCCTCAGTTGCTTCTCCTGCATCAGCTATAAAGAGCTGCTCCCTTTCCTGTTTCAATATCGTGACCGTAGTCAAGAGTTGTCGCCCCTGCTCGACTACGTTCGTAGAGTGGGTTGTGATTTTCTGCACACCTGCAGATGACTGTCTAGCCGCATTGGGCTGCAGTGCTGAGTTCGGATTTCCTTTATTCAAATGCTTTGTGGCTGCTCGTGTCCTGAAGTTGGCCGCTTCAGTTATGTGTCTGGCTAAGTATCTCTTTAGCAGAATAATATTATATATTTCCAGCTGATTCTCCTCTGGAATCTTATCATTGGTTCGAGATGCCTTCTCGACCATTGCGTATGGCCCGTGCCATCCAATCAGTAACCTGTTCTGTTTACTATGCATAAACAGTAAAACTTGTTTGCCTATCTCTAGCTCACACTTAGGACCAGTCGTATTATATTCTCCGTCATGTTGACGCCTCCTCTTCTTCATACGTAGTCTGTTTCCCTTAACAGTGGCTTCCTCACTTTTCCCATGATTTGATGCCCCTCTCTGGCATTCAGGACCTGATCGGATAAATTGATCCATGTCCCCTGCGATTCCCTGCCAATAATAATGGTGGGTGATTCTTTGCGTAGTGATGTATTGTCTGACCTGACCACTAGATTCACTAGCATGTCCCATACCTAAGATATAAAATCTATATCGTGCTGGTACTACCAGTTGCTTATACTCATATCCGCGCTTTTCTACTTTCCTAAGGAGTTGTCCTTGCTGTTTAAAGCAGTCTCCTGGTTCTGGTGGATTGTCTCCCTTCAGTCTCTTCTTAAAACACGGTTCTACCGATTTATCGTTCATTTGAGCTTGTCTCAGCTCTTGCGGATGGAAGTGCACCTCGTCTCCTTGTCTCTTCTCCTTCGCTTGGTCACTTGTCTGCACTGCAGCTGTGACTCTTGATTGACGAGTGTCTCCTAAACTCACATATTTGTAGCCTAAAATGACTTCGTATGTATGATCATTTAAAACTGCCGTTCGTAGTTCTCCCTTGACATATCTGCCTTCAATGGGAGTCCGGGCGATAGCCGCCATCAATGGAGGATCGCCGTTACCTGTGAACTGAATTTCCACAGTTCCATCACTCAATTGTTCTGGTCTAACCAGTCTAGAACTGAGTTTCGAATCGAATTCCAGCCTGGAATCGAATACCTCTTCCGCTCTTTCTCTATTGACAACGTTGCGTTCCGAGGGAATCCGGGCGCTAGTTGCCGTCGCTGAAAGATCACTTTTCTTTCTCCACCCTTTTGCCTTAGCATCCTGGTAACCTTCTTTGCCAGGTTTAAACCTCTTCTTTCTCTTGAGTGGTCCATTCTTACTGACACTAACTCTCAGTGTGTCTGTCTTCGCTCTGTCGAAATAAAAAATGTCTCCCCACTTCTTTCTCTTGAGTGACCCACTCCTACTGACATCAAATCTCGTTGTTTCTTTCTTCGATCTCTTGAAATAAAAAGTGTTTCCCCACTTCTTTCCTTTGCTAAACAATCTTTGAATCCGCCGACGGATCAAAGTTGGCCCTTGTTTGTCCTTATTACGTATCTTGTGTATCTTGCCCGTGGAATGGTCATAATTCAAGATACGGTGCAACCCATCTGTCCATTTATATCGGGTACAGTGTGTTGTAAATTTCGCGCATCTGCGCTGTGCCTTGCATAAAGCGCGTACACCAAGCTGTTTCCTCTTGTGTCGCCTGGTGTCTTTCCTTCTCTCTATCCGCTTAGTTTTTGTCTCGCCTACATATAGAATCGGAGTCCCATGGGTGTTGAGCTGCTGTATCCCCGCCGGCTCTACCACACTTTTCTCCTCATAATCCTCTTCTACCTCCTTTTGAAGAGAGTCGGGGGGTGCCTCCGTGTCCGTCGTCCACCCTGTCCCGATAATCGTATGTGTTGTTATACCTTCTAAAGGCACACATTTCTCTCCGTAAGTTTTAAAAGTGGTAGGATCTGACTTTTCCTCGTCTTGGGTAAAGGCAGACTTAGGCGATGTGTGCAACTGTCTATTTCCGTGGATAATAGCGAATGCCCGTTCCTGTCCGGTCGCTTCTTTCCACGTAGAAGGGCGGTGGAGTCAGGTAATAATTGTTCTCCTGATGTCAGGAGACAAGTGCCTGTTTTCTTCTTCCCTGTGATGCCAGGTGAAATTGTTTTATTCGAAGTCCCCTTGCAAGATCCATCGAAGGTACCGCTCGCAATTAGAGTGGGTTCTTCTGTGCCTTTTAATAACTTTCCGTTATCTCTGCAGCGGTGTCTGGAATCCATTGAATTAACTACCGCCGGGTGTGATTTTTCCCCCTCTTTTCTCCGGGACTCTTTGTCCTTCATTGTTCGGGTTTCTATATACGCCAAGCGATGGAGAGGAGGGCGGTTTCGGCACTCACTGGTGTAGTGATTTTTCATGCGACAATACCGGCACCATTTTTCCCCTTGCCTCTGGTTCTGAGAAAAGGAGTTGTGTTGAGTTTCCTGTCTATGTGGATTGCAAAGCAAGTTGTCTTTCTTCCCCTGATACCGGTCAACTGCGCCCTTCTCGTAATCAGTTTCTCCTGCAGATTTCTTTGCATATGTCGTAATGCAAGGCGAAGATGGTGTGTCCTCTAGGCGATATGATAGCTCGTCTGCCACTTCATGGGCCGAAATACATATTTCTGGTTCAACTCTTGTGGATAGTTCAAATGCTTTAAGCAACCTCTTCATCCGAAGTTCGTGCTCTCTCTCTGCCTTATTTCTCTCTAACTCTGCCTTGAATCTCCTATACTCGGCCTCTCTCTCTCTCTCAGCTTCTAATTTCTTGG
This sequence comes from Oreohelix idahoensis, assembly GCA_024509875.1. Lineage (NCBI taxonomy): Eukaryota > Metazoa > Mollusca > Gastropoda > Stylommatophora > Oreohelicidae > Oreohelix > Oreohelix idahoensis. Next base: position 521,959 of record JAMPIV010010962.1, read on the forward strand.
CTTCTCTCTCCTCCTTCTCCGCTGCTAATGTCAATCTTCTTTGCTCTTTGCTCTACTTCTGCTGCTAGTTTATCTTTTCTCTCTTGCTCTGCAAGTTTGTCTTTTCTCTCTTCTTTGTGCGCCGTTAACATTTTTTCCACATATTCCATAAGTTCTCCTTTTTCTAGTTTTAAACTAGTTGCTTCCTGGATAATCGCAGCGCGAATTTGCATCAAATCTGCCATGATCAAGCTAGAATTCAATCTGCCTATCGCTACTCAAAATTATGTGAGAGAAAAAAAATATAGGGCGAAGAAAAAATTTGTGCCCTTGGCCAAAGGGAGAACCAAAACAAATTTCCCGTATGCTTCGCTATAACCTTTACAGCCGTACAGGTAAATGACAATAGTAAAGAAAACCTTGGCAATACAATTCTAAGGCTTGCTAAGAATACCAGTCAAATATTTCTGACCATCAACTGCCTGCCTACCAAGAAAACAATACTAAAATGTTTCGTCTCAGTGGCTTAGTCGCTATTGTCCACTTGTGAACAAAAGGAATACACAATGTCGGGTCGCTCGTTCAAAGCGTCCGACTTCAACAATGCCTTTTGATCGAGTCCCACGTGGTACTACCAAAAATCCAGGTAAATTTATAATGATGACAACAAATCAATATTGGTAACCAGATGCAGTAATAAAGTGCATATAAATTAATACGGTGTAATCTTCTAACATGTGTCAATGTCTTTCTTAATATACTATGAATATCTAATCTTAATATCTAATATGAATATCTAGTTATCTAATACTCTATTCTGTGTTCTTTCCCTCTACCTAAGTAGAATAAGGAACAGTATAGAAGACAGTGACTAGGTTTATACAAAATTTGCAAAAAAGAATTATTTAATGTTTTAGTCTAGGGCAAGTCCCAAGGTATATTCCGGACTGCAGCCCACAATTATGTCACAAAGTTACCCCTGTGAGGGTAACCAAAGAGAGTTATCTGTGAGGTGCCGGCTTTGTCAATGGCTCAGATTCGCCTGGCACCCGGTTGAAGATGAGCAGCAGGAGTGGAGAAGGTGAATATAAGACTTTGGGATGAATTCCCAGCATATAGCCCCAGTGATTCTGGATCTCGTGACATATACCTCCTACCACTCTATCTCCCCCTCTATATACTAACGAGCCCCCACTCCCCTATTACACTGAGTGAACAGAAGAGAAAGAGAAGAAGAACAGTATGTCTCTTTCGCACACTTTCGTTCCTTCTCTATATATGTGATAACGTGTGTTGGTAAACACAACTACAACATTTATTAATGTTCTGAAATATAACAACATTCAATTACACTGATACAAATGCAACTAGAAATAACATTAACTATCCCTGTGAAGAAAGATATTAGTTAATGCAAAATACACAAATGAATCTAAAGTCTACCCTATGTGATGATGATGAATTTAAGTAACTCCTAAATACTAACAAAAAGGATATCTTGTGTTTCTTGGTCTCTTGCTAACTGTCAATAAACTCTGGTTGTTTGAACACAATGGACAAGTCTTTGTCTGCCTACAATAACATTGGACGGTTCACTCGATTTCGCCAGGTGTCCACGGCTTGTATTTTTGTCTTTCACAATGCCTGTGTTGACATTGTCCCGAGCGTCCGAGGTGTCTTATTCATGGGTGAGGTTGAACACAATGTTAGGCGGGTGAGACTTCGTCTGTTATGCAGATGTCCTTTTGTTGTCTTGGTATTTTGCTTATGTGGTGACGATGATGGAAATATGTTGTATATTCGTATTTGTTGGTGCATCAATTGTACAGGGAGAATCTGTCCATTACTGCATGTAATTTAGGATCTCGATAAATTTGGTAGGCACTGGGGTTACAAAATCTCCCGTCTGCTCTTGCAGCTTTTGATCATAGTTTCTCAAAGGCACTTGTTGTAAAAAATCATCCGTTGGCGACTGCCACTTCAGATCATTAAATTTCTCAAAGGCACTTGTTGTAAAAATCATCCGTTGGCGACTGCCACTTCAGATCATTAAATTTCACGTGGACAGCTATTTAGAAATGCAGCAATCCTTCTGGGTATTTTCTGCTTTCTTTTTGGGTGGGTAGTCGATGATAGAAAGACCCTTCACCGCCTGGTAAATTCCTTTCTGACCCCCGTGGAGTATTGGTAGGTTGTTGCCGTTAATTACGTGTGAGATGCGTGTCGTCGCAGTATCTCGGTCGGCCCTACTCTAAAGCTTGTCCTGTGATTAACGCCAACCACGTAGTAGACTAAGGATGAGTATCTCAAATGGTCCCTGTCTCTACCACTGTGATGGATAAAATAATGAACCCTTTGTAAGTATCCCGTAAACTATGCTACGCCTGTAGTGTCTTGTATGTGAAATCTTATCACTATAAGAAAGGGCTGTGCGGTGTTTACTGCACGGTTAACCGGTAATGTAAAAGGCCACATAAAAGTGTCTTGTATTTACTTCGTTATAGTTACTGGAAACTGTGCAATCTTTACAAATATAATAATTCTTTGCATGGCGTTTATTGACCTGTACTTATTAGTGTGAAATATAATATTATAATAAACGTGACTGGTATTTACAGTGTTATATTTATGGAAAATATGTATATATTATCTGAATGAAGTTAAGACATAATAATGATAAAGTACAAAATATATTACACTAACCTTGGTGTCCCTATACGAATTTCACTGACACAATGTCTTGATTCTTTCTCGTGAAATCTAGAACCCCAAGTCTTGGTTGGCGGAATGGTTTCTCTTACCAATGCCAAGCAATGAATATAGTTGGGTTATATATCGTCTGGATCGCCTAGGGCGATTTTTCGGGTTCGCTTCCTGTGTCATGTGAAATTTCGTTTGTTTTCCTAAAGTCAGACATTCCGTCCTCAAACTGTGTAAAATTTCCTGTATTATTTTGCTATGGTCGCTCTCATATTTTGCTTATCCGAGACAACTTGTCTGCGTTCGTCTTTTGAGTGTCTGTGCAGCATTTAATAGTTTTTACATAATGACATATTCTCCCTCTTTTCATGTTGTCCCTGGCTCAGACACTGCGTCGCCGTTAATCAAATGTTATTTTGTCTGAACGACTGACCACCAGACGCATTGTAAAATTACTTGGCCTTCTGTCGCCGACTGCACATTATGTTCTATTACTAACCAAAATAATACTTGGGTATTACTGGCTTTGTGTAAACACACCCGCGACGTCCGTTGCTTTCCTCCTAATAGTCTGTTGATGTAATGTCCGCGTGTTTGTGAAAACATTTCAGGTGAATGTTGTTGCGTTTAAAAGGGCTCACGCCGAGCGTTGTCTATTGTTATGTCAACATTCCTTGTAAAATTGGTGGATGTCCCATGACTGTTGACCAACGATTGTCTGTGCCAACAGTGAGTATAGACAACCGACTGCCTTCTCATTCAGTGAGAAATTTACCGACAAAATATTACCATTAGTTTTTAGGAATTTAATTGCAGACTTACTCGTCTCTCGCGACACATGCGTTCCTGCTTTCAGCCCTCCCTCTCTTTCTATCCTAATGCCTTCTGTCCTTTCGTTTATGTTAACGTAGTGTAATTAATGCTAGTATTAATTTAGGTCATTAATCAGCTTGCGTATCTCAAGGTTTTATTAGAAATGCAGTACACGTTTTATTGTAGAAAGCGTGTATTGATGCAGTAGGCTTTACTATCAACGTGAAAGCGTGAGAACAGGCAGACGAAGCAGAAAAAGGGGGATCTCGAGTACCATCATTGTGACAGCACTGTTCTTTACCATTCTTCTTTCTTTTTATTGAATTTATGTGTTAGGCTTTACATTTACATTTTAATTTATATATGTGGATTAGAATTTCTCACGACAAATTCTCCCCACTTGAAACAGACGTTATATGTCAGTCTATAATTCTATATACTTCTTCTTCTTCTTCCATCCTTAGCCATCGACCGTCAAAGCAGTCAATGGCCATCACGCCTAGTGGCGTCTTATAGGGCAGCAACAAATAGATTCCGTCTACCGTTACCCATCACGCCTAATGGCGTCTTTAGGGCAACAGCAAACGGTTTCATCTGTTGCTGTTTCCGTAATCAAGGTGACTGGCAAACAGGTGATCAGCCCATTTGCTAATTCTATATACACATAGAGAAATTTATTATTTTTTCTGGGGCTTAGGGTGATTCTTATCACACGGATGGCGGCTTAAAAAATCCGCTCCCAGATTTGTTTTTCCAGATATATACTCTATGCTAAACTCAAATGGCTGCATCAGTAATGACCAACGGAGTAATCTAGAATTTTCATGTCTAGCCTGCGCTAGAAACGACAAGGGTTTGTGATCCGTTTGCAACTTAAATGCCTTCCCATACAGATAAATATTGAATTTCTTTATCGCCCATATTACTGCAAGACATTCTTTTTCGCTAGTTGAGTAATTGGTTTCAGCTTTATTCAACTTTCTGCTAGCATATGCCACTGGGCTTAATTCCCCATCCAATGCATCTGATTTCTGTAGCAGAGTCGCACATAACCCAATATTACTGGCATCCGTCCTTACAATGAATTCTTGACTTAAGTCAGGTAATTTCAAAATAGGTTTGCTTGTGAGCTTTTCCTTCAATTCCTGGTAAGCTAATTCACATTGTGGTGTCCATGTAATTCGATCTGGATGTCCTTTACGTGTCGAATCAGTTAACGGTGCACATATGGAATTAAAGTTTTTGATATACTTTTGGTAGAAACCACATAATGAGACAAAGGATCTCACGTCTTTCTTGGTTTGTGGTCTCGGGGCTTTCTTTAGTTTCTCTAAATTCTTGGGGTCAGGGGTCATGTTTCCCTGATGGATCGTGTGTCCCAAAAATTCTAATTCTTTACATCCAACGCAACATTTGGTTGGTCGGGCTGTTAAATTTGCCTCCCTAAGTCGATCAAACAGCATGTTCAGAGGGTCAATGTGTTCCTCAAATGTTTCTGTTGCTATAAGGATATCATCCATAAAATTTGTTATACAGGGATTATTCAGAGGATCCAATAATTTTCTCATCATTCTAGAGAAGACACTAGGCGCATTCTTCAATCCAAATGGCAATCTGTTAAACTCATAGTGTCCCTCTGAGGTACTAAACGCAAGGTATGGTCTAACCTCAGGCTTTACTGGAATCTGATAGTATCCTTTACTCAGATCCACTTTTGAGAAATATTTAGCTTTATTTAGTCTGGCAAACAACTGATTTGTATCCGGCAATTTATCCACCTGTCCTTCTATAATAGCATTCAATCTCCTGTAATCTATGCAGAGTCTATGTTCTCCAGAAGGTTTCCTTAAGAGTACAACACTGGAACTATACGAAGATTCACTGTGTGAAATAATTCCTTCCTTCAACAAATAGTCTATCTCTTCCTTCAAAGCTTTCTCCTTAGCAAAAGGAATCGAATAGGGTTTCATACAGACAGGTGTGGGGTCTATCAGTTTCATATCATATTCCAATAAGTTTGTATGCCCCGGTCGGTCCTCTGCATGATTATCTAGAACCTGTTGCACTCTCTCTTTCTGATTTTTCGTTAAATGTGTACTGATTTTCACCTGTGCCGCTGTCTCACAGGGGTGTAATGGATATTCAAATGATGAAAGTGGTTCCTTTTTCATTTCCATGGCAATGGATAAGGTCAACAAGTGTGTCTCTTCCTGATTTTCTCTTTCCAAGTATTTCTTCAGGAGATTCACATGATAGATTTTTTCTTTCCCCTTCTTATCTATCTTATAATTTGTTCTAGACACCTTCTCTAGAACTGTATATGGACCTTGCCATCCAATTTGTAACTTATTCTGACTACCGGGGAGAAGAAGCAGTACCTTCTCTCCCACAGCCAAATCTCTGTCTTTAGCTTTCCTGTTATAATAGGCAGCATGTTTCTTCCTGGCTTGTCTCAAATTTTCATTGGCAAGTTTCCAGCCAGTTTTTAAACGAGTGGTCAGCTCATTCACATATTGGTATGAGGATGTAATATTTTCCTCTGCCTTTTCATCAGTCCACGTTCTTAACAGCGTTACATATGGACCTTTAATTTTGTGGACCTATTTGTCCATGCACCGGTATGGTCTCTTCCACTCGAAGCGCTACAGTGATGATTTTTCTTCCCAGAATTATCATTCACAAAACGACCGCTACCAATTTTTCTCTTGGGGCTGTCTCCCCACTTAAAATTCTTGATGAGAGATTTCCTCTCTACATCTTCTTCCTCCAGTTTGTTTAAGTCCGATTGAGGGATTTTCGGCTTATCCTGGGGTAAGACATCTTTTTGCACTCTCCGCATAGTGGCCATTGTAAAACAGTTAAGTGAAACTTGTCCGTGAAAAGCGGCTTCCCATTCCATTTGGTCCACTTTATCAAATTTATTTCTCTTCGTATTTTCAGGCCTAATTTTGCCCCTTGACGTATCCAGGTCCTGATCAATGTTCCCACTTGTGGGTGTTCCCTCATGTGCTATGCTACGCCTTTCTACAAAATTCTCAATGTCCCATCTTGCCTTGGGCCAATAATAATTGTGAGCCACCTTTTGGATGATGGTACCTATTTTCTCATGGTCCCCATCTTTTTTCACATGTAGACTCCTTATTAAGTCTGCCCTATATCTTTTTGGAAGAACCAACTGTCCGTGACCATGGGATCTAGTTCCGGCCTTCCTGTAAATCAACTTGTTTTTCATGTAAAAATCTCCCTTGCCTGGAGTTGTATGACAAGTTGACAATTTCCTGAAACAATGCTTGAGGGTCTTATCCCCAGCCTGTGCCCTCCTCATCTCATCTGGATGAGTATTTATTGGATTATCCTCCTCCTTTTTAGACTGTGATCTGGTCTGCACTGTTGCCAATATCACAGGTCTCTTGGGATTCCCCAAGAAGACATATCTACATCCCAATATCAGAGGGTAGATTGGCTCATTTATCACTGCTGCTTTTATGATTCCTTCCACATATCGCGTTTTCACCTTTATCCGGGCGACGGGAAGTGTCATGGTAGCTACATCCTTGGTTGCAGTTTGAATCTCCACTGTTTCTGTGGACTATTGATCTGCCTGCACCAGGTGAGAACTCACAACGGAATCATAATCTAAACCTGTATCATATAAACACCTTATGGTGACACCATTACAGATGACATCTTCACACACTGGGGGGTGGTATGGTTCCTGTAGTTCCGCAGGTTTGACCTTTTTTCCCTTTTTTCCAGATGTCATAGCAGCACAATGAGGAGGTTTCCTTCTACAATGGTCAGTGTCATGATTGTTCATCTTACAATTTTTTACACCATCTCTTTCCTTGGTTGAAAGATTTTCTTTCATCATATTTCCTTTCATCGAATTGTGGGGTTTTATTTTTATTGTCATACCGTGGCCTATCAAACTGGTGCTTACCTTTGTTTTGATCTCTAGGATCAAATTTATTAAAGTTCTGTGGTGCCTTAAAATTATCTACCTGTTTCCTTTTGTTACTTGATACCTCTGCCTGAGCCGCTTGATACCTTTCTGCAACACTTAATAACTCACCCAGTCTCTCTGCACCTTGTTCCATGAGAAACTTTCTCAGGTCTGGAGCCATGGACTCTCTTAGTTGTTCTATAAGGACCATTTCCTTAAGATCGTGGGTTTTCCCCAGAGAAGTCCATTTCTCCAAGTATGTCTCTAACCGTGCAGAGAACTGGTGATAGGTTTCACCTGACAGTAGTTTAGCATTCCTAAATTTTTTCCTATAAAATTCTGCGTTCTTTTCATATCTTAACAAAAGAGCCTGCTTTAACATGTCATAATTTTCTTGATCACCTCTGCTCATTTTGGCAAAAACTTCATAAGCTGCCCCACGAAGCCCTTGAGATAACTTTAAGCTCCACCTTTCTCTCTCTAACCCATACGTGGTAGCTAATAGTTCATATCTATTTAGATAGCTCTCAATATCATCGTCTTTCTCAACAAAATGATCTAAATGAAAATTCATAGCTGAGGTTGAGGCTCCCTGACTAGCGGTGGCATCAGAGGTAAAGGGACTGGCACCATTTTCCGGAGCATGGCCCTGAAACTCAAACTCCCTTAGTCGTAACTCATGTTCCCTTTGTAATCTCTTCTCCTCCTTTTCTGCTTCCCTCTCTGCAGCCTGTCTTCTTTCCTCGGCTTCCCTTTCTGCAGCTAATCTCTTGTCTTCCCTTTCTGCAGCTAATTTCTTCTCTTCTCTTTCTGCCTCCAATTTCTTAGCCTCAGCCTCAATCTGCAGCCTCTTAGTCTCAGCCTCAGCCTCAAATTGCAGCCTCTTAGTCTCAGCCTCTAACCTTCTTTCGGCCTCTTTTTGTAATCTTCTTTCTTCCCGTTCAATATATTTGTTACATTCAGCAGTGACATAAGCAATCATAATTTGCCCGTCCATTCCTAACTCTTTAGCAGTCTGTACAGCGGCAGATCTAAATTTGGCCAAGTCAGCCATTCTAACTCAAGTAGATCTACTAAGGTTCTAAGACAATTCTACTTTAATTAAAGTAATTATTAACTAATTATTACTGATGGAACAACTTATCACTGCAAAATCTCCTCTTACTTATTGATACTCTCTTAGTGATGTTCCTAACCTCAATTAAGAGCGGTAATACAATCTTGAATTTATATCCTACTGCTAATTTTTATTCCTGGAGTTAGTTAATATATGCTGTATGAGATTCTTATATATATCAACTACAAATTCCGGACAAGCCTACCAATTAATGTGGTGAGTTGGGACTTAAATATAGTATAAAGTACTTAGTGTACTGACTGAGATCAACTGTGAAGGTATCTGAAGTTAATAGGTTTGGTGTGTAATTCAGATGACCTTACTTGCTGCCACATTTATATCTCAGTCAGACTAATTCTTAATCAATATGAATGTTGGCTTCGTTAAGTGTCTAGGGTAATGCAAAAGTGAGTGTGTGGAATAACCTCAATACAAAACATATACCAACAAATATTAACTTCTAAGATAAAATCAACTAACTCCAGCGGTTAAGTTTTATAATGAAAAATTTTCTGTTAAACTTTATTGGTCCTGAGCCTAAATGTTCTTTTGGCCAGGACTTTAGTCATTGATAATCAGTTTGATGGAATCTTATATATTTACAAATATGTATATGCAATTATTTACAAGCAATAGACCATGTGTCCATAATGCATGAAATCAATCTTCAACTGGGTATTTTTTTCTCTTTCTAATTACTTGTTCCTTGAAGCTGATAAGGGATATACATCATCCCAATTGTTCTCTTTATCACTCTTATGGACTCTGTTGTACTGTTTTTAGTTTTGGAGGAAAAGTTTATTCACTTGAGGAGATTGTCCTAGCAAATATGCAGTAATGATAAGTTGCTCCAGGCCAGATATATCACTTATCTGTGCCTGGGATTCATAATGATTGCAGTCTATTTGGCCACACGCTTCAGGCCCTCTGGTCTACAATCTCTCTCTTAACAGCTGTTGTCAGAGATGACTTGATCTAGTGCTGAATATTTCTGACAGCATCAGCCAAGTACCAGCAGGAAACCCCTGTCAAAGCAAGTATGATCCTGTCTTAATATCAAACTAATTCCTCCAATTTTACCTGTAAACATGCATGTAATAAAAAGAACATGGTCAGCTCTTTCTGACAACCAAGCTTCTCCACTTTCATGTGATGGAACCAATAGTACCAGTTTTCTTTTTCCTTTTTCCCTTATGGAGACAACACCTCTGTCATTCCAGCCATACTTCACCATGCAATAAGATAGGTGTAATGTTTCAGCATGATCATTATATATATATATTGATAGTTCTCACTTTCTCAAATGGTCCATGATATAATATATCAACAACTAGGCCATGCCCAAGCCTGCCATGGAACCATTTAGTTACAACCTTTTGTCATGGCCTTTTCGTATACACAACCAATTTTTCAAATTAAAAAAAGTCAATAAAATCAATCTTACCACATAGAAAGGAAATAACACAGGTTACGACGAATAAGGCACTAGAGAATGGCACATATCTAGATTTGCCCACTGTTTCAGACTGCTTTCGGTCGATATAATTTATAAACCACAGCACAAATCTGACATCGCTCCTGCTCTTATGACAATCTTTTGAAACTGGCAACGAGCAGCGTACTATTTCGTTCAATTCAAATGCTTCGACCAATCGCTCAAAGCCTTACTATATTTTGAATGAATTAAAAAAAAATTATCCCATTTACTACGCGTTACTATCAACAACTAGATTCGTATATATAGTTTAGCCAATCACACCTCGGCTTGCTTTAAATTCTAGCCAATCTTTTACTCCGTACTATTTCAGCTTTCGTTCCTCTACGTGTTTTCAAAAACATCATGCCATTTTATCTAACAGATATGACCAGACCATGCCAGTTTCCATATGTTTTATACCAATATTTTAGTATCTAATGGACCATTTTGATAATTTATTATATATTCCAAGTCCACTAGTCTTAAGGTACCCAATTATATGATTATCATGAGAACAAATGGCCCATTTAAAATTCCTGTCTTTTATCGATCTCAGTTGTTTATTTTTAACTTCCACTGTCCACATCCTTTTTAACTGTTCTGTCAGGATTTCAGACGTAAACCAGTATAATGTCATATTTCCTAATAAGCATTTTTCAGGTTTTTAAACCTAACTCTCGTATGGGTAGTGTTTTTTATCACTGTCGATTTGAAAAAAGTTAGTGCTTGTGGCCTTACACGCGTGATGGCATTAATTTTGTATCGCGAGACGCGGGTTAGTGTTGCATGCGTTCCTGCTTTCAGCCCTCCCTCTCTTTCTATCCTAATGCCTTCTGTCCTTTCGTTTATGTTAACGTAGTGTAATTAATGCTAGTATTAATTTAGGTCATTAATCAGCTTGCGTATCTCAAGGTTTTATTAGAAATGCAGTACACGTTTTATTGTAGAAAGCGTGTATTGATGCAGTAGGCTTTACTATCAACGTGAAAGCGTGAGAACAGGCAGACGAAGCAGAAAAAGGGGGATCTCGAGTACCGTCATTGTGACAGCACTGTTCTTTACCATTCTTCTTTCCTTTTATTGAATTTATGTGTTAGGCTTTACATTTACATTTTAATTTATATATGTGGATTAGTATTTCTCACGACAGGAAGACAGACAGATAAGGGTCCATGTGGGGAGGACAGACAGATAAGTATCCATGTGGGGAGGACAAACAGACAAATAAGTGTCCATGTGGGGAGGACAGACAGATAAGTGTCTATGTGGGTAGGACAAACAGACAGATAAGTGTCCATGTGGGGAGGATAGACAGATAAGTGTTAATGTGGGGAGGACAAACAGACAGATAAGTGTCCATGTGGGGAGGACAGACAGAGAAGTGTCCATGTGGGGAGGACAGACAGATAAGTGTCCACGTGGGCAGGACAGACAGATAAGTGTCCATGTGGGGAGGAAAAACAGACACGATAAGTGTCCATGTGGGGAGGACAAACAGACACGATAAGTGTCCATGTGGGGAGGACAAACAGACACGATAAGTGTCCATGTGGGGAGGACAGACAGACAGATAAGTGTCCATGTGGGGGGGGGACAAACAGACAGATAAGTGTCCATGTGGGGAGGAGAGACAGATACGTGTCCATGTGGGGAGGACACACAGACAGATAAGTGTCCATGTGGAGAGGACAACCAGACTCGATAAGCGTCCATTTGGGAGGACAAACAGACAGATAAGTGTCCATGTGGGGAGGACAAACAGACAGATAAGTGTCCATGTGGGGAGGACAGACAGACAAATAAGTGTCCATGTGGGGAGGACAAACAGACACGATAAGTGTCCATGTGGGGAGGACAAACAGACAGATAAGTATCTATGTGGGGAGGACAGACAGACAGATAAGTGTCCATGTGGGGAGGACAAACAGACAGATAAGTGTCCATGTGGGGAGGACAAACATGTACTTCAACACTATCGGCTCCACGAGATGAGCTGGATGTCAGTGTGGCCTTCTCCAACCCCGCTGAGGGAGAAACTTTTTAGTGACCAGAGAAGCCTGAGACGGACTGCCAGCTTTATAAGAGAGATAGATGGGGATGTTTGAGAGCGAACGAAGCAGAAGAAGAATTATTAGAAATTCTAGGTTTTATAATCTCATCATCAACAGTATCTCAGCAGTCATAGACGTTTGTTGCGAAGCTGTTTGGTACAGGCTGCAATGCTTTTGGCTTGAGATTTCAGAACATCATGTATAGAACCAGAAAGTTACAAACTTCAGTCAATTAGTGCTTGCTCCGTACAATAGGATCGAAAAGTTTTGACAGTATCAGCAATATGTAAATGATGGAAAGAACCTGGCAAATAACAATGGAACAAGAGGTGACGAGAAGACGCTTGCATTGGATTATAAACACATTGAGGAAATCAGCTGATAGCATTAAATGTCAGTCCTTGGTGTGGAATCCTCAGAGCATGAGAAGTCAAAGAAGACGAAATAACACACTGAGAAAGGAATAAGCGGCAGTTTTAAAGTGACGAAGAAGACATAGGAAGACCTTAAACGTATGGCATAGGGCAGAGAGACCTGGTGTGAATTTGTTGAAAACCTGTGCTTAAGAGTTATTAATTATTTATATGTATATATACTGAAGCACATTAAAATCGCACCACTATTATATATACTGATGCCGAGAAGCTGGAAAAAAGTGTGGAAATGGATTTTCCCCGTATTTGCCATGAGGTAGAGAGCGAATGGCTGCTGGAATGGAAAGTGCATGATTCAACCCACGGGTTTGTGTACAGACTACATGAAAACAATGAAAGTTACAAGTGCAACACGATTCCCAGTAGCTATGACCCTGAAAATGTGTACGCGTTGTGGCAGTATACTCGGTATAAAAAGGCCGTTGAGACAAAACACCCAGTACATGTGCTTGAAATGCCACGACTATCTGAAAACGACCGCCAAAGAGCCATTGGTATGTTGGAGACCGGAATGAGCTCGCGGGCCATTGACAGAAGGATGAATTGCCACCACAGCACTATTGTACGTCTCAGTGAACGTTACGGAACCACTGGCAGTGCCCAGGATAGACTTCGGAGTGGCCAACCACGAGTTACTATCCCTGCGCAAGATCGTCATATTGTGCTGAGTCACCTAAGGAATCGTTCTCTCCCGGCAAGTCAAACAGCAAGAGCAATAGTGGGTAGACGTGGGCAAGTCTCTCGAATGAGTCATACGACGACTCAGAGATACAGGCCTTACTGCAAGACGACCTTATGTTGGGCCAAACTTGACTGACAGACATCGTCAGCAGCGCCTGCAATGGGCAGAGCAACATGTCACATGGACTAGACTGCAGTGGAATGCTGTCCTATTCACAGACGAGAGCAGATTCAACATATCCTTTGCTGATGGACGTATGCGGATTTGGCGACGGTGTGGAGAGCGCTTTGCAGATTGCTGTGTTCGTCAGCACAACCGATTTGGAGGTGGCAGTATTTACATTTGGGGAGGATTCAGTTTTCACCATCGCTTGCCTCTTCACGTCTTCCGTGGAAATGTTAATGCTGTGACATATCGAGATGAGGTTCTGGATGCATTGGTTGCTCCTGCGTTCACAAATTATCCAGACTTGCAGCTTCTCCAAAAGGATAACGCACGTGCGCACACCGCATGCATTACGCAGCAATATCTACAGCAGCAGAACATTGTGACGATTGATTGGCCTGCTCTATCACCAGACATGTCCCCTATAGAACATCTGTGGGACGAGCTTGGACGCAGAGTCTACAGGCAAGGTTCTCCAGCTAATCTGCAACAGCTCGAAGCTGCTCTTACATGTGAATGGGACTTGATTCTCCGGAATTTCCTTCAGAGACTCGTGCGTTCCATGCGGAGCCGCTGCCAAGCTTGTTTGCAAGCACACGGTGGACATACCAGATACTGAGGATAGTGTGAATGAATTTTTTTATTGGTTGCATTTTTGGTTTTCTCCCTTGCCTGCACAGAATGCAATGAATTTCATAACAATCAAATGTACAAATTAATGACCAGCATGGATTCATAGGAAAATGAATAAAGATTCCAAATATGTAAACTTGTAAACACTTATATTTACATTTCACACTCTGTTCCTGGATTATACAGGTGGTGCGTTTTTAATGTGCTTCAGTATATATATATATATATATATATATATATATATATATATATATATATATATATATATATATATATATATATATATATATATATATATATATAGGTAGGTGAATTCTTAAGCAAGGCTTTCGGTTGGTTCCTGGCGGAGCAAGCTGATTGGTTTCCTCCGGCTTCGTCTTTTGCTCGTACAGCCTAATTTTATTCAGTTTTAATCCGCCATCTTGCGTGAACATGATGGCCGTTAATTTATTCTGTCTCAGAGACTGCTGAACGGTGCTCGTTGATTGGTTGAAGCAAATCTGTATCTCGACATAGTGATTAACAAAGTAGTGAGTTACACTCGTTTCACGACAATATATATATATATATATATATAATATATATATATATATATATATATATATGTATATATATATATATATATATATGTATATATATGTATATATATATATATATATATATATATATACATATATATATATATATATATACATATATATATACATATATATATACATATATATATACATATATATATACATATATATATACATATATAATTTAAACTTTAGTCTGATAAACAGTAAAAAATGATAAATTTCTGAAAGTTAAAACTTAAAATGAGACTCCAAACACAATCCTGCCTATTGCTACTTCTGTTTCCCCATCTTATTGGCTGGACAACTTGCTAGTCGAAATATCAGTCAAAATTTATCTTTCTCGTCTTCTACAAACTCTGTGAATAGTGTCTATTCCGTTCAGTGTGCTCTAAATCCTCTCCTTTGTACAATTTCCATCTTTTCCATGTTAAATTCCAATGTTGCTCATTACCTGTCAGGTAGACTCACTTTCCCTACAGACATGCTTGCTTGTTTGAACTCAAATCAATATTCAAGTAAGCAGTTTTTAGATGTTCGTTTTATTTGGTTACAGTTATTAGCTGTATGTTTCGCTCTGATGAATTCCCAATTGGCTGTAAGTGTCTTTGTTATTGGGATTTCTGAAATCTGTCTACCCATTGATACGTTTAAAATAATTCTTGACCGCTTTTTCTTTCTCTGCTTGTCTTTGGTTCATTGCTTTTCTAAATTTCTATTTTTGTTTCACTCCTTTCACGTAGCTTTCTTCTGAGACCCTGTCCTTCTGGCTGTTTTCCAGGTCAGTGTTTCATACAGAAGCGCCACCTTGGCATCTAAGTTCAAGGTTCATCCTGGCACTTAACGTTAGGATTTCTGTTCTGGATATTAGAAAGATCTAAGAGCAAGTTGTGCGCATTTTAAAATGAAAACGAAGCCGATAAAGGACGTCAGCTTTGGTCGTGTCTTCAGTGAAGACGATTTACATGCAGAAGTACTTGTGTAGAAGTTTCAAGTGAACGTAGATTGGACAGCTTCTTGCAGAAGCACTCAAAAAATTGTTGCGTTGGGTTCGAGGATTTAGACCCGGGTTGTCGCTAGCATTGCTTTATTAGTACTTCAGAACTTGAGGCGGCACTTACAAAAAGCAATAAAATGTTGCCGATACTTTTGCCAACAAGATCTGTTCTTGAAGTGCCAGCATAACACATGTCATTGTGAAGAATTTATGTAGTTCTGTTTTGACGCTAGCTCTCTCTCTCTCTCGCTCTTTCTCTTACGCTTTCTCTCTCGCTCTCAATGTCTCTCTCTCTCTCTCTCTCTCTCTCTCTCTCTCTCTATATATATATATATATATATATATATATATATATAGATATATAAATATATATATATATATATATATATATATATATATATATATATATATATATCGAATGTGACAGGAAGTGCCAGCAGAACACATGTCATTGTGCGAAATCCATGCAGTTATGTTTTGACGCTGTCTCTCTTTTTCTCTCTTCCCTCCTCCTCTCGCTCTATATACCTTTCGATATATATATATACTGAGCGACTTTAATTACGCATCACTACATGAATCACTCACCAAGATGTCTGAGAATAAGATAATGGTAACATGTTTGATATCACTGGAAACAGTATCCATTGACCGACCGATTCCCGCAATCCGCGTAGCAGTGCACGCAGTGTTAAAAAAACTACAGTCACAAATGTAAGGTAGGGGTCAAATTGAAAAGTCACAAATGTTGTTGTCATTGTAACGCGCTCAGTAGCGCGTTTGGCCACCGTTGGCATCAAGGCAAGCCTGGCAGCGTCTCAGCATGGAGATAACCAGTGTGCGTAGAAAATCCTGGGGGAGTCGATCCCAAACTTCGGTTATATCGCTTCGCAAATGATCCAGGGTCTGCAGTCGTCTGTGCCGGTAGAGTTGGCGACCAATCTCGTCCCAGACGTGTTCAATGGGTGCCATATCTGGGTACAATGAAGGCCATGGTATGACAGCGATGTTATTGGCCTGAAGGAATGCAGTGGTGGCCCTAGCTGTATGTGGTCGTGCGTTATTATGCTGGTACAGCTGGAGCTCGGGATGATACTGGAAGAGGATTGGGCCGACTCCAGGACGTCTGGCGTTGAGTCCTGCCGCCTGCAGTCGGCGTCGCACGGTGTGCTCTGATATGGTTCCACGTCTCCCAACAACATCTCTTGCTGTTACAGCTGCCACCAAAAACCGATTCCGCAAATGAAGCTGCCGTATATACGCGTCTTGTTGAGGTGTCGCAACTCTGGGTTGACCTTGACGGGGTCGATCTGAGATGGATCCAGTGGCCATTAAACGTTGTTGCAGTCGGACGATGGTGGACTGGTTGCAATTCAAGTGTCTGGATGCTTCTCTGTTGGACATCCCGCCTGTTATCATTCCTATCGCTCTTTCTCTCTCTGCAGCGGTCAGTCTAGGCATAGTTTGAAGACGTGTTTGTGGTTGTGGACTAAAATATTGACTGTTTTCCAGTCCGTAGTGCTCTAGGCTGAGCTCTGGGAGAAAAGAAATTAACGTTTTCCGTGCAGAATTTTTACCAGGCACCTAAATCATGTTTTACGTGTTTCACGTGCTACTCTTGTCTCCAGCTGTGCTGGCGCAAAATGACTAAGCTGGCCTCTGGGCGGTGACCTTGTGAACCTGTGTACTAATTTCGGTAACAATTGCATGACCATAAGATACTTTACCAGGCACTCGTATAGTGATGCGTAATTAAAGTCGCTCAGTATATATATATATATATATATATATATATATATATATATATATATATATATATATATATATATATATGTGTGCGTGTGTGTTTAACCGACAGCTGCTTCCATTAGCATGTATGCTTTATGCGTGAAATGTATAAATGTAAATATCTCTAATGTGTAATGATGTTCCAGTTATCGCACGGAATTTATGCAGTTTTGTTTTAAACTCTCTCTCTCTCTCTCTCTCTCTCTCTTTCTCTCACACACTCTTTTTCCTAGTAGTAGTAGTAGCAGTAGTAGTAGTAGTAGTAGTAGTGATATATATATAAATATATATATATATATATATATATATATATATATATATATATATATATATATATATATATATATATATATATATATATATGATGGGGCCGTAAAGACACCCCGGCTTCCCACTTCATGTTCAAGGTATATTTATCGCCCATATATTTTCGATGTGCGCGCAGGGGCGCAGCACGCTGGGATGTGAAAAGTGATAGAAGATATATTAGTTTAGGCCACAATAAAGCCTAAACTATAATTGTGTTATATTTGATAGTCGTGTGTTATATTTGATAGTTGTGGGCCATATTTGTGTTTTCATGCCTAATAGAGCAATAAAGGCGAGTGTTATTTGCGTGGCGCAATTACTACGCGCCGCACAGTAAGTTGAGTGATTCGCTCGAGGGCTTATATAAAGAGATAGCGAGCAGCAAACATGCCAATTTGAAGATTCAGACGAGACGAGAGAGAAAAGAAGTTAGGCTAACCCTGTGTCGGTAGAAGAGGAACAGAGACATGACACGTGAGTTTGATTTAAAAGCAGATTAGCTTATTTCCTAGTGAAATTACCATTATTTCCCTGTAGCTTTAGAATTATATTGAGCGTGTCTGTTTTAATGTTTAGTGAAATAAATAGATTGATGAGTTTCCAGGACCTGATAATTTAGTCTTGAAATATAAATGAATGAAAATAATATGCGTGGATTGATTTTAATAGTGTAAGTCCAAATCACAGATGTGAGAAGTTTCGTAGCAATTATTGCATCCATCAGACCGGGCAAATTTAGTACGAGAGTATTTCATACATGGAACTGGACAGAGAAGCGATCGATTACTTCCCTTGAACTCCGCGGATAAATACATTTTACTGCGATTTATTCGTTGGTTGGGTAATAATAGATTGTTCTTGCTTCAGAATATCTATGGCCTGAATTTATGTGTATTGTTTGTCTGAGTAGGACAAGTCTGTCTTATATCTGTATATCTTTACATATCTAAGTCGAACTATATGTTCTGTTGTCTCTAGAGAGGTCAAAGGCTATTCGGCGGATGTGTCGCTTGAGTGGTGTGATTTGGCTTCGTCCTGATAGGGACTGTGTGTGTTTTGCTATGTCGGCTTGATGCCTTGAAAAAGTGATCTCAGTGGTTTTGGGGAAAGTGATAGTCGTCTAGACCTATCGTGTATGCTTTACCCCAGTGTTTATTCATCTTGCCAAGGAATGGCAGTTTCATATTCCCTCTACCAAGGTAATCAAAGATACTCTTATGAACTCTCGATCGAAGCCACCATTGTCGATAATTACGATTTGAATGTTTAAGAGAATATATTTGACTCGATGAAAAACGACTTCGATTCCTAGCAGCACTATATTCTGTAGAATGCAGTCTATTGTTCATGACCAAATCTACAGAGCAACGAAATGTTGTATGAATGACTAACTTTAGAACAGATTCATTATCTGTATTCAAACGTGAGTGACAGTTCACGAGTGGAGCCATCTTGGAACCAAAACATGTAGGACTTTCAAGAAGAGAAAAGGGATGCCCGTATTATCGCTTGATCAGTCCAGAGATCACTGCTACACATGAGAACCCATTGTTAGCGGTTCAATATTATTATATGGAAAAATATGTGCTGAACATTATGTTGAAGAATCGTTGCTAAACGAGATTAGGTTTAGAAGTCATCTGAAATATTGTTTACAAGCTGACGTGCTCAGTCAGTGACGTCAGATGATATATGTATGGGCGATACTGAGTGCTTGGCTATTGACAGTCCATTATACCATTATTCTACATGAGTGCCCATGTAACATTGCAAGACCATTTGTCCACTGTACTATGATGTATTATGGCAACCTGTGATTTGTCACTATCTGTGCTGTCGAGTGTGTACGTCCAATTAAACTTTAGAAAAGGTACACAGTCGTTGGTGTCGATGACTTCCGGTCATACATGAGTGTGAGAAGAGAACATTTGTCAACAACACGAACCCTTATCATCATTCGCACATTATACACTCCATCCATGTCTACACAACACTGCGTAGGTCAAGTTGACATTCCATACACTACAGTGGGGCAGGCAACACCATAGGGATCTTGTCAACTGATGATGATAGACGCCTGTCTTCCCGCCTAGGAGTGTTCTGGTGTACTTTATCAACATATATTATATCCAACTAAATATCAACTTTATCAACTGGTGGACCAGCTTTCTGGGTTTGACCTCGCAGAAATTCAGAAGTCAACAGATTACCGATACCAGACCGTTTCCTGTGGCTGATACGACACACTTGCAGTATTGGTTTGCTCTTTGTCAACGCTTCGTCACGTGACCTGTCAAGTGAATGCAGTATGTAGGTCAGCGTTGTTGACATTTTTTACATTAGACATTATAGAGTTTCACAGAACAGTTGGATCAATTCTTGTCAGTGTTAACAGAAAGACAGTATTTGTGAACTAAGAAGTCCTGGTTTCATCGATGGATCTTCTTGTTTGCCATATATGAACTTTAATATTTAAGGCCAGAATGTTTAATTGAATAAAGTGGCAGTTTGTTTGTTTTCATGAAAAATAACTTTGCCATTACTGTAAGACTGAGCCTATTTTGCAACACATACTATCATACACATAATTTATATATATTTATGTTTACATGTTATTTGTTTGTATAGTATGTTAGTTTCTATGTCAGCGGGTTGTGTTTAAGGTTGGGCGGCGTCCTCACAACAGAGTATCCCACGTCATAGAGGGTCCGTTGTGGGCGTTTTCTATAGGTGCAATTTTCTTGATTGAAAATTTGCTGCGACAACTGTTGCTTTTGTGTTAGCTGTGAAGTCTGTAATTATTGTTATTTTTGTAATATTTCTTTGTTCTTTAGTTTTGTTTTGATTTGTTTGTAATTTGTTGGTCTAACCTTTTCTATCTTTCAGTTCTATTCATAATTTATATTCATATATTGTGACGTCATTTGTGTTGTTATTCTTTGCAGATTCAGTGATTATCTTCATTGATTTCCCTATTTGATTTATTTTGATTTCTGCAAACGTTCTTGTATTGTCAGTCCTATTTGTACTTTATGTATTCTGTTGGTTGACATATGTTTTATATGGGTATATTTCATAAGACACAATTGCCTGTGCACTGCACTTGGATTATGGTATAGACCAGTACCTGATTATTATTACTATTATACAAGACCTTATTAAAGGCTTGTGACCCACAGATATTGGGATAGTATACTGATTAATCAGGTCATTGAGAACTTGGGGTATTATTATTGATTCAGGTGATTAGTATTATTGTTAGGCATCATGTCTACTTTAGATTATTTCATTACACAAGGGAAAGCTCTTGATAAGACTGGTCAACAATTAGAACAATGGGCAGTTGCTCAATATGACAAAGCATTAGCTGCAGAAGAGAAAAGATTAGCTGCAGAAGAGAAAAGATTAGCTGCAGAAGAAAGAAAAGCTATGGCGGAAGAGAAAAGATTAGAAAAAGAAGCTGAGGCTGCTGCTGAACAAAAGAAATTGCAGATGCAGGTAGAGGAAAGGAGATTTGAAGCTGAACAAAAAAAATTGGAAAGAGAAGCTGCGGCTGAACAAAAAAGATTAGACAGTGAAGCTGAACAAAAAAGATTAGACAGGGAAGCTGAACAAAAAAAATTGGAAAGAGAAGCTGCGGCTGAACAAAAAAGATTAGACAGTGAAGCTGAACAAAAAAAATTGGAAAGAGAAGCTGCGGCTGAACAAAAAAGATTAGACAGGGAGGCTGAACAAAAAAGATTAGATGCTGAAGAGAAAAAAGCAATAAGAGAACATGAATTTGAGTTGGAGAAATTGAGATTGACAAGTATGAGTAATGTTAATCAGGCATCTAGTGGTAATGGTAAACCTTCTACTTACAAGGTTAAGGTTCCACCGTTCAATCAGTCCAGTGACGATATTACATTCTGGCTGGATAGATTTGAACGTTCTTGTCGTACACATAATGTGGATAAATCACAATACGCTAATCAATTATCAGAAAACTTGAAAGGTGAATCTTTGACTAGATTATGCCTTGTAGGAGAAGCAGATAAGGATAATTATGATGTCATTAGGGCGGCTTTGATAAAAAAATATCAGCTAAGTGAGGAAGGCTATCGCCTTTTATTTAAGACGATGGTACCTGAGACGGGGGTAGAATTCTCAGAATTCACTGCAAAGGCACGTCTCACAGTTGATCGTTGGATTGAGCTTTCCAAAACAGAAAAAAACGTATGAAGGACTTATGGATTTGTTGCTCAGAGATAAGATTATGTCATGTGTGAACAAACCTTTCCTTGAATTTATACATGAGCGTAAACCTAAATCTCTAAAAGAAATGGAAGAATATTGTTCCCAATATGTCACTGCACACCCCGACGTGACTTTTGGCAACACTAAGATTAAGGAGAGTATGCCAGTTGCTTCAGCAACACCATACAATCCCAATTATTCACACAGATTTCAGGGACCTCAAAACAGATTTGATAAAAAAGGTAACCATAATAGTTATCAAAACCAAGGTAACCAATCATTTCAGGGTTCTTCTTCAAAGAACTGGAGACGACCTGATAGCTCTCGACACAGGGGTGGTCATAATTATAGGAATTTCCGTAGAGGAAGTAATTATAGAAACTATCAGGGTTATCCGTCTTGGAGTCAACAAGATCATAATTACAGAGATACTCATTTTAATGAATATGATAATGGTAACCAAGGGTACTATGACTCAAACCCAAATAGGGGTTACAATAGAGGTAACAATAACTACAGAGGTGATAATAACCGAGGTAGATCTCAATACAAAAGACATAAACCACATTTTCAGGCAAACTCTGCACAACAAGAGTCCCATGAAGCCTATAAACAGAGTAAAGATAATAATGATGCTAGTAATATGGCATGTGCCGCTTTTGATTTTGGGAGAGCATCTCAGTGCCCCCAATGCAAAACGTTATTTGAGCCAACCACAGTGACTACTTTAAGCTGTGGCCATCCTCTTCCTGCTCTTCCAGCATCAGTCGCGCATGATGGAAGAGGGTCTCTTGTCTTACATAAGGGTTTAGTGAATAACAATCCAGTCTCTGTGCTATTTGATTCTGGATGCACCACAATTGGTGTTAGGCAGTCACTCGTAGATCCTTCCCGTGCCACTGGACAAGTAGTCAAATGTGTAACATTTGGCGGCACATTAGAGAAATACTCTACCGCTATCATTAGGATTGCTACTCCTTTCTTTACAGGAGATGTACACGCATGTCTTCTTCCGAATCCGATCGCTGACCTCATCATCGGTCGCATTCATGGAGTCAAGGAATGCACTCCGCAACAAATTTCCACGTGGGAAAGGCAAAACATGCAGATTGCTAACGCTGTAGTCACTAGAGCTCAGGCTCTTAATGTGCCTCAAACTTCATCTACTGAAGATAATGAAGTGCATAACCAAGATAATCCCTTGGTAATTTCTCGTGACTCGTTTATAAAACAGCAAGAAGATGATCCCACTCTGAAGAAATTCTTCATTCTTGCAACTAAAGGTGATCCGAATAAGGACACAAGTCGTAAATCGTGGATTACAAAGAAGAATGGCGTACTTGTACGTATGGTTCAAGACTCCATTACGTCAAGTCATTCTCAAATCCTGGTTCCCAAGAATTTGAGAGTTAAAATTTTGCAGCACGCTCACGACTCTCAGTGTGCTGGACACATGGGTTTTTCCCGTACTAAGTCAAGAGTCCTTGCGGCTTTCTTTTGGCCATTGGTAAACAAGGACATACGGATTTATTGTCGATCTTGTAAAGTATGTCAGGAAGTTAAATCCAAAGGTCCACGGCATGCTGCACCCATTCAGGCGGCGGACATTCCTATTCGGCCGTTTCAAAAAATGGCCATAGACATTATTGGTCCATTTAAGATCAAGTCTGCCAGAGGACATCAGTTTATCTTGACGTGTGTTGATATGTGCACACGTTGGCCAGAGGCTATTCCTCTGAAGAGCATTACTACTGCTGATATTGCAGATGCTCTTTGGCTTATATTTTCTCGTCTGGGGTTCCCCGGAGAGATATTGTCAGACCATGGCACCCAACTAATATCAGATACCATGTCTCAAGTAATGTCTACCCTGCAGATAGATAGATCTTTAAGTAGTATCTACCATCCAATGTCTAATGGTATGGTCGAACTCCTTAATAGAACACTTAAAAACTTACTGGGGAAGATAACTGAGGATCATCCTCAAGACTGGGACAGAGTTTTACCTGCGGCCCTCTTCGCTTACAGAGAGGTACCCAATGAACATACGGGATTTTCTCCCTTTGAACTCGTCTTTGGCGCGCGTCCGCGTGGCCCTATGTCGTTGCTTCACGATCTCATAACATCTGACAATATTGACGATGACACAAAGTCATCCTACGAATATGTCATCGCGTTGAGACAAAAGATTATCGAAGCATGCAAATTAGCAACTTCTTCTTCTGAATTTGCGAAACAGAAGGCAAGGCAATTTGCCAATAAGAAGAGATGCTTACGACAACTTTGTCCTGGTGACAAAGCATTTGTATTACTACCTTGTAGGGAAAACAGATTACTTATTTCTTGGAAAGGTCCGTACGATATAATATCGAAAATTTCCGATGTCGACTATATTGTCGATATTGATGGGAAGCATAAAACCTTCCACATCAATATGCTTACTGAATTCCATGAACGTCCGGATTATTTGCAACCCATTTTCCAAGCAACGGACAATTCTCCAGTACCACATGGTCATTACTCATCACTGTCCGTGATACAGGATGAGGAAACAAGTTTTTCAGATGTAAATCTTCCTCTTCCAATGATCCCACTTCATTCCAGTGAATCATGGAAGAACGTTACTGTCTCTCCTGATTTGTCTCTAGGAGAACAGCGACAAGTTTCAACTATGTTGCAAACATTTCAGGATGTACTCACTGACATCCCTGGACAAACTAATGTCATTCAACATGACATTGTGCTAACTGACCATACTCCTATTAGGGTTAGACCTTATCCTATACCTATACATTTCCAAGCACAGGTCGAGAAAGAGTTGGATGTGATGATAGATTTGAAAATAATCGAACCATCCACCTCTGCGTATTCTTCGCCGATGGTTATTGTGCGTAAAAAAGACAATAACATACGTCTTTGCGTTGACTATCGAAAATTGAATCAAGTAACGAAGTTCGATGCCGAACCTATGCCTTTACTGGAAGAGCTACTTACTCGACTCTCCAAATCTCATTTTTTCACTAAACTTGATTTGTCTAAGGGATATTGGCAAGTTCCTTTATCTGAACGCGCCAAACCTCTCACGGCTTTTTCAACACCTAGAGGTTTGTTCCAATGGAATTTTATGCCTTTCGGTCTTATGAACGCACCAGCTACGTTCGTACGCATGATGCGCCGAATCCTATCTTATCGGTCAGATGTCATTGCATATCTAGACGACATCTGTCTTTTCAGCGATACTTGGGAAGATCACTATTCAGGGTTAGATGAATTGCTGTCTACTTTGCGTGAGCACAACCTGACAGCGAAACCCTCTAAAGCCTATATTGGTTTTAGCGAAATTTCTTTCCTAGGCCACCGAGTTGGTCATGGTTTCCTAAAGACAGAGGACCATAATACTAGTAAGATACTTAACATCTCAATCCCTAAGACTAAAAAACAGGTGAGAAGTCTGTTAGGTCTTATTCAATTTTATGGCAGATTCATTCAGAATCTATCCTCTATCATGGCACCTCTCTCAACACTTCTAAAGAAAGGTTCGCCTAATGTGGTCCACTGGTCTCAGGAATGCCAATGCTCTCTGGATAAGATTAAAACACTGTTTTCAACACCACCTATTTTAGTGCTACCCACTAAAGATAAGACATTCGTTCTTCGTAGTGACGCTTCATCCACTGGGATTGGAGCGGCACTAATGCAAGAGTACTCTGGAACTCTGCATCCTGTAATGTATATTTCCAGAAAACTTAATGCGGCAGAAAGGAATTATTCGGTTTTAGACCGTGAGCTATTAGCTATGGTTTGGTCGATCCTCAAACTACAGAGATTCCTTCTAGGCGCACATTTCATAGTAGAAACAGACCAAAAAGCTCTTACTGCTATACAGAGTAAGAATTTGAAGAGCTCGAGGTCTACTCGATATGCAATTGCTCTTCAACCTTTTCATTTCTCTGTGCGAGCTATTCGGGGATCAGATAATGTGATGGCAGACATTCTGTCAAGATGCCCACATGATTCCACATAACTATTAGGGCTTAGACTTCTTGATATGTCTAGTTCTATAGTAGTTCCTTTTCTATATCATGATAGATACACATTTGTAATTTAATAATATAATGATTGTATCACTACATAGCGGTTCATGTATGTTTATTCACCGCTGTGCTTTGATGATTTTTTCTTCATAAATCATAAATTTAAGATATCTAATACGTAGTGATGATATGAATTTTTTAGGCATTGTGTAATTGCCAGAATTGTATTATACTTTGATGACACCTTCCTGGAAAAATATACTTGTAGAGAAATAATTTCTCTCAGTTTATGAGACACATTCTCACCAGTCGCTCCATAAGTCGACTTAGCCTCATATTAGGCGTTATAGGTATTCCTGATATTTTCATCTGCGCATTATTCATGCGTTGTGAGCCTATTGTACGTTGCTCCTAGATGTATTTCAAAAAAAAAAAAAAATGTTCCATTTTTTTTTTTTCCCGGGAGGTGTGGTAAGACTGTTACGTGCAGTCTTTGATATCTTACAATATTATACATAGGTAATTTTTTAGTGCTTAAGGGAAAGTCATTATTGAGTTACTTCCCTTGAACTCCGCGGATAAATACATTTTACTGCGATTTATTCGTTGTTTGGGTAATAATAGATTGTTCTTGCTTCAGAATATCTATGGCCTGAATTTATGTGTATTGTTTGTCTGAGTAGGACAAGTCTGTCTTATATCTGTATATCTTTACATATCTAAGTCGAACTATATGTTCTGTTGTCTCTAGAGAGGTCAAAGGCTATTCGGCGGATGTGTCGCTTGAGTGGTGTGATTTGGCTTCGTCCTGATAGGGACTGTGTGTGTTTTGCTATGTCGGCTTGATGCCTTGAAAAAGTGATCTCAGTGGTTTTGGGGAAAGTGATAGTCGTCTAGACCTATCGTGTATGCTTTACCCCAGTGTTTATTCATCTTGCCAAGGAATGGCAGTTTCATATTCCCTCTACCAAGGTAATCAAAGATACTCTTATGAACTCTCGATCGAAGCCACCATTGTCGATAATTACGATTTGAATGTTTAAGAGAATATATTTGACTCGATGAAAAACGACTTCGATTCCTAGCAGCACTATATTCTGTAGAATGCAGTCTATTGTTCATGACCAAATCTACAGAGCAACGAAATGTTGTATGAATGACTAACTTTAGAACAGATTCATTATCTGTATTCAAACGTGAGTGACAGTTCACGAGTGGAGCCATCTTGGAACCAAAACATGTAGGACTTTCAAGAAGAGAAAAGGGATGCCCGTATTATCGCTTGATCAGTCCAGAGATCACTGCTACACATGAGAACCCATTGTTAGCGGTTCAATATTATTATATGGAAAAAATATGTGCTGAACATTATGTTGAAGAATCGTTGCTAAACGAGATTAGGTTTAGAAGTCATCTGAAATATTGTTTACAAGCTGACGTGCTCAGTCAGTGACGTCAGATGATATATGTATGGGCGATACTGAGTGCTTGGCTATTGACAGTCCATTATACCATTATTCTACATGAGTGCCCATGTAACATTGCAAGACCATTTGTCCACTGTACTATGATGTATTATGGCAACCTGTGATTTGTCACTATCTGTGCTGTCGAGTGTGTACGTCCAATTAAACTTTAGAAAAGGTACACAGTCGTTGGTGTCGATGACTTCCGGTCATACATGAGTGTGAGAAGAGAACATTTGTCAACAACACGAACCCTTATCATCATTCGCACATTATACACTCCATCCATGTCTACACAACACTGCGTAGGTCAAGTTGACATTCCATACACTACAGTGGGGCAGGCAACACCATAGGGATCTTGTCAACTGATGATGATAGACGCCTGTCTTCGCGCCTAGGAGTGTTCTGGTGTACTTTATCAACATATATTATATCCAACTAAATATCAACTTTATCAATATTAACTGTTATCAAGATGGCAGCCACGTGTTCATGAAAGGCGGCGCGTCATCATGCTGTGAATAAAGAAGACGCTTAGTTATCACGAGTTATCAAGCCTACAATGTTACGTTATTGACACGTGGGTGAAAGTAGTTTAAATTTAATTTTCTTCAGTAATAGAAGTAATAGTTTTCGTGTGAAATCTCCGTTAAGGTGATGACTTTAGTTCTAGTTGTTAAGTCAAGAATAATTATATTTTATTCTTTAATGTAAAAGTAATTGAGTGTATTTCACGATTATTGATATTTCTACTGTATATCTTTAGTGGGTTACTTTGAGAGAGGTGAGGATATGTATTTAGATTTCTGGATAGCGCGAGGCCACTCCTTTTTTGAGACATGTGTTTCTCTGGTTGCTCCCGGCGGAGCATGGAAACACCAATGCAGCTGGTGTCCATTACAGGCCCACAATAAGCATGTTGATGCTATTGCTGGCACGTGGCGTGGAAACTGAGCACTAGCAGGGTGTTTGTTTGTAGCAGGGTGTTTGTTTGTTTGGTGTTTGGTTTTGTTCGCTTTGTTTGTTTAATGTTTGCTTCAGTGTGCTCTTAGTCACTGAATGGGTTGTAAAAATAAATACAGCCCCTGCCTTAAGAATCAGAGTTTTATTGTTGAATCGGGTCGGTTGCGAGTGGGAAAAGAGAGTGATCATATATCACAACAGCATAATCATCATCTCGCCCCACCCTATCACACACACACACACATATATATATATATATATACACACAGTCAATCCTCCCTATTTGCGTATTTCGTGTTCGTGGATTTGCTCATTCGCGCGAGACAAAGCGTAACTCATTTTGTGCCATTCGCGGGCACCTCGCGGGTATTCGCGGCCATGTGCAGTAGGTAAATAATATCGAGACATCCAAGTGCTCTTACAACAGTAGTTTCTGTATCAATATATTTTACATGAAGAGCTTTCCAGCCTATACACAACCTCATATTAGTCGCCTTTTATATCATGCCAGAGGAAGCAGTTGGCGTATTCGTTGTCTGTAGTTCCGGTACCCCCGGGTACTACATGGGCAAAATAGAAAAGTTGCTCAAATCTTACTCCATCTATTTCTCCGTCCTTCTCAGTTTTCTCCTTTATCTATGTTAATACTTTTGAGTAGCAAAGGTCGCACGAGATAGAAATTGTCACAAAATCCCATATATTTACATACTGATTTCCATTTCAAGACACTAATATGCTTCTTCTGCTCTGTCAATGTCAGAAATGAATAACTCCAAATCATGAAAAGGGGAGGGTAGCCACATGCTGAATATAACTAGTAGAGTGCTCCAATAAAAGAAGTAGCTACCGGATTTGTAAATGAAGAGCCGCACGAAGAATTCCCTGTCAGCTTTTAATACGTACATACGAGAGATTTAACAATAGAAAAGGATAAGGGCTTCAGTGTCTGGGTATAAGGAGATTAACGATTATACATTTTTGTTACGATTTTGTTCTGTAATGAGTTTTTGCCCCATTCTACCGAGGTATTACGCTATCGAACATAATACATTTTCATTAACCACTTCTTTGTGGTATATGATGTCTTCATCACCAGCATGCTTCTGTGACATGGACAAACCTTTGCTAATCAAGGAACAAAAAAAAAAAAACTCAATACATTCCATCAACGGTGTCTACGCCATATCCTTGGTATTTTATGAAAGAACAAAGTGACAAATGTCCAGTTGCTGTCACGTGCTGTATACACTGCTTAGACTAGTGCCGTGTATATAGAGAGTGACGACAACTAAGGTTCGACCGAAAATGGCGGCCAAACCCGTATCGCCGGAAAAAGGACCCAATCGCGACTTAAAAAAATTAGCTACAAATACAGTAGCACATATTTGTATCTAAGGTCCTTTTTCCAGCGGGGACAAGACGATCTCTTATCCACTCCGTCAATCCTAATTAAATTTAAAACGCACACGGTGTCTTTAGTCTACCCTATCGCCCGTTGCTAGCGCTGAGTTTTCATGTCGAAGGGAGTTATGCAACTCTCCCCGCCCTTGCTCGCCCCGGCAGTCAGCGTACCATGTTAACTATTATTTAATTTCCATATGCGCACTTACACAAAGTATCGCATGTCGTTAATAGCTATTAAATTTGTCGGCGTCTGATAGTTTATTCATATGATATTAAACAATAGGAACTTATAATAAATACGCACAATGAAATAAACCGTGAATTCTTTTCTGTCGCTATCAGTCGCGCCTAGCATTTAAACAGTCAGCTAAAACCGTCTCTTCTTGTGTGAGAAAGCGGGTGGTGAAATTTAACATTATAACTGAACATCTGGTATGAAATAGCTACGCTTTATTTTATTTCACTAGTTTTAACGCTGGAAAATCTAAGTGAATTATAATGGTGAAAGCTTAACACTTTTAAACACGTAAGCACTAATTTCTATTACCAGAAAATCAGAATGAAAATCCCCACGATTGCTATTAACACATTTTCCACAATAGTTCTAGAACTACGTGCTTAGACTATCTAAAAATTCTGAGTGACAACTGATAGCAGGTTTATGAAAACACAGTTTATATACCATTATGTTTCTCTGATCTATAGATGATGTTACTTTTCGCACTATTGTGTGAGTAACGGAGAATCAGAAACATGAGTTCCCCAGATAAAAGTTTACGGTCGGCCTTTCTCGGGCGTTCGGCCGCCATCAAAGACTTATATCCATGTAACGGGGTTCTCGAAGATTTTTGTGAATCGACATCAAAGCGCACTCGGAAAAATCCTGGATCTTCCCTCATGGACTTCAACGACTCTGTGTTTTTCACGTGCAGTCTGTCAGGTATCGTATGATTGACAGATAAGCTCGCGTGAGAAAACTAGGTAAACAAACCTGATTCGCTACCTGTTATGACTGACAGGTCATGCAGTTTGTAAACTTTGCGTTAGCTCGTGTTCACAGAAAAAGAGGTGGGACGAAAAGCACGCTTGTGTAAGTAAAACACAGGTAGAAAAAATGCGTGGTTTTGCTAGCAAATCCTAGAACGCTACGAGGTTACAAGCCTGTCAGATTACTGTAGGCTCTCTTTCCATTATACATCACAAGGTCTGATAACAATAATAATAAATAAATCCTTTTTTAAACACATAAAGCAGTAATGAATGAAATAGTCTGGAAATCTGGTCGAAGTTAAAGACTAACCCTCGTCATACCTCCTTCGCGCTAGACCAGTGTTTCTCAAGCGGTGTGCCGCCGCGCCTATCAAAGTGTGCCACAAAAAAGTTGTAAATTTACTACATGAAATATTTTTTTTTAGTGAATATGTAATGTAAAACTGATCTTACAGCTTGAACTCGTTCAATAATACAGTAATTGGATCTATTAACTGCTTTGAACAAAAATAGATATACTTCAAAATTATTTTAAACAATTAAGAGAAAATCAAATTGAGAGTTTTCTTTATTCTACAGTACACACAAATTAGTGTATTTAATTTAGTATATATCACTGTAATTATTTACTTAGGCACGGGGTCAGATAGGTGTGCCGCAAATCGGGCGCGCAGTATCAGGTAACAGTAAGAAAGCGTGCAGGTTTTTCTCTTCTGTTTTACAGACTTCATTAAAAATTATGCCATGCGTTCTCTGGGGCAGATGGAGCTACCACGGCAGCTGATCCCTTTACAGACAGGGGTTAGAGTTAGGGCACTGGTCTTTCGCGGCAAAGGTACAGGTCCGATTCACGGTATCGACACACTTCAGCCTACCTAGCTATAATCTTACGGGAAAAGCGCAGTGGTTAGTGCACTGGCCTCCTAGCTCGGTGGTCCATGGTTCGATCCCTAGTTGAGGTGGGATTTTTAAAAACCGAAAACGGCTCCAGGGTCGATCCAGCCTCATGAATTTGGTACCAGAGCAACTCTGGGAAGGCTAAGGCGGCCGCGTGATGCTGACTCCATCAACCCTAGTGTGCCGTATGGTCAAGAAAATATGGGCCTAACTCCATTGTTGCTATCGTTTTTGACGGTTTCATAAGACGTAAATCTATTCAATATTTTTTGATGATCTAAGGTAGAGAACTGTATGTTAACTCCCTGGGACAGGTTGATTTGGGGTTATCTTCCCTTTGTTTTATTCATTGTGTTGACCTATCTAAGTCGGGGGTTAGCTGTTCTCAGATCTGTTATGTCTACGCATGCGCAAGTTTTTTGAGCGCGAAACGGAGAGACTTCCGTCAGTGAGTGATGAACTGGGTTCTGACCGGACTAAGATGTCCGTTGTACTTCACAGTTGTTCACATTATTATAGAGGCCCGATATTTCGGCCGATGTCTTTGAGCAGAAGAAGAAGTGTCTGGCGTGTGAAGCCAGATGAAGTCTTGACTTTCATTAAACAAGTTCATAAACTTTAATATTAAGCAACTGGAACCGCCTTTATCGAGCGGTATATTTGTTAAAAGATTACCTGACGCGTTTAGTCAGGGGCCCTGAGCTACAGTATGAACGAACGTAAATTGTCAAGCCAGCTCTACTAGCATCTTATACATGAGCTATGCAAGATTTATGATGCTTGATGTTTATAATCATTACCACACATGAAATGTCCATGATCCTTTGTGCTATTGACTGTGTCGTCTGTCAGCGTACTGTTGCGGTAATAAATGTTGAAGAAAAGTCATCTGTATTATCCACGTCTATGACTTCTACTTGTGGTGGAGTGAGTTTTGTGTGTAGATGAATAAGAGCCTATACGACTTCGTGTTCTCGATCTGCTGTTTCCTACACACAACCTTTACCCTCTACCACATCCTACTACGAGTACTACGCTCCTGAACAACATGTATGCTGTTTTATGTGTGAGTGTCTGCACTACACCCTGGCAGCGCCTCACGCTGCTGACCTAAATACACCGCAACACTGAACTGTCCAGGTGATAAAAGACACGCCCACTCAACGACACTTCAACACGATACAAATACCAGATTTTACATCGCATACCGACTTTTACATCTAATGCCCAGTTTGATGGGGCTATACTAAACGTGGACTATACATCTATAATAATCGGTATTTTACATCCATATTCCCAACATGCCTCAATGGGCGTGTGACGGGATCCTTTACCTTTTTAACCATCTCCCACCGCCGTGTAACAGCATTAAAGATACCCCCCCCCCCCCCCAATTCTCAGTGAAAACTCACGAGCTAGCAAACAAATATTCACTGTGTTGCTAATTAACAACTCTTAGCTTTATCACTTGATCAAGGTTCCTCGAAACTGTGATTCTAACTATTTTGACAGTAGTTTTACACTGTTAATTTTACAAGTTACTGTGACAGAATGGGGCGACCCCTCTCGATCTCTGTTTCACTCCGGAAGTATCGGTACATTTATGGTACTGATTTTTATTGCGTGCTTTCAATTGTCGCACTTTCTTTCTTTCTCTGCTATGTGTAGCAGATATTATGTATTTTCCTTCTTACACCCCTCTCAGGGATAAGTTATTACGTCTGTTTGTTTTCCTTCCCTTCACGAAGCAAAGAGTGGCAGAAATAGTATTAACGGCATGCAGGATGGTAAAAATCCTTTGTACAAAATCTTGGCGACGAAGGATTAGCGCCACGAAAATCGCCAGTGTATTTGCTAAGCGCTGATAAAGGCCAGAGTACGGGGAGACAACTGATGGACAGACAGAGATAAGAGATTACTTTCTGATAAAGTAATGATTTGTTACATCTGAACATCTTGATCTGAACATATGAGGTTAACGACATATTCGCGAGTCTGTACGCAAGGCATCGTATGTCTTATTGCCCTATATGGTACTACGTGACCTTTTGCTTTACGCACCTTATTTCACATGGAATATTTTGAAAGTACTACACCCTAACCCGCCTGTTTGAAAATAATAGGAGCTTTTGGTTAGACTCCATAACAAACAGATGCGAGGAAAGGCAGTGAATATAACCTGACGCTTCAGTCAGTCAAAACTACTGTGAGAAATCGCTTGCCAAGACTACAGACTTTGCCAGAGTGAAGCTAGAATTCAGAAGTCCTTCTTAACATACCGGACACCTTTTATTTGAGTATTTATCAGGACTTACAAAAACAGCCCACGAAATCTCTATCATTTTAAACAAGGAAATCGGGACTGAGGGAACTGAAGGACCACACACTGAGTCAGAGAGGAAATATATTGTTAAACCAACGACAACCCAGACGCGTGTAAGAGGCCGATTCAAGTCTCTTTTAATAATCTGAGCAAAAAGTCTGTGAGCCTGGATTGGCTTATTGGTGGTGGTAGCAGCTGGCGGGTACTATCTCTGGAACAATAAAGAAACAGTGGCCTGCGCTTTAAGACGAAGGACCAACTTTGCCGTTACTCCTTGACGTTCTGGGACGTGCGGCATCTTTAACATTGCTCAGCAACGAGCGTAAACAGCGAGACAGTCTACCAAGAACCAACCCAGCGGGAAAAGAAATTACCATTGGCAGCTAAGTGCAAAATATCCGCTGCCAAAGGTGACCTCCTTTATTCAGTTAAAGACCATCACAACAGTGATGAAAACCTTTTCCTAAAACATTAAATTCTTTAAACTTGTTAAAACCTAAAGTGATTATTAAATTTTGTTATTTGTAATGTTACAAATTTAACTTCGATTTAATCCTTTTACATGTACTGCATGTTTGTCTCAGTCAATTTACTAAACACACTCTAAACAGAGCTATACCAGAATAGCAAGACTTCCACTGGGTAAATCAAGGGTGGGTGGCTTGAACGAGCTGAAATTAATAAGTGCTTAATTCTTCACAAAAGTTTTCGGAAGATTCTAGACTTAAGGTGCTCAGCAAAAGCAGCATTGTTTTCGCTTATCTGAATATATTGTGAAGAGTCCCCTCTATCTACATCTCTGCTAAGAGTAATCTTGTGCGAAGGTAGACACCTTTGAAGCCCATATTAGAAACTCTTGAGTTTTGGTCACTTTTCGACCACTACTGCAAAGCAAGGTAGGCAATACCGTCACAGTTACTTCTTAATCTTTATCACTCCCTATAAGGAAAGATTTTTCTATCTTTTCTGACGTCTAGTCCTCTCTGAATGACGTGAATGTAATGAATGACGAATCTTAAGACACTTGAATCTTATAGTCAAGAATTCGCCACACGAAATTTTAATTTTCCGCTAGTTATTTTGTTCAAAACAGTCGCTTAGTGGTCCGTCTCATTTTTGAACATTCCACCTACGCATCTTTGATAACTATTGGGGAAGGTCATTATTAGCAATAAATAGGTGTTGTAATCAAATATTGACAGCGCCGGAAATGATTATGTAATAAAGCCTGCCCTAAGTCTCAAATATTGTTTTAATTGTCAGACATTCTCAGATCACTCCGGCAAGATTAAACACAAGTTCTCTTGTAAGCTGCCATCATTCCTAATTCCACAACATTTGTGTGTCTCAATTACCAGGCTTAACGAACACACACACACTTAATCCTAATGTGGTGCTAGACAACTTACTTCGAATCTTGTGATACGTAACGGTTGAACGTCTGTGATTAAGATCAGATACCAGGTTTTACTTTAATGTAATCGCCCCGATGCAGACTTTTCCCCATTAAAAAGATAACTATGTTAGGTCCACAGCAGCAGGAGGT
This sequence comes from Oreohelix idahoensis, assembly GCA_024509875.1. Classification (NCBI taxonomy): domain Eukaryota; kingdom Metazoa; phylum Mollusca; class Gastropoda; order Stylommatophora; family Oreohelicidae; genus Oreohelix; species Oreohelix idahoensis. Next base: position 557,487 of record JAMPIV010010962.1, read on the forward strand.
CCATTTTCCTTCCGCCTCCGTCTAGCTGTTAATGACGAATGACTGTTATTTTACCCATTGGCCTAGATCACTGTCAGTCCGCCCCTGGGTAGCATAGTAAAAATGACGTCTTTTGTTTCTTCTTCTTCTTAATCTGTCTTCTTCTTTTCTACCCCTTCTTATTTATCTTTTTTCTTTTTATTCTTCCACAGCTGGAGTTTTAAGAGTTCTTACTACTATTTCTATTCCATTCACCTGCCTTCTTTTATGATCGCTCAATGTCTCTCTCGTTCATCAAAGTGTTACTCCTGACAACAAATATTTATCATACCATGCCATGAGGAGTATCTTTTTAACTGTTTTACTTAACTTAAATAATTTTTAAAATGTTATGCAACATAAGAAGTCATCGATATTGGAGTTGGACATAAACGAGTAGCCATGTTCAGATTATTGTAGCATAATAATTATTACCTGAAGCGACCATTCTTTGCCAGCTGTCAGTGCCACATTCCCAGGACTCTTCTTCTGAATCGTGTCGTCATTTATTATTTATTTTGTGACAGTGTTGTTGCATTTTCTGCACTTCTTGAAATGTCCTCTGTTGTCTCTGTCAGTTTTACTGCATATTACGACCCCGTGTGTCCTGATAACCTTCATCCATATTCTTTCTCCATGTTTCTATATTCATCTATTGTATACTCATCCATCCTATATAAACCAGGTAGCGTCATGCGTCATGCTCCAGCCTACCCGGCGTAGGCTCCACGGTGCATGAAGCCACGATTGCTGCTGGCCCCCCTCTTGTAGGAAGTCTGCACAAAACAATGACAAGCTCTTGCAGCAATGGTTTTTGTAGCAATTTGTTTCACATGATGAAGTTGGCAGCCCCAAGCACAGACTCAATTCAGTCGCCTTGTGCGACATGCTTAAGAGGGAACATTAGTCATATTATTTCTTTGTATCATCAGGCAGCCCCCGGGATACAAACTAACATTATACGTGTATATCGTTTGAGTGTAAACTTTATTTTAATGTTTTATTAAACTTTGTTTTCGAATTTTTTTTTTTAAACAGTTAATTTTTGTATCATATTTAATAAGTCTATAAACATTTTTATAGACAGAAGTTCTGCAGGTTGCGAAAAATAGTTATAGGTACCACTTTAGTAAATTAAAGTGTCTTCCCCACATGGACACCGGGTTTTTAATTTGTTGAGCAGATGGTATCTGATGATGCAGTGGCCGTTTCTCAGGCTGAAAACTGTCATATGATCGTGCCTAAGCAAGGAGTATAATCAATCAATCAATACCGTTCTGTTCTCCAGGGAGCACAGGCATTCAACCAACCCATGCCAAGTTATCCTGTCACGTGCCATCAGCGCACGTTCCTTCATCACTATCACTTCTATCTCAAGTTCTCTTCTCCGTGTATATTTTGGTCTACCTCTGCCTCTCTTTCCCTGGGGACTCTAGAATAAGAGCTGCATTGTAATACTATTAACGGGTTTCCTCAGAGTGTGCACTGTCCATCGCCAGCGTCTTCTTCCCATCACAAGGAGTATTATGATTCTGTGAAATCTTTATTTTTTAAATTGTTTTTATCACTTCATGTGATATCCTTTCCTTAGTTTGAGTCTTACCCCTTCCTTCTTTGGCAAGTCTATCTGCAGTTAACATTTCCACGCATCTTGATATCTAAAACTGACAAGCGTACAGATGCTTGTAATTTATATTGTTGTTGTTAATAATATTACAGTTGTCTTTGCATTGAAGAAGATTTAGTCCTTGATTATAAGTTTATTAACCATTATTATTTATTATTAATTCACAGCCCCGGGACAACTCACAGATTTATGATAGAGGTCTACCCCAAGCCGCCCTAAAGGCTGCTGGAAGAACACCACTGAACAGGACCAGCAAATCCGAAACATCGTTCAGTTACAGTAATGACTCAAATAAGTTTGTATCAACAGTGTACATCAATATTATAAACAGTGGGTACAACAGACTGGTCGGTACGGACATTGATAATCTCCAATTTCCAAGGATACCAGTCGGAGATTACAACAGCAGTAACCCTAACAACTTTCAGCCTAACAGTACAGTTCTAGAAGACAATGACACATGTATCAGCATTAATTATGTAAACATAAATAGTTGTGGCAGAAATGATTCTCAGAACAACATCACTAACAAGAAATGCAATACACCAATGACCATGGCGACTGCAACCAGTCCAGCTCTATCATTGTCTCCTACTTGCGATTCAGCCCAGAACAAAGTAACCTCAGTTCTCCCGCCTAACAGACTGGGCAGCTACCGCGTTATTAGGCGAGGATCTAGAACCATGTTGTCTGAAGCAGGCCACCTGTTGTCAACCCCTGCATCTCCCACATCACCACTTCTTCAAATCGCTGTGGATATTAACAATTCTTTATTGAGCACAAGGAACAATAGTTTTCGAAACTTACCAGATGGCAATTCGTTGGCTGCCTCAGAAAGAGACAACACCAGGATTATCTCTTCAAAAGAGGTTTTGCTTCAGAATACATCATGTACGCATTCGAACTTGGCAGCAGATTCTTGCCAGGATGATGGTAACGCTGTAAGTAAAAAGAGTAACCCGCAAACAACGTCTTTGGTGTCAATTCTCTCAGAAAACACAAGATCGGAGTCACAAAAAGCGTCGACATTCCTGCAAGGTATGAAAGCTCGAATGGAGGAAAGAAAGCTGAGCCAATCAGAAACTTCGCCCTCTACTCCAGAGACTGTCACGACATTTTCTTACGGAGAGAAGACACAGACAGTTAAGAGAGTGTCGCAATCTGAATTTATACTGGAACGGAACATAGGTACAAGACATTCCTTTGCTTCGGTATCACCTCGTGAAACTGACAAGGGCGTTGTTGCTCATGATTCCAACCTTTCTCACGAAATCAATATCCAAACAGGCAATGTGTTAAGAGAGCGAGGTGGAAGACTGCGTTCAGAATCTTCTGCCACTGAATCATACCGTATCCAGGCAACAAAACCTAGATCGTTTTCTGTTAGCGAAGCTAAAACTGTTCAGTCTAGGACAGAGAGAAAAATGAAAGACAGAATGAAAATTGAAAAATTGAAGTCAAACGCTGATGCAGACAAGAGAAGCCAAGACGAGTCTCAAATCCAAGAGATCCAGAAACAAACATCATTTACCCCAGTTCCTGCTCCGAGAACTAAAAGTAAGTTTTTAACTGAGCTTTACAGCGGAGCTGAGAAAATCAAAAACTTTATCAACAGGGGGAAGAACAACAAGGAAAATAACAAGTTGTCTTCGTGGCTAAAGGCATCCCAGGTTAGCGAAGAGCATCACGTGAAACCTGGACCAACGGAATTGCCAAAATATTTTCCAGAGAATGCAAGTCCCATTGTTTCAAAATTCGGTGACGATGTTGACGGTGGTGTAACAAAACCAGACGAAGCAATTTGTCGATCAACAGAAACTAGTAAAATTTCCTATGCGTCAAATCCATCCTCTCAGAACGTTAAGAATAATTTAAATGTGTCAAGTTTAAGCAGTATGGCCAGTTCGCAGAGTGTAGAAAAACTCAGTGGGCGTGGGAGCAACATAATTGTGAGCCCGTTGAAAATGAAGCTGTTTGAGAGCAAATCTTCTCAAGAAAAAGGCAAATCTGATGTTAGCAAAGGACCTATTTCTGACAAACCTGAACTTCAGAAGTTAAAAGAGACTGAATTCTTCAGAGATCAAGAGAAGTATTCCAAACTTTTCTTAAGAGAAAATGGTGACGATGATGCTTTTTCATCTCCCATTAGGGCTCACCAGCCGGCCACGTCGTGGACAAATATACGACGCCACTCACAACACGACATTTATATTCCACAGCTGACACGGCAGAATGTGTCCCCTGCCGAAAATGTATTGACGGCATCTACTTCCAACTTTCACTTTGTGAATGTTGAGGATGCGCGACCAGTTCAAGGCAGAAGGCGGCTCTCACTTCCAAACACCAATGTTGTCATGCAACACCAAAATGCTGTAGCATTCAGTGAATCATTTACTAATCACCAGAAGTACACAACTGGGCTGTTTATACCTTCCAACGGTCACCATAGATTACCGCGTTCAAACTCCTGTCAATTATTGAGTGATAGTATTGTGAAGATATCTGGTCCAGACAATCCTCAGCCGGTAAATCTCAGCAGTGATCTATGGATACCTATAGAAATCAGCCCAAAAGACCTGGAATCAGAAACCAGAAAGATTCCAGAGGATACAGAAAACGACTTGTCATTTAAATCCGAAGCGAAAACACTGGTTTTTCAAACGACCAGGCCCACATTAAGGCGTTCCACATTCACATCGAGCTTAGAACACGACGGTTACAAGAAGAGTCAGATTTCCTCCGATCCTCAAAACTTAAAACCTTCGGGTGTCTCACCCCGGAAGCTGCTGGTGATGGCAGATATGGACTTAACAATGAAACCATCTGTTGATAACGCGTCTTACGCGCCCAAGACAATGACCAGCGAACGTTATGATAACCTCACAGCGCGTGTGCGCTCGCCTTCCCCTGCCACTTCGCCGTCATACCAGGTCGTGGTGACTGATGATCACAAGACCTTCAGTTACATTGACTTGTGCGAGTCTGAAGTAGAACTCACAGACATGGTAAGTTCTCAATATCTCCATTACTCCCTCACTTAACCTTTGGCCATAAAAAAAACGGCCACTTATAGCTGTGCGTGTTTTTGCAGGTGTTTCATAAAAATGCTTATTGTAGTGATCTAGTGCATCTGTTATAATAATAGCCCCTTCAGTCATAACTGATTATGGGAATGCGCCTATGAGGTGACAGCCCTCAGCTTCTTTTTTTCCCTGGTGTTCCTTTCGACGTTTTCTCCTCTCTTCTGCTTGCCGTGACAGCTTCTCTTCGCCCAATCAGAGGTGGCGCCGTAGAGAGCACCGCCACATAGTGCAATCGGCAGCTTCATCCTCCCAGGGTGCTGGATTTATGTCAAGTGCCCTCATGTCTCTGTTGCACACATCTTTAAACCTCGCTGCGGTCGCCCAACTGTTCCTCTCCCACTGTCGGAAGTAGCCCCTGACGCCATGCCCAACGCCAATTGGTCAAGATCCTTATAACCGGTGACTGCTACTTCCCTCGTTGTATTGACACCTATAGCGTGAAGCTGGGAGTGTCCTCTCCATGGCGCGAGCTTGGGCACAGTTATATGGAAATCAAGCTGTTGCGCGCATCTGTTAATCTGTCACATATATCACATAGAAAATAATTTCGGGGTGGTTTTAATAATACACTATAGATCCGATATAACGCAGATAGCGCGTGTCGAAGAATGAAAACACATACACTGGAATTGCCTAAATAGTGTTTCTGAAATAGCGTCCAATCAGATTCGCGCATTTTCAGCAAGCTTGCCGACAATGCGATGCCTAACTTACGATGCACATATGGCAGCGAAAACATATGTGTTAGGACTGCATCGTTTTAGTAGAAGTATAATATAACCGATGGACATATTGAAATTCTACTTAATCCTTTTGTTCAAGGAGGAAAGAACATATATGTGGATATATTGGAAAATGTAATGCGTGCTGTATTTTCGGAGATAATAGCAAGTAAATGTATCAAGTTGTTAGCAAACAGGGCTAAAAGTCACGTTTGCAAAGGATAGCATATCGAAAGCTGAACAGATTTGGGAAAACTATATAAGGAAAGAAAGCTACACTTCTGCTTGATGAAAAGAGATAAGGATGGAAACAATAGCTGGTATAGGAGATGAGCACGACGAAGAACCGTGGGGAGTCAAAAGCACAGATGACCAAAATGTACCAGTACAGCAAAATAAAATCTCACACCAAGCTCTGGGGACGTCACAGTTCTAACTTACGCCGAATGCAAGGCTATTTAAGCCGCGCTAAATTTGTATGTGGACACACACGAAATCAGTTTTTGCGTGACGGACAGAGGACAGAGCAAGTCACGAATGCTTTCACTATTTGTGTATTGTGGCAGCCTGCCTTGAGCAAGTCAATTGTCCAGCTGTGTAATTTCTGAGAGCAAGAAGGGTTCGATTCAATTCAATTCATGTCAGAAGATCAAACTGATCTACATAAAGGAACTCTGAAGTGGGAACTCATAGTGTTATTCTGCCTAATTGTCAAGGAGCACAGCAGTGGGACCACTCATATTCATTGTTAACTCTAGTGTTAAGGAACACCAATGAAGAGTTCATCATCGCGTGTAAACCCTATCAACTCTGGTCTTGGACATTGCCGTCTAGCAGCCCAAGAGACTCTGAAGATAAGTTCAACACAATATGAACTATTGTTGCAATTAAAGTGCGAGTTGTCAGTGAAGAAACATTATAGAATCACAGAACAGTTTGCAGGAAATCTGTTATTCCAGTGACACTTTATTAGTGTAAATGTAATTGGAAACTATGAATTTTGTGGAATTTAACATCATATAAAACTCATTCTTATTCATTCTGAAGACAAGAAGAAAAGAAATTACATATAAATAAATTGATTCATTAATTGTACCTTGGGACTTTGTAAGTTTCTTTTTGTTCAATTTTGAATTTTTAAATTGGAATTACATTACTGTTTAAGCATAGGGCAGTCTGAACGAGAGGGCACCATAAATCAGCAACCTGAAGGTCGTCACAGCGGGGTCTAAACTTTGGCACCGCGTTACACGTGAGTCCCGCGTTGTATTGAATTTCCACATTTTGACGTAAATTTATCGATGTTTGACACAAATCAGCAACCTGAAGGTCGTCACAGCGGGGTCTAAACTTTGGCACCGCGTTACACATGAGTCCCACGTTGTATTGAATTTCCACATTTTGACGTAAATTTATCGATGTTTGACTTAAATCAGCAACCTGAAGGACGTCTGGCGTAAGTACAAACAACTATCGTCGCATATATATGAGCGAAAATAAGTAAAGGATATATTAATCATGTGTATCGTTTATTTTGCACGCTTAGATGAATATTTCACTGAAATGTTTTGTATGTTTATTGCTAAAGAACAAAAATGTATGCGTCACCGTACCTATAAATGAACAACTAAAAATATCTGCACTAAATCATTATCTGTTAATAACAAATAAAAATATAAAAAATTGACACAGTCTTCTACAAGGAGGCCAACTGTAATCGTGAATAGACAGGGGAAGCGAGGAAAAGGGGAAAACATGTTAAAAGTAAGAAATCTCGTGGGTAAAAGCGCATTATGTTTTTAAGCACCCAAGGAAGAAGAGTCGTAGATAACCATAGGCAATCTAACATGCAAATATTTCTGTACAAAAACGACAACAATTGAAATGAAAAAAAAAATGCAGGATGGGGATATGAAGGATAGCCACTTAATGTCGAAAGGGACGACATTGCAATCATCATGCGGAGCTCTGGGACGAACACACGGGTAAAACATCAGCACGACCAACTGTCTCCCTGGTCATGCATTGGGTGCTGAATGCTGCTAAATCTCAGCATCTGGATGTTCTCAACTCCGATACACAGAACTCGAGGTGCCTGAAATCCTCCTATCCTGATGGTACTCTCCCCAGTTTACACTGGTTGAGGATACCCAAATCCCTCTCCAAGTACGCGTAACAACAGCGAAAATAATAATAGTAAGAGTATTTAAGAAAAACAAAATGAAAGAAAATAGTCATAACACTCTAATAATTAGTTCACAAAAACAAACACACCATTATTTAAAAAACAAAAAAAGAATCTCACACATAAACAAAATACGCTGCTAACTACTCATAACGTAAGGGAAAAAATAAAATATTAAAAACATCACGAAATGTGAAAACTGCTTGTTACAAAAGTAAGAAAACAATAAATTTTAATATAAACTGTCACGACCACCAGCAATCAATTAAAAATGACAATAGGTATTTGAATATAACACAAAACTGAAAATAAAATGACACTAAATACCATAATTATTACCGACATTTAGGTTGAACAGGGTAGACTAAGATGGAGGATGACAAGATGGTTATTTATCATATAATGCTATAACGTTCTCCTCCCATTTTCTTAAAATAAAAAAAAGCTATAATATTGGTTCTATGCTCCGCAAGGAGTGAAACAGGAAGTCAACGAATGAGTGTTTTAAAACAAGCAGTGAACATATTTATACATTGATAAAATATCGCATTAAAATGGGTTGAACAATGTTGTAAGTCGTATACGCAACAGTTTAGTATGTTGTTTTTTTTTTTAACAGTAAGGTCTCGGGTTACGGCGATATCGACTTAATGGCAACCCGCAGATACGAACGACCTCCATCAGACGCATTAATGTTTTAATTTCGATTAAAGTTAAATTAATTTTCAACTTACAGTACTGACATCCGTTCATTACTTACGAACGAGGTGAACTAGTTCTGGCACGGGTGAATAGCAGACGGACGCGAAGGCGTAGGAACGTGTCATTAATTTAAGTCAACTCCTGCTCTCGTTGACTGTTGTATGGCGTGCGGTACAGATACCATGAAATTATCATACTCTTAGTTTGAACTGTTTGTTTTGCAATGCACCATATTTCACTACACTGTCATTATTAACGATCAATCAATCTGTTACGTTGGGATAAATTAGAGGATCGTGCTGATAACGCGAATGTCGTGGGTTCGATCCCATACTGGCCACCAAATTATATGATGTTACGTTGGGATAAATTAGAGGATCATGCATGCATACGCGAATGATAGCAGGTGTTCTTTCAGGACATTAGGGTCTGTATACATAACAAAAACCGGTAGGTGAACAGGTCCACGCGAAACATGGTTGACATTTAATAAATAAAGTCACTTCACAATAACGTCCATCAAAACCTCAAAAGTACATGGCAATGGATAAGCGAAGTAGATTATCCCTCGTCCGTCAATAAGTTTCAAACGTTAGGCATCTTTAAGTGGCAATAATATAATAATAATACACTCCTCTCATCTCCACTCAATCCTGGCCGTTGTACTAAAGGTTCGGGCAATCCACGAAAACCAAAGTAATGCGGCAGAAGCAATCAGGCCAAACAAAAATATTAGTTGCCTCATATCTTAAAGTTACTTGTAGTAAATTATGGTATGCACTTCTAGATAAGTTCATGAACCATCTTGCACATAACGTGGCGGCCTCTGAAAATCAACAATGCCACTATGTATATTTATATATCACTCTCCATTATCCCGGAGCTCAAAAAATTTCATCTCTCTAGCACGCAAACACAAAGACGGAAGGCCAATTAATGGGATCTACCTCTGCCTCTCTTACCCTGGGATCTATCTCTGCCTCTCTTACCCTGGGGTAAGTGCTTTGTAATGTTATCAACAAGTTTCCTCAATGGGTGTCTTCTTCATCACCAGCGTCTTACTTCTCATCTCTTGTTCCACTGGTTCTTATTATCAGTTCCACATTATTATTATTTTTTTCCTAACCAGCGGCACTTGGGCTTCAGCCCTTCAGCCCAATGACATGAAACAACTTTTTGCGAGGCTGGGGAGCCTGTGGACTTTCCTTCCAACCTGGTCAGGAGCTTCGCTCCTTCCCATCCACAGAGGGTTTGTACTCAGGAGCCGCTCGGGTTATTCCAGTCCCCTGGTCGAAGGGACCCGTTCAAATGTCTTCGCCAGGACTCGAATTAATCCAGTCCAAGTCCCGGTCGAAGACACTCTTTCAAATGTCTTCGCCAGGGCGCGAACCTGGATCACCCTATCGCCAGCGCAGTGTGGTAACCATTACGCTAGGGTGACTCCCGATTCCACATTATTAAAAAGTTGTATACATTTTTTGGTTAAATAAATGTTACGAAGCATTATTTTTGCCATATTATGAAGCATTATTTTTGCCAATTTTTTTTTTATTAATGAAACTTACGATCATTTACTGGATGTGCAAATTCCGACTTAATGAACACAGTCGGGTTACAAACGCCCTTAAGAACGGAACTCGTTCGTAACACAAGACCATACTGTACATGTAAAGTGCAGACATGAGAAACGTGATTATAACCCAACGAAGACGTGGTGCCCTTTCGGATAGCCCTGACATGAAGTACCCGGTAAGCCTATCACTTCTGTAGTTTTTCTCTTGTCTAGTTTTCTACTTCTTTATTTCATAGGAATGCCTGCGACACACTCATTTACTTTTCACGGGCCTCTATATTTGTAACCCAACGGGAGGTCTTTCCTCTGGAGAATAATGTATCATAATTATTTTGGCATGTCATAATCTCGTGGGGTAGAAGGACTTAAGTACATGTCTTTGTTAGATATTTTTGAACTATTATATTGCACTGAAGTTATACACGTTTTAACTTGTATGGAGGTCTTAATTACTTAGTCGTTCCTCTTCTACCGTAAGGTGTTGAGTTTTGAAGAGAGAGCGCCATACTATCCTATCGGATTTCTTCCTCCTGGCCTGGTTCCATTCTAGTCCTCGGTCCTTCAAAGATTGTCTAATGTTGTCCTCCCAGCGGACTCTGGGTCGTCATGTGAGCTGGATCCCTCGCTCTTTCCTACCATGCTTGTCCTGGTAGCCGATCTTCTCCCATTCTGCAGACACGGCTAAACCATCGTAGTTGGGACTGTTCTACTTGGGTCTGCAGGGGTTGGGTTGTTAGGACTTAACGTGTCGTCTGATTGCGGACCATGTCTCTACTTGTTACTTCAACCACCTTCCTCAGATACCTTATTTCTGAGGTTTGGATCTGGCTTTTGTGAATGGAAGACAACAAGTAAAATTATATTATCACTCTATCATCAACCATTCTCCTTGTCCATTTCCCATGGAGCGTGGAGCAACCACGGCACATGGCGCCCTTGATCAAGCCTACACCGAAGCACACAATATTGCAGCTTTGGTTTCTGTACCAATATGTTTTACATGATGAGGTTGCCATACCCAACACAAGTCGCTTTTTATGACATGACCTGAGGGAGCGAGTAGTCAAATCCTTTCTTTGTCTCAAAATTCAAACACACTTAACAACGTGTATCACATGGCTAACAACGTGTATCACATGGCTAACAACGTGTATCACATGGATAACAACGTGTATCACGTGGCTAACAACGTGTATCACATGGCTAACAACCTGTATCACATGGCTAACAACGTGTATCACATGGCTAACAACGGGTATCACATGGCTAACAACGTGTGTCACATGGCTAACAACGTGTATCACATGGCTAACAACGTGTGTCACATGGCTAACAACGTGTATCACATGGCTAACAACGTGTATCACATGGCTAACAACGTGTATCACATGGCTAACAACGTGTATCACATGGCTAACAACGTGTATCACATGGCTTTGAAAACTCGCCTATGTTTCATTGATTACTCTTTCTATCTTTATGCGTTCTTTGCCTTTCGGGGCATGATATATAATTTTCTGAAAAAAACTTTTGCAACTATTAACTTGTTATTGCATAGTTAGGAAGCTGTACGGGAGGGCAACATAGTGTTACTAGGTCTTCCTTAGATCAAAATTTGCCTTGTCGTAACGAAGGTGTTTCGTCTCCTGAATGGGCGTTATGTAAAGATGTACGATATGTTTAAATAGTAATTCTGAAATAATACGAGGAAATAACCCGTCAAAACAAAACGGGAAATAGTTATGTGTTGCTCTGTCTGCTGTATGTCCTGAAGACAGCACTAATTCTCCTGTGGTCATTTCAGTTACATCCATTTCATTTGAGCTTCATTTGATCTTTGTGGTCAAACTTATCATGACTTGTCAATGGTCAGTTCCTCGAGAAAATTTTTTTTAAAGGACTGCAGAATCTTTTAGTCGGTGTTCAATTTAAACTTCACTGCGCAATGCGCACCGTTTCCGTATTGTGTTCCGAAAAGGTAGTGGGACCGCTTCATCGTTCGCTACACGACGATTCAACTCGGAAAATTTGTAAAATGGGTATAGAGTACACTTGTTTCTCTACAGTGAAAATATTTTGTTTTCTACTGTTTTCTAATACATCGTTGTTTCCAATAAGGATCTTAGGGAGTGTCAAAATGGGTTTTTGTATAAATAATTAAATTAATAATAAATTCTGAAAAGGCGGGAGATAATTGTCATTAAACCTGCGGACAAATTTCGAAATGTTCGTTGACCGCGCAGTTACGCTACTTAGCTTCCAGAGTGCATTGGTTGGCGTCTGCTTTAGCCGCTGTAGGTTCCCACAGGTGCCTTGAACTGCTCTTCTCTACAATAGTCAAGTCTGGTGACTGTAGCACGTCTCATGCATCAAGGCTGAGGTAACTGGAAGGATTGTCAAGCTTCTTCACGACCGGCCTGATGTTGAAGTATAGTGTCGACTGCTGGCTACTTGTTCAACAAATTTATACCACAAACTGAAAGGATACTGTCTGCTAAGTATTAGGTCTCCAGACATAGTCATCTGGCGACATCCGCTTCCATCACACACTTCATCTTCCTCAGAAATTTTGAACTCCCTGAGCGTTAATTGTAACCCCATTGAGACGGATGAAATTGCTTTTGGACATCGGAAATCAACAATTGACATATACACGAGATGAAATTTACTGAATTACTTGTACAATAAATATGTACACCATGATATCATCATCAGTGGATGGAGCCTGGGGCCACCTCTGCCATTAGTTCCTTTTGAGCAAATCCGCTCTTTCAGTGGTGGTTCATGTGTCACGTTATGTACAGTCTGAGGTTGCCAGCCTCAAATGCAACCGTACATCTACAAGCAAATTATACCACACGCAAACATAAAATGAACAAATTACAATTTATCCCGAGTTTTTTCGGCCGAGCACAGACTTTTTGCATAGGAAACGTCCGAATTTTGTTGGGTAACTGATTTAAGATTCCGTCTCTTTTGGGTTAGATAGGTGTCTAACTTATAACAGTTGAAGTTAGATCCTAGAATTTAAGGCACAAAGTGATGTCTCTGGGGTTACTCTCTTCTAATCTTAGAATTCACGTCCAGTCCTCTGGCCTGTCCTATATTTGGGTTCTAATATTCCGTGTTCTTTGCTGTCTGTGATTTCTTCTTGAAGTAATTGGAAGCCTGTGAGGTAGTGTTACAATGGCTGCAACATGTAAGTAAACGGTTGTGCTACGCACCCAGGCTGCTACTTGGAGGAGAAGTCCAATCAGGAGGAGTCTATCTTAGCATCTCATTGGCCAAGCCAATTGCGAAGAAGTGTCTGAGTTTGGTTGGGGTCTGTTCCCCCACTACCCTCCTCTCTCATGTAGAACATTATTGCATGAAAACATACGATATTGCCTTTTACGTGTGATCTTCAAACTCCACTACCATATAAGGTCTTGCTACTTCCATTGATATTTGTCATGTCTACAAACTCACTACTTCACAAATCTATCGCTGATAATATCTTCTAAGATGTTATTTTGTTGTAGTTGTTTATCACAACAAAGTCCGTCGGCCGGAAGTATTACATCACTGTCCGTGTCTTAATCGTCAACAAGATTGTCATTCATATTGAAACACTGCGACGGCATGGTTAGTGGCAATTATCTGCAAACACATGTCCTCGTATCAACGTTTGTTCCATTCGCTGAAAAAACGTCTGGTTTTTCACCATATGCCATCTTGTGCAAAGATAATCCCAGCTTATCTTTTGCCATCCTTGTCTACAGTAAGCCTGGCTTGCGATATGGCAAAATTTACCCGTCTCGCTACTTTAGACACCTTACTGTTGGACTGGAAGATATTACGTAACGTAAACAAACAACTTCGCTGTACATAAACAGAAGTCAATGTTGTTTCAAAACAGGTCAAGCGATCAAGTAAAGGTAAGGGAGTGACAAAAGATGATAAGAACACATTGAACGATGAAAGCGTAAACAATGAATATTGGAATAATTAGCACGCAGAAGGAGTGGTAGATAATACTGCCGGAGAGGAGTGAAGACCCAAATAAAGAGAACGAACGTGTTTCGTAACAATCAGGTTGAGGTAGCTTTCCATTTTCCTTTACCAATCTGTCAACCTGTGACGGTATTGCCTAGCCTGCTTTGCAGTAGTGGTTCAACAGTGGCCAAAACTCAAGAGTATCTAATATGGGCTTCAAAGGTATCTACCTTCGCGCAAGATTACTCTTGGCAGAGATGTAGATCGAAGGGTGATGACACTTCTATTACAAAGGGAGTCTTCACAAGATATTCAGAATAAACGAGAACAATACTGCTTTGGCTGAATATGTTAACTCTGTAATTCTGCCGACGCTGTTGTGAAGGATTTAAGTACTTATTACTTTCAGCTCGTTTAAGCCCCGCCGCTGATTTACTCAGTGGAATTCTATTATTTTAGTATAGCTCTGTTTAGAGTGTGTGAAGTAATTTGACTGAGACAAACATGCAGTAACTTTAAAATGATAAAATCGAAGTTAAATTTGTAACATTACAAATAACAAAATTTAATAATCACTTCAGGTTTTAAAAGTTGGAAAATAATTTGAATAGTTATGAATCAAGGAAAGTTATCATCACAGTCTTCAGGGAATATGAGATATTACTAGAAGTTCAAGTGGCAGCATATATTTGAACTTAGCTGCCAATGACGGTTCTGCTCCTTCTTATTGGTTGGTCCTTTTCACACTGCTCGCGCTCGTCTCCGATCAAGGTAGTCGGGTGTAGCTCGTTTCCCAGAAACGTCAAGGAGAGTCTACCACGTGCGTCCTTCGTCTTAAAGCTTAGGCAACGGTTCCCTTCTTGTCCCAGAGATAGTACTTTTTGCTGGTACCACCAATAACTATGGCAAAAGAATAGAACAAAATTATCTTCTGTTTGTGGCGTTTTCCACCCCATAGTTATGGGTTCCTATCTTCCCATACCACCATCCCAATTACTCAGACTTTTACACTCGTTGAGAATTAACTTTAATCCCTCGGGATAAAACTTTTTTTACATTTAAATAGAATAGCTTTCATAGTTACTTTATACTTAAATGAAAAGGTTAATAATACAGATAGAGTCTGTTTACATCTCCACTGATCGAAGAGTGTTCACAATATAAATTGAATATGTTTTCATTTATAGTTACACTGATTGAAAAGTTGGAAACTTCCATTACTTTAAAATGAATATTTTCACATAGACATTTACACTGGTTTAAGCTTGAAAACTTACACTAATTTTAAAGTGACTATGTTTATAGGGACATTTACACTGCTTTGAAAATGTAAGTATTATACTTAGAATGTACATCATTTCTTTCATCTTTCCCTCCCTGCTCCATAGGGAACCTGGAACTAATTTATGCTTTTAGTTCTCTTTACGAATCTATCAATAAAGCAATCACTAGCCCGTGCAGTGGTGGTTCATGAATCATCATTCTTTACGCTGAGGTTGCCAGCTGCAAATGACTTTGGCATCCAATAGCGAGTTTCACCCATTAAACTTCACATGGTAATATATACATATATATGTTAGTTCACATGTTAGTAATAAAATATGAAATGTAAAGGGAGGGCTGAAATGGGATAAATGAATCAATTAATGCTTGTTTCTTACGAGTGAAATTTTTACGTATTATATACGAGTACTTTATCCAGTAACACACAAACACACACGCGCATAAAATAATAATATAGAATTAACCGGGAATTATATGTGGGAAATACCCAATTGGCAGTCTCCGCCATTGTAATCACACGCTAAAGTCTGTTAATATTTCGCACTCCAGTTTTGACGTTATTGGTCAAACAAAGATATTATGGGAAGTGTTTAATTGTTGTGGTGGGATATCGCCAGCCAGCAGTGAGATTTAAAAATTCTGTTTCACTTTATGAGATTGTTGCCAGCATGGCTTTATTTAGGTTTAAATCAAAAACTATGCTGTACTACATTAAATTTGACTTGGGCATATCTGAGATCCATAGTGTTTTCCTTGCTGTACAAAAACAAATTGGAGGTAAGCCACGGTGAAGTACTTTTAATCGTTTGGAATTCTTATGTGTCTCCGGTGTAATTATTTTCTTTTTAAGTTGTATTTGACCTTATCAGCCTCTCTAGCATTTCTGTGTTGAGTGTTTTGGTCTTTCAGTTTCATTCCAGTGTTGTATATTCATATTTTAAATCGTTCACGTCCTTTATATTCAAGTGCTTATTGTTTGTTCTGCGTCAGTAATTACAACGTTGAAAAGCCAAAATAATGCAGACCTGGATGACCTAAGTATAGTGCTCCACAAACTATGTCGACGATTCAAAAGAGTTGTAATCGAATGGATCCTATTTCATTGTAACATCCCCGTCAATGAAGAGGCTGACAGATTGGCAAAGGAAGGTGAAAATCTACCTAAGCCTGATGCAAGCATGACTTTCCAGGAGGCAAAGAGTTTTAGTAGAATCAAATACAGAAACAAATGGGATGTAGAGCATCCATGTCACACACAAAATGGTGCATACTACCAGCTCAACAGAAGAGAACAAGTGGTAATCTTCAGACTCCGCAATGGCCATGTCACAAGATGGATTTTGGGGCGACCTCTTTCCGATCTCTCTTTCATTACGGCAGTAATCAGTTACATTTTTGTACTGATTTTATTGCGATTTTTTCCGAGTCGCACCCTTTTTCTTTCTCTGTTCACTGAAGTAGATATTTTGTATCTACATTCTTTCACTCCTATCAGGGATAAGTCATCATGTCTGTTTGTTACCCGTCCTTTCCCTAAAGCTATGCAAGGAGCGGCAGAGATAATATTAACGACAGGCATGTTGGAAATTCTCGCGTACGACACTTTGGCCGGGACAGATAACACTAAAAAACGCCAGCGTATTTGTCTAATTGCTGATAAGGCCAGGGTACGCGACAGATTAGTGATTATTTGTCTGGGTGACACATTTTGGACAGACACGGATGGCAAGATTACTTTCGATAAAGTAATAATTTGTTACATCTGAAACACATTGTCGTATGAGTTTATAGATGTGTTGGTGAGTTCGCCTTCTAGGTAATCGGATGTTTTCATACCATATACGGACGACTTGACCTCTACATTACGTTCAAAATTGTTCCATGTCAGGAATATTTTGAAATCCCCCCCCCCCCTCCCCCTCCCCCAACCAGCGTGCTTGAAATGATTGGAGCTTTTGCCTAGCTTTATAACAAACAGACCGTGGGAGGGCAGTGAAAATAACCTGATACATTTCAATGTTAAGACACTGTAAGGATTGCTTGCCAAGACGACACAACCAGACCTTGCCAGAGTGAAGCCTAGAATTCAGAATTTCATCTTATCAGACCGGACCTTCTTATTGAAGAATTCATCAGGACTTACAAAACAGCCCGGGAAATCTCTATCATTTTAAATAAGGAAATCGGAAATATTTGAGGAAGCTGAACAAACGAAGTCAGAGAGGGAATTAAAGTTAAAATTAACGACCCCAAGTACACGTGTAAAAAGGCATCGGCAAGTGCCTTAACTTCATTCATCTGAGCAAAACGTCTGTGAGCCACGATTGGCGTAAGTTGTCATTTGACATTCTATATTTTCATTCCTAACATGTGAACTAATATGTATATATTACCATGTGAATATTAATATGGGAAAATCGCAAGTGGATGTCCCAGTCATTTGAGGCTGGCAACCTCAGCGCATAGAATGATGATTTCATGAACCACCACTGCACGGGCTGGCGACTGCTTTATTGCTAGTTTCTTAAGGAGAACTAAACGCATCAGTAGACCCAAGTTCCATATGGTGCAAGGAGGGAAAGATGAAAGAAATGATATACATTCTAATTGTAATGCTTACAGTTCAAACCAATGAAAATGTCGATGTTAACATATTCACTTTAACATTAATGGAAGTTTCAAACTTTTCAAATCAGTGTAAACATAAATGAAAACATATTCAATTTATAATGTAAACATTTTTCAATCAGTGTAAATGTAAATAAAAACATATTCTATCTGTACTATTAACCTTTTCATTTAGATGTAAAGTAACTATAAAAGCTATTCAATTTAAATGTAAAGAAAGTGTTCTCTCGAGGGGTTAAAATTAATTTTCATCGAGTGTAAATTCTGAGTAAATGGAATGGTAGAATAGGAGAAACGGAACACACAAGTATGTGTCGGGAAGCGCAATACTTAGGAGAGCGTTTCGTTTCTATTCTTTTACCATAGTTGTTGTTGGTGGTACCAGTTGAAGGGTACTATCTCTGGAAGAAGAAGGGAACAGTGGCCTGAGCTTTGTAGACTCTCACTGACACTCCTGGGAACGAGCTGCACCCTACATCCTTGACCAGCGACGAGCGTTATCAGTGATCAGTCCATCAAGAACCAACCCAGCGGGAGCAGAAACAACCACTGGCAGCTAAGTGCAATATATAAGCTGCCAAAGTGAACTTTTTTTTTTCATAGAACCTACTATCAATCAATAATGAACCCTTTCTTTTAAACTATTCAATTATTTTCAAACTGTTAAACTCAATTGATTGTTAAATTTTGTTATTTGAAATGTTATAAATTTAACTTCGATTTAATCATTTTAAATGAACTGCATGTTTGTCTCAGTCAATTTACTACACACACTCTTAACAGATCTTTACCAGAATAATAAGAATTCCACTGAGAGGTGGGGGCTTGAAAGAGCTAAGAATAATCATTGCTTAATTCTTCACAAAAGTTGTTGGTAGATTCTAGAAATAACGTGCTCAGCCATTGTTTTCGCTTATCTGAATATCTTGTGAACACTCCATTGAGATAGAAGCGTCATTCCCCTTCTATTTACAAATCTGCCAAGAGTAATCTTGCACGAAGGTAGACACCTTTGAAGCCCATATTAGATACTCTTGAGTTTTGGCCACTGTTGGACCAGTACTGCAAAGCAGGGGTGGGGGGGGGGGGGGGGAGATACCATCACAGGCCACAACAGATTGAGATACCATCTATTCAACAAGCTAAAGAAGGAACTACCGATGAGTGTTTCTGTAGCACTGATAAAATGACTGCTGAACGTCTGCTTCAGAGTTGCCCAAACAACATATGTGGAACAGAGACAGCGCATATGGCCGACACCAGTACATCTCAGCTCTACAGAGATGCAAATAGCCTCAAGCTGTCCACTGCTTTCTTTTCATGTTGACATCTGAGATGTTACGAAGAAGAAGAAGAAGAAAGTTTGTTCTGCATTACTTTTCTCTCTGTTTTGACAGGTTTCATTTGTTCAGTCATTTAATCATGTTTGATTTTACTATGTTGATTATTAGTTGGAATCTGTATATCTGTAGTACAGTTGTTCCCAAGCTGGGCATACGGTCACTTCCAACGGTGCCAATTCGAAGCTTTCATTAAAAAATATGAATGGTTACGAAAAATAGAATCTTTCCAAAGAACTAAAAGTAGGACAGTTTGATTTGGCTCATCGCGTTTCTTTTTAAAAATCAGGGCTATGAAGTCAGAGTAGGAGTCGGGAGTCGGACTTTTAACATTTCAGGAGTCGTTGTCCGGGTTGGAAAATTGTTTGGCCGACTCCACAACACTGTTTAACACTATAATGATTGTTTTTTTTTTTAATCTCCCAAAACACTGCCTTTAATTGAAGCAAAAGCAATAGTAGCTTGAAATTTAATATATACGGTAATCAGTTGTCAGTGTCTATGTTTGTGAATGAATTATTCATAACGACACCTTATAGAAAACATTGCACTTAGAAGTGGAGTGTGGTTGGCGTGTCTTTTGTCCCATTTCCCTTCTACTAGCTATAGATTGGTTTATAAAAGCAGCGAAATCAACCAGCAGAAAGGGAAGTCACTGGACATTAACACAAATGCACTACTATCTAGATTTAGCCATGATCTGGTTCTTATTTTCTATAAGCCAGCGTTTCTCAAACATTTTGGCCTCAAGACCCCTTTACACTCTTAACAATTATGGAGGCTTCCAAAGAGCTCTTCTTCATGTAGGTTATGTATATCGATATCTACCGTATTACAAAACGTACATATTTATACCATAAACTTACTACCTTTGAAACTTCTAGAAAACAAAAGAATACACACGCACACATTCCATTATCCATCAGAGTGATGACGTCATCACACGTCATGTGGCCTTTGGAAAACTCCACAGTACACTCGTGAGAGAATGAGAGTGAAAAAAGCAAATAACTTCTTAGATTATTATGAAATAATTTTGACCTCGCGGACCCCCTGAAAGGGTTTCGAGGACCCGCAGGAGTCCACATACCACACTTTGAGAACCGCTGCTATAAGCGTAACAATATGCTAGACAAATTTGAGAATACTTTATGAGAAGTCACAGCAGCTGGATCGCACAAAGGCGCGTTAACTGGATGGTGAATGGTTGAACGAAGTTACTTAGGTTAGCTATGAATACGGAATAAGTGGGCGTTGACCATAACAGATGGTTGTCACTAAGGTTGAGGTGACCTAATTGAAGAAGTGTAAGGTGGTGCAACTATCTCTATAAAACGTCTGTCAGCTTTATGGCATGATAGTCGGAGCGATGAATTCGCCTCAATCTGTCCTCTCCCCATTCCTATGTGGTTTGGGATATTTTAGTCAAAGGCTAATAATACTGCATACAAACCGACGGAAGGCAAGGGCAAACCATTATCGCATTTCCATTTGTACAGTCTCGAATCGGAACTATCTCCATAGTAAAGAGAACGACGTTAATGGGGGTTCCACAATTACTATAGCGTTCTGTACAGAGCACCATGTACTGCAGGAGATGCCCGATCGTTATCAGACTCCTGTAAGCAAAATTAAAATTAAAGATTATCTTGACCATAGGAAATTAGAATGTCATGACACTTACGCAGGTAGGACAGTTAGAAAACACCAAGAGGGGATGTCCCGTGTAGTTCCGGAATTATATGAAGAGACTATGAAAGAATATGACTTTGTTCCATCAAGCATGTCGTAAGGTTACTAATATGAGGTCGTTTATTCCCCCGGCAACACCACCATATAAAACAAATGGTTATCATTAGAATTACCAATGTCAGAGCACATGAATGCTTTGGTGAAGACAACATGACAGGGGGCCATATGCAGGAGTAACTCCATGCTCATCAGGGAGCCAAAAGGGAAACGATGAAAATGAAGAAAGAAATGAAAAGAATATGTTAATTACTAAGGAGCATGCGCAGTGCAATAAATCGGTACAGGTAACATTTTACCTAAACAAAAATACATCAAGATACTGTCATCTATGTCGAAAGAATAATAACTGTCATACATGTCATAAACATAATCATTGTTATCTGTCATAAGTATAACCACTATCCCGTATATTATAAGCATAATCCATCGTGCCGTCTTTTATGCCACAGACCTCAGAAAATAGTCCGTCATCTATATTTTCAAAAATCATTACATACATAGCCAATAATGAGAAAATCATCAGGTAACATCTTGTCATCTATGTAAAAAATATCATAGAACACCTCGTCATCTGTGTCAAAAATATACAACATCTCATCATCTATGTCAAAAATTTCATAGAACATCTCATCATGTGTGTCAAAAATGTTATAGAACATCTCGTCATGTCAAAAATGTAATAGAACACCTCGTCATCTATGTCAAAAATATAGAAAATATCAGCATTTATGTCAAAAATGTCATAGATCTCATCAATTATGTCAAAAATATAATAGAAAACATTGTCACCTATATAAAAAAAAATATCATAGATCACATCGCAATCTATATAAACAATGTCATAAAAAACCTCGTCATCTTTGTGAAAAATGTCATAGAACATCTCGTCATTTATGTCAGAAATATTATAGAACACCTCGTCACCTATGTCAAAAATGCCATAAAACAACTCGTCATCTATGTCAAAAATGTCATAGAACATCTCGTCATTTATGTCAGAAATATAATAGAACACCTCGTCACCTATGTCTAAAAATGCCACAGAACATCTCGTCATCTATATCCAAAATGCCTTAAAACATCTCGTCATCTATGTAAAAAATGTCATAAAACATCTCGTCATCTGTGTCAAAAATGTCTTAGAAATCTCGTCATTGTCGTAGATTTCCGATAGGAGAATTAAGACTAGGTTTGGTCCCTTCTGAATAGGTTTGAATAGGTGATAGACTCAGTGAGAGTTAGTGAAAGGTAATAGAATTTCCACACACGTGAGATGATAGATTTGATATAGTGGCTGTCTCTGAAAGCGAAAAGAATTCTTCTCTCTCTCACCTATCTTCTACAACAGTTGTTACAGCGTCAGACAGACTACACCAATATACATATTACGTATATTTCTATCACTCACAGGCACGCACATACACGTGACGACAGGTAAACACACAGACGTGGGAAAACTATAACAATGATATATATATATTATCTAGAACGAGCTGACCAAACACGATTTTTAAGTTCAAGAGCGATTTTATTATCAGGAAAAATCGGCTCACAACATCAAAGAAAGTACATCAAGGAAAATACATATACACATAGTCATAAAAAATCAAGGAAATGTTGCAAGGATGATAGCCCCGTTATAGTGTTAACTCTAGGTTTAGCCCGGCCCCGTTAAGAGAACAGATGATGGCGCCCGAGTCACAGATACATAGAGTTTGAGTCTAAGAGTTGTCTTTGTTTTATCTCGTAATTATATGCACAGAGTTTGAAAAAAATCTGATTTAACCTAAGACAAAACACAAGAACTCTAGCCTTAGCAACAAATTATGCAGATTGAAAAAAAAAATTAGGACAACAACAGGGTGTCAAAGATAAAATAGTGAAAAATATCACTCAAACCAGCGTACACTCATTCATTCCGCCATGGCTTCTCATACTTGTACTCACGACTTTGCTTGCTGCCTCTTGGAACACATTGATTTTAGATTTTCACACAGACTCAAAAAATGCAGTCTTCTGCCAAGAAGTCCCCAGTTCCAAAAGACGTATTTAACTTGGAGTCTCCGGGAACGACTACTTGGGTATGCTAATTTGTTCAAATGTCTGATTAAGTCACCTAACAATTATTCCAGGCGCGGGAGTTAGCAGAGCACAGTGTCAATAGCGTAGGTTTCTAAAAAATGATGAATGTCAGGTCGGTGCCTTCCCTCAGTATAGGATTCACTTTAGTCACACCACAGATTTGTCCACAAGATATAATCTAGTCGGGAAATGATTGTTAATATTCACGCCACCAGGCAGCAAATTATATAGAGTTTCTAGAAGAAATTTAGTGCTGGCTCCAAGGTCCAGTATTTATCATTACAGTCTTTGAAAACCCGTTATAGGGATATTAGTATTTCTGTCTAACTTGCACCGTCAGATCAGTGTTACTTGAGAAAACCCACGTGGTTCAAAATAAGGACTGTCTATTTCTTCACAAGTATGGAAACTACTACTAGGTGCTGGTAAAGTTAGGGTCACCCCAAAACTTTCACTGTGTGGAGGAAAAATAACACATATAATATAATAAACAGAATCTGAACTGGTTATAACTTACATTTAAACTTGCAAGCAGAGAGCTTTGCTTATCATTTAAACTTCCCGTGACGTAAGTTATATTTAAAAATCAGCAATCCTCATAAATTAGGAACACGTGCGTATTCCGTCACCATTCATGAGGCTGGATTCTAGAGTTTCTACGTTAGTTTAGAAAAATACACTCGACTGAGTATTAGCAGTTAAATTAAATTTATAAATAGCTACAATTGCCGTTATAAGCTAGAAATTTTAATTTTATTCTGCTTTCCACTGAATGCTTCCCTAGAAAATATAATAGCCTACCACTTTATTTCTCTTCTGCGCTAAAGAAATAGATTAAAATGAATTAAGCGATTTAACACTTTAACACTCACAAAATCTATATATCTATCATATTAATTACCTCAACCACAGAATTACAGGTAGTCGCACAACTTAAGAATAAAAATGCTGAAAATATTTCTGGAAGTCTAGAAGTTCGACAAATTGCCGAAACAAACTGAGATCTTCGCTAACAGCTATTCTGTTTTCGAGCGACCTATCTATTGTGGAGTCTATGAGCGAGAATGAAATTAAAGTTTCAAACTTGGCCAATATCTTAAAATCAGACAAAGGGCCCAAACTTACTTCGCCAAGCAAAATTATCTCCCCTACTCCCAACATTTACGTCCGCTTAACGCGTGTCGTAACTGTCACCTACTGACCACGATGTACGCATGTCAGTTTCAAATCCCAGACAGCCTGACTCCAATGCGGGCAGTTTTCACACTACAGCTGACCATGGCCCAAGTGAGCGCCGTGTCAGTTTGGGATTTTCCAGACAAATGTCTGGATACTGACCGGTGCAGATGTAAAGTATCACACCTCACCGGGACTTATGCCGAGAAGAAGCTCGCGCGCTCGGTGAGAATGTAGACGATTTGCTACGTCCTATGTTCAGCGAACCGACTTATCACGCCTTCTGACGCCCTGCAGCCCTGACATCTACGTAATATCGTCCTAGCGCGATTCTCAGTTTTAGAGAAAGGAAAACAGGTAAAGTTTGCGAATTATATGTAAATAATATTCGCAAAACGAATGGATGAAAAATATACAGGAAAAAGGAAAATACAGAGATAATAAAAGAGAGAATTCGGTGAAAGAATAGGAAAAAGATGTAGGAAATTAAATGAGTATAAAACCTACGTGACAGAGCCTCCCCCCTTTAAGATATGGAAGCACTCCATGTCTACGTTATGGAGTTTAATTTCCTATAACCGTAGCTTCGGGGTGTCTGTCTTCTTCCCTCTCATCTTCCCCCTCCATCTCTGTCCAATTCCTACTCAAGTCCACTCCTCAAAGTTTCCTTCCCCCGGAATGTCTCATATGCGCGCTTGAAAGAGCGTCGCCGCTTCTGACATTTTTGAAAGATTTCCTGTGATAGCGGTGGAATATCCCTGCCACTATCGTCATCTTCGTCAGTTTTGGCGATCGTCAGGAGATGGTCGGAGGTTGGCACTGGTTTTTCCAAGTATCTCTTTAAGAGATTTAAATGGAAAACCTTCTCCTTTCCTTCAATAGAGATCTGGTAGTTAGCCTTAGAAATCTTTTTCAGGACGGTAAACGGCCCTTGCCATCCGATCTTCAGTTGGTTGTTCTCGGTAGGGAGCAACACCAAAACTTTCTCTCCTGCTTCCAGTTCTCTCTCTTCCGCGACTTTCCTGTATCGGTTAGCGTGCTTGGTGCGTGCTCGCTTAAAGTTAGTCGTTGCTAGGTCCCACCCTAGTTTCAACCGTTCCTTTAAAACCGACACATATTTACTGGCTGAGACAACTGTCTCATCAGCCTTCTCGTCTGTCAGAGACTGAAGTAAGGCTTCAAGCGGGCCCTTAATGGGTCTGCCGAATAAGAGTGTAGCTGGCGGAAATCCTGTGGAAGTATGAGGAGATTCTCTGTAGCCAAATAATGCTGCAGGAATACAGAGATCCCAATCTTCAGGTTTCACTTGTGCCAGCTTACTTAGCATCATGGTGAGGTTTCCATTAGCACGTTCCACGAGCCCATTTCCGGCCGGAGTATATGGCTTAGTGTGGATGTGCTGGGTCCTCAAGATCTTAACGATCTCATCCATCAACAGGTTTCGGTATGGAGATCCATTATCCGTCAACACTTGCTGCGGGAATCCCAACCGAGTGAAAATCTGCACGAGGGCTTCTGCGACATGCTTGGCATCTGCGCATGTTAGCGGGATAGCTTCTGCCCATAAAGTGCATGTATCGACTAAGGTCAGGATAAACCTGTTCCTTCTTTTAGTCCTTTCGAAAGGCCCTAAAATGTCGATCACAACCCGTTCGAATGGTGTTCCCATTATTGGCATTTCACCCATGTGGACTGGGGGGGTCCGTTGCTTGGGTGGTACACGTTGGCACTGGGCACAGGATTTGACATATCTGATAATATCAGTATTCACTCCTGGCCACCAATAATGAGTGGTTATACGTTGGTTTGTGGCGTTCTGTCCCATATGTCCGCTAAAGGGAAGAGAGTGCCCCATTTCTAGGATTTGGCTTCTGTACTGTTTCGGTACTAGGAGCTGGTTGTAAAATTGGTCAGGCTTGCCCGTTCTCCGATAAAGTACGCCATCCTCAGAAAAAATGTCCCCGTGCTGTTTGGGTTCCTTCGCCATGGGCAGTTTCCTAAAGCAGGGTGCCAAAGTAGGATCCTTTTGTTGCGCTTCTTTAAGTTCCATAGGTAACAAATTAGGCGCAGGCTCCCGTTCCTTCTTGGTTTGCCCTCTTGTAGTTACTGCTGCCACAATCGGCTCTTCCGGTTTCCCAATACACACGTATCTCCCGCCAAGTATGACTGGGTAGATGGGATCATCCATAACAGCCGCTTTGATCACACCTCTGACAAAGTCAGAGTGTATCTCCACCAATGCGATGGGAAGCGCTGTAGGTGCATCACTCTTACGAACTCCACAAAGTTGGACGGTCTCTGCTGTCTCTTGACCGGGTTTGACCAGGTTCCTGGCAACAATGCAATCATAAGAAAGCCCCGTGTCAAATAAGCAAGAAGTTTGAGAACCGTTCAAAGTAACAGTACCTCGCGTTGAGGGTCTATCCCCAACAGGTTGGGAATCACTGTCAATAATTCCGCCTTGCGAGACTGTCAATAAGCATCCGATGCGTTTCGGCTCGGTGTGCTCGGTCTGATCATATGTCCCGTGCTCAGGGGTTCTCCCTTTGCCACCTTGTCCTTTCTGGCTACGCTGCCATGTAGGGCGGTCGGGTTGATCGGACTGTTTGGGGTGGTTTGGGTACTTGTTCTTGTAGAACTTGGATTTTTCCGGAGGGGGGTTTTGAGGTCCAGTTTCTCTGTGGTTGTTTTGGTTAGAAGCCTGAGAAGATTGCTCTAGGTTATGTTTTCGAAAATGCTCCTCTGTCGGTTTCCGCTTTGTGGCCGGTAGTTCAGCCAGCGCATTGTGATAACGCTCAGACTTTTCCAAAATGTCTCCAAGTTTTTCTGCCCCCTGCTCAGCGAGAAATCTCCGGGTATCAGCAGACAAAGTGTTCTTTATTTGTTCAGTTAGAACAAGTTCCTCAAGACCTTCATAGGTAGAGGGGAGCTGCGAAAGCTCAAGGCACTTTGTTAGATATCCCTTAAGACGAGATGAGAACTGGTGAAAAGTTTCAGAATTCTCTTTCCGGCTGTTGCGAAACAGTTGCAAAAACTTGCGAGCGTTCATTTCAAAGCGCTCCAGTAACGCTTTCTTCAACACATCGTAGTCGTCTTGTTGGCTACTTTCCAGCTTAGAATAAACATCATAAGCAGAACCTTTTAGGGCCTGGGAAAGTTTCATATTCCAACGCGACCTCTCTAACCCGTACAGAGTTGCAATTTTCTCAAATTTTTCTAACCATGTGTCAATCTTCTCATTTGGACAAGGAAAAGATTCAAGAGTGAAAGACATAGCATTTAGTTGAAGAGATTGAGTGTTAGCAGGGTCAGTTAAGGAAGAATGAGGGGAAGACTCTCCATTGCTGGAGGTAGAGGCGGCACCACGACTTTGGAATTCCAGAGTTTTAAGAGCTAACTCATGCTGTCTCTGTTTCTCTTTTTCCTCATGCTGTCTCTCCTCCCTCTCCTTCTCGTGCTGTCTCTCCTTCTCTTTTTCCCTCTCCCTGCGGATTTCCATTTCCTCATCCATCTTCTTCTGCTGTAATAGCCGGTCTTCCGCTTCTTTCCTCCTAGCTTCTTCTTTTTCCTCTTTAGCTTCAGCTGCTTTCGTCTCCGCATCATATCTCTCGAGTTCGTCTCTGACAAATGCTTTCGCTTCCTCTCCTTCCAGTCCCTCCTCTCTCGCTTCGTCCCTGAGAAGTTGTCTAAGCTTTGCCCTCTCGGCCATATTATGTCAGTGACTGAGACACGTGGAGATAGAAAATAGGAAAAAGAATAACCTGGTTCCTACCACTTACGAGAAAAAAATTCCAAAAATACAAAAGCTGATATCCTTAACCCTGGGATACCTCCTCCAAAGTAAAATCTAACTATCGCTGCTATTATCGGCAATAAAGCACTTAATGCAAAACACGACTACGCCAACTAAATGGTAGTTAAGATTACTTCTGAAAAATAAGTTGCTACAGTGGAAAAGCAAAAGAATATTGCAAACATTAAAGAGAAAAATAATCCCTTAATTTTTAAAAATCCACTATAAGTTCGCCCCTGAAGTCAGATCGGGTAAGGGAGGGAATTAATCTGGACAAAAAGTCCGAAACACACTCCTTAACTTAGTTCAAACGCCGTTCTGCCTCAGTACCCAGTGAATGTTATACACTCACCACTTTACCAGCATTTAGTATTACAATCAGCAGTTAACATATATCCCGACAAAATCAACCTGTAACCAAAATGTATATTATTCAAAGATGCTGTGGAAAAAAAAAACTTATTAGTTTGTGTGGTCAGCACGCCCGTAAACAGATCGCTAGTCTAGGGGGTAATTATTTTTTTAAAAGATACACAGTCACAAGACATCACACTCTTACTCTATATCAGAATACAGAATCTTAAGTACAAAATCCAGATAGACGAGTCCACGTTTGTCGTACTCGTCTTCCTATTCTAAGTTCAAAGACCGGAAACGAGTCCCCATTTGTCGTAGATTTCCGATAGGAGAATTAAGACTAGGTTTGGTCCCTTCTGAATAGGTTTGAATAGGTGATAGACTCAGTGAGAGTTAGTGAAAGGTAATAGAATTTCCACACACGTGAGATGATAGATTTGATATAGTGGCTGTCTCTGAAAGCGAAAAGAATTCTTCTCTCTCTCACCTATCTTCTACAACAGCTGTTACAGCGTCAGACAGACTACACCAATATACATATTACGTATATTTCTATCACTCACAGGCACGCACATACACGTGACGACAGGTAAACACACAGACGTGGGAAAACTATAACAATGATATATATATATTATCTAGAACGAGCTGACCAAACACGATTTTTAAGTTCAAGAGCGATTTTATTATCAGGAAAAATCGGCTCACAACATCAAAGAAGTACATCAAGGAAAATACATATACACATAGTCATAAAAAATCAAGGAAATGTTGCAAGGATGATAGCCCCGTTATAGTGTTAACTCTAGGTTTAGCCCGGCCCCATTAAGAGAACAGATGATGGCGCCCGAGTCACAGATACATAGAGTTTGAGTCTAAGAGTTGTCTTTGTTTTATCTCGTAATTATATGCACAGAGTTTGAAAAAAATCTGATTTAACCTAAGACAAAACACAAGAACTCTAGCCTTAGCAACAAATTATGCAGATTGAAAAAAAAAATTAGGACAACAACAGGGTGTCAAAGATAAAATAGTGAAAAATATCACTCAAACCAGCGTACACTCATTCATTCCGCCATGGCTTCTCATACTTGTACTCACGACTTTGCTTGCTGCCTCTTGGAACACATTGATTTTAGATTTTCACACAGACTCAAAAAATGCAGTCTTCTGCCAAGAAGTCCCCAGTTCCAAAAGACGTATTTAACTTGGAGTCTCCGGGAACGACTACTTGGGTATGCAAATTTGTTCAAATGTCTGATTAAGTCACCTAACAATTATTCTAGGCGCGGGAGTTAGCAGAGCACAGTGTCAATAGCGTAGGTTTCTAAAAAATGATGAATGTCAGGTCGGTGCCTTCCCTCAGTATAGGATTCACTTTAGTCACACCACAGATTTGTCCACAAGATATAATCTAGTCGGGAAATGATTGTTAATATTCACGCCACCAGGCAGCAAATTATATAGAGTTTCTAGAAGAAATTTAGTGCTGGCTCCAAGGTCCAGTATTTATCATTACAGTCTTTGAAAACCCGTTATAGGGATATTAGTATTTCTGTCTAACTTGCACCGTCAGATCAGTGTTACTTGAGAAAACCCACGTGGTTCAAAATAAGGACTGTCTATTTCTTCACAAGTATGGAAACTACTACTAGGTGCTGGTAAAGTTAGGGTCACCCCAAAACTTTCACTGTGTGGAGGAAAAATAACACATATAATATAATAAACAGAATCTGAACTGGTTATAACTTACATTTAAACTTGCAAGCAGAGAGCTTTGCTTATCATTTAAACTTCCCGTGACGTAAGTTATATTTAAAAATCAGCAATCCTCATAAATTAAGAACACGTGCGTATTCCGTCACCATTCATGAGGCTGGATTCTAGAGTTAGTTTAGAAAAATACACTCGACTGAGTATTAGCAGTTAAATTAAATTTATAAATAGCTACAATTGCCGTTATAAGCTAGAAATTTTAATTTTATTCTGCTTTCCACTGAATGCTTCCCTAGAAAATATAATAGCCTACCACTTTATTTCTCTTCTGCGCTAAAGAAATAGATTAAAATGAATTAAGCGATTTAACACTTTAACACTCACAAAATCTATATATCTATCATATTAATTACCTCAACCACAGAATTACAGGTAGTCGCACAACTTAAGAATAAAAATGCTGAAAATATTTCTGGAAGTCTAGAAGTTCGACAAATTGCCGAAACAAACTGAGATCTTCGCTAACAGCTATTCTGTTTTCGAGCGACCTATCTATTGTGGAGTCTATGAGCGAGAATGAAATTAAAGTTTCAAACTTGGCCAATATCTTAAAATCAGACAAAGGGCCCAAACTTACTTCGCCAAGCAAAATTATCTCCCCTACTCCCAACATTTACGTCCGCTTAACGCGTGTCGTAACTGTCACCTACTGACCACGATGTACGCATGTCAGTTTCAAATCCCAGACAGCCTGACTCCAATGCGGGCAGTTTTCACACTACAGCTGACCATGGCCCAAGTGAGCGCCGTGTCAGTTTGGGATTTTCCAGACAAATGTCTGGATACTGACCGGTGCAGATGTAAAGTATCACACCTCACCGGGACTTATGCCGAGAAGAAGCTCGCGCGCTCGGTGAGAATGTAGACGATTTGCTACGTCCTATGTTCAGCGAACCGACTTATCACGCCTTCTGACGCCCTGCAGCCCTGACATCTACGTAATATCGTCCTAGCGCGATTCTCAGTTTTAGAGAAAGGAAAACAGGTAAAGTTTGCGAATTATATGTAAATAATATTCGCAAAACGAATGGATGAAAAATATACAGGAAAAAGGAAAATACAGAGATAATAAAAGAGAGAATTCGGTGAAAGAATAGGAAAAAGATGTAGGAAATTAAATGAATATAAAACCTACGTGACAGTCATCTATGACAAATATGTCATAAAACACATCGTCATCTATGTAAAAAACAATGTCATAAATCACGTCGTCATCTATGTCAAAAATATCATAGAACACGTCGTTATCTATTTAAGAAAGAAACACGTCGTCATCTATGCTAGAAAATACATAGAATGGCCCGTCATCTATTTCAGAAACGTCATAGAAAATCTCATCATCTATGCCACCCACACACATCATAGAACATCGTATCATTTAAGTCAAAAACATCAAAAAAACGCCTTGTCACATACGTCAAAAACATCATAGAATATATATAAATGTCAAAAACAACATAGAACATCTCGCCATCCATATCCACAGCTATACGCCAGTGATGACGTCAACGAGAGAAAGAGAATCCGGGCTAGAATTCGAGATCTGAAGACACAGCGTCGTAACATGGGTGGACATAAAGGTAGGCTCTAGAGTTTACAGCACATAGTCTCCTAGCTATCACTTACTTACTTAGTCGTTCTCCTTCTACCGTGAGGTGTAGAGGTTTGGAAGAGAGAGCGCCAGACTATCCTATCGGCTGTCTTCCTCCTGGCCTGGTTCCATTCTAGTCCTCGGTCCTTCAAAGATTGTCTAATGTCCTCCCAGCGGACTCTGGGTCGTCCTGTGGGTCTGGATTCCTGGCTCTTTGTTTCCCATGCTTGTCGTGGTAGCCGATCTTCTCCCATTCTGCAGACATGGCCAAACCATCTTAGTTGGGACTGTTCTACTTGGGTCTGCAGGGGGTGGGATTTTCCAAGCCATCACTAAGACCTTTAATTGTTGACCAGTGTAGAATCCTGTTTATTTATTAGATTTTGATTCATTCAGTTGAAATTTCACCTGCTGACCAATTGCCATATTGTAATACTTGCAAATATCCTGGAGTTGCAACAAGGCATGTACACAACCAATCAACTTCTTCCAGTTTTCCCTTCATTTTTTGGGTCAGTATTTTCAGGAGAGAGATAGATAGAGAGAGGAAAGGAGGGAGAGAGAGAAAGAGAGAAAAGGAGAGAGAGAGGAAGAGAGAGCGAGAGAGATTATAGTTCGAAAATTCAGGTAAGCAATCTTGTCAGGTGTGTAAAATGAGCAGATTTAGATTATTATATGCTGGTTGAGGAAATGGAAGCACTGAAACAAATTCTTCCTGCTTCATACCTTGGAAGCCTTTGAAAATCCTGAAAATTCTTGCTTTGAATGAGACAGCTACTGAGTTTCCAACATTGTTTATTCTTCAAAGCCAATTTTTGACAACTCTAGTCACAGGGACGTCAATGGAAATGTTTTTTTTTTTTCCAAATTAAAATTGATAAAATCTTAACGATGTGAGCCAAAGAACCTTGAAATATTATCTATAGAATTTGATGAAAGATTTTTCTGCGGGATGTACAATAGGAGTCTGAAGCTCGTATGACCGCCAATGTGAAAGCCGAAAGGAAGCCACTGACACGACAGTTGAGGCTGAGATGCAACGCATGAACCAGAGTTGGGGCACGGCACGAAGGATGGCTACCGACCAAGCAAAATAGGGACAATATGTTGCTGCCTTACAAGGCGCCGCTAGGCGTGATGGCCACTGACTGCTTTGTCTGTCAAGGACAAAAGATCCAAGAAAAAGATGATGAAGCAACACAATTAAACTTAGACAAATTTACGAAACAGTTTGTGGAATAGAAAGCAAGAAATATTTCTTCATAAGTATAGTTTTGATGTAACACGTTTTATATCAAAATATAGACAGCAAATATAAGTATTGTTTTCAATACAATGTAATAGCATATATTCCTGATATCTTATTTTATATAATCTTAAGTCCAGGGGGCCCACCAAAATGGTCCAATTATGGCTATGCAGTTACTAAGGACGACACTGACTACAAACTTCCATTCGTCACTGTGCTACGTTTCCAATCTATCTCCAGGCATATCAGTTCTTTAGTTCTGTGACAGTTTCTATTTTCCATGTATTTTCCGGAGGGTTTTTTGTGTGTTTGTGTGCCTAAGACAGGGGTTGGCAACCTGCTGCTCGCGAGCCGCATGCGGCTCTTTGAGCCATCTCGTGCGGCTCTTGGCCTTCGGCTACTTAACACTTAGTGTCCGTGTACTAAAACCACCTTTTGACATACAGTTTTCGTGGACTAAACTTTTGGGTGTGGGGGAGGTGGTCCTTTAAAGATGTTGTCTTATTTTTATTACTTTAAAGACAAGAGAAATGCTTTCCCTTATTTCAATTCTTGGATTCATAACCGATTACAGAATTTTCGATTACGAAATAAACAAGTTTTTTCACGAGATGTCCGTCGTGCACCCAAGCGACGCAGACTGTAACCGCCAGTTCTGCAGTTGAAACTTTTTTTGTGTGATGTATTTGCTTGCCGATATAAAAAATTTCGACTGATAACTAATTACCGTGAAAATGGGATTTTTTGCTAAAAGATAAGTTTTCAACACATATTTCTCCTTTAATTATGCTATCTGTCGTGGTTGAGTTAAGGTTTTAGAGTATTTGTCGAGTCAGACAATTGTAGTGAAATCGACAATGAGAGTGGACTTACAGAATTATAGACAACACACAGATAATGTGTAAAATAGGGTGAACTGAAGACAAACCTGGCAGAGGATTCATTAAAGCTATCCCTCTTTCCAAGCCTGAACACACTTATATAGTCTTAAGAACCACCCGCTCTCTCTCCTTTCTCTGGTCAAAATAGAGATGAAAGTAAGAGCTGCAAAAATTAAGTATGGATGAAGGGTCGTGAACAGCGCGTTAATAAATGAGTAAAATTTATTAAAGGTTCTTGAAAAAATAAAACATGAAAATAAGTATATCAGCACAACAACATATGAAAGGCATCAATATTCACATCAAGTTAACAAATATCCAATTAAACACCAACGAACAAACAATCCACCAACACAATACCCTCCTGTAGAACACCGAGAAAATAAATAAACAGAGTTCCAATCCTTCCGCTTTTGTGGAACCAAATTCAATAACTCCAGTTAGTATCTTTATATGTATATCCTCCTATAGGTGATGAATTACACTATAAATCCACTGTAGGCTCTATCCATGCACCGTTGATTACCCACTAGTAACGAGATAGGCTGTAGATTACTCTGTCTATATTCGGCTGACCGCTAGTACGTGCGGAGGTTTTGAATGACCCGAAACACACACAAGACGAGGTCAATTTAGGACAAATGGTCCACTGCGCTATTATCCAGCGCGTGAACTTTGGCCTGCGTACTTGATGTTTAAATCCGGTTTGGCTGGTTTGGACTTTATTTGTGACTGAGCGCTCTGTTTAAGCACACAGTCTAGTGCTTTCAATTCTGCTGAAGACGTTATGCAGATCGATATGCTGGAAGCCACTAAGCTCTGACTGGTGATCAAGAGGCGAGTAGGAAACCACTACTGCCAAATACGATTTCAGATTTGCTATGGCTCGTTATACACTGCGTGAGCTCATTTCCCATTAGAGGGATGGGCGTTGAAAAAGGGTTGTACTTCAGGTATAGGTGACAACTCGTGGTGCTAATTGCTTTCAGGAACGGTGAGATCGAGGAGAATGTTTCGTTCTTCGCCTGACTGGAATCCTGCAGTAGCAGTGGGGTATCCTGAAACTGAGACCCAAAAAAAACGACCTTTACGTCAAGCAAACAATAAAATTACTATAACGTTATAATAAACAGTTATGCCCCACTATGGGATTTGTAATTATAGTTGTCATTGCTAGGATCGTCTCGGGCTGTCTTTATCCATATGAGTCACCCTCCTGTTAGTTCCACTCTATCAATTTTCAGCATGCGCCCGCATAGGCTAATATTTCTTGTACATACATGTACCTGTCAGCAAATGCTCTGACAACAAAATCTACTCCGTCCTCTTCAAACTCATAATAAGGGAAACCTAACCCTGTAGTTCCAGCTGAGTGGATATGCGATTCATCTTACAACATTAAGTGAATTTACATAAAATACAGCATTAGACATTACATAATAATATGGTATGCGCCCCTTGGGGTCGATACACAAAGATGGAAAAGTAACAACCTCCCAAACATTGAATACATGAAAAATGCAATGTTATAGCTATAATAATACGTTGTGATTTAACCATAAGATATCATTATATCTCTGGCTGGTGACTGCTTTCTGGATTGCCGTGAAAGTTCTAAACTGGGGTCTAACTACACAAGTAGGCATGTAATAATTCCACACTCAACCACTAGAAGTTTCTCTAAGAAAGTAATAAGGGACTACCTCTTATAATTCAAGTGTTATAGCGCACGCACATCACTGTCCAGTTTTAAGTGAATAACTTACACCACTGACATTTCCTTAAAGTAATGACGCTTTTAGCTTACTCTTAACCCATGGTAAGCACTGAACGGATTATGAGGTTCTTCGCCTAATAAGTATCTGTTAGCGTAAGTTTACCATTAACCCATTGTAAACAATAACACCTTGGAGACACCTAACTGCTTAAGCACCAGTTAACTAAGGCGGTAGACGGCGCTACATTATCACTGAATTAATTACCGGGGAGAAATCACCTAAAATAATTCAAGTCACACTACTATCAGTTATATATGAAAACTAACATGAATATATATATTATAAAAGATATTAACTTACCCCGAGATAACGAGAATAGGCAACACAATCTAGTTTTGTTGTGCCCACATCTGCCTGTCTCATTTGGTCATCTACGTGCAGGAAAAATTTACGAGCGTGTTTGACTGAGTAAAACTCTCTAGATTTATAGTTTACAAGAGACGCTAACTCCGGCCACCTGGCATCGCATGTTCCCACCGATGTACGGCGTATAACGTAATCATGAGTAAAACAAATGTTATTCTAGAGTCTACATCAAAGACAACAACCGCGAGAAAGTTTCGTAGATAAGTTAGTTAGTTGCTTATCCTTTACAGGTGTCATGAAATATTCTAATCCACATATATAAATTATTAGGTAAATATGAAGCCTAACAAATAAAATTAATAAAGAGAAGAGCAATGGTAAAATGACAGTGCTGTCACAAGGAATGTACTCGAAATCCCCCTTGTTTTCTGCTTCGTCTGCAAATTGTAACGCTTTCACGTTGATATAAAAGCTTACTGTATTATTACCCGCTTTCTTCAATGAAACGTGTGCTGTATTTCTTGGAAAAGCATTGAGAGGCCCT
This sequence comes from Oreohelix idahoensis, assembly GCA_024509875.1. Classification (NCBI taxonomy): domain Eukaryota; kingdom Metazoa; phylum Mollusca; class Gastropoda; order Stylommatophora; family Oreohelicidae; genus Oreohelix; species Oreohelix idahoensis. The sequence goes on from JAMPIV010010962.1 coordinate 593,909, forward strand.
GCGTAATGACCTAAATTAATCCTAACATTAATTATATTACGTTACCAAAACGAACGAACAGATGGACAAAAGGATAGCGAGAAGGGAGAGGCAGAAAGCCGAACACTAAACACGCTTCGCGCGATACGCAAATGCTGCCATCACGCGTGTAAGTCTACATGCACTAATTTTTTTTCAGACGGACAGTGATAAAATACACTACCCTTTCCCAGAGTTAGGTTTATAAATCATAACAGACTCTTATTAGAAAAGATAACATTAGATGGGTTTACGGTTGAAAACATAACAGTACCCAGACAGCACATCTTCGAAACAGGAGGTAGAAGAAATTGCATATTTTGAACGCAGCCACGTAGCTCCTTTAAATTAGTATTTTTGGGTTCCTTAGGGCTTGCTGACAAATAATATGTAAAACGTTACGCAAATAGTCCAGGAATTAATAAATTATACCCAAAATAAAATATTGGGGGTGCCTGACAGCATAAAATCATTTCTGCTCATAAGATTTTTTTTTAACGTGTTTGAAAAAAATTTACGTTACAGAAATAGCCTACCATGTAAACTCCAAATTGATTGGAGCGCAACAAATGAAAGCCTAACCACGATTGGTCGGGCTATAAATACTATCTTGGTTGTTAGGGAGACGGGAAAAGATAACATTTTTTCAAACACTTGTCGAAACGTGGCTCATTGGCCAGTCTCGCTGATATACACACTTGGGAGCGTTAGTTCGAGACCACTTGTTTAAATGATCTTGATAAAGCATCAGTGCGTTGAAGCCAGCTAAAATTTTGCTCAATAAAAGCCTGGAAGATAAGCAGATGGAAATTTGTGCCAGTTTGTGCCAGAATTCATTGCTAATCAACGTATCTGTGTTATTCGTATGAATTGTGGTAAGCTTGAACCATTTAATATCTTTTAATGAAAATTGAATGTGAATTGTTGATTTATGCCTGTATATATATGTGTAGTTCAGTGGCAAACGTGAGGTAAAGCCTAAAATGCTCCAGCCTGAACAGAGGGTGTCGGAGAGAAGTAAAACGGCATGGAATGGCCAAACAGTACACTGACACCTGGATGATTGACTAGAAAGAAATAATGCTGGAAGTGCAGAGGCGTAGTAACCATTAGGAAGGGTAATACTGGAATAAAGTATTTCAGATGAAGCTGACTGTTGGCCTAACGCTCTGAACGCAATGTTTGTGATGTATTGTGATCAGTGTAAAAAGAAAATATAAATTAGTTATGAAGTAGAAGGTACATCCTTCTTGATTTCAGGGACAGTGGTCTTGATGGTACTGAGCAGCACCTGGTCAGAGCTTTGCTGAATCCAGAGTCGGACAGCATACTCCTTGGTCTTTTTAGCTATCAGTGAGGTGTCTCCTGAGCCCAGAGGAGAATTCGAGCAGAGGAGTCCTTTCCTGCCGCCATCACGCCAGATAAGCGAATTGGCCAGCTGAGCTCAACATTATGTCCCCTCATCTTGAACTGACTTTTTAAAATTAACATTAAGAGGGGAATTTACTTGTCTTAAAATCAGGAACTGTGAACATCTCCAATACTAGTCCCTAAAGACAAACTATTGAAGTCATGATGACAAATACCAACAGAGCTTGAACAAAACAAAACCAGTATTACCTCATTTTACTACTACACAACTGACACACATAGAACATTTGTAATAATATATGTCACTACAATATTCATATTAAATACATTCTGTACATAACTTGTAATTTAAATTGATTGTGATTCCTGGTTCCCTTGTAGTTGAATCAGGACACATATTCATTCATGCCAGTAATGAATACATATTGTTATTTGAAAGTTTATCAGTGACTCTTTTAAGATATCTTTGTAGAGTGTTATATGTATGTGAGTGTCACAGTGTTGTCAAGAGTAGTGGATTAAATTAAATTGTTTATCTGTCTGTTGTTGTGACTTACACTTCACCATACTCATACCCTAGACACATAACGTAGCATCACACTATTCCAGAATAATTCTGACTGAGATATATAGATATGTGGTAGCAAGTAAGGTTATCTATAATACACTACTCTTAATAGATATAGATACCTTCACAGCTGATCTCAGTCAGTACACTAAGTTCCCTATAAGTATTTATAACATCCCACTTCACCACAACAGGACGTGGCAATCAACCCCAGCTTTTATTGGCTGTTTGTGATTTATCTAGGCAGTTTTTACGTTCAGTAGTTTGCCATTGCTTTCTGAACGGTACAGCGCTTATACCATTGTTAAAAATCCACACAAAGCGATCTGCTACCAAACCGCCTGCAGCAGGTTTCGAACCTGGTATATCTGGATTATAAAACTGCGTTCATATCCATTAGGCCACAGACGCCGACATAAGACATAATATTATTCTATCACTCACTGCGGCGTTCAAGGGCCACAACAAAATCTCAGAACGAACGTGAGTTTTGTCTCCCCTGAATCGAAGATGAAAACGGTTACCCAGACCTCAAAAGGGTAGCCTCCCCTTTGCTCCCGCTAGCGGTTCGCTTCTACAAAGAAACTATTTTCCGCTCGTGATCAAACACTGTTACCAGCAAGAAACGTTCCCCTAGTCAGACAAACACCAGGTGCAGCTTAGGTAATATTATCGTAAGCTGACCACTACTGACCAAGTGGGGAATTTATAATGAAGGTCAGAACGAAATAAAACCGCGGGGTGGGGTCTGAGAGGGGAATAATGGGCCACGTAGACATTAAAAGAGTAAGAAAAGTGAGACGTGTTGGGAAAATAAAATTATTAGTCGCTCTGTGACACTATCGATGTGGTTTTCAAAGATATCAACGCATATCTTCATCCAATTTCCTATTTAAATTACGAGGGGCGTTCAGAATGTAATGCACCGCATCGTGTTTCTCAGCTAATAATGAAGATAGAAGCATGCAATTTTGCACACTTCAAATATGGTATGTGCCAATTGTATGCACCAAATTGCATCGCAACCGGCCAAATAATACGGCTGCCCTAAACCGTTGAAATGGAGCGTGTTAGCAACTTGCGTTATAAGCAGCGAATTGTGATAGAATTTCTCGTTGCAGAGAAGGAAACTGTTGTGAACATTCACAAGCGTCTATGTGATGTGTATGAAAGGTTTGCTGTCGACAGGAATACAGTCAGTCGCTGGGTTCAGAGAATCAAAGAATCAGGAAGTGGAGATACGGAGCTGCTTGATCGGCCGCGCTGTTGACGTCCTGCCACAGCCACCAACGCAGAAATGTTGAAATGCGCTGAGGGCATTATTCTTACTGATAGGCGAATCACTACTCAACAATTGGCCTTACAGCTGTCAGTCAGCATTGGTAGTGCCAACGCAGTTATAATAACTCTCGGATTTTCTAAGGTTTGTGCAAAATGGGTTCCTCGAAGTCTCACAAATGACCACCGATTGCAAAGGAAAGCAATTTCTTCTGAATTGTTGGAGCGTTTCAATTCTGATGGAGAGAACGTTTTGGCTAAGATCGTTACAGGTGACGAAACCGGGGCACATCATTTTAAACCTGAGACAAACAGACAGTCAATGGAGTGGCATCATCCGCAATCACCACGAAGAAAGAAATTCAAGACAATTCCTTCAGCTGGAAAAAGGTCATGATCACTGTCTTTTGGGACATTGAAGGTGTGATTCTTGTGGACGTTATGCCAAGAGGAAAGACAATCAATTCGCAAGCTTACATTAAGACATTGAAAAAACTCAATCGACGTTTTCGCAGAGTTCGGCCGCACAAGAATCCAGCAGACCTGCTTCTCCTTCACGACAATGCGCGACCTCACACAAGTCTGGCAAAACGGGAAGCAATCACCAAATTGGGTTGGACTGTACTACCCCATCCACCCTATAGTCTCGATTTGGCACAGTCTGATTTTCATCTGTTTGGTCCACTTAAAGATGCACTCCGTGGGACAAGGTTTGAAGATGATGAAGGAGTGATTCATGCAGCGAAGAAATGGCTACATGATCAAGAAAAAATCTGGTACGGGCTAGGAATACATGCACTTGTTTCGCGCTGGCATAAAGCCGTACAAGTTGATGGGGATTATGTTGAATAATACCGATGTTTACATGACATATCCATGTATATTGTGTATAAATTTCATGCTTTTTGAATAAACAGCTCCTGAGAAAAACGATGTGGTGCATTACTTTCTGAATGCCCCTCGTACATACATTGACCAAATCTAGGTCAGGTCAAATTTATATATCAATACCCTTTAGCTCCCCGAGGAGCATAGGCCTTCAACAAACACACGCCAAGTCTTCCTGTCCGGTGCCATCCGCTCAAGTTCTTTCCATGTTTTCTTCATCATTTTCACCTCTGTATCGAGTTCTCTTCTCCATGTGTTTTTGGTCTACCTCTGCCTCTCTTTCCCTGTGGATTCCAGAACAAGGACTGCCTTGTAATGCTACCAACAGGTCTCCTCAATGTGTGTCCTATCCATCGCCAGCGTCTTCTTCTCAACTATTGTTCCACTGGTACTTGTCTGGTACTTATCATCAGTTCCACATTTGTGACTTTGTCATACCATTTCAGTCCTTCTATTCTACGCAAGCACCCGTTTATAAAAGTCTGCAGCTTTTTGGTTGTTGTTTTTGTTGCTCTCCATGTCTCAGAGCCATACAATAGGACTGACTTGACATTTGAGTTGAAGATTTTTAATTTCGTGTTGGACTTGATTTCTCTTGTTGTCCATCTGTTTCCCAATGCAATGAAAGCTCCTCTTGCATTTTGTATTCTTATTTTGAAATCATTGTCTGCCCCTCCAACTCTGTTTACCCGACAGCTAAAGTTCAACTGAAGAAATTTGCATCTGGGCTTATTTCAATTTTTGGATCAACATATTATGTGAGCCCAATGGGCTGATCACCCGTTGGCTTGTCACACCGATTACGGAAACAACGGCAGATGGATCTATTTGTTGTTGCCCTAAAGACGCCGCTAGGCGTGATGGGAAACTACAACAGAGAAAATCAATCTGCTGTTGACCTTAAGACGCCACAAGGCGTGATGGCCTCTGACTGCTTGGTCGGTCTTTGGCTAAGGACGGAAGAAGAAGAGATATTTTTGTGAACAATTATTTTCCAATATGAATTATATCAAAAGCAAATTAAGAAGCCAATTGAATGACGTGAGTATCCAGTCATGCTTGAAAATGAAAACAACAGATTATTCACCAAATATTGACCAACTTTGCAAGGAAATCCAACAGCAAAAGTCTCATTAAATTTCCTTACTTTTCATTTGTATATTTTATTTTATTATTATGTTACATTTTATCTGAATATTTGTTACTGAAAATTTTTTATTACTTACTGTGTAGTAAAATGGTATTTGAAAAATTATGTTTATTATATTACAATGTGATTTTTTTAGGCTCTTCAGTTTTTTAAAATGGAGACAAAATAAAATATTTGGCTCTTTGTCATGGAAAGGTTGCTGATCCTGGCCTAAGAAGTTACCAGGTTCCACAGTGTGTGTATTAATCCCCTGGTACAAATCCTCTAAATTGGCTTCATCTGTCTCAGGAAACCTCTCAGCTCATATATATATATATATATATATATATATATATATATATATATATATGTGAGTGTCGGCGTTGGCTGGCAACCTCTTCATGTTAAAGAAACAACCGCTGTACGAGCGTACGAATGCTAGGTGCAGGCTTCCTGCAAGGTGGACCAGCTGCAGAGTTGGCTCTATACTCCATCAGTAGCGACAAGAGTAAAATTCATCCATCTCCAGTATAACCAGCTGTGAATGACTCCTGATTCTGCTTTTGAGTTAGAGATAGCATAGGCAGCGAGGAATTGACCTGGTCACACCATCTCATAAAGCTGAGACCTAGTATAGGGAAGTCTCTAACATTTCACTCCCTTACGGCTTTATGCAAAGAGTACTTTATAATTGTTTTTGTTTTCCGTGGGACGTAATTCATACATTGTACGAAAGGGAGTTTAGTATTCACTATAGTAAGAGTGATATCGAATTCTATGTAAGCAAGCAATAGCCAGCTTGTTTATTTGAAAAAGAGAAAAAAAGTGTTGATATGATGAGCATGGAATCCGTGCAAGGCGAGAATATATGAACTGACATCTGAATCAAATGATGTGAAAGTTGTAACCTAATTGGCTTCGACGAAAGGAAGTCTCATGACAGGACAAGAGAGAAGCTTTGAAAGATGTATGGTCAGGAGATGTCTTCAGTTTTGTGTCTGGATCCAAATCTAAAAAAAAAATTGTGAGTTGCTGGGTTTTATCTTGATCTACGGTGCTATTTTATTGTTCAAAGTCTGCTGCGTGACAATTATAGTGTCTGTGCTTTTGAATAATTGATTGTAAGCGAGGATTTAAAAAAAAAGGTAAGCTGCTAATTTGAATACTGTAAAGACATTATTTGAATAAGATTAATGAAGTAGGCGCCAGGAAAACAATGATTTTATACCACGTGACGTACGCACACACAGGCCATAGGACGATTTCAAGTAAGGTTGAACTAAACAGTCAGACGTGTCCGATTTCGCCCAAATATCTATCGAACCTGCGGCCGATTATGCCGCCCACATCTATACGCCCTTAAATACGAATTGAGAGACGTAGTAATAAGGGGTTTAAACAAATAAAGGGGTGAGGTTATGTTTAAGAATCTTAAAAATTAACCTTAATTTTAAACCTTAACAACGCGGGCAACTTAATTGGTCATCGTATCAAGAGATCTCTGAACGAAATCGGTCATGTGTCCACTGTTCAACCTCCAGGAATATATGATTAAAGTGGAGGCTTCCTTCTTTTTCCTGGGGATCTGTTAATAAAGAACAGAAATAAATGGACTGCCTCTTCAGGCTTTCGTAACAGGCGACTAATATGCCGTTTGCACATAGGGCTGGCAACCTCAACATGCGAAACCAGTTGCTACGGAAACCAAATCTGCAAGAACACATGCATGCTTTGATGCAGGCTTCCTGCAAGTGAGTCAGCTGCTCTTGTGGTCCCATGCTATGTAGAGAGCAAACAGGAAGGTTCAAATGAGCAGTGGGCCGTCTGTTCGATACGGCCTTGAAAAAGAATTCAGAGACGCAGTAAAAAGGGGAAAGTGTTAGGGTTAGATCTGGGAATTCAAAAAAGTAACAAATTGTTTTACATGATGTAGTTACCAGCATATTGCACCATCTCATGTAAGTCGTCTCTTATATGTTTGAGGGAAGAGCCTCCCTGTTCGTTCATATGCTTTAAGACCCCTAGAAATTCATCATCATCAGGTGCCATCTTCACATCGAAGGTCGGCTGCGTTGGATGCCCAATGTCTTCTGTCTTTTGTCTTGATGGTGCACTTTGCTAGACTCTTTTCTGTCCATCTCTTGTAATTGTCTTCCCACTTATAGCGCCGTCTTCCTCTTGCATATTTGTCTTCAACTCTGACTTCTATTATGGTCTTTGGTGAGGTGTTATGTCTTTTTACATGGCCAAAATATTTTAGTTATCTAATTTTGATATCTTTCATTAATCCTCTTTTCATTCGTAGGTTTTCTAGGTACTCTTTATTTGCCTTCTTCTCTTTCCATGAGAATGCCACACTCTTCCATATATCCACATCTCCAAGGCCTCAATTCTTTCTTCTCATTGATAGAAACTGCAAAGGAGTAACATTTTCTCTTTAGACCAGGGGTCGGCTAAAGTCCTACCCTGTAAATATATATATATGTGTGTGTGTGTGTGGGTGGGTGGGTGGAAGAGTGTGTGCGTGCGTGCCTGCCTGCGTGTGTGATTTTAAACGGGGGAGGGGGAAGTGGAAAGATGAACCTTACAAAGAAATTATCTCGTTCCTCTCTCAAGCAGTTCACAAATATATTTAAGTAGCCAGGTCAAGAGTTTTCAATGGGAATGCGGAGAAAGTACCTTTGATCTCGGGGAAACCGCAATGTTAAATCCCGGTAGAAAATGTCTAGTCCGATATTTCCCTAATTTAAAGTCTTTTCTTCCACAGTCGCCAAAAGATTTCTCTAATTTAAAGTCTTTTCTTCCACAGTCGCCAAAAGATTTCCCCAATTTAAAGTCTTTTCCTCCACAGTCGCCAAAAGATTTACCTAATTTAAAGTCTTTTCTTCCACAGTCGCCAAAAGATTTACCTAATTTAAAGTCTTTTCTTCCACAGTCGCCAAAAGATTTACCTAATTTAAAGTCTTTTCTTCCACAGTCGCCAAAAGATTTACCTAATTTAAAGTCTTTTCTTCCACAGTCGCCAAAAGATTTCCCTAATTTAAAGTCTTTTCTTCCACAGTCGCCAAAACATTTCCCTAATTTAAAGTCTTTTTTTTCCACAGTCGCCAAAAGATTTCCCTAATCACCTACAGTGATCTTCTGGTAGATCAGGATCGAAGGAGTGTGGACCATTTCTTTATTCTTCTTCAAGTACCATGCCTACAAATTAACGGTGAAAGACCAACGAAGGAAGAAATAAAGAAAGCCATAAAGCTTCTAAGAGATGGAAAAGCGTCTGGACCTGATGGCATTCCAGCAGAGGCCATCAAAGCAGATATCGACACGGCTACAGAGATGTTATATAAATTACTTGGTAAAGTCTGGGAAAAGGAAGAGATACCAGCAGAATGGAAGGAAGGATATCTGGTTAAGTTGCCTAAGAAGGGAAATTTACAAGAGTGCACAAATTATAGAGGAATAATGTTACTATCAGTGCCAGGAAAAGTATTAAACAGGATTATCCTTGAGAGATTAAAAGAGTCCATAGACAAGAAACTGAGAGATGAACAAGCAGGTTTTCGACAAAACAGATCATGTACAGACCAGATAGCCACTTTGAGAATAATAGTTGAACAAAGTCTGGAATGGAATTCACCACTATACATCGGATTTGTGGACTATGAAAAGGCATTTGACAGTGTAGACAGAGAATCACTTTGGAAATTGTTGAGGCATTATGGAGTTCCCCTGAAGATCATTAATTTAATAAAGAAAACATATGAAGACATGACATGCAGAGTTCTTCACGAAGGACAGCTTACAGAACCGTTTGGGATAAGAACAGGAGTGCGACAGGGATGCCTCTTGTCTCCATTTCTTTTCTTGCTGGCAATAGATTGGGTTATGAGATCATCGGCAACACACAACAGAAATGGAATCCAGTGGACTCTGACTAAGCAGTTGGATGATCTGGATTTTGCTGATGACTTGGCTCTTCTGTCCCATAGCCGTAATCAGATGCAGGACAAATTGAAAACACTTGATGAGAGGTCACAGCAATTGGGTCTGAAAATACACAGGGAAAAGACAAAATAATGCGAATAAATGCAGGTAATGATAACAGGGTTGAACTTGAAGAAACACCAATACAAGATGTAGAATCATACACATATCTTGGCAGTAATATAGACAAAGTTGGAGGGACAGACAGCGATATCAAAATAAGAATACAAAAGGCAAGAGGAGCTTTCATTGCATTGGGAAATATATGGAGATCAAGAGAAATAGGATCCAACACGAAAATAAGAATCTTCAACTCAAATGTGAAGTCAGTCCTATTGTATGGCTCAGAGACATGGAGAACAACAAAGACAACAACCAAAAAGCTACAGACTTTCATAAATGGGTGCTTGCGTAGAATAGAGGGATTAAAATGGTATGACAAGGTTACCAACGTGGAACTGATGACAAGAACTAGACAAGTGCCAGTGGAACAAGAAATGAGAAGAAGACGATGGCGATGGATAGGACACACACTGAGAAAACCTGTTGATAGCATTACAAGGCAGTCCTTGTTCTGGAACCCCCAGGACAAGAGAGGCAGAGGAAGACCAAGAAGTACATGGAGAAGAGAGTTGGAAACAGAGGTGAAAATGATGAGGAGAACATGGAAAGAACTTGAGATGATGGCACGTGACAGGAGGACTTGGCATGTGTTTGTTGAAGGCCTATGCTCCTGTGGGAGTGGAGGGTTATGAATGAATGAAGTACCATGCCTAGTGGAGTATGAGATCATGTCTCTCCACAACTTTCTGCCTCCAGTACAATTAATCAATTCTGTTGATGATTTCTTTCCATGCCACGATGTAAAACTGTCTAGTATTTTCACTCTTTGTCTTTCTCTATCCTCTTTTTCCTTCAATCTTACCTTTTGTTACGATATATTTCAGCTGTCCTCTTCTCATAGCATGCTCAAAAAGTGGATTGCTTCTTTCTAATTTATGAAATCAATTTTAATTTGCGCATTGGCCTCTTTCGGGACATAGTCATTACTCTTTTTAGCTGTTGTGACGGTATTGCCTCCCCTGCTTTACTGTAGTGGTCCATCAGTGGCCAAAACTCAAGAGTATCTAATATGGGCCTTCAGAGGTGCCTACCTTCGCACAAGTTTACTCTTGGCAGAGATGTAGTTAGAAGGGTAATGACACTTCTATCACAAGGGAGTGTTCACAAGATATTCAGATAAGCGAAAACAATGCTGCTTTGGCTGAGCACGTTAATTCTAGAATCTGAAGACAACTTTTGTGAAGAATTAAGCAATGATTAATTTTAGCTCGTTAAGACCCCACCTCTGATTTACTCAGTGGAATTCTTATTATTCTGGTATAGCTCTGTTTAGAGTGTGTGTGGTTAATTGACTGAGACAAACATACAGTACATTTAAAGGATTAAATCGAAGTTAAATTTGTAAAATTATAAATAACAAAATTTAATAATCACTTAAGTTTTAACAGTTTGAAAATAATTTGAATAGTTATGGATCAAGAAAAAGTTATCATCACGGTCGAGATGGGGTGTAATTTTTTCAAGAAGTTCAAGTGGAAGCAAATTTATTGAACTTAGCTGCCAATGACGGCTCTGCTCTTTCTGATTTGTTGGTTCTTTTTACACTGCTCCCGCTCGTCGCTCGTCAAGGTTGTTGGGTGTAGCTTGTTCCCCAGAAATGTCAGGGAGAGTCTACGAAAGTTGGTCCCTTGTCTTAAAGCGTAGGCCACGTCCTTTCTTGTTCCAGAGATAATACTTTTTGCTGGTACCACCAATAACTATGATAAAGAATAGAAATGAAACGCTCTCCCGAGTATTGCGTTTTATGACACATAGTTATGTGGCCCCCCCCCCCCCCCCCACCCCCCCCCCCCCCCTCCCAACCCCCCCCCCCCCCCCCCCTCCCCCCCCCCCCCCCCTCCCCCCCCACCCCCCCCCCCTCCCCCCCCCCCCCCCCCCCGCCCCCCCTCCCCCCCCTCCCCCCCTCCCCCCCCCCCCCCCCCCCCCCCCCACCCCCCCCCCCCCCCCCCCCCCCCTTTTCTATTCCACCATCCCATTTAACTCAGAAATTACCCTCAATGAGAATGAAATTTAATCCCTCGGATAAAACTTTCTTTACATTTAAATTGAATAGCTTTAGCTTTACATTACATTTAAATGAAAAGGTTAATAGTACAGATATAAAATGTCTACATTTACATCTCCAATCTGATTAAGTGGAGCATCGGAAATCGCATGCTAATTAATATAATTAAAACAAAGTGCATGTTAATATCAACTAGACAAAAATTACAAAATTCTGAGAAAACAACACTTCAGATCTATATTGGTACCTCACCAATTGAAAACGTTAATGAACATAAAACTCTAGGAATAGTCGTTGACCAGCATCTTAATTGGAACTCACATGTTCATGCACTGACTAAGCAAACGGCACAGAAAGTTTACCAGTTAGCTAAAATCAAACATTTCCTAGATGAAGATGCACGAAAATTGTTCTATGTATCTCACATACAAACAAACCTTGACTATGCTCCACAATCTGGGATGGTTGTTCTATGTCCAACACAAAAAGACTCCATTCACTACAAAAGCGTGCAGTGCGTCTAGTTTCTGACAACTGCCAAACACAGTGTGTAGATCTGTATAAATATCTCAAAATACTGCCTCTAAGAAAGCGCTTTCTGTTCAACAAAGCTAAATTTGTTCACAAAATCCTGTCACAGAATGCTCCAACATATCTGTGGCCAATGTTCAAATACAGTGAAAGACGCAGTCAACGCCTTAACAAAATACAAGTGCCCAAGCCTAGGCTTGACTTATTCAAGAAAAGCTTAGCTTACTCTGCTGCTCATCTTTGGAACTATCTTCCACATTATCTAAAACATAACAACCTCAGTCCCTATTCATACAATCGTAAACTTTTCGAATACTTTATGAGTTCTGATTATCTGCCCCCCTAATATGATTATTTTTCCGAACAAATGGTATAATATCGAGTGTAGGTTTAATGATGATGTTAGTGCTTTTCAACATATTTTGTTTCATGGTAATACTTAGTTTGTACTTTTCAACATATTTTATTTCATGTTTATAATTAGATACTGTGAATGTGAGTATGCTATTATTTTACCTGTACAACGTTGAATTCCTTGAATTGATGGGTAAATTGTATGTGAGAATAAATGAAATCAGTATAAAAGACGGGAGAAAGGAAGGGCAGAATGTCAGACGGGCCTGCGTGCCCAATTCTCAACCCTTTGAAAATAAAGTTCGTTCGTTCGTTCGTTCGTTCGTTCTCCACTGTTTGAAAAGTGTTCACAATATAAATTGAATATGTTTTCATGTATGTTTACACTGATTTGAAAAGTTTGAAACTTCCATTAATTTTAAAGTGAATATGTTTACATAGACATTTACACTGGTTGCCAGCCTCAAATGACTTGGACATTCACTAGCTATTTTCGCATATATATATATTCACATGGTAATTAAAAAAAAAAAAAAAAAAAAAAAAATATATATATATATATATATATATATATATATATATATATATATGTGTGTGTGTGTGTGTGTGTGTGTGTGCGTGCGTGCGTGCGTACGTGCGTGCGTGCGTGCGTTTATGTGTGTTAGTTCACGTAATATTAATGAAATATAGAATGTAAAATCACAAATTACGCCAATCCTAGCTTACAGACATTTTTGCTCAGAGGAAGAAAAGGCACTGGCAGATGCCTTATTTCACGTGTATTTGGGGTCGTTAATTTTAACTTTATTTCCCTCTCTGACTTCGTGTGATTCCTTCAGATTCACCAGACCGCGGCTTTCCTTATTAAAATGATAGAGATTTCCTGGGCTGTTTTTGTAAGTCCGTCAAGATTCTCCAATAAAAGGTGTCCGGTCTGATCAAATGGAATTCTGAATTCTAACTTCTGGCAAGTCTGGTGTCTTTGCAAGCGATCTTCACAGTAGATTTGACAGACTGAAGCGTCAGGTTATATTCACTGTTCTGCTCCCGCATCTGTTTGTACCGAAGCTAAGTAAACAGCTCCAGTCATTTCAAACATGCTGGTTGGGGGGGGGGGGGGGGGGGTTTTTCAAAATATTCCGCCATGGGATAATTTTAAACGAAATGCAGAGGTCACGTTTCCCGTATATGGCAATCGTTACATTCAAATATTCTCGTCAATGATTACATATAACTTCTTACACCGGGGAGCCGCGCTGATGTAGTGGTTGCCAAACTGCGCTGGCAACCGGGTGACCCAGGATCCAACCCGGGCGAGAACATTTGAAGATTTTTCGTTGACCGGGATTTGGACTGGAGTAACTCGAGCCCTGGTGAGAACATTTGAAGAAGTGTCGTCGACCAGGGACTGGGGGCTCCTGAGCCGACCCAGCTCTAATGGGTACCTCCGAAATTGGCGAGTGCCTGCCTGAATGGCGAGGGACACCTGTCTCTGTACAAGAAAAAAAGTTATATTCACGTACAAATCAGTCTCAGGTTAGACATACTAACATGAGATTTTGCTTCGAGTAATAGCGGGCGTACGCAAAAAAAAAAAAAACTTCTTACATCTACCTGGAAATATTACAACATTTCTGCTCAGGTGTGTCTGTCATCCCACCAGGTCAATTCGTGACCGCGCTCCTTGCGCAAACACAAACTCCTGTTCGACCATCTATGCTGCGTCTTATCACGACCATAATTAGTCCGTCACACGAGCCATATCAGCGCTAAGTAAACTCGCTTGGCCGTTTACGTGCTAAAACAGTCGCATCCTTGGGGTACAATAGGATTTCTGTCGGTCAACCTTGCATCACCGTGTACTCTATCCGCAGGGATAGACAGGTAAATACACAGACATGACGACTATCGCTGAGAGGAGTTTTAAAATATTTAAAAATGAGAAAATAATTGCTACACAGCAGAAAGAAATGGTGCTATTATTGAAAAGCACTCAATTAAATCAGTACAACAAATGAACTGAGTACTGCCGTCGTGAAAGAGAGATCGAGAAGACAGAGTCGCCCCAATCCGTCTGTGACATCTGTGCATGGTATTTTTAACATTCTTCTGTAAAACCACATCTCTGTGGCCTCTAGTGCCTTCATTACTTGTTTACTAATTGTCCATGACTCACTCCCATATGTCAGGTTTGGTTGTGTATAACAGTTAAGACCTCTCTTTCTTACTTCCAATGACAAAGAATTGTTGCATTGTGGGTTTGAATTTGTAGTCAAAGGCTAGCGGAGACAACCGTACACAAACCAACGGAAAGCAACGGGAAATTACCATTGTATTATCCCTTGTTTAATCATGAATCGAAACATCTGATTTAGGCTAATAGAGTGTCATCCCCTTGTAAAGTTTTCCCTCCAAGAGAAAGGGGGGGGGGAGGGGGGGGGGGAGGGGGGCGTTAATAAGAATCATTTTCTGTGACCACATAATTTACTAGCCTAAAGAGAACCTTTACCAAAAGTTGTGCTGTTTAGTTACAAAATTTCGTTTCTGTTAAAGATTTTGCTTAATCAAATATTAAAAGGTTTGTTTCGGCATAAGTGGTAACATTTCTGCTACTCAGACGTACAGGTAAAGGTATTCACATATCATATACTGCCGTAGGAGAGACTTCACTATACTAGATCCTGCATCGAGAGGAAGGGGGTGACTATTTCCCTTCTTCGCGGCCTTTTCCTTCCCTTATTCGAGAGCAAAGCTTGAGCTTGTCGATACCGTGAATTGAACCCGGCACTTTCGCCACAAGACACCAGCGCTCTAATCACTTGCTACGATAGATTGGTGTAAAAAGGAGGTTATGCGTAGGACGTACTTTGAGGAAATAATCAAACAGTAAAGCTAGACGTAACCCTGACAGAGGGGAAAGAGGAGAATGTGTTGACGAAGAAAATGAAGAAGAGCGCTAAAAGAGGAAGCCAAGGGCGACCAGGATCTCATGGGTAGAGTTGATGAAGACGGACAGAAATAGAAAACATCGGTTGCTGCATTGTATTTTATATGGAACAGAATGGGTGATGATAATGATGATACTGATGATAATAGTGATATTGATGATGATTATGATGATCTTGACGATGATATTATGATGATGATATTGATGATACTGATAACGATGAGGATATTGATGATGAGGATTATGATGTTGATATTGGTAATGATATTGATCATGATGAGGATTATGATATTCATATTGATGATTATGATGTCGACGACGATGATAATGTCGGCGACGACGGTGATTATGATGATTACGACGACGATTATGATGATGGAGTTAAAACCAAATTTGCTAAGAGATCGTGGCCCCTCTTACACTTAAAGAGGAATGCAGTTAACAACCTGTTGCCTGAGTCTGCTGTTAACAGAATGACTGATATAAATAATGAGGTCAGGAAAAATTACCGTAATTGAGGCTATTACAGCGGCATGAAGTGGTAATCGTATCATCACTGTAATAGCTGTGCGCTGTAAATTGATCACGTGCTAACATGCATCGCTATTGCTGTTGACCTCTGTAGAAGCATTTGCCTTTTCCGACCCGTGAATTTCACAGTGTAATAAAAAATGTTTATATTAAGATAAATTTTGAGTCGTTTCTTGTCTTGCGATCTAGTGTGTATTTTTTTTTTCTCAATACTGTTTCACTATTACATATGTTGCGTACTTGTTGCTTCTCCAACCTTCTTGGCAATTGTTGTTGTTATTTTTATACATTTTGAATTTCTAGAAATGTAGTAGTAGCCCCCTACTGTCATAACTGACTGTGGGAATGCGCCCCTGAGGTGATAGCCCTCATTTCTCTTTTTGCCTGGTGTTTCATTCGGCGCGTTCTTTTCTCTTCTGCTTGTTGTGAGAGCTTCTTGTCGCCCAAGCTGAGGTGGCGTCTTAGGGAGCACTGTCATTGGTGCGATCGGCAGCTTCATCCTCCTAGGCTGACCGACTGTTCTTTTGCCATCAGTCAGTAGCCCGTAGAAAAAAGAAAAAAAAACTTTGATGATACTACTGTCATGATTCGATTGGAAATGTCTGCCCCTATAATCTGAGTGGTCTGCCTGTTTTCTCTCTATCTCTTGTCTACGCCCACTTTTCTGTATCACTTGCTCTAAACAGCTCTAATTCTGTCCTTGGTCCCGTCAATCTTGACAGGGGCCAAGCTAGGTGCACCCCTTTCTACATGTAATAGCGGCATTTTGCCGAAGGTCTTTTATTTTACGATTTCTTGGGGAAGCGGCTAGTTTCAGTGTTCTTTGAATTACAGAGTACCTCGAGCGCGGGAGCAAAGTCTCTGCCTGTTGTTTATAGCCGTCCTCGGACTGTCATCCCGAACACAGGACGCGGGTAGAACGGAAATGCGTGCTGATGTTACGTCCGTTTTCTCCGTCTCTTCGAGGCGACCGGGGACTAAGTCTTACGTATGGAGTTGTTTCATCTTGTGCAGGTGAGGAAGCGACGCTCCGACACCTGCAGACTCTACATTACTATTTAAGCCCGGCGTTCTTATCACTCTTTAACATCGATAGGTTTGAGGTTTTCGTTGGTGCAGGTTCAGTGACGACGTTGGTTTTACAGCCCTATACTAAAACGAGCGTATAGTAGGGCGAACGCAGCCGTCGGAATTAACTAAAATGGTTCGTAAGAAGCCACAAGCGAAGAGGAGGAAGGTCTATAGAAGCCCTCAAACACTTGTCAGCAGCAGCAAACAAGAAACTACACTGAACAAGAAGCGTCAGCAGGAGAGCAAGACAGCCCCAAGTACTCGTGCTGAGACCGGTCTTCCTCCAACTCTAGACACGACGACGGAGTTAGCTGCGACGTGTGTCGACACCTCTGAGAGGCTGAGGGGCCCGCCTCCTTGCGAGACAGAGGAGAGGGCAGATGCAGGCGTCCCTGGCCTAGATGATGTAGATCCAGAGGATGAGGAAACGATGAGATTGCTACACTACCTGGAGAAGATGAGGAGATGGTTGGAAAGAAGAGAGAAAATGGCAGCTGCAAACGTCCGCGGCCTAGACCCTGAGCGTGAGAGGGTGAAGAGACTGATACAGGGGATAGAACAGACGCTGGAAAGGAAAGAGAAAAGAAAACAGGAGCTTAGATCCATGTTGCCTCCACCACACGTACCAGACTCGTCAGAAGAAATCCTACCTACCACAGAGATGCTGCACCAAACACCGTTGACACCACCACACGATACCGAGATGACAGCCAACCCACCTGCAAGCACTATGAAAGAACTGATAGAGACAGCTCCTCAGCACAGACAGGTACAAGAGGAAGGTATCGCAGAGATCAATATAGATGCACTTCAAAGAATTGACGACGGAGACGAGTTCCTTAGGCTCAATCTACAAGAAGCGATAATAGAAGTAGCCCCAGAAGTGCTGAACATCGAAAACACTGAGAAGCAAGCTACCATTCCTGGTCCTAAGGAAACAACAGCCGACAACTCAAGGGCCCAGAAGCAAGATATAACACCTTATAACAAAGAACAGGAACAAGATTCGAACCAAACCTGTAGAAGGAAACAAAGACCAAACCCTAACAAGACAAACAACTCAGAAACGATACAGGAGAAGATCGTAAAGATCACCCAGACGTCAGGAAGTGAGGCCTCACTCAGGGCCCTCCCCGACAACAAAGTTATCAACATCCTCGATGTGCTAACTAGAAGGAGAGGTATCGCCAAAGTAGGGAGGCACGAAAAGGGAGTCGTGCTTTCACTCAACAAAACAGACAAAACCACCTCGCTGATGATCGAACTGGAATCCGGTCCAAAAGAAGTCCAGTTGCCCCACCAAATAAAAGTGGTGGTGGAGAAATACATAACAACAAAGAAGTTGGTCATCAGAGGGGTGGATACCAGTTGTCCCGAAACCGAGGTCCACAGACGCCTTCAGGATGAAAACGCAAATCTAAAAATCACGCAGGTCGAAAGACTAAAAACCTGGGCCAAGAAAGATACCAATCTAATGATAGTTACGGTAGAAGGATCGACAAGACCCGAGAGACTGACGTTCGAAACAACAACCAAAAAGACAGAAGCCTATATCCCTCCGGTGATGCAGTGCTCCAACTGCCAGCAGTTCTCGCACACAAAGAAAACGTGCAGGAGAGATGCAATCTGTCGATATTGTGCGGGTGGCCACCTATACCGCGATTGTCCCAAGGCGAAAGGGGACAACAAGTACAAAGCAATAAACTCAAACCGCACCTGTGCAAACTGCCTCGGAAACCATGGGGCTAGATACCGAGGCTGCCCGATGTTTCAGGAAACCAAGAGCATTCTAAAGGAAGCGGTTTCCAAAAACATCCCCTTCAAGGAGGCTAAACACAGAGTGGCTGCAGATATTGCAGAAAAACAACGCACGATAGACAGACGACAGTTACACAAGCTGACCGCTGAAGTCAGAGAAATGAAAATGAAGCTGCGAATCGAAAGCAACAGCAAGCAGGCCCCCGAAGAACCAACCGACAGTGGAGAAGATGCAATAGGTATACAGAACATAGAACACAGGATAGAAGAAATGAAAAGAATCCAGCAGCAAGTAGAAGCAGATGTCACGAGGCTGACAGAGCTGACAGAAGAAAACACAAAGATACTCAAAAGAATAGAAGCAAGAAACTAAAACGAACAACCAAGCAGTAAAAGAAATCATCCAAGAAACGCTAGAACAGCTAATACCAACGATAATTGAAAAAGCACTGTCACAGATACAGGAGAGCAAGAAGACCAAAGCAGCCGAAACTAGGAGAGTAGAAAAGCACAAAACCAAACAAGCCAGATAGTGAAGCAGGACATAAAAAACACCATGAACGCGACACGGCACCACAAATGGACAAAGAGGCATCCAGACAGCCAGCTAGTGGTCCTTTTCAGGACCAATCACCTCCAGGACTACGAACGAGATACCAATGAAGACGATAACACCCTATATACCCCAATATAACCGTTTATAACCCTTCAATGGGTTTTGGTTGAACAGGGTATCACAGCCAAATAATCAGACGCAAGGAAAAAAAAAAAAACTCTTTAACATTTGTTTCTAGAGGAATTCGTGCTGCCTAGCACCGTGTTAGTAAATTGACAACTTATACCAGTGTAATGTGGAAATCGATTTATTGTTTGGTAAGCACATTTACTTAGTTAATTTCCTGGGGTTTTTATTTTTTAGCGTAATCATAGAAAGTCGAGATCCCGTGTTACTTTATTTTCTTTTTAATATACTTCCTTAAGTAAAGTAATTTTATGTGACCGGGAGTTTCAGATTTTTTAATTAAGCATGCTACTAATTGAACTCCCCTAAGAGTTAACGTCAAAAGAAGGATTTTTTTTTTGAAGGACAGAAGAGGGAACTGGTGTATATTTAATTTGATGTTGTTTTTCCATTTGAATATGTGTATGAATAGTTCAGTAAAGATGTTGCTACATGATATATATATAAAGTGAGATTGAGGGCGTAGCTCTTATGTAATTTCACCATGGGGCAACTCTAATGTTGGTAAATACCACGCAAGTTATTCACATTTCGGTATTTTACCCCAGTTTTAATTTTCATGTAATGGGAACGCCAGATGTTTGGGTTTTGCCTGTAACCACAGTGGGTAGGGGCACTAGGGGGTGTGAATATTTTAGCCTTAGACGTCGCAGCGCGATCGTCGCTCGCGCGTCTGGGAGTGCGATTCACGCATGGCTGTGTTTACGTGCGTGAATAGTTCAGCAAGAGCGGAGAACGGGGGAAGTATGTTGGTATGTTGTGATTTTGAATAGAGTAAGAGAAGACAGGGGTGTGGGTTGATCGAGTGAAAGAACGTGATTTGTTTGTAAACAGTGGAGATGGTGTACAGTGGTTGAAAATATTTTTTGACTCGTTTGTGTATTTCAGAGCTGGTCAACCTGTTACTGTGCTTTCTCGTTGGGCACTAAGCAACCCACCAGAATTTAATGGGCACTTGTAATAACCCCTTTGAACTTTATCACAGCTGCTCCTGTATTACCAACCACCAGTTAATTCTCAGATTTCACAGCTAGCCAACCGGTCTGTCATTTGCTCAGCCTACCAAGTGGTCATCGTGGAATATTTCCCACCGCCTATTGCAAAATCATCAGTGCGTACGGGCTGTTGCCGTTGCCATCCATTCTTCGGGGCAACATTGTCCGACCCATTCAAGCGCTGGCACTGTGGAGTATACTGACGTAACCGCCAAGAAAAAGCCAACGATTTCCAGTTCTTGGTGCCTGTGTGTTCCAGTCTTTATTATCTCTTATCAGAGGTTAATATCCCTCGGGTCGTTTCTGCATAACCAGTTTGCCAGCTGTAATTCACTGATTCGCCCTTGGAGTAAATATTTCGATCAGTGAGCACAAACGCTTCAGCCTTAGTTCAATTTCTTTCTTCTTTGATCCTTAGCCGCCGACCGTCAAAGCAGTCAGTGGCCATCACGCCTGGTGGCGTCTTGTATGGCAACAACACATTTATTCCACTTTGCTCGGTCGGTGGCCATAGTACCCCAACTCAAGTGTAGTGGAAGGTTTTTCTGGTGTGATGATAGTGGTAGAGAAGAAGTAGAATTTCTCTCTAGAAAGTAGGAAGTCCCAGTGCCCGAGAAGTACACTGGTATCACAATTGAGTTACGGCTGTGAATACTCTGAGCTGGACAATAGATTTAGGCTTCAGAAGTATACTGTGCCACTTTTGCTATAATAACCCTATGTGATAATATACTTAAATTAGAAAAAGGAACTCAAAATTTAACAGTTAAAAATTTACCAAATCAAATGAGTACAATTTCATAATTTATTATGTACATCTATCTAGCCTTGTAATTTAAAATGAGTGTTGGAAAATGGTAAAATGTATGATTATTTATATTTACAAATTAAAATAAATAATAGTAAAAAGTCTTGGATGTATCTTCCAATGAAATTCTAAAGTCTGTTACAGTAGTTGTGGTATCTCTTGCTATCTAGTCTCTAACTTTTCTCATCATTGACAATCGTTATTGAAACCGCTCACAGTGTTTGTAGGATTGGATACACGTAAACTCAACTTGCATTACGCCACGTCTGTTCGAGGTTTCTGAGACACATTGGTAATCAACACATTCCTTCAGCCCGCCCTATAACTACGGGGTACTAAGGTGTTGAAGATTGTTTGACCTGGCTCCAGTTAGCAGGCTCAAAGATAATCAAGTCTTTAGTTGTGACTTGATCACGAACTCGATCAGACGCTCGGTCATGAGCTCGATCAGGAACGATCATAAAACCTGGAACAAAAGGTAACAGATGGCTATGGTGTTCCAACAAGCTCACCAACCACTGATGTTCATGAGGCGACCATGTCTTCAGTGTTTGTATATAAATAAATGATTCATGGTAGTATGTTACAGAGATAGCAAAGTGTCTACTGTGCAGAAGATAACAAAATACATGAATAAATCACATGTTATGATACATGGGTATGATATAACCTTTGCCTTCCACTTATGGATGTCAAGTCACTTATGTACTTGCTGGTATGTCGTAAGCTTGCCGACAAGAACTAGCCATGATATATTTGGCTAACCAATTAATTGTTATGTTTCCTGACAATGCCTGTTGAGATTATCTCTGGTTAGCATCACTGGCTTCCTGTATACCCTTTTTATTATGTCTGATACAATCAAATCGTAAACAAAATCTGAAATAAAATGATATTAGTCACACATATATCTTTAATAAACTTACATACACTCTAGGATTAATAAGCGCACAGTTAGGCTGTATTTGATGAAGTATATCTGCCCTATAAATGCCTCTAAAACTAAATCTATGAACTTTTCTAACGAGACCTTTGATATCATCTTGAACGGGGAAAAACTACAGAAAGTTGAAAGTTTCAATTATTTAGGCAGTAAAATGACTCAGGATGGTCACACAACAAGAGAAATCCATACTAGAATTGCTTTGGCAGCTAGCGCCTTCAATAGATTATCTAACATTTGGAAATTACGATCATTGAATATACATACCAAGCTTCGTCTGTTTAATTCAAATGTTATCTCAGTGTTAACATACGGCTGTGAGAGTTGGAAAATAACAAAATCATTGGAGAACAAGCTGAATACATTCGAGAACAAATGTCTTAGAAAACTCATGAACATCAGTTGGAAAGAATTCAAGACTAATCGACAAATAAGAGAAGACTCTAGGCAGAAATATGTCTCCGACTATATAAGGAAAAGACGATGGTCATATATCGGTCATGTTCTACGAATGCAAAACAACAGAATACCACTACAGGCGCTCACTTGGGTTCCTGAGGGTAAGAGGAAAAAAGGAAGACCAAAAGAAACACTCAGAAGAACAATAATAAGAGAAGGAAGAACGTTGGGCCTAAATAATGTGCAAGAGCTAAGAGGAGTGGCGTCACAACGAACAACCTGGAGAGCACTGGTTTCTGCCTTATGCGCCGTGTTTGGTGCTTAAAGAATTTATTATTATTATTATTATTATCTGCCCTGCATGCAGCGTGAAAAAAGCTTTTCTTGCAGATACTGTCTTCCAGTCTCTCACTCTGGCGTTTGGATTTTATGTGTGTGATTTTAAATGGGCCGCTCTGTTTTTATATTTGGGCGACTCTCCCGTACGAGAAAGCACAGTCTTAGTCCGCTTAGATTTTCGTTAAATCTCTTGGTTTGAGGCGATCTGTGCTTTTTCTGTACTTGTTTTCTCTTCTTTTCACTACACACTTATATCTTTCCTCCCTTCCTAGGTATCCTCTCATTTTTCCACTAGGGAGCATTCATTCTATCCATGTTTTATCGAAATCCGTTGAGGTATGAATTTATAATAATTTCTTAAAGATCATGAGCTAACTATTAGCAGATGTGATGACTAAGAAAAATATTAATTATTTTTAAAACTACTTACATTTGAATAATATCCTTTTGGAAATCATTCATACTCTATCTCCTTATGTAAATTATTCTATTTTAAATGTCCCTCCACCAAGCTTGCTCTTGTAGCTTTAGATTTTCTTTCCTGCCAATGCAAATTATTAAGGTCGGCCATGTTTCATATGTTCGCTCCTTCCTACACTTTCCCCACTGCTGTTGGCTAGGCGAAACGCAAATATTTCAGCCACCGTCAACAAGAGCCACCGAGTTGTCCCTTCACCCTTATCGCTGTGTCTTGTTACACATTTTTTTCACAAACAAAGCAAGTGGTACCAAATTTTGCTACAGAGCCCTCTTCTTTAAAACTTTTTGGTAAAACATGCTGCAGTTTTTCCTTACTTTTCTGTCTCTCTCTATCTCTTGCGGTAGGATGACGACTTAAACAATCAGATCCAAGATCGTCCCGTCCTGGAATGTATCTCACAGTGAACGAATATGCAGATAAAAGTAAACTCCACCTTAAAAGTCGGGAATTAAATTTTTTAGACACCGCTAAAAACATCAAAGGTTGGTGGTCGCTTTCCACAATGAAGTGTTTTCCGTAAAGAAAAGGGGCGAATATGTTGATCGACCAGATCAAAGCGAGGCATTCAGGTTCGACTGTAGAATAATTTCTTTCAGCTGTATTTAACTTTCTACTTGCAAAAGCTACTAGTAGTAACATATTTGGCGGTATGTCTGACCGTTGTAGTAATGTTGCTCCGATGCCTAAATTACTAGCATCCGTTCTTAGTACGAATTCTTGTGTGAGATCGGGAAGGGTAAGGATAGTGTTAAGTTATGTTCGCGTGGGAGTTAAGTGTTTGAGATTCTCACATGCGGGTCTATTATAGACACACATGTGAGCACATCTAAAGTAATTATATGTTTCATTGTTTGTGCGCGACCGTGCACTATAATTAAATAGAATAGCGCGGCTTGCTGCGATCGATCTGTTGCCATCGAGCTATGGTGCTTGAGGCAGAATTATATATTAGAGGTTTTGAATAGACATGAATTTTGGTCCGGGGTCTTATCCCACGACTAGGAAGGACCCGGCCGTATTATAATTATATTCATCTATGAGACGAGATTGCTGTCCTTGTGCCTGATGTGACAAGAGTATACATTATGAAGATTCAGCCATAATTTGGCTTATTATTGTACCAAGCCTCAGGAACGCTATTTTCCTACAGCGCCAAGGTAGAGCTTCAGTCTGACTCGGTATGTCAGACTGCTAGTGCGTCCCTCTGACGCCAGGAACGAATTGATGTCGTAATGACTAGTGAAGTCAATCAACGGCCAGGTTAATGATTGTAAATGATGTACTTTGCCCGCCATGAAATTATAATGATCGTCTGTACTTCGTCTTCAAATAAATGTATCGTCCTTGATGTCCAACCATGGATCCAGTGTACATTACTTTCCAGTTGGTCAGCCTTATGACTCTATGATTATCACGACGTTTGTCTTGTCACCGTTGGCCTGTCCCTACGGCCCACACAAAAATAATATTCGCGTTGGCAAATAATAAGTTGGCCATACAGTAAGCCCGAAAACACACAGCTCTATCCCGAACACACCACTAACAGATGGGTTCATTTGTCAGCTTATTCTTCAACTCTGTATAAGCCTTTTCACACTCCGCGGTCTATTGCATTTTATCCGGTGGTCCTTTCTTGGTTAAGTCTGTTAATGGCGCGCACAATGAGTTAAAATGGGGTACATATTTCTGATAGAACCCGCACAATGACATAAAGGATCTTACATCCTTCTTAGGTTGTGGTCTTGGTGCTTTTCTCATTTTCTCTACATTCTTTGGGTCAGGAGACATTTGCCCTGTAGAGATAGTGTGACCTAAAAATTCCAATTTCTCACATCCAATATGACTCTTAGTTGGACGTGCTGTCAATCCCGTTTCTCTCAGTCTATCTAACAACATGGAGAGCGCTACTATGTGTTCCTCGAATGTAGTGGTAGCAATCAGAATGTCATCCATGAAGTTGGTGATATGAGGATTTTGTAATGGTTCCAATAATTTCCTCATCATTCTGGAGAAGATACTTGGAGCATTTTTTTAAACCAAATGGGAGTACATTAAACTCATAATGTCCATCCGGTGTACTAAAGGCTAACAGTTTCCTAACTTTTGGTTTCACTGGTATTTGGTAGTATCCCTTAGATCTACTTTTGAAAAATACCGAGCCTTACTCAAGGTAGCAAACAACTGATTGGTGTCAGGAATTGGGTCTACCTGAGATTCAGTGATAGCATTTAGTTTCCTATAGTCAATGCATAACCTGTGTTCACCACTAGGCTTCCTTAATAGCACCACACTTGAGCTGTAGGGAGATTCCGACTTTGAAACAATTTTCTCTTTTAAGAGAAAGTCAATCTCATCCTTGAGTGCCTGTCCTTTCGCATAAGGTATAGGGTATGTCCGCATACAAACTGGTGTAGGGTCAGTAATCGTCATGTCATACTCTAACAGATTAGTACACCCAGGCTTATCTGTGAGTACATCAGCATGGATTTCTAACACTTCCTGAACCTTTTTCCTCTGTTCAAGAGTTAATTGTTCACTCACATTAACCTGAGCATAGCTTTCTGTAGTTGTCAGGGGGTATTCCGTGGAGGAAATTGGTTCATCCTGCATTTCTGTTGCAATGACCAGGATCATAATATGTGCAACTTCTGATGCTTCCCTGTCATAATACTTTTTAAGAAGGTTGATATGACACACCTTCTCCTTTCCTTTCTTGTCAATCTTATAATTGGTCCTGGAAAAATTTTCCAATATGACGTAGGGTCCCTGCCATCCAATTTGCAATTTATTGTCGCTGCTGGGCAACAGTAACAAAACTTTTTCTCCCACCTAAAGTTCCCTATCTTTTGTTGTTTTATTGTAGTTAGCAGCCTGCTTCCTCCTGGCCTGTCTCAAGTTATCATTTGCCAGTTTCCAACCTGTTTTCAATCGAGATGTCAACTCGTTGACGTATTGGTATGAAGAAGTAACGGTTTCTTCTGCTTTTTCGTCAGTCCATGTCCGCAACAATGCTTCCCGTGGACATTTGATTGGTCGTCGCAACAACAATGTAGCTGGAGCCAATCCTGTGGAGTTATGTGGGACTTCCCTATATGCAAATAATGCAGATAGTAAGTATGTATCCCAAGTATCAGGTTTCTCACTAGCCAACTTTCTAAAGATTGAAATGAGCGTGCCATTGAACCGCTCTACTTGACCATTCCCTTGGGCGTGGTAAGGGCTACAGCGATAATGTCTAGCTTGAAATATCCTGAATACTTCTTGTGTTAGCTTTCCCCTAAACTGAGAACCATTGTCAGTCAATAATTGATTTGGGAAATCTAATCGGGTGAATATTGTTAACTGTGCCTCTACCACATGTTTCGAATCTATCGATGACATTGCTACTGCCTCTCCCCATATAGAGCAAGTATCAACCAAGGTTAAGATATATGCATTTTTCTTCTTGGTCCTATTAAGGGGTCCAACAATATCCACGGCAACACGTTCAAAGGGCGTTCCCATAATGGGCATTTCTCTCAGTGTTGCTGGTGCAGTCTTATGTATAGGAGCTACTCTTTGACATTCTGGACAGGATCTCACATACCTCTTTATGTCCTCTGTGATCCCTGCCAAAAGTAGTAGCAGGCTATCCTTTGTCCAATGGCCCCTATTGCCATATGCCCACTGAAGGGTATAGCATGTCCTAGCTTCATAACCTGCTCCCTGTATGATTTTCGCACTACAAGCTGTCCATGTCCTTTAGGTCCTGTTCCAGTTTTCTATATATTAGGCCATTTTCATATATAAGTCTCCTTTCTCTGGAGGGTTATGGCTTTTAGGTAATTTGCCAAAGCAAGGCTTCAATGTGCTGTCAACAGTTTGAGCCTTTCTCATCTCTTCTGGATGAGTATTGATGACGGTGTCCTCGTATCTAGAGCTTGCCCTGGTCTGGACTGTTGCCATCACTATGGGTCTTATAGGTTCTCCTAGAAAGACATATCTACATCCCAGTATCAATGGGTAAATAGGGTTGTCCATTGTCGTTGATTTGTGATAGGTGATTAAGACTTAGTTTGGTCCCTTCTGAATAGACATAGAAATAAGTGATAGCTCAGTGAGATGATAAAATAAAAATAGATTTCACGAGTGAGGTAGATTCTGTCTCTGACACTCGAGAAGCTTCTCTCAGTCAGCCTATCATCTACAACAGAGTTAGATTAGTCAGACAAATCTAATATAATATATATTAATATATATGTTCCTCACATACCCACACACATAAGTGACGACAATAGACGCACCAACGTGAAACT
Organism: Oreohelix idahoensis; assembly: GCA_024509875.1. Classification (NCBI taxonomy): domain Eukaryota; kingdom Metazoa; phylum Mollusca; class Gastropoda; order Stylommatophora; family Oreohelicidae; genus Oreohelix; species Oreohelix idahoensis. The sequence continues at coordinate 621,467 of JAMPIV010010962.1, forward strand.
ATGACAATGAAAATATAGATATTTGGGAACGAACTGACCGCCACACTGATTAAGTTTAATTGAATTTTAATTATCCTAATAAAATTCCATCACAACACATAAAAAATTTACATTTAAGCATATACAGATAGTCATAATGTCAATGAATTGCTACAAGAATGATAGACCTATTGGTATGATCTTTCCCCTCGATGTATAGCCCACAGTCCTGTTAGAAGAAAAGTGATAGCCCCAAAGAGTCACGGATACATATACTTTAGTCTAAGATTTCCCTTTAAAGGTATGAACAGACTTGGATATACTCTGATCTATCCTAAGGAAAAATATTGTTAGCAACAAAATAAAACTTGCATAAAGAAATTACAAAGTGGGTGCATATATATAAAAAAACATCACTCAGTCTACTCTCACTCTGTTCTTTCAGCAGGGATCCCTGTCTCACTTTCTTACCTAATGTCTGGATGGTGTTCGCCGTCTGGCGCACTTTATGACACACCCAACGTAAATCTGCCTTTCGTTTGATGAAGCGGATACCCAGCTCTGCAGATCTTGGTTTCATCCAAAGAGTCCGGGGAGCGTCCTCTTCATGCGATATTTTGTTCAGATTTAGTTATTGTCACTTTACTCAGTGCAGGTAAGAATTAGTTTTAGCGGGCCCACAATGTCAGAATTACGAGGTTTCCCGTATTTAGGAAAATGACCGGTTGGTAACTTCTCGCAAAAAAATTATTATTGTTCACACCACCAGTTGTCAAAAATCGTCGGAAAGTTAATGCTGGTAATATTTTTCGCCACAGAGGCTGCATGTACTTGATGTTTTTATCAGGAAGAATTTAATCTGGCTCGGTAGGCGCAGTTATTGAATTTGTCTTAAAGTTTGTGAAAATGGGTACTCTGTCGTTCTGGATGCAAACGCAATGCCAGACAGGTTTCACTTTGTACACCAACACGTCTTTAGTTAAAAGAACGTTTAGTTCTTCACAGATATTTTCTCATCAGTACTTAAACGCTGGTAGAGTTAGGCTACCCCAGTTTTCACTGAATAAAGAAAAACAAACATATAAAATATATATACATATTATTCCTCGGTTATAACTTACATTATAAACTGCAAGCGTGGAGCTTGTTTTTATCGTTTAAATCTCACGTGATATAAGTTATATTCATAAAATCAATCATCATGAATTAGAAATATGTACGTATCTCGTCAATACTCAATGATGAATCAGTGCAGTTATAAGTTAGTTTAAAATACACTCGCCTAATTACTAGCAATTTAATAAAATTTATTTATAGCTGCATGAGTTTAAGCTAGAAATTATAATTTATTCTGCTTTCCACTGTAACATGTCGAATAGCAAATATAACAGACTTATAAATTAATTTCTTCTGCACAGAAATCTAACTAGTAAAATGAAATAAGCGGTTATCACTGAATCACTCAATTCTACTAGATATATATATATATATATATATATATATATATATATATATATATATATATATATATATATATATATATATATATATATATATATATATATATATTGACCTCCACACAGAACTACAGATTAATACCACGACTAGAATCCTTCAATATAATGGTAGTCTAGAACTCGGCAACATGTTGCCAAGAAACTCAGAACTTTGCAATATACAAGATATTTTCTAGCACGAGTGATCTGTCTACTGCAGATTTAGGAAGACTGACTCAACACATTAAAACGGGTATTGCATTTCTGAGAAAAACATTGAGAGGCACAATGCGTAATGACCTAAATTAATCCTAACATTAATTATACTACGTTACCCAAAACGAACGAACAGATGGACTCAAATAGAAAGAGAGAGGGAGGGCTGAAAATCAGGAACGCATGCAACACGCGTCGCGCGATACACAATTACTACTATCACGCGTGTAAGGCCACATGCACTAACTTTTTTTCAGACGGACAGTGATAAAATTCACTACCCTTCCCAGAGTTAGGTTTTTAAATCCTGAAAAACTCTTATTAGGAAAGATGACAATAGATGGGTTTACGTTTGAAAACATTACAGTACCCAGACAGCACATCTTCGAAACAGGAGGTAGAAGAAATTGCATATTTTGAACGCAGCCACTTAGCTCTTTTAAATTTGTATATTTGGTTTCCTTAGGGCTTGCTGACAAAGAATATGTAAAACGTTACGCAAATAGTCTAGGAATTGACAAGTTATAGCCAAAATAAAATGATGGTGCTGTCAGACAACACCCAAAATCAGAATCGCTCAGTGGTAGATTTTTTAAACCGCCATTGTACGGGAAATGGGCCACAAGTTACATTTGAACTGATTGGCTGGAATGATATGTAAGGCTAAACACGATTAGTCGGACTATAAATGCTATCCTTGGTTGTTAGGGGAGACGTAGGAAGGTAAAATTTTTTCAAACACTTGTCGAAACGTGGCTCCATTGGCCCGACTCGCTGATATAATCACTTAGGAGCGTTAGTTCGAGACCACTAGTTCAAATAAGCTTGATAAAGCAACAGTGCGTTGAAGCCAGCTCATATTTTTGCTAAATAAAAGCCTGGAACATAAGCAGATGGGAATTTGTGCCAGTATTTGTGCCAGAATTCATTGCTAGTCAACGTATCTGTGTTTATTTCCATAAATTGTGGTAAGCTTGAAACATTCAGTATCTTTTAATGAAAATTGAATGTGAATTGTTAATTTATGCCTGTATATATGTGTAGTTCAGTCGCGAACATGATGTAAAGCCTATAATGCTCCAGCCTGAACAGAAGGTGTCGGAGGAAAGTAAACCTGCATGGAATGGCCAAACAGTACACTGACACCTAGATTATTGATTAGACAGAAATAATGCTGGAATTGCAGAGGCGTAGTAACCATTAAGGAGGTTAATACTGGTATAAAGTATTTCAGATGAAGCTGACAGTTGGCCTAACGCTCTGAACTCAATGTTTGTGATGTATTGTGCTCAGTGTAGAACTAGAGTATCAATTAGTTATGAAGTAGAAGGTACATCCTTCTTGTTTTCAGGGACCGTGGTCTTATGGTATTGAGCAGCACCTGGTCAGAGCTTTGCTGAATCCAGAGTCGGACAGCATACTCCTTGGTCCATTTAGCTATCAGTGAGGTGTCTCCAGAGCACAGGGGAGAAATCGAGCAGAGGAGTCTTTTCCTACCGCCATCACGCAAGATAAGCTGATGTGGCCAGCTGGGCTCAACATTATGTACCCCCATCTTAAAATGACATTGTAAAAATAACATTAAGAGGGGAATTAAATTGTTTTAATATCAGGAACTGAGAACATCTCCAATACTAGTTCCAATAAAGACAAACTATTGAAGTCATGATGACAAATACCAACAGAGCTTGAACAAAACCAAACCAGTATTACCTCATATTACTACTACACAACTGACACACATAGGATACTTTTAATAATATATGTCACTACAATATTCATATTAATAAATTCTGTACATATAACTTGTAATTAAAATTGATTGTGATTCCTGGTTCCTTTGTATTTGAATCAGGACACATATTCATTCATGACAGCAATGAATACATATTGTTATTTGAAAAGTTATCAGTGACTCCTTTAAGATATCCTTGTAGAGTGTTTTATGTATGTGAGTGTCACAGTGTTGTCAAGTGTAGTGGAATAAATTAAATTGTTTATCTGTCTGTTGTTGTTATGACTTACACTTCATCATACACATACCCTAGACATATAACGTAGTCATCACACTATTCCAGAATAATTCTGACTGAGGTATACATATGTGGCAGCAAGTAAGGTTATATATAATACACTACTCTTATTAGATATATATACCTTCACAGCTGATCTCAGTCAGTACACTAAGTCCCCTATAAATATTTATAACATCTCACTTCACCACAGAAACTGACCGTAGAAGCACTGTGACAGGGGAAACGGTAGATTAATGTCTGCCCTTCTGTCTGTCGAGACCGTATTCTCGCAGTATTTCGTCTCGTGCAGGGACTGACACCTTATGCAATAAAATGCGTTCTAAATGAGAAAAGAAACAGGCGAACGTTTGAATGGGAAAGTAATATTTAGTCGCAAACGAACGAATGCAAAAAACAGGAAAAGGATAAAAGAGCGATAATAAAGTAGAGGACGCGAGTAGAAAAGAAAAGAATATAGAAAATTTATTGATCATAAATCTCTATGCGACGTCTATCACTGCTGCTTTGATCTCTCCTTCCACATAGCGAGATCTTATGTTGATTTGGGCTATGGGCAGTGTCATGGTTCCTGCTCCGTTGATTGATCATCTGATTTCCACTGTTTCTGTGGTTATCTGTTCAGGACTCACCAGAGAAGAGCTCATTACTGAGTCAAAGTCCAAGCCTGTATCATATAAGCACAGTACTTGTGTACCATTCAAGGTCACTTCCTCACAGCCAGGGAGATGATGGAGGTCTTTCTGACTATCTGCCAGATCCTTCCTTCCCTTGTTCCCTGTTGTAAGATACGCAGCGTGATGAGGAGGTTTTTCCCGTCTGCATTCTGCAGTATTGTGGTTACTCATTTGGCAAGATTTACACCACTTTCCTTCCTTTCTTGAAGGTTTCTTATCTGATCCTGGAGGGTTTTTGTCTTTATAATCAGTTCTTTGTTGCTTGGTATCTCTCAGCCATGGTAAAAATATCTTCCAATCTCTCTGCTCCTTGCTCCATAAGATATTTCGTCATTTCTTGAGGCATGGATTCTCTCAGTTGTTCCATCATGACCATTTCTTTTAAATCTTTATATTTTCCTAAGCTAGTCCATTTTGTCAGATATGTTTCCAATCTGGCAGAAAACTGGTGGTAGTTTTCTCCTGGAAGTAGCTTAGCAGTTCGGAATCTCTTTCTATAAGATTCAGAATTTTTTTCGTACCTGACCAGTAAAGCTTGTTTTAAGATTTCATAATTTTCCTGGTCTTCCGTTGAGAGTTTTAAATAAACATCGTATAAAACTCCCCTCAACCCCTGAGATAGCTTAAGGCTCCATTTTTCCTTTTCCAATCCATAGGCAGAGGCCAATCTCTCATATCTATCCAGGTACGACTCAATGGCGTCCTCCTTTTCAATAAATGGATCCAGGTGGAAACTCATGGCTCCATTTGCGGTGCTCTGGTTGGAGCTACTCTCAGAGTGAGGTAAGCTAGCACCATGATTGCTAGCTGCTCCCTGGAGTTCATGTTCCCTTAAACTTAACTCATGAGCTCTTTGCAACCTTCTTTCTTCAGCTTCTAATTTCTTAGCTTCAGCTTCCATGCTTTTGGCTTCTCTTTCTGCTTCAAATCTTTTGGCTTCTCTCTCAGCTTCTAATCTTTTGGCTACTCTCTCAGCTTCTCTTTCTGCATCTAATCTTTTGGCTTCTCTCTCTGTTTGCAGTTTTCTTTCCTCTCTGTCTATATGTTTGTCCACTTCCGTTGTAACATACTGGATAAGATCACTACCTGACATGCCTAGCTCTTTTCCCATCTGCATGATCGCAGTCCTAAACTTCACCATTTCAGCCATGATGCTTACTTACTAGAGGGTATATAATTTTACCTTCACTAACCAACTAACTTAATTAAAATTAATTAATTAATTTGAACAAACAAATCCTTAAAACCTTGTGAGCGTCACCTATTTACTTGGTACTCAATTGTACTATTATTACGAAAAAATTTCTAAGTTTTAGAATTTTTCAAAAAAATTTATTTTTACCAACTATTTGTGGCTCAAGATGGAAGAATACATAGATAGTGGCTGAGGATAAAAAATAATATCCCGCGAACGAGCCCCCAGTGTAGCGAAAGGTTTTTCTAGAGTGATGATGGTGGTAGAGAATAAGTAGAATTTCTCTCCAGAAAGTATGAAGTCCCAGTGCCAGAGAAGTGCACTGATATCACAATTGAGTTACGGCTGTGAATACTCTGAGCTGGACAATAGATTTAGGCTTCAGAAGTATACTGCGCCACTTTCGCTATAGTAACCCTATGTGATAATATAATTAAATTAGAAAAAGTAACTCAAAATTTAACAGTTAAAAATGTACCAAGTCAAATGAGTACAATTTCATAATTTATTATGTACATCTATCTAGCCTTGTAATGAGAAATGGGTGTTGGAAGATGGTAAAATGTATGATTATTTATATTTACAAATTAAAATAAATAATAGTAAAAAAGTCTTGGATGCATCTTCCAATGAAATTATAAAGTCTGTCACAGTAGTTTTGGTATCTCTTGCTATCTAGTCTCTAGCTTTTCTCATCATTGACAATCGTTATTGAAACCGCTCACAGTGTTTGTAGGATTGGATATACGTAAACTCAACTTGCATTACGCCACATCTATTCGAGGTTTCTGAGACACACTGGTAATCAAGAAGACTTTCCTTTAGCCCGCCCTATAAATACGGGGGACTAAGGTGTTGAAGATTGTTGGACCACTAGGCTCCAGTTAGCAGGATCAAAGATCCTCAAGTCTTTAGTTTGTACTTGATCACCAACTCGATCAGGAACGATCATAAAACCTGGAACAAAAGGTAAAAGGTGGCTATGGTGTTCCAACAAGCTCACCAACCACTGATGTTCATGAGGCGACCATGTCTTCAGTGTTTGTATATAAATGAATGATTCATAGTAGTATGTTACAGAAATAGCATGATAAAATAGTGTCTACTGTTCTACTGTACAGAAGATAACAAAATACATGAATAAATCACATGTTATGATACATGGGTATTATATAACCTTTGCCTTCCACTTATGGATGCCAAGTCTCTTATGTACTTGCTGGTATGTCGTAAGCTTCCAGGCAAGAACTAGCCATGATATATTTGGCTAACAAATTAATTGTTATGCTTCCTGACAATGCCTGTTGAGGTTATCTCTGGTTAGCGTCACTGGCTTCCTGTATACTCTTTTTATTATGCTGATACAATCAAATCGTAAACAAAATCTGAAATAAAATGATATTAGTCACACATACATCTTTAATAAACTTGCATACCCTCTGGGATTAATAAGCGCAGTGAGGCTGTATCTGATGAAGTATATCTGCCCTGCATGCAGCGTGAAAAAAAGATTTCTTGCAGATACTGTCTTCCAGTCTCTCACTCTGGCGTCTGGATTTTGTGTGTCTGATTTTAAACGGGCCGCTCTGTCCTTATATTTGGGCGACTCTCCCGTACGAGAAAGCACCGTCTTGAGTCCGCTTAGATTTTCGTTTAATCTCTTGGTTTGAGGCGATCTGTGCTTTTTCTGTACTTGTTTTCTCTTCTTTTCACTACACACTTATATCTTTCCTTCCTTCCTAGGTATCCTTTCATTTTCCCAATAGGAAGCGTTCATTCTATCCAAGTTTTATCGAAATCCGTTGAGGTATGAATTTATAATAATTTCTTAAAGATCATGAGCTAACTATTAGCAGATGTGATGACTATGAAAAATATTTATTATTTTTAAAACTACTTACATTTGAATAATATCCTTTTGGAAATCATTCATACTATATCTCCTTATGTAAATTATTCTATTTTAAAAGTCCCTCCACCAATCTTGCTCTTGCAGCTTTAGATTTTCTTTCCTGCCAATGCAAATTTTTGAGGTCGGCCATGTTTAATATATTCGCTCCTACCTACACTTTCCCCAATGCTGTTCGGCTAGGCGAAACGCAAATATTTCAGCCACCGTCAACAAGACCCACCGAGTTGTCCCTTCACCGTTATCGCTGTGTCGCGTTACACATTTTTTTCACAAACAAAGCAAATGGTACCAAATTTTGCTACATCAAGTTCAATTTGATTCGCCTATGTTGTGGTGGCCACCCACAACAAAAAGCGTATTCCTTAGGATTTATTTATCTGTTCCAGAGGGAGCGTATCTCCATAGCCTTAGTAGTCTAAATGTAGGTGGAACTGTGTAAGTTTTTTTTCCTAGCGGAGAAGAGGATTACCTGCTAAGCATTGACCCCATTTAGAGGAGTGGCCGTTCGCATTATCGAGAGGTGGGGGCCTAACCCCTTTAATCGGACAATAACATTGTGTCAGGAAGTATACGGGTGGTGGTGTGGAGTGAGGCGATTTGGCATGTGTGTGATTGAGTGAAGTCGGTTGTCATTTGTTCTTATGGTGTTTATGTGATAAATTCACTAGTCTTACAAAGCTAGTGGAGACAGTATTTTTTTTATTCAATGTTGAGGGTTTTTTTCATTTAATAAACGTATTTCTATGCGATCTGTTATCAGAATCTCTTCTCTTCTAACTGTCACTTGATGTTGTGTTGTGTGTCTTACTGTAGTAGATTAGTCTATTTAATATAGGAGGACGGGTGAGAGATTGACTTCATAAAAGTCAGTCGGAGTATGATGGAGAAGTAGCCTCACTACTCTCAAGAATTCAGATCTCTCCCCATAATTTCATTAGTAACTCTATTTTCTCTACTTTCACATTGCACATTCATATTATGTCTAACTCGGACATTCTCTGTTTATTCATACTCGCCACAACTACTATCTTCCATGCGGCGGACATGGTCAAGCCAGCGTAGTCTTCGCTAGTCTAAGCAGTATATACATGCTCTGAAGGCCAGCATGTAACAACACCACATTTATCCCTTTGTCCTTCCACGAAATAACAAGGATGAGGCGTAGGCACCTTAGATCAAAGGTATTGAGCCTTTCAATTTTTTTTCAAGTTACCAGCAGTCGACGCTAGACATCAACATCAGACGGGTCTTGAAGATGCTTGACAAACTTTATAGTTACCCCAACCTTCCTGCACGGGACGTGCTACAGCCACCAGACTTGACTATTGTAGAGAAGTGCAGTCCAAGCCACCCGTGGGAACCAACAGCCACTGAAGCTGACGCCAACTGACCCACACTGGTAGATAAGTAGCATAACAGCGCAACCAATGGACATTTCCAAATTTGTCATAAGTTTCCCCATAATTTAAGTCATCCGAGGATGATAAATGTTATCGCTTTTTCTTCATAAACATCTTTATTTATTTTACATTTTTAAACTATAAATTATTATTAAACCTGTTTATCTGTAACTTAAAAGCTGTAGTTGGTTAATCATTATTGAGTGATGTGTACGTCTGATCCATATGTCTCATATTATTCTAAATACATAACCAGATAGAGCTATTAGATTAATAGTTGCTGAATCACCTTCATCTGGGTCTAGGAAATACGAGCGAAAATATATTACCTCACAGAAGTGGCGGGAGAATGCTAAAGTTCATGACAGGTTAGATGATCTCAGTTTTTATGCTTGCTTTTCTTTAAAATCATGTGATGCTCCCTTGAAATAGAAACATCATTCTTGCATTTTTATCTCTGCCAAGAGTAATCTTGAGCGAAGGTTGATACCTTTGAATTCCCTCATCATTATACTAAAAGTTTTGCCAATGTTGGACCACTACTGCGGAGCAGGGGAGACAATCACGTTACATTGAAACAGCTTGCGACGTATAATGGAAAAAGAGCCTACAGTAATCTGACAGTTTTTGTAATTTCGTAGCCCTCTATGATTTGCTAGCAAAACCATGCATTTCCTGCCTGTGTTTACTCACACAAGCTACTTTACGTCCCGCCTCTTGTCTTTGAACATAAGCAAACGAAGTGTTTACAAACTTTCGTGACCTGCCCGTCATAACAGGTAGCGAATCAAGTTGGTTTACCTCGTCTTCTCACGAGAGCTAATCTGTCAATCATACGATACCTGACATTATACCGTGAAAAACAAAGAATCTTTTGAAGTCTACGAAGGGAAATCCAAGATTCCCAGAGTACACTTTGAAGTAGACTCACGGGCAAAATCTTCGAGAGACCCGTTCGAGGTAAGAATTCTTCTGATGTCGATTAGCAACGCCCGACAGAGCGACCTGTGAGCCTTTGTCTTGTAACTCTGTTTCTGATTCTCCGTTACACACAGTAGCGCGAAAATTAACAACATCTATAGATCAGATAAATATAATGATATATAAGCTGTGTCTTCTTAAACCTGCTTTCAGGATTCACTCAGAATTTTTGGATAGTTTAAGCACGCAGTTCTATAACCATCTTGTTAAATGTGTTATTAGCAATTCGTGGGGATTTTTCATTCTGATTTCTGGTAATAGAAATTAGTGCTTACGTGTTTAAAAGTGTTAGCTTTTACCAATTAAAAGTGTTAGCTTTTACCATTATAATTCACTTATATTTTCTAACTGTTAAAAGTAATGAAATAAAACAACGCGTAGCTATTTCATACCAGATGTTCAGTTATAATGTTAATTTTTACCACACGCTTTCTCACACAAGAAGAGACGGTTTTAGCTGACTGGTTTATATGCTAGGCGCGACTGATAGTGACAGAAAAGAATTCACGCTTTATTTCATTGTGCGTATTTATTATAAGTGCCTATTATTTAATATCATTCGACTAAACTATCAGACGCCGACCAAATTAACAGCTACTTAACGACCGGCGATAGTTTGTGATAATTTACACTGTATGCTGATCGTTAACCGCGAGCAGGGGGGGGGGGTGGAAGAAGAGTCGCATAACTCAATCCAACCTACACTCGCTAAGCGACGCACGATAGGGTAGGCTAAAGAAACCACCTGTGCCATTTAACTTTAATCAGGACTGACGGAGTGGATAAGAGATCGTCTTGTCCCCGTCTGATTGCATTTATATAGCTATATAGAATAGTAACATTTTTCCATAAAATGTTTTTCTTATATTCCTAGCAGACCTGATCAAGAGCGTCCAGCTGTCTTTTCTTTTTTTTGTTTTGGTCTGGGAAATTTTACTGTTAGTTACCTGTGCCTCAAATTGGTTTGAGCTGTACCGATCTTCATTATAAGCGTACGGGCCAAAGATACATGAGAACAGTTCTGACACTAAAAGTAATTTAACTGGACTTACCAAACCCAGTAATATTTTTTCAATTTTATCAGTACACTGGGGTGTACAAAAGATAACATTTATTCCCGACTTCTGACAGCGAAGCATCCAGAAATTTACGCTGTTTCAGAATCGGCACTCTAACATAGAGTCCGACGATAGGATTATCATCATTTATCATTGTAAAATTTTTTGCAACCAGACGTATTCCGATACTGGAAGTATCTGCCTCTTTTTTAATTGTGAACCACAAGAGCACGTTCCTACAGCGACTATTCACAGTAACATTTGTTAGCTAGAAAAACTACCAGTTGTTGTTAGAGGATGAACTGGGGCCAATGTGGGAAGCGAACAGGATAGTTTTACGCCGAGGAATATCTCCTAGGAGTTAAGAGTTAGAGAGTGGCCACTGTTTGCAAGAGAGAGTGAATATTTTTCTTGGTTACAGAGATTTTACCAACTCTGGATTTGCCTAATTTGTTTACTTTACAGTACTTATAGAGTCAGACTGTTTACTCTACTGTCTACTCTGTATCATAGTGCTAACCTTCAACCTTTTGGTTATTAACTTTGGGTTCTTTTCTCCATAGGGGGAGGGCGCATCTATTTTTGTTATTTCATATGTATATAAATCTGATTTGTGTGATCTTTTCTTTAGATATTCGCGTTGTCAAGTTTAAATGCTAATAAACAACAAAGAAACTTAACTTTGTGTGTTGGTCAGACCCATACTCAAGTAACCGTAGTTTTTGTCACGTTTGTGTGTCTTGTTGTCACATAGCTGTGTGTGTGTGTGTGTGTGTGTAGTTAAACGTATATTTATATGTATGAGGAGGGCAAGGTTGTCTTGTACTAAATTATAGTCGTATAGATAGGCTGGAATAGAGAAACTTACTCATTCCAGAGACATATCGTTTTCCTTAAGCTACCACCCGTGAAATCTATTTCTCACACCTTTCTCACGTACCTATCACCATCCACTCTACTCAGACGGGCCAAAAATAACTCACAACCTTTCTGTACGACACAGCTCCGTCGTCTTCCTTTCACCTCGATATTGTCGTTTCTTCCTGCTTGTTGTTCTTTGCGTTCTTACTAGTCTTCCCAAGTTACTCTCAACACTTTTATCACAAGCTGTTCTTCACACTCTTCGAGTGTAGCCGCGTTGCTAATATAAACCAGGGGTCAGCAACCGGTTAGTCGCGTTCTAAAAGTAGATCATGTGGGATAATTTGGTAGATCTCTATACGGCGAAAAGTGGAAAAACCACATATTTTTGTGGTAGGATAATTTCGGAGTAACTCTTTCCCGCTGGTACTTTTTTGTCGGCAGCATTACAGATACGGTGTGTGCGTTCCAAATGAAAACTCACGGGGTAATTAACTAAAATTCATTTTATTCAATGAACAGTACAAGAAATCACCTTCTGATAAATATCATTTAGTTTGAATGTTCTGTCGGTGGAATCGCAGGAAGCAGTATATTCGGCACAGATGAAGGTTTCGTATAGGCTCAATTTATTGCACATCACCGTTACTCTGAAATCTAAAAAAAACAGACATGGGTTTATGAAGGTAGATCTTTAGAGAACTCAGTGTTTCAAAAGTAGATCCCAACAGCCTATGAATTACCTACAGCGTTTATACTCCTAGGTGGATTCACCGATATCTAGTTTTTCTTTTTTTCTTCAAGATTTAGAGTGGCAACGCTGATTGCCTACCACTGATCTAAACTTTAAGCAAAAGAGATAGGATTGGTATGAAGTAACTGAAGGCCTAATCACCAAAGAGGCTGACAGGAAGGTTAAACGAGAAACCAAAAAAATTAACTTAAAATAATCCTAGCTTAATTTATAAAAAAAAAAAAAAGAGAAGGAGAAAGTAGCTAATCATCTTTCTAGATTAAGTTGCATTTCATTTGTAAAATTAGAGTCTCCTCTCTCTCTCATTTTTCCTAGTGTCTTCGAAATAAATTCCAGACTTCGCCAGCGTCAATCATTGTTCTAGACAGCCCCTGTAGTAACTTCACTCAGGGACTTTGTCTCGTCCGCACAGACACGACCGCCATTCTTTCATGCTGGTAGCTGTCTATCTTCAAATGTCTTTTGATTCAAGGACAAGCTAACAAAGGCGAGTCAAAATGCTTTTTCATGTCACTGGGCTGCTTATCTTCCGGAATCCTTTTTGTTAGGACACCAAGGAGCATGCATCTCGCTACTTCCCGGGTCATTTGAGCTAAGAACTCTCTCATCTCAGGTGGCAGGGAGAATCTCCTAGTTTCCCGACGTCTTTGTCCCAGTCTTCCTGGCCGCTTGTTCGTCGAGTCCCTACCAGATGTGGGGTGATCTCAGGCACAACTTGCCTATTTAATCTCGGCTCAAGCATTTTTTGTTGCTTGTGTCTCAAAGTACCAGTGGTCTTCTATCTGCAAAATGGAATTAGCGTTACTGAGCCTGATACGTTGTATATTAGATAGGAATATTTCTTGTAATTTCGATAAGCACACTTAGTTATAAAATAACTGCGCTAGCTTTAAACTTGGAAATAACCAAGATTTAATTTTATAAGTTAGCTTTCCTAATGCAGGTGAATTTTAATAGTAATAATTTTCCCACCAGTCAAATCACTAGGTGTTAATTTTTACAAAGGACGGTGTATAGTTTTGTTAATTAATTAGATTTTTCTACCAGTTAGTTTCCTACAAGTAAATTTCCAATAAAGGATGTATTATCTCTATAAAGATATTGGTTATAATAATTATTCTTCCAGCCCGATAAATCCTCATTTGTGTTGTAAACTTTTTAAAGGCATATCACTTCTGTACAAATGTAAAACCAAATGTTGGGTAATTTACTGCGGGAAGTAGTTCATTCTTTGGAGATAATACCTGGGACCTTGTCGGCTAAGTATGTAAAAAGCGGTTGTTTTTTTAACCGCCTCTCTTAAACAGAGAGACGCACATGTCTGTATAATTATTCTTCTTGTTTGGCCCAGAGCGATCGAGATGACCGCACTTTTAAGTGTCGGCGGAGGGTCTTCAGCTCAAACATGTATATGTTAACATTCTTGATCTTTCACGTGAGGACATACACCTCATCTATCTCTTCCCCCCCCCCCCACTCTTCGAAATAACTGTTAAGCGGATCTCTGGCCCACAGAGTGTTATATTTGCATTAAACGCTGGCTCAGCGAGCGTTTTCGGTCGACAAAGGGCGGAGTAAACTGACCACGCTAGACGAGCGCGATTTAGGCTCGCACCTCTAGTTTGAGGTCCCGAACACGAATACGGGTGGGCAGAGAGTTTTTTTTTTTGCATTTAGTAGAACTTGTTTATGACTAGGCTGATAGGGGGATCTGCTTTGTATTTTTCAGAGATATCACATAGGCCCCTGGAGACAGACATCCCCTGACAACCACTTTTCATTTTCTACGCTTAACTAACGCCTTATTTCGTCATTATATTGCCAAGCTTTATTATTTTTCCTCGCCACTTGACAGTGATTTGTGCCGTCTATAAGACAGCCAACCATTACCAATCCCTCCTCCATAGCAGCACCCATACTTGTGTGGTCAGTTATAACGTGTAGCCGACGCTAGCCACTCCTGTGGCCATTGTCTTTTGCTTTCCTAAAAAGTCAACATATCTCGTGAAGACGGCAACTTTGCGTCTTCGAAGATATCAGAGTCTAATTCTACCACCAAAGAGTTAGGGACGGTGAACCACCGAATTCCAACACCCATTTTACTATGGATAGCAACCCTACCAGCTGGTCCTTCAGTTGATTCAACAGACTGCGGAGAAGGAAAATAATTCCTATTCGCTAGATTTCCTATTTTGCTCTATAACCTGGATATGTTACAAGGAGACGGAAATTGTAGACTGTGACTCAACTATAGAGTGGTGCCGCGCCTGGAGTATTGGCGTGTTAAATCGATTGGCCGTCCTTAAGAAGAGGACTATTATGTTTTATTTTTAGCATTTTTTTTTTAGTTTCCTCTTTGCTCACCACTAAATTTGTTACATTGTGATATATATATATATATATATATATATATATATATATATATATATATATATAGATATATATATATATATATATATATATATATATATATATATATATATATATATATATATATATATATATATATATATATATATATATATATATATAAAGTTAGTTGCTTATCCTTTACAGGACGTGGCAATCAACCCCAGCTTTTATTGGCTGTTTGTGATTTTTCTAGGCAATTTTTTTCATTCAGTAGTTTGCCATTGCTTTCTGAACGGTACGGCGCTTATACCATTGTTAAAAATCCACACAAAGCGATCTGCTACCAAACCGCCTGCAGCAGGTTTCGAACCTTGTATATCTGGATTATGAAACTGCGTTCATATCCATTAGGCCACAGACGCCGACATATATATATCTTACTCTTCTTACAGGGTGTTCCACAAATAAGCGGCCCCATTCACAAAGTGAAAGTAGCCACATTTTTCAGCATTTTTCAATGTTTACAAATGTGTCGGTTATAAAAGGTTCTAAGTAGTACTAGATTGACCTAAATTATTTTTAGTGATTGGACCGTGAGTATTTGAAAACCATCGTGTGTGTTTAAATAAACTGTCTATCACAATGCCGTTTTCAACGCAAGAAAAGATAGCTATTGTTGAGAATTATATCCGTACGGGATCATTCAAGAAAACATCTGAAATTGTTGCATGTATAGACGTGCACGGCGACCACTTCCAGCATCTATTGTGAGACCTACAAGTAGACTGCCAGTACTTTTCCCCTCCATACCCCCTTTTCAGGATCGCCATATCCATCACAAGTTGAACAAGAGTTTCAACATACCATCGTCTTGTATACTGTGTGTGACGTCACATTTCTTCAACACTAGGACTACTTGGCCATTCACACTACTTGCGACACAATACGTCAGCATTCCATGACGTCACGGGCCGCTTATTCGTGGAACACCCAGTATATTAGGGCTGCACCGAATATCCGATTCGTATTCGATTCGGTGCCGAATAGTGCCTTCAATGAACTATTCGCATTCGGCCGAATAGTATGCTGTCGTCAAATACGAATAGTAAATTTAGGTCAACCCGCGGCGTGATAATCTTAGACCCAGAAAGTAGGCTGACTTTCAGTTCCCATTGGTCCTGCTACTAACTCAACTAAAGCACTAACACAAATTTTACCGAATGGAAAATTGATTGCAACAAAGTGAATGTTGTATTGCGTGATAATGGCGCAAATATGGTGAAGGCCACAAAAGAAGCAAACTTGACAAATATCTCATACATTACAGCATGTTATTTACGATGCCATTTATGTCAGCCATCAGTAGAAGAACTTATAACATCTGCCCGCAGAATTTTTTGGCACTTTAAACATTCTTGTGCAGCAACTGGTCGCCTTAATGAAATACAAAAAAGAACTGGGATTGCCTGAACATCAGCTATGTCAAGATGTTGTGACTCGTTGGAATTCAACATTTTACATGTTACATCGTCTTGCAGAACTGTAGCGTGAGGTTTTTATTGTATATATGATCAGTATAGTACTGACAATACAGAAACATATTTTCTGCAGGAAAATGGTGAAGTCCCAGTGTATGAGAGAACTACTGGTATCACAAATTAGTTACGGCTGTGAATGATCTGATCTCGAAAAATTAGTAGAGTGGAGACAGTCATAAAATGCCACCCCGCTGAGTAACTAACTGTGATATTAAAACAAGGAAACAGATTTAACTTAACAATTATAAACTTGACAAGTCGTTCAAATACAATTTCCTTATTTATTAAGTATATACACTATCTACTCTTGTGCTGAAGGGTGGATGTTGGAAGATAGAATGCAATATATATATATATATATATTACAACAAGTCTTCCAATTATAGGAACAAAAAATTATATCAGCTGTGCTGTTAATCAATTATAGAAACTTTATCAGCTGTGCTGTTAATCTTGTCTCTCACTACGCTAAATCACTTTTTCTTCATAGACAGTTAATTGCTCACACTTGCCGACGGAAATGGTACAAATGTGTACTCATCTCTTAAAACAGTTCTGTCTTTCTTAGTTTGATGCACACAACACCCGCTGATGATCGTTCCTTTAGCCCACCCAAGACTGAGGGGGACTAAGGATGTTTCCGATACAACCACTATGCTCCTGCGCAGTTCCAGGCAGCTGGATTGACCCGAACATACGACCTCAGGTTGGATGACACGAATAGACCTGTAACAAGGAAAAATAGGGGCTAATTTCTGTCATCAAGCCCACCTATTTATATTGTATATGAGGTGAGCGTGTCTCAGGTGTCTGCATGTAGGATGAATGACAACATGGCTCAGTATGATTTAGCAATAGGTGTGTGCTTGCAAAACATTCTTTCTGATAATTCAATACATGAATACATCCAATAATTTGTACACCGTATGATACAACAGTTTCCTTCCACCTACAATATACCAGGCCATCTCTGATAAGTGCTATACTGGCTGGTAAAATATACCCTAACAATATTGTTGTAGTTATATGAGTCCTAACAAGGAAGGTTAGGTTATATTCGGGTTGGAGTCATACCAAGAAATACAATCATTATACCTAATTCCCTAAGATATAATCAGTATACCTGATACATTCATAGTAAAACTAAAATCCTATATTAAATATATACAGGTGTAGGCTATTTTCTGGTGGTTTCATTCTTCAACAGTCATACACAATCATTATACATGATACTATAAAATAAAATCATTATACACGATATAGTTATAGGTTATATTCAGGTTGGAGTTATATGAGTCCTAACAAGGACTGTTAGGTTATTATTCAGGTTGGACTTATATGAGTCCTAACGAGGACTGTTAGGTTATTATTCAGGTTGGTTTTCGTCTTGAACAATCATACCAGGAAATACAATAATTATACCTGACTCCATAAAATATAATCATTATACATAATACAGTCATAGTAAAACTAAAATACTAAAGTGATATTATATACAGGTGTAGGTTATTTTCAGGTGGGTGTCATACACAATCATTATACATGATACTATAAAATATAATCATTATATATGATATAGGCATATTAAAACTCCTAAAAGTTTATAGTAAGTTTACCTACCCTCTAAGATTAATACAAGCCAGATTTTGACTCGACTTAGTGAAGCAAGTCTGCCCGATCATGCAGGTAAGCAGGAATCAGTCTTGACGGCTTTCTCTTCCACAGTCTGCCGTTCTAGCTGGTCTTCGTGTGGGTGTGTATTTGAATAAAACGCGCACATATATATATATATATAGGTCAACGCAGGTAAATTACTTTGCGTAAGGAACCCTTTTGATTGGTTCTCGGCGTTTTAGTCTTTTTAATTGCCGGGCCTTTTGATTGGTTCTAGGCGTTTTAGTCTTTTTAATGGCTTTTCGTTGTACCGCGTTCCGAACCAACTGGTCTTTTTTTCTTTTATTTATTTTTCCTAATTCATTCCGTCTGCCGCCATCTTGCGTGAAAGTGACCGTGTAATTTAATCTGTCTCAGAGTCTGTTGAACGTGGATTGGCTGTGCATATTTGTATATCGACATAGTGTATTAACAAAGAAGTGGGTTTACACACGACTTTACGACAAGAACAGAAACGTGTAATCTCATTGTTCAGCGTAGAAGTTGGCGATCATGACAGCAAAAGCTTGAATTTGAGAACAAATCAGTGGCATCTGGTGTCTCGCGTTGTGACATTACTAAAGCCCTTTGAGCAACTGACTCGTGAAATCAGCAGCGCAAATGTGTTTGTCAGTGGTCTTGTCAGCCATTCAAGCTATCTTGCTGTATCTGCAGAAGGACATATGTGATGATAGAATCAAGAAGACTGTCACAGAAATTATATCAGCGTTGAAACACATGCTTTCTGGTCTGTTTGATCATGAACTTTTTGTTGTTTTATTAGTTTGTTGTTAGATCCCCGTTTTAAACTTAACTTCTTAACTGAAGTACATAAAATTAAAGGCAGGGTGAAAATATTAACAGCTGTAACTTTATGTCAATCTCAGGACGTCAACACTGTCAGAGACAACATTATGTCAATCTCAGGACGTCAACACTGTCAGTGACAACAGTACGTCAATCTCAGAACGTCAACACCGTCAGTGACAACTGTATGTCAATCTCAGGATATCAACACTGTCAGTGACAACATTATGTCAATCTCAGGACGTCACCACTGTCAGTGACAACAGTATGTCAATCTCAGAACGTCAACATTGTCAGTGACAACAGTATGTCAATCTCAGGACGTCAACACCGTCAGTGACAACAGTATGTCAATCTCAGGACGTCAACACTATCAGTGACAACAGTATGTCAATCTCAGGACGTCAACACCGTCAGTGACAACAGTATGTCAATCTCAGGACGTCAACACCGTCCGTGACAACAGTATGTCAATCTCAGGACGTCAACACTGTCAGTGACAACAGTATGTCAATCTCAGAACGTCAACACCGTCAGTGACAACAGTATGTCAATCTCAGGACGTCAACACTGTCAGTGACATAAGTATGTCAATCTCAGGACGTCAACATTGTCAGTGACAACAGTATGTCAATCTCAGGACGTTAGCCCTGTCAGTGACAACATTATGTCAATCTCAGGACGTCATCACTGTCAGTGACAACAGTATGTCAATCTCAGAACGTCAACATTGTCAGTGACAACAGTATGTCAATCTCAGGACGTCAACACCGTCAGTGACAACAGTATGTCAATCTCAGGACGTCAACACTGTCAGTTACAACATTATGTCAATCTCAGGACGTCAACACTGTCAGTGACAACAGTATGTCAATCTCAGGACGTCAACACTGTCAGTGACAACAGTATGTCAATCTCAGGACGTCAACATTGTCAGTGACAACAGTATGTCAATCTCAGGACGTCAACACCGTCAGTGACAACAGTATGTCAATCTCAGGACGTCAAGACTGTCAGTGACAACATGATGTCAATCTCAGGACGTCAACACTGTCAGTGACAACAGTATGTCAATCTCAAGACGTCAACACTGTCAGTGACAACAGTATGTCAATCTCAGAACGTCAACATTGTCGGTGACAACAGTATGTCAATCTCAGGACGTCAACACTGTCAGTGACAACAGTATGAAAGTGAAATATGGAAATCCACCCAGTAAGAAGAGTAAGATCGCATCTGATGATTTCTGGGCCTCATGGGATTTGGTGCAAACATACAATGACCATCCAGAAACCAGTACTTCAAACTTTATTGAAGATCAACTGAACATGTTTCTGAATAAACCGTTTGTGCTGAGGGATATTGATCCAATGTCTTGGAGGCAGACCAACGCTGACTGGTTTCCTATTCTCCGCTCCTGTGCACAACGATATCTCACTGCGCCTCCAACATGCGTATTACATTTAAATTAATTGTTCTGCAGGTTAAAAAAAAAGTATGATAAAGTAAATTAGAAAGTTCTAATGTGTACCCCTTAGCCGCTTTCGCGTAACTTCAGTGATATTCGGGCGACACATTGGAAAACATTGCATATCTAAAGTGAAAATCTGAGGGGCAACAGCTTGTAAATATATAGATATCATTCCTTTGATTTTGTTGATATTTTTTCCTCTCCTGAATGTCGTGGCCTGCGCTGGTGGTACATACAATTGTCTGTGCTATCCATGCACTCTGCTTTGGGTATTCAAGTGATTAACAGTAATAACTTATGGTTTGTCTCCCCACTCCACTGCAAGCATATGAACTGATTAAACATTAAATATTATAATGGATAGGTCTTTTAGATACGCAGTGTATATTTTCTTAACTCTTAGACAAGTCATAACCATACTACAAATAGAATAAATATATACAAACAACAAACAGAACTACAGGACATGCAATCAAGGGCGTACAATTAACAAACAGAAATTCAGGACATATAACTAACAAACAAATGCAGTGCACACGATCAGCAAACACATTATGCAGGAACAAAAAATACAGTATATATAAATACCTAACAGAAAGACAGCCACTCATACACAACAAACAGAAAGACAGCTTACGTAAACAAGAAACAGAAACACAGCACTCACACAAACAACAAACACAAAAACATCACACATAAACGACAAACACAAATACAGTTCACGTACACAACAAACGCACAGACAGCACACATAAACAGAGACAGCACACATCAACAACAAACAGAAACACAGTACAGTGTACATGCGAAATCTGCAGCAAAGCTTGCACGTAACCACATTTAGTCTGTTCTTGTTAGTTGATGTCCTAATCTGCACAGAATCCCACATACTCCCAACTAACACTGGCTAGTCTCCACGACAAATGTTACCAACAACAGCTGATGAGGATAATAATTCTGTCGCTATGAACTTTAAAATGCAGATGTTGTACTGCTCTAGGACTAACTCTTGCTTGCCAGAGAACAAAGTTATTCAGCTTGTGTCAATGCACGTACGCATGTTTTGCCAGTATTAATTTGTGTACACGCATTAATATAAATAGCGCTGAAGGTATGTAATTTATAACTTATCCAAGCTCGTTTATTTGTTAATTTTTGTATGTTTGTGTGTAGAAAAGATATGTGCTGTTGCGTTTGCATTTGTATGCGTCTCTTGTGTCAATGTTAGTGTGTAACTAAAAGTTGGTATATTTTCAGTGTGCAAATATTTTTTTTAAAGTGTTAAGTGTGTTTGTCTCTTTTTATGTTCTACATGTTTGTGTGTGTGTCTGCTTATGTGTTAACACGTTTGTGTGTGTGCGTGTCTCTACTTACATGATACAAGTAAGGCCCTACATATATGCGACGAGTTTGTGTGTATGTCCATAATTATAAGGTACTAGTGTATGTGTATATTTCTAGGTATGTTTCACATGTTTGTGTGTGTATCTCTACTTGTGTGCTACGAGTTTGTGTGTATATCTTTACTTATGTTGCACATGTTTGTGTGTATGTCTCTGTTTATGTTTTACCTGTTTATATGTCCCTCCTTATGCAATACATGCTTATGAGTATGTCTTTTTCTGTACCAAGAGTTTGTAGATACCATCAGCATTTTTGGTTTGGTGTTTGCCGGGTTCCTCGTAGAGCGCTCCTTTCAACCATTTACCATGTGCATAAAGCTGTCGGCTATATCAAGATGCTGTAACCAGGCAAACATCAAACCAAAAATGTGTGATATGTGATATGTTTTACGATTGTGTAAGCTGTTAAAAAAGACGATAATAGAAAGACAGTGCGAAAACCACAAGTAAAATCGTTTGTTAGTGTCACAGTGACCGATAATTTATTTTACCATTCCGTTCCATATTTTATTACTCTTTTAATGTTCTGTTTTCCTAGACATTTGTATTTTCTCTTCTATCATATTCTACCTACATTTTCCTCCTTCTCAGACCCACCCCGCGCTTTGTTTACGTTCTGGCCTTTAGTAGAAATCCCCCACTGGTCCGAAACGGTCAGTTAACGTAATGTTATCTAAACCATCTGTGGTCCGTCCGACCAGAGGAAATTCTCTGGTCGCTTTAAGCGTTTGATCACGAGCGCCAGGTAGCTTCTGAGGTCTGGGTAACAGTTTGATCTCCGATGTTTGCCCCTTAGAACACAGCAGTTAGTGTTCATAATATTATGTCTATCGGGGAACTTTCTCGCGGTTGTTAACTTCTGATGTAGTTTCTAGAGAAACCTTTGTCTTACTCTTTATTACGCATTACGCCGATACATCTGTAGAATCAGGCCATGCAGGTGTCCCGGTAGCGTTATTTGTAGACTATAAATCTAGAGAGTCTTAATAGTCTAAGACACTCGTAAATATTTCCTACCCGAGATGGACTCACAGGAGAATTAGGCAGACGTTAACCTAAAACTAAATGGTTTTGCCTATCTCTAGTCATTCCTCGGGTTTCAGGGATACCGAATTGCTAGAGTCAAGTCTCCAGTCAGGCGAAGAATGTCACATTCTCTTCGTTCTAGAGGGATTCTGAGTACATCTAGCCTCACGATTTGTCACCTCAGATACCTGAAACAAAAACCCTTCTGTGTCAACGCCATTCTCTCTAACGGGAAACTAAGCTCACGCAGTGTGCAACGAGCCAACGCTAAATCTGAAATCATCTGTTGAAGTAGTAGTCTCCTACTCGCCTATTGATCGCCAGTCAGAGCATGGCGGCTTCCAGCATATCAATCAGCCCAGCGTCTATAGCAGAATTTCAATCACCAGCCTTTGTGTGCCTAAACGGGACACTCAGTCAAACCACAGTCAAGCCAGCCAAACCGGATTTAATACCCAGTACGCCAGCCAATTCTAGCGCCGGATAAGAGCGCATGGGACCGTTTTGTCCTCAAGTAACTTCGTCTGGTGTATTTCTAGGTTATGTAGAACCTCGCACTTAGGAGCGGCCAGCCAAAGATAGACAGAGTTCCTGCCCCCCCCCCCCCCCCCGCGCAATTAGGGGTCACCAAAGTTAGCACCAACAAGGAAAGTTATGCAGTTTATTCCGTCACCTTGAAGGACATCTGCACGTAAGACACTTTCTGGAGCTAGCGCCTTTGGTCCCACGAAAGCGGACAGGCTGTCGCTCAGTTTGTTTATTTGGTCAGCAGGAGATAGACAATCTTCCAGTCCCCCTCGCGCAATTAGAGGTCACCAATGATAGCACTGACAAGGAAAGTTTTGTAGGTTTATTTCATCCCCTTAAAGGATATCTACATGTAAGACACTTCCTGGAGCTAGCACCTTTGGTCCCACGAAAGCGGACAGACTGACAGACAGTTTATTTCATTTCTCTGTGTTCTACAGGTTTTATGATCGGTGGTCTGTGTGTTCGTTGTTGGTGTGTATTTTGCATATTTTGATTATTGATGTAATTTTAAGTTGTTTGTGATGATATGCATTATTTTCATGCTTTTCTTCTTTAATAAAGTTTACACATTTATTAATGCGCTGTTCACGACCCTTCCATCCACAATTTACATTTATTAGCTCTTTACTATAGTCTCTATGTATGATTCAGAGAAAAGAGTGAGAGCAGGCGGTGCTTGGACAGTATAAGTGTGTTGAGGCTTGGAGAGAGAGATCATTTTAATAAATCTTCTTCCAGGTTGTCTCAAGTCCATCTCCTATTTACACCTTATCTACGTGTAATCTATAACTCTGTCAGTCCACTTTCCCTTGTCGATTTCACTACTATTGTCCAACTCGACAAACTACTCTTACATTTTAACTCAACCACGACAAAAATGTGCGCTCGATCCGAGGATAAATCTCTCACAAGATCCTATTTTGATTCTTTGAGTTTAGTGTTCTGCAGATTATAGGAATTTCTATCCCCTAGACAAATCGAACTATTTCTTTTGGAGGAAGTCTGAACAGCGTTTTTTCTCCACAGCAATCATAAATATTAAGTTACATTTATTGTTCATTTTACATATGACACAGCTGGTTAAGGTTGCTGGTATCACTGCTGAGTTTTGGGTTTAAAATCTGACGACTATCGTTGAAAAAGTCAGAAATATTTTTTTTTAGGGTTAAATTTTTTTCAGGAGTAGCTCTTTAACCTGAGATAAGAAGCTACAGATAGTCAGTTCTAGCTTGCATCTGTACCAAGGGAGGGTGTTCATTCGGATGATAGTAACCAGTCCTCTCAATAGCTAAGTACTGACAGAAGTTGGATACGATTTTGTTTATGATTATACGATGTTCCAAGGACATAAAACGGACGTCTATGGAAAAGATAAATTACTGTCATTTAGTCCGTGCTCCAAGACCTTTAAAGGGGGGGGGGGGCAACTTGTCACAGTGACCGGTAATTTATTTTACCATACCGTTCCATATTTTATTACTCTTTTAATGTTCTGTTTTCCTAGACATTTGTATTTTCTCTTCTATCATATTCTACCTACATTTTCCCCCTTCTCGGACCCACCCCACGCTTTGTTTACGTTCTGGCCTTTAGTAGAAATCCCCCACTGATCCGAAACGGTCAGTTAACGATGTTATCTAAACGCATCTGTGGTCCGTCCGACCAAGGGAAATTCTCTGGTCGCTTTATCGTTTGATCACGAGCGCCAGGTAGCTTCTGAGGTCTGGGTAACATTTTGATCTCCGATGTTTGCCCCTTAGAACACAGCAGTTAGTGTTCATAATATTATGTCTATCGGGGAACTTTCTCGCGGTTGTTGACTTCTGATGTAGTCTCTAGAGAAACCTTTGTCTTACTCTTTATTACGCATTACGCCGATACATCTGTAGAATCAGGCCATGCAGATGTCCCGGTAGCGTTATTTGTAAACTATAAATCTAGAGAGTCTTAATAGTCTAAGACACTCGTAAATATTTCCTACCCGAGATGGACTCACAGGAGAATTAGGCAGACGTTAACCTAAAACTAAATGGTTTTGCCTATCTCTAGTCATTCCTCGGGTTTCAGGGATACCGAATTGCTAGAGTCAAGTCTCCAGTCAGGCGAAGAATGTCACATTCTCTTCGTTCTAGAAGGATTCTGAGTACATCTAGCCTCACGAGTTGTCACCTCATATACCTGAAACAAAAACTCTTCTGTGTCAACGCCATTCTCTCTAACGGGAAACTAAGCTCACGCAGTGTGCAACGAGCCAACGCTAAATCTGAAATCATCTATTGCAGTAGTAGTCTCCTACTCGCCTATTGATCGCCAGTCAGAGCATGGCGGCTTCCAGCATATCAATCAGCCCAGCGTCTATAGCAGAATTTCAATCACCAGCCTTTGTGTGCCTAAACGGGACACTCAGTCAAACCACAGTCAAGCCAGCCTAAACCTGATTTAATACCCAGTACGCCAGCCAATTCTAGCGCCGGATAAGAGCGCATGGGACCGTTTTGTCCTCAAGTAACTTCGTCTGGTGTATTTCTGGGTTATGTAGAACCTCGCACTTAGGAGCGGCCAGCCAAAGATAGACAGAGTTCCTGCCCCCCTCGCGCAATTAGGGGTCACCAAAGTTAGCACCAACAAGAAAAGTTATGCAGTTTATTCCGTCACCTTGAAGGACATCTGCACGTAAGACACTTTCTGGAGCTAGCGCCTTTGGTCCCACGAAAGCGGACAGGCTGTCGCTCAGTTTGTTTATTTGGTCAGCAGCAGATAAACAATCTTCCAGTCCCCCTCGCGCAATTAGAGGTCACCAATGATAGCACCGACAAGGAAAGTTTTGTAGGTTTATTTCATCTCCTTAAAGGATATCTACATGTAAGACACTTCCTGGAGCTAGCACCTTTGGTCTCACGAAAGCGGACAGACTGACAGACAGTTTATTTCATTTCTCTGTGTTCTACAGGTTTTATGATCTGTGGTCTGTGTGTTCGTTGTTGGTGTGTATTTTGCATATTTTGATTATTGATGTAATTTTAAGTTGTTTGTGATGATATGCATTATTTTCATGCTTTTCTTCTTTAATAAAGTTTACACATTTATTAATGCGCTGTTCACGACCCTTCCATCCACAATTTACATTTATTAGCTCTTTACTATAGTCTCTATGTATGATTCAGAGAAAAGAGTGAGAGCAGGCGGTGCTTGGACAGTATAAGTGTGTTGAGGCTTGGAGAGAGAGATCATTTTAATAAATCTTCTTTCAGGTTGTCTCAAGTCCATCTCCTATTCACACCTTATCTACGTGTAATCTATAACTCTGTCAGTCCACTATCCCTTGTCGATTTCACTACTATTGTCCAACTCGACAAACTACTCTTACACTTTAACTCAACCACGACAGTTAGTATAACTATTGCACGGTTGAGGATTCTTATCGAGAATGATATGGTACGTTAAGAAGCTTGTATGGTAAAGGTTACACGCCCGTTGAGGCATACTGGGAATATGGTGTTAGGCCCATATTTTCTTGACCATCGGCACACTAGGGGTGATGTGGTCAGCATCACGCCGGCCGTCTTAACCTTCCCAGAGTTGCTCTGGCATCCAGTTCATGAGGCTGGGTCGACCCGGAACCGTTTGCAGTGACTAAAAAATCCCGCCTCAACCGGGGATCGAACCATGGACCACCGAGCTTAAGAAGCCTGTACTCTGATTAAATATATCATTAATTTAGATAAATAAAGTACTTGTTTTCTTCTTATCTCATAAGTCATCGTGTAGCTTCAAGATGAGCGCCAATTCGCGGAGTGGTTTGAGAACATGCGTCTCAAGGTCAGAGTTACCTAATTCGAAAACTAGAAGCGTCACTGTTAAAGTCGCGTTATAGCAGAATGTGAGTTGTTGATGAAAGATGAATGTCGTTTGGGTAACATCCCCTTAAGACTGGCCTTCACTTGTATAAGTACATGCAAACAGTGGTGAACAGGAAGACGGTGATGTTCTCATATCCATACGCCCACACAGGCTGCAATCACGAGAAACATCACAGTGACGTACGATGGTGAAGTCAGCAAGTGTTGAACGACTGGTGACGTTTCAAACTGTTTATTTTGGGACGATACAAAGCACGCTGACATCAATACATACACTGTCATCTGAACAAGGTACACAATGTCATGAACGTAATCACACGTCAATACACCTCTTTAGCAAAACACACGCCGCATAAACAGCAGGCTTCCTTGGGTAAATAAATGTTAATCTTTTCAATCATCTCCGACCAAACTGGTCAAGTACCTCTGGCAAAATAGGCCGCATAGGCAGCGGGCATCTTTATGTAAATAAATGTTAATCCTTTAAATCATCTCCGACCAAACTGGTCAAGTACCTCTGGCAAAATAGGCCGCATAGACAGCGGACTTCTTTATGTAAATAAATGTTAATCCTTTTAATCATCTCCGACCAAACTGGTCAAGTACCCCTGGCAAAATAGGCCGCATAGACAGCGGACTTCTTTATGTAAATAAATGTTAATCCTTTTAATCATCTCCGACCAACAAGGCATATCCGTCTTTGCCAAAATCAAGCCGCATTAACAGCGGGCTCCAAGTATATATATATATATATATATATATATATATATATATATATATATATATATATATATATATATAAATCTCTGTGCTTCATTGACCATCAGGTCAGATCAATCTTCTGGCAAACACGCCGTAAAGCGCCGGGTTTCAAATGTCTAATTTTATCAAACTCCTATGTATACCGCTTCTCCGCACAAGGAGCAAGCCACCTCAAAATACTAAGTTCTTGGCTAAAGATAATAGCTTCAAAAGTTCTTTTACCTGACTGCTGTCCAGGAATACAACAGAAACACATGTTTCTACATCCTAGTTTTAGAAATATGCCAGAATTATAAACCGGAGAGAACTCAAACATTTTCTACACACAAGAAGGCTCCATTCCCCGTTCACGCAGACAAAGAGATCGCTGGACATCTGCACAGCTGAAGAAACCTGGGCAGACTCACCAAGCAAGTCCGTCTTCCGGTCCCTCGCAAAATCATTGCGCATGTCTGGATCGTTGCGAGCCCTGGTCAGCTCACAACGCGAGACGATCTAGAACATTCCCGGAAAACAGCTTAAGAACGGTCCTTATATGGACAGCTGTATAGTAACAAGGGGATATCAACTGAGTTAAGTCCATATACGGAATGATCTAACCATTCCCCCGAAAACAGACTAGGCTCGGCCTTATATGGGCAACCTTATACTGACAAGGAAGATAACAACTAGAACTAACTTATTCCAGAAAATATTACAACTGGTTTAGTCCATTAGACCACAAATATAAACAAGCAATAAAAAAGGTCACATTTCTAACTTACAACAAACTGACTCTTAACAGTCACCTTTCAGTATACCCAGGTGTAAAAATGGGTACCTAACTCGTGATTATGGGAAGGCAAAAGCAGCGAGAAGGGAACTGGTCACCCCATCTCATAATTTTTTTTTTGACCCTTAGCCGCCGACCGTCAAAGCAGTCGGTGGCCATCACGCCTAGTGGCGTCTTGTAGGGCAACAACAAATTGATTCCACTTTGCTAGGTCGGCGGCCATCCTTCGTACAGTGCCCCAACTCTGGTTCATTCTTTGCATCTCAGCCTCACAGTCCTCCGCCAGGTTGTTTTTGGTCGGCCTCTCTTTCGTTTTCCTTCAGGGGTCCAAAGCACAGCTGTTCTTGTGATGGCATCGGGGTCTCTTCTGAGGACATGGCCAACCCAGCTCCAGCGTCTGCCAGCTATGATGGTGTGCATGTCCTCTTGCTTGCTCCGAGTAAGCAGATCTTGGTTGGTGATGGTATTCGGCCAAAAGATTCGGTGAATTTTTCTTAGGCATGTTGTATGAAAAGAGGACAATTTCGACATTTCCTTCTCTGTAACTCTCCAGCATTCCGCACCATAGAGAAGTACAGAAAGCACACAGCTCTGATATAATCTTAATTTTGGGCTTGTGCTGTATTGAGAGGACTTCCTGATGTTGTTAATGCTAAAAAAGGCTGTTCTTGCCTTATTCATTCTGATGTTGATGTCTTTGCCTGCCCGCCGTCTGGTGTTACTATGCATCCTAGGTATGTGAAGGTGTCTGTCTGTACCAGTTGCTGATTCCTTACTGATTGTAGTAAAATCTGCGAGAATAATCGCTCATTTCAGTAAGATTTTAGTCATAAAATGATAATAAATAAACCCGCCCTATTGTGTCTGACGGTGATACTCTCACACGCCAGCATAGCGCTGAATTTTGTGCCGTGGACAAGCTTAGAACCAATCCCACCGTTTAAACCTCCTCGCTTTCCTTGTGACGTACATTTTTAACATTTTGCCCGATCTGATAGAGACTGCAGCAAGACTTATAATTAACGATTTTGCGGAAGTGTGCCGCCAAACTACTGTCTGAATTAACGAAATATTTAACTTTAACGCTGGTAATCAGTAGTAATCCTTACATTTTTTGGTAGTTTAACGCGAGACAATACAAATATTTAACGCCTATCTCAAATACCCACGGCTCAAAACCCCGCTTCGCTTGACACATCATGCCATGCATATATACACGCTGCGGCAAAGCCAACAGAAGCAAACACGCAGACAATTTTATTTCCTCCTCGCGGTAGTGTTACTGACGTCACTAAAACAAGTAGTTATTTGAAAATACATGCTAGCGAGAGATGAGAAAGGGGGAAAGATGGCCGTCTTGTGTAAAATTTTTATTTGACGATTGCCGGTGACAAAATTGAAAATCTAAACCATAATGAAACTGACCATAAAAATCATATGGTAGTATAGCTTAGAGTCCACTGAGGAAGAATGTGTTTTAAATAATATGGTAGTCCCCGTATTAGCCAAGTTATTGAGAAAATACTAAATGTCTACGGACGCGCGACCAGACAGACTGTTGTTCCTGCTTGTTTTTTTCATAACGTTAGTGGGGACGGCAGCTTAGAAAAGAGGCATTGAGGTATATTCAAATTCGCTTGGGTAACAAGAGTATAGGAGGGAGAGGGGTGCGGTAGGAAAATGTAATCCACAACGAAACATCTTTTTGTATTGGCATAACTACAGCAGACTGGCCAATCGACTACCAGACGCAGAGTTTGTTTGGAATTATTTTTGTTTTTCAAAAACTGCATTTGAATTCTGGTAGTCGCAAGCTTTCGATTGGCCAGTGCTAATAAATATTAGCAAAAGGCTTTCACTGCTCAGCGCCAGTTGAACAAAACTTTTCATTCAAATACGCTGAGATCAGCTGTGTTAATTTTAAAATTAAATAAAGAAGTATTCACAGTCTGGACAGTGCAGAAGAAACTGAGGCCACTTCTTTGCAAGTCAGCGTCATTTGTTTATATTTCTTGAACTTTGTGGTAAGAATGCTTTATGAATTTAATATGTTTAATCCCACTGCCAAAGTTAGATACTGCTATTGGGAAAAGTGAAGGACGTGCCGGGAGCAGACATTGTTGAGTCCTCACATTGAACTGTATCTAACTGATGTATGTTGCCATGATTTTGTTTTCATATTATTGCATTAGAATATTAGTAAGCCTCTGTGTTCCATGAACACTGTTTAACATGCCTGAAGCATTTATATTTAAAAAAGAAAAGAAGAGAAAATCATACCAAAGGAAATGTGGTTACTCCACATTATTTTATTGAGGAAAACTATGTAAACGTACAGTGGCGTATCTGCTATAGGGACCTGAGGTGTGGTCACAGCAAGGTGTGAGTCATGTAAAATTAGGGGCGAGTGCACCTGTAATGCACGTGAGGCTGACCCCATATCACCGTAAGAAAATAATAAATATAATAAGTGATCAGATATAAAAGGCCAGGGTGTCCTTTTGTTGCAGAGGTTTTATTTCCTGTTGCCAGCCGGTAACAGGAAACCTGCTGAGTGAGAATAAAGCCATCAAGTCTCCGACCATTTGTTTATGCTGTCAAAAGATAACGAGAGGAGTTTGGGCATTTTGAGAGATCGAGATTTTCTGCAACTTCATACTGTATTATCATTCTACAAGGAATCCCAGGTGATGTGTTAAGCATCTGGGTATATCTGACACTTTCGTTTAATAAACACTGGTATTTCAAATCATACTCAGGAAGTTTATGGGGTATGATGAAACTACAGCCCCTCATACACAGTGACTCTCCCTCTTAGATGAATAAAGTGTAAGCTGTGAACATTCCAACAGGAAAGATATATATTGACTTTATAGTTAGTGGACAAAGAGTCCAGATATTTTAGTTGATCTTTTCTGTAAACTATCTTGTCCTCATTTTCAAAGACCTGTCCAAAAGATATGCTGGACAGGCAGATTAAATTGTACAGAAAAAATATTCATTTTAAAGAAAAACTTAACCACTGGTTGTATTCACTTCCTCATAGAAAATTAAAGTGTTTGTGTTGTGTACCATCATTTCATTTCTCCCCAGACACTAGGTACATCATACACCAGACACTAGAGCCAAAATAGTGACCGTGTGAGATCTAGGGAGGTAGCGTTAGGATCCCTGCACATAATTCATCATCATCATTTATAGAGTCAGGGGCCTACATGTGCTTGACCTCACACGGTTAATACAGACACGGATTTCATTCTTTTAGGATACCATCATAACCTCCCCAGCAAATCAAACTTTGCTACACTGATATGGGCTCAGGGTTGCTCACATTGAGCGTCATGACCTCTGACTTCTTTAAATTGATGTTCAAGCCCACCTGCTGGCTAAACTTATTAAGTCTGTCCGTTTTTTCCTGAATGTGTTGATGTGAATGTGCTAGTAGTGCAATGTCATCTGCATATTCCAGATCTTCCAATGTAGAAAATGTAGTCCATCTTATTCCTCTTGGACTGCCCTCTGTTGTCTGGCGCATCACCCAGTCTATGACTGTTAAAAATAGAGTGGTTGATAAGGGGCATCCCTGTCGTACTCCTGTCTTCACCTCAAAAGTTAGGTTGCTCTGCCCAACACTACACGTAAAGTGTCAATACCTTGTCGAGATATGGCGGCTTGCGTACCCTGATTACCCCCAGAGCTATGCCAGCGGGAGTTTTACTCCTGGAAGGTTCTACCAAGCTGGACAGGTTTGTGTGGGCAGGGGTCAGACGAAAGCAGGCACCCTGGTCCTTCAGGTTGGGGGTTTTAGCATAGGGCTGACACCCCTGTCTATGTAAAAAAAAAATTGAAGTTACGGAAACGATAACAAATAAACAAACTTTGCTGCGGGACGGACATCCATCTCATAATGCTAAGACATAATATAATAAAGTCTCTAACACTTTAATCCCT
The DNA here is from genome assembly GCA_024509875.1 of Oreohelix idahoensis. Taxonomy (NCBI): domain Eukaryota; kingdom Metazoa; phylum Mollusca; class Gastropoda; order Stylommatophora; family Oreohelicidae; genus Oreohelix; species Oreohelix idahoensis. The sequence continues at coordinate 654,155 of JAMPIV010010962.1, forward strand.
TATGGCAATGTCTGTTATAGAACTAGCTTTACCTTTTTAGTAAAAATGCTGACAAACTTTCTACACTGTGGCTTGTTTGATGCTAAGCAGCCCACGTTTTTCCAGGTCACACCCGCTCTTGTTTGCTCTCGCATTCTGTTTCTTTCTCTCGAGTTTTGTATGTGTGTGTATGCGCGAGCGTGTTTTTTTTTTCCTATATTCTCTTTCTCCCTTAGCTTCTCTGTGATTTTCCTATCCTGCTCCCCAACAAAACTTTCCTTGTCGGTGCTATCATTGGTGACCTCTAATTGCGCGAGGGGGACTGGAAGATTGTCTATCTCCTGCTGACCAAATAAACAAACTGAGCGACAGCCTGTCCGCTTTCGTGGGACCAAAGGCGCTAGCTCCAGAAAGTGTCTTATGTGCAGATGTCCTTCAAGGTGACGGAATAAACTGCATAACTTTCCTTGTTGGTGCTAACTTTGGTGACCCCTAATTGCGCGAGGGGGCAGGAACTCTGTCTATCTTTGGCTGGCCGCTCCTAAGTGCGAGGTTCTACATAACCCGGACTCAAGACCACTTTCAGATCATTTTTAATGCCGTTATAAACTGGTGTATTTATGCATTAGCAGCCTTAACCCAATGAATGTCACTGGTCACATTAATTGAAATTCACATTAAAAATGAAAAGTTCAAGATGTTTTTAGGGATTTTTTTTCTCAATATGTCTTCTCGTTGGCGCTTTGCAACACGTACGTTATCCAGCCGGTACCCCAGTTCCTGCCACTTGTTTTGCAGCATTGCAGGTGCAATCAACATCATATAATGCATCATTTATTAGTAACACTCGTAACTGCTCCAAGTTATTGAACTTCACAATCCAGTGTATAATTCTCTAAAAATCCAGTATTTCCTAACCAACTGCTATCTTCTCTCTGTTGAAGTTAATCAATCCTGTACTGTTCATAACTCTTAGAAAACGTGCTGACAACATTACTAGGCAGTCCTTGTTCTGGAATCTACATGGTAAAAGAACCTGAAGCAGATCTAAAAAAATATATGGAGAAGAGAACTGGAGACAGCAATGAAAATTATGAGGAAGATATAGAAAAGCTCTAGCTGATGGCACGCGACATGAAGACTAGGCATACTTTATTTAAAGGCGTATACTCATTTAGTAGCTGCATTGTAATGAATGATTGAATTGGTGATTGTTGTCGTGTGGTGAGTATTGGGGCAACTACGACAGTAGTTTTCGCCAGGAATAGAGACCTATCCGAGATATGGAAAAGTAGAAGAAAATGCGAATACTTTCCACTGGACAGTGTTTTCTAGTGAATTATGGAAAGAGTTCTGTTTCCCCTCGACCTTAGCCTCTGCCCTTAGATCCCGTAAAAGAAAAAGCCCTCAACCTCCTCTGAGTGTAGAAATTTACTTATATGTAAATATTTAACACCGACAGCATGAGTGATACATTAACAAACTAGATAATGATCAAACGATTAGTGGGTTTATTAATTAAGTATCTGCACAGATAAGGTTAGTAGTGATTAGAACGTGATGATGGTACAAGACGATTCATACAAAACACACAGATGAGATATTAGTATTGTAGTTAATTAAATAGTAGTTATTTAAGAATGAGCTTGTATAAAGCGAAATGATGATGATGTGATATGATACGTGTTACCAAAATGGTCCATGTGTCTATAAATGCTACGCCCAGATAGGATGATTCACATGTATGCATAGAATGTCCCAAGTTGTTATAAGTTATGTCGCGTGGGGTATCTCCAAGTCGAGTACGTTCTGATGAAACCTTTTGTTGTACTGAGAACGTTGACTATATACTGTCCTTCACTGTTTGACAATATCTCTGTAGCGTTGATCAACAGTTAACAGTTGTCGTATGAAAAATGTCGGTTGTCTAATCTCCGAAGGGTACTGGCCAGATTGGATATTGTCGTAGATTTGTGATAGGTAATTAAGACTTAAATTGGTCCCTTCTGAATAGCAATAGAAACAGGTGATAGCTAAGTGAGATGGTAATAGAAATAGATTTCCACGAGTGAGATGATATAAATATATTACAGTTGGTCTCTGACCCTCGAGATGATTTCTCTCAGTCAGCCTATCATCTACAACAGATTAAGATTAGTCAGACCGTCTAATATAATATATATTAGTATATATATATATATATATATATATATATATATATATATATATATATATATATATATATATATATATATATTAGTATATATATATATATCACATACACACACACACATAAGTGACTACAATAGACACACAGACGTGAAACTATGACAATGGAAATATAGATAATTTGGGAAGGAGCTGACCGACACACTGTTTAAGTTTATGTGAATTTTAATTATCATAATAAAATTCCTTCACAACACATAAAATTACATCAAAACATGTACAAATAGTCATAAAGTCAATGAATTGCTACAAGAATGATAGACCCGTTGGTATGATCATTTCCCTCGATGTATAGCCCACAGTCCTGTTAGAAGAAAAGTGATAGCCCAAGGAGTCACGGATACATAAACTGAAGTCTTAGATTTCCCTTTAAAAGTATGGACAGACTTTGATACTCTAATCTATCCAGAGGAAAATATTGTTAGCAACAAAACTTGCATAAAGAAATTACAAAGTGGGTGCATATATCAAAAACCATCACTCAGTCTACTCTCACTCTGTTTTTTCAGCCGGGATCCATGTCTCACTTTCTTACTTAATGTCTGGATGGTGTTCGCCGTCTGGCGCACTTTATGACACACCCAACGTAAATCTGCCTTTCGTTTGATGAAGTGGATACCCAGCTCTGCAGATCTTGGTTTCATCCAATGGGTCCGGGGAGCGTCCTCTTCATGCGATATTTTGTTCAGATTTAGTTATTGTCACTTTACTCAGTTCAGGTAAGAATTAGTTTTAGCGGGCCCACAATGTCAGAATCACGAGGTTTCCCGTATTTTGGAAAATGACCGGTTGGTAATTTCTCTCAAAAAAATAATTATTGTACACACCACCATTTGTCAAAAATCGTCGGAAAGTTAATGCTGGTAATATTTTTCGCCACAGAGGCTGCATGTACTTGATGTTTTTATCAGGAAGAATTTAATCTGGCTCGGTAGGCGCAGTTATTCAATTTGTCTTAAAGTTTGTAAAAATGGGTACTCTGTCGTTCTGGGTGCAAACACAATGCCAGACAGGTTTTACTTTGTACACCCACACGTCTTTAATTAAAAGAATGTTTAGTTCTTCACAGATATTTCTCATCAGTACTTAAACGCTGGTAGAGTTGGGCTACCCCAGTTTTCACTGAATAAAGAAAAACAAACATATAAAATACTTATACATACTATTCCTCGGTTATAACTTACATTATAAACTGCAAGCGTAGAGCTTGTTTTTATCTTTTAAATCTCCCGTGATATAAGTTATATTCATAAAATCAATCATCATGAATTAGAAATACGTACGTATCTCGTCAATACTCAATGATGAATCAGTCCAGTTATAAGTTAGTTTAAAATACACTCGACTAATTACTAGCAATTTAATAAAATTTATTTATAGCTGCATGAGTTTAAGCTAGAAATTATAATTTATTTTGCTATCCACTGAAACACGTCGACTAGAGAATATAACAGACTTATAAATTAATTTCTTCTGCACAGAAATCTAACTAGTAAAATGAAATAAGCGGTTATCACTGAATCACTCAATTCTACTAGATATATATATATATTTACCTCCACACAGAACTACAGATTAATACCACGAACTAGAATCGTTCAATATGCTATTTTCCTCGATTAATCCTGGTAGCAAAACGTTATCGTCACTGTTCTTAACTATCACTGTTCCTCCGATGGGGTGCACAGGGGAATGTAAGTCTAGACACAGGAACTACAACTGAATAAATTCGTTGCGACAACGCTTGCAGTGTATGGGCGGGCGGGGAAAACATGCTTGTTTTCCGCTCGGTCTGTAACTTTTATCTGGATACAGGTGTCATTACAAATAGGCGAATAGTGTCAGAATCCTTGCTGGTTACCATTTAAGAGAGGGGGATACTTCTAGTATCTAGAAAAATCCGGTTGCTCCTAATGTTAAAAAATGATGATGATGGATTTTTATATCGGTCGACTCTTTACCAGAGGGCCGGTCCTGCACAGTGTATAAAATAGGTACTCCACTGTCAGGTGTCGGGGGGAAATAATGATGATATCAGGAATACCCCACTGTGGGCTGTTAAAATAATATATCCTGGATTTAGTAAGTCCAGTGGTTATAATTTACAGTCACAAAATCGGGCTAGTACACACTTATAAATGAAAAAGAAAAAGACCGCTGGTCGTCCGCTTAGGATCAGGTCTGCGAAAATACAAGAAAACATTTGTGCAAAAAAATGCCACCATTCTATGTAAATATAGATACATATGGATAGGGACAAGACAGTCTCTCGTCCACTCTGGCAATCCTGACGAATTTAAAAGATACACGGTGTTTGCCCTGCACCTACACACTCTCAGACGTCCCTGCCCGCTGATTTGGTTCGGACCGAGTCGATGATGACTCACCCGCACCGTCTCGCGGCTGGCGGTCACTTGCACAATGTGTTATTATTATTATTGTTTTCATACGCACCAAGTATGACATAATCACCTGTCATTTAGTTAGCTATTAAATTGTCGGTGTCTGTTATTTTGTCGTATATGCATTAAAAACAATAATAGACGCTATAATAACAGTAATTACAAATGAAATATAAACATGTATTTTTTTTATCTCACTGTCAGTCGTCTAGCGCCTCTAAGTCCGGTCTGGCTAACAGTCGTGTTTATCTCTCTCTCCTGGAGAGTTGTGCTGCGTCCGTCTACACTGTAAACATAATTACGGTCTCGTCTCAGTTATGTAACGGTCGGGTGGCGTGGTCTAACATTTTACTGGGATATCTGGTTATGAAAATAGCTACGTGTTATTTTATTTAATTCGTCTTACTAGCAAGAAATATCAAAGTGAAGTATAAGTGTTTAACTTTAAATGCTATCACCGTGAAATACTTCTAATACTTAGAACATTTTTCCTCTTAACAGAAAATCCAGAATGAAATCTCCACAGATCACTTATAAATAATATCCAAAAGAAATGGTTTATGACTAGGCGCTAGACTCTATTCAAATTTTGACTGACGACTGATGGTTGGGTTATAGAAACAGCAATATATATATCATAGATTTCTCTTAATCTCTAATGGCGTTATTTCGCACTCCTGTGTGGAACAAAAAATTCAGGAGCTAGAGTTTTCGAGATGAAAGGCTTTACGTTTCGGTCTTCCAGAGTTTCTCGTCTGGAGCTTTGACCGACATCAAAAGACTTTCTGTTCTCCTAGCGGGTTTCCCTGTAGAATGCCCGTGTTCCAAGATCAAAGGGTACTAGGCGATTCTAGATTTTCCCTGAGTGAACTTCAAAGGGTCTGTTCCATTACTCACACGTGCTCTGGCTGTTGAATATTATATGATTGACAGATGAGCTCACGTGAATGGAACGAAGTATAACCAAAGTGTGATTTGTTTCCTGCTATGACTGACAGGTCACGAAGATTGTAAACACCGCGTTGGCCAGTGTTTAAAGAGAAAGGGCGGGGACAAAAGGGTAAGCTGCAGAAGACAGGACAATGCATGTTTAGCTAGCAAATCAAAGAGCAGCTATTAGGTTACAATAGGCTGTTAGATTACTGTAGACTATTTTCCATTACATGTCACAGAAGTTACTAGTGTAAAAGCCCGTCATAAGACGGGAATTAAATTCAAAAGCACAAATACCTAACGGCAATTTTACTTATTCTAAAGTATTTTTTTAAAAAACCACTGTGCATCACCACCGTACACGAACTACGTAGCAGCAGCGAGGATCCCAATGTGTGTATACGGGATCACACATTCTATAAGCATTTTTTTGCATACCGTCATTTGCGCATTCTACTTTGGTAAGCGTTACTATTTTCAGGAGAGTACATATAAGGGAAACAATACAATTGTCTAACTTTCAAGCAAAGTTGCATCCCTTAGCGTTACGCTCTGACAGAAAAAGCTGGTATTTTATATATAGGATGCATGAGGTTGGCAACCTCATCATGTCAAACCAAACTGCTACAGAAACCTCCTACTGCAAGAACACATGAATGCTTTTGTATAGGCTGCCTGCGACGGGATCAGTAGTCCCGTAGCAGATACTGCCGTAGGGGAGTGAAGTGTTAGAGACTTCACCATACTATGTGCAGCATCGAGAGATGGGGGTGGCCAATTCCCTTTCTCACCGCTGTTTCCTTCCCTAACTCAACGAGCCATGCTTCGTAGTGAGAAAAGGAAAATAAATGAGCTCGGACGTATAGAGAGTATCCTGAAGAGCCTTTAGCGGACCCGCCCCCCCTCCCACACCCTCCCCCCCCCCCCCCACACTTTTCCTCCCTTCAGCTTACCACTTGACAAGCAGGGAACTAGATGTACGGACATTGCCGTAAAACGCAGTCAGCTTTAAGCTGCCGTGTCTTTGAGCGCTATCACCATCAACCATCGCTCCTACTTTCCGGGCAAATAATAATAGGAACAGGGAGTCGAAGTGGCTAAGAGGTATGGCGTCCGCCTAGAATTCTAAAGGTGTCAGGTTCGATTCCCAGTTGTGGGGATATATTTTATGGACATTTTTTCAGAACCAGTGGCCTTAATGATGTCGTACTCCCCCCTGTTCTCCTGGGTAGTGAGATCGGATGTCTAGCCTTCACAGATAAGGGCGAAAATATAGGAGGTCCCATGTGCAAGTGTGCACGTTAAAAATCCCACGACAGTTGGAAATCGTGTTGAGTAGGCCAAAAGGCTTTGCCCTGGCAAAATTTAAAAATTAGAAACCTACCCACCACAAAAATATTTATAGAATGCGTGATTCCTATTTACACATATTGGGGTTCTCGACGGTGCTACGAAGTTCGTGCACTGTGCTGAGATCCTCATTGTGTGATCTAACGGAAGAGATCGGAGAGCTGTTCGTGTGCAATGAAGATAGTCCTTAAAACCAAAGCCAAACCAAACCAAATAATAGGAACAGTAATAACTGGAGTAACGCATATGAACAGAAGGACAACCGCCTCCCCACTTTAGCCTGACATTTAAAACGTACTTTCTACGTAATTTAAAGCATCGCCTGGTCGGTCCTTCACTCAGTTTAGTTCTGACTACGCCATTCTAACGAAGCCTGGCAATACAGCCTTGAACTCGGAAAACCTTGCAATTATAAAGGTCACTTAATGATAACTGGTGACATATATCAAATACGCCAGCGAAGGCCACAATAAACGGCTTGACAACTATTAAATACTATTTCTGTACGCACTTTTAATATTGTTCCAGTTCTGTCGCAGTTTTACTAGACCTTCAAGTGCCATGCCTGGTGGCGTTGGTGATTATGTCTCTCCACAACTTCGTGGCTGCAGTTCTATTAATCGGTGCCATGAGGCCAAACCGTAGAATATCTTCTCTCTTTGTCATCCTTTTGATCTAGTTCTTTGAATTGTTAATGTTGTCACTATATATGCCAGCTCCCGTGTGTTACCGGGGCCCGAAAGGGGAGAATAGTAACACTGTACCCTACCATGCATGTCGTAAAAAGCGACTAAGGAGGGTCGGGCATGGGGCTGGTTACCCCATCCCGTAAAAAACTTTTTACCACAAAAACTTCAACAAACTATGGACAAGTCAAATACAGAATATAAATCAACGCAGCCACCCAAGACAAGAAGAAGGTCCTCTGGAAAGGAGGCGCATGAAGCAACCCAGAGAAAGCCGAAAGGAGTCTGGGTTGCCGACCAACCTTTTTTTTCGTCTAGGAAAATCTCCAGGATTGGCACCTGGAATTTTCGCACTCTGAAAGAGAGGCAGAGGTAGACCAAAAAACACACGGAGAAGAGAGCTGGATACAGAGGTGAAAATGATGAGGAAAACATAGAACGAACTTGAGCGGATGTCTTGCTCATACGTTTGCTTTCATACGTGTAATAACTGAATAAACTATGATTGTTAAGTTTTAACATAACATGTAACAAATTTATTAGTGAATTAATCTTTAACAGGTTAAAATAAATATGGAAAGATTGGTGAAATTTTGGATGCAAGCGTCTTCATAGAGACTTAATAGGGGAGTGATAAAAGTCAATTTTGCTGATGCCTTTTAATCAGGACTTAATTAATAGCGCGAACAATGATTCTTGCCTGAACTAACATTAACAAGTTACATATATCTCACAAAATGATATGATACACTTGAGGCACATGTGATGTAATCACTCATCACTGCTCCGGTCGGAGTCTGGGGTCGCTGCTGCTGTCGCGTGTCTGAGCGAATTAGCATAAAACAAACCCAGCGCTTGCTGTAGTGGTTTATGAATATACTTTTTTCATATTTTGAGGTTGCCAGCCTCATATATATCCACTAAGCAAGAAAAGTATGTCAGATTCACATTTGTAAAATAAATGTTCACAACTTACCCCAAATGGGTTATACAATCTCCTCGCACAGTGTAGAATGGACACAAGCAATTTAGGTTATATGCTTTCGAATCATTTTGCCTGGAAATTTTTAATTCCTCTTATGACGGGTTTTCTGCGAATCCACTTGGTCTGGGAAATATTTTGATTCCTCTTATGTATTTTTAAATGCGGGGTTACTTTTTTTAAGGTTTAAAGTTTCCCAAATACTTCGAGCTGTCCTGGTCCTTTTAAGTTTCCAGTCTTGATATTTACAAAGGCGGGCTTACTTTTTCAAGGTTTAAAGTTTCCCAAATAATTCGATCTGTCACTTATAATATATGAATTCTTAGTCCGATCCTTCTCTTTCTCTGGCTTCTGTGAGTCGCTAGTTTTAAGTGGCGATGTAGTCTGATCTGTGACTCCAATTTCGCTATATTACATCTCTCATTCTAAGTTTGAATCCCAGATTGTGCTTCCGATGAATTTCCAATAAAATCCATTGTTTATTCCGGCTTCTCAAATCAAACCAATGGTTATCTCTTTAGCACTATCTGGGTTGGGGTGTTTTAATTCATAATCTCCCCCGCGTGTTTTAAAATATTACATTTTAAAATTCCATCGCATGACCTCTTTCAATATGTCGTAATGCTTCCGCCAACTCACAAACAAATATGTGAACACATTTCCTGGCGTAATACTTTCCGCCCAGATCGTCTTCCCAGACAGATTAACCGTGATAATTACCTAAATTAGGGGTGGTCTAAGCGGAAGCTATTATCTCATATTACCAGTGATATCGTGCCTCCGTCAGACGAATCCCTCAGACAGACAATACGGTACTCTATTCATCACTTGTACTAGACCATATTGTGTCAAACGAGGATCGTCTTTGTCAAAGGCTGCTAGACCGACTCAAAGAGATAAACGTACTACCGCAGGTCGGTGTAATTAACTTCGATAATACCCCAGTTCACCTAGCGGAACGTAAATACGTCTGGGAGTGGTCACAGCAAAAAGAATGTAGGGCAAAAATTATACCAAATAATAAGCGATGAGTGAGAGAAAAATGAAGAAAAAAAGTCATACTGCTGGAGTGTGTGAAAGAGTGAGAGAGGGGCCAAAAGTACATGTAAAAACTAGGGGAATTGGGTAGAGCATGTACCTCTAATACAGTGGGTTTTTTTTTACAGAGCTGGTGTACAGTGGCTTAACCACCCCTCCCCGCCCCTTTTCCCCTTTCCTCCCGGCTGGATTGGGCACGTTTCGGGGGCCGCATCACCTAGTGAGCTCTGAAAAGTAGTGGTAGAAAGGTAAATTTCAAATTTATTTGTCTTTTTGCAAAGATATTTAGACGACCCTGGCGCTAGTGATGCTGTATCGCTATCAACTGTTCTCCTGTCTCTTTTGTCCTGGCCGCAATGAGTGCGTTCTGGCCGGAGATTAATTTCCACATTCTAGCAGGTGAAGTTATAAACTAATTTATTCTTTATATTAAGTTAGACAATTACGTTTTAATAATTTGTTTAGAAGAACTAATATTATTTATGAAGGGAGTAGTACGCACCGTTTTATTCCTGGGGCGTCTCTGTAGAGACAAAGAAACAATAGAACTTCTGTACAATCCGGCATGTCGTATAATGTGATATGAGATTTGTGCATGGGTCTGGCAACCTCATCATGTCAACAAATTATGGCAGAAACTACCAGTGCATGAGCATGTGATCTCTTGGTGCATGCTTCCTACAATGGTGCCAGCTGCAGTGGCGGTTGTAATCTCGGTAAGGAGTGCGAAGTAAAATTATGATAAAAAAAGTAAATAGTGTACATTGTTGATACAGGTTTGCTGTATATTGATGATGGTCGCTGAGACCATTATATAAGCATGGTCCGTCTTGGTGTGTGCCACTATATTGTATTTACGCTACTGCTGACCTGCGTGCCACCGGTGGTATTCAAAGGTGTTTTGGATTCCTTATTGTAGGTTGAAAATCTAGTTTTTAATTAGTTTTGAATTCAAGTCCAAATGATTTGGTTTGGTTTGGTTTGGTTTGGTTTGAAGGACCATCTTCATTGCACACGGACAACTCCATCAGTGCTCCGATCTCCGATCTTAGTTCACTCAAAGAAGATCTCAGCACAGTGCATGCACTCCGTATCACCGACGAGGATTCTAATGTGTGTATACAGGAATCACACATACTCTAAATATTTTTGTCATGAATAGGTTTTTCCTGATTTATTTTTTTTTTGTGGTACATTTTGCCAGTGCAGTCCCGTGTGCACGTTGCGAACGTTAAAAATCCCTCGGTACTTGGAAATCGTAAAGAGTAAGTCCAAATGATAAGGAGAACACCCAGACCAAAGAAAAAAAAAATGATGCCTATCTAGACGAGATCAGGTCATCATTTTCCGTAAATAAATATTAGACAAACATAAAGGTATGTTTTCAGGCACTCGTAAGAAATAAAGAAGTAGAACACTAGACAACAGAAAAACAACAGACGTGAGTGGTTTACCCAGGACTCGAACCCCGGACCTTCCGTGCGACAACACCGCCTAGCTATGCAAGCGAATCACACTATCCTCCCGGCCATCTAGGCCTCGGGTTTCCCTTCCTTATGTGTCATCATTTTCGCGGCTACGCACTGGACGCAAGACTGAGGCACTTATCTATAAACCACATGACAGCCAAATATCTGCTGCAGTCATGCCCAACATATAGCAGTGAACGGAGTAGCATATGGCAACAATTTACTTCTCTGCATGAAAAACTGTTTGGAGATGTCAGGAATCTTCAGCTGGCGACTACCTAATAGAGTCATTAATGTGGAAATCTTAGAGCGAACGAAGAAGAAGAAGAATCAGTTTGTAATTAAACATAAACTTTAGAGAAAGAGGGCGCTGCAGGCTAACATGGCAGCTAATCTTCAATGCGAGCCGCGGTAGCGCAGTGGTTAGTGTACTGGCTTCCTAGCTTGGTAGTCGAGGGTTCGATCCCCAGTCGAGGTGGGATCTTTTAGACCACAAACGGCTCCGGGGGCGACCCAGCCTCATGAATTTGGTCCAGGGCAACTCTGGGAAGGTTAAGGCGTGATGCTGACCACATCACTCCTAGTGTGCCGACGGTCAAGAAAATATCGGCCCAACGCCATAATCCCAATATACCTCAACCGGCATATAACGGGATCCTTTAAATTTACCCTGAATCTTCAGTGCGAAGATGGCAGCTAATCTGATCTGAAAGTGAGGAACTGTAGATGTTTTCAGCATGTTTACATGTACGTACACGGTAAAAGTAGTTCTATAGCAGGTACAGCCGTAGAGGAGTGAAGTGTCAAAAATATCTTTTCTGTGTTTAGTGGTATTTATACATTGAGAGCACAGTCTAATTCCCCAGGGATCTCTGAAGAGACAAAGAATAGGACTACTGATCCCTCAGGCATTTGGTATGAGGCAGCTATTATGATATTGTGTATGGGAATAACAATCTCATCATGTAAAATGAATTGCTACAGACAGCAGTGTTGCAAGAACACATGCATTCTTTGGTGCAGGCTTTCTGCAACAAAACAACAACAAAAGGAGGGGGGGGGGGTGAGTTGCAATGGTGGCTAAATGCTCGATAAGAGCGATAAGGGAAATGATGCTACTTAGAGGAAGAGAGGGTGAACAAACAAAACAACACACGTAGAAGGAAATTGAGGACAGACATGAAAGGGATACAAGACGTGAAATTACCTTAAACCACGGCCTTTTTAACATGTTGTGACAAAATAACCTCAAACGTCAGATTTACCTGTACCATCCTGTAATTCATTCTGTGCTCTTCACTTTCTTTTTTTTCCCACTTCTGACAGTATTTGGTATTTTCGATTCATTGTTTACACTCCCTTCTCTCAATTCTTGGCAGGTCGGAACTTCATTGCCCATCCTTGAGGATTATGGTAATCAATCCGTCGTTTGAACCCGTATTGACACCTGAATCGGTGGAGTGAAATGTTGTTTGCGTATAAGCCGTAACACATGTCCGCCCAGACAGTGTGTGTGAGCGACAGAATTAATAAGTAAACAACCTTGGGATGGCCACAGTCGATTACCTTATCAATGATTCTAGTTTCGGTCTGACCAAGTTGTTGACAAAGTTGGCTGGACCGGGTGAATGACATAACCGTTTCCGAACAGACTTGTCGGACGATAGGTCTCCATCTTGAAAGACATTACCTAGAATAGATTATGAAGTCGTGAATGTAAACATGATCGATAATGGACGGTAGATGACATACCTTATATGGGAAGGGACTTGTAAACATCACATTTTGTGTGTGTCAAGCAGGAATTTTCCGTGAGAGGATAGTGGGAAAATACCTCGACTCATAAAAGCATATTACCTGCTAGTAGTTTAGCATCTTCTTCTTCTTCCTCGTTCGTCCTGAAAAGGACGGTTGTTGCGTTGTGTCTGTTTACGCCTAAGCTGTGATATCTGCACCTTTCGGTCGACACATCCGGCTTCTGCACGGCATTTTTTAGGACCGGGTTTGCCTTCCCATTGCGATCCACACTCGCTCAGCCAGACTGCACTGCTGCAGACTGTATCCAGGACCACCACGTGGAGGTGGAGTGCGATCTTGACCAGCTCTGATTCGCTGGTCCTGACGCAGGCAGTCAAGCTATGAGTCGCTGACTGCGCTCTCTATTGCTGCGTCTTTGGGTCCCTACAATGTTTGGCATCTGAGATGTTACAATACAACATTTCTGATTGGAGCCTTGTCATATAGTAGCATGCTGGATGCGTGGGCCAAATGTTGCTTTATAATCTAGCGCCTTTTGAGTTTACGACACTGTGAAATTAAACTCATCAAGAAGATAGTCAGACAAGACAGAGTAAGGAATAGGACCATGATTCCACTTTAAAGGACCGGACAACGTGCTTGAGCATATTGTGGACTTACTCTCAAGAAAACTCTCCATTTATTAATACGGAAAGCCACTAATCCTAGGAACCTGAACACTAAGTCATAGTGGAAGTCTATTGTAAAGCAACACCCCAGACCATGTAAAAGAGGCATGTTAATTCAGTTGCCTTAACTATTTCTTTGAGCCAGAAGTCAGTCTGTATATTGCCCAAGATATTTGGGGTGAGCTGTACATTTTATAATTTTATATTTTGCATTATTAACATGTGAAAATTGCTCGTAGATGTCCAAGTTCATACGAGGCTGGCAATCTCAGCATATAGAATGATGGTTTCATGAACCACCAGTGCAAGAGCTGGTGACTGCTTTATGCGGGTTTCTCGTAGAGAACGACAAGCAGAGTTAGTCATAATTTCCATATGGAGCAGGGGGTGGATGATGACAGAACTGATATATGTACTTATTTTATTAACCTTTTCTACCCGTGGTTGTGTAAATGTAAACATGTTCAATATAAATGTAATGAACTTTCTCCGCTCAATGGGATTATCATTACTGCTCAGAGAGGGTAAATTTCTGAGGCAGATCTGATGGTGGAATTAAAAAAGGAGGGGGTGGGGTGGGGGGGGGGGGGGGGGAGACCTGATTTTCGTGTCAGGAAACCCAATACTCAGGAAGGTATTTGTTTATCTCTTATTTCGTGAAACTAGTCCATGGTAGCAATTGGTGGTGCTATCTGTGAAACAAGTATGTGGTGTAAGTGGCCTTCGGTCAAAGCTAGACACCAACAGCAGACGGATCTTAACAGACGCTGGGCCATCTTCGCAATTACCCCACAATAATACGAGGGACGTGTTGCGGTTACCAGACTTGACCAGTGACGAGATTGAACTAGCCCAAAGACTGCAAAGAACAAACATCGGCTGGAGCAGAAACCAATCGACATGTTACTGGCAGCTAAGTGCCCACTTAAAGCTGCCAAGTGAACTCTCTAATAAAATCTTTTCCTTGTAATAAAATGTATTATTTGTATTTAAAATTTTAATTTATGCGTTTATGAACATTATTTCTAAGAAGAGAACCGGAGCTGTCACTGTACAATGACAAACGGTTTAAAAAGCCCTGCTTTAAACCGATGGCACAGGGCAGAAACCTTGGGGTGAATTTATTGTAGACATCTGCTCCACAGTGCGCTGTAGGGAAATGAATATCTACTTTGTATTTACTACAGCGCGAGTGAAAATATTTTGAAGGGCACTCCTGTGTAAGACCACAGATCAGAAACAAATAAAGGAGATAACCACGAAAATCTGTGTTATAATAGTCATTCATTGATAAAGTCCCTTCTATATATCGTCAAGTGTTTTGAAATTGAAAGTCATCTAAATGGGGACCATCTAACACGGAAGCAAAAGACATTGACCAAAAACCTGCCCGCACACTGCATAAAGCTGGAGCAGAACTGAAGACTCCATTGGAAAAACCAGACATGTCATAAAAAATGAAGTCCAAGAAAATTGACTGTTAAACTTTGAAACGTTATTTTTTTTTTTTTTTTTTTTTACATAATATTTTTCCTCGTTTTGGCGAGGCGCGTCCCGTTCAACCTACTCGGTTAAATTAGGGCGCATGACCAAATGTTAAAAAAAACCTTTAGGTCTGACTTTGAAACGCTATGACCTAAAGAAGGGTGGCTTGTTCTTATGCTTAATTTTCTTGGAGAGGAATATGTTTTCAAATATAATTTTAATTTCTACAACTTCTTTGGAGTATGCTTAATGTGTTTTCATAAAAATGTGACATGTCTGGTTTTTCCAATAGAGTCTTCAAATACTCTCATTCAGTTCTGTAACTGACCTTTCTCCCTATCTGTTGTCTTGTACTTCTGTAATGTTGAAGTTTTGCTTCCAAATTGTTTTCATTTGTTTCTTTGGGTGTTACTTTACTCCGTGACAGTATTTCTCTTCTTGTTTCGGTCGTCTTTCTTATTCCTTGGTATAACGCTGTTACTCCAGCTGTTTCGATTGACCTGAGGTTTATTTAAGGTATTCCTGTTTTTAAAAAAATCTTTAAACGCATACAGAGGGAATTAATCCGCTTTCTTCCAACATATTATTAGAAGATGACAGCTGTATTTAATAAAAATATGAAAGATCGAACGAACGAAATCTTTATTTCAGCAGGGTAAAGAAATAGGCATTATTGATTTTTTTTCTATTTCGCCCTTGTAATAATACAATTCTTGACGGCTTTTCAAATTAAAACATTCTTAACTTCAATAATAAGTAATCAATAACATCATTGCATTCAGTAATTGAGCACACACAAGCACATTCACATACACAAAGATGCACAGTGAGAGAACGAACGAACGAACTTTATTTTCAAAGGGATGAGAATTGGGCACGCAGGCCCGTCTGACATTCTGCCCTTCCTTTCTCTCACCTTTCATACTGAATTCATTTATTCCCATATGCATTTTACATATCAATGTCAAGGAATTCAACGTTGTAAAGTAAAATAAAATAGCACACTCATTTTAACATTATTTACTTATAAGCATGACATAACATATGTTGAAAAGTACAAACATCGTCATTATAACCTACAGTTGATATTATAAGAAAAGATAATCTGATTAGGTGGGCATGTAATAAGAACTAATAAAGTATCCGAAAAGTCTACGATTGTATGAATAGGGACTGGGGTTGTTTCCTGGGTTCTGTGGAAGACAATTCCAAAGATGAGCAGCAGAGTACGCTAAGCTTTTCTTGAATAAGTCAAGCCTAGGCTTGGGCACTTGCAATTTGTTAAAGCGTTGATTGCGTCTTTCGTTGTATTTGAACATTGGCCACAGATATGCTGGAGCATTATGTGACAGGATTTTGTGAACAAATTTAGCTTTGTTAAACAGAAGGCGCTTTCTTAAGGGCAGTATTTGAAGATTTTTATATAGATCTACACACTGAGTTAGGCAGTTGTCAGAGGCTAGACGCATTGTACGCTTTTGCAGTGAACGGTGTCTCTTTGTGTTGGAGAGAGAGAGAGAGAGAGAGAGAGAGAGACAGAGAGAATGAACTTATTATAGAGAGTGGCCTATATTGAAGAAAAAAGACGTAAAGGACAACAAAGACAGTAATGAGCAGGTTGACATCGTGACATATAAAGAAGAAGTCAACAGACTGGGGACAGCAAGTGTCTGAGAGACATAATCACCTACACCAACTGTATAGTACATGAAGAAGCGAAGAAGAGGATTCCTGATTATTAGGCACTGAAAATGGAAATTAACTTGTCAGAACTGACGTGGAATCTCGAACATTACAAAAGTTCAAATGTAATTTAAATAGGTGATAGTAGCAGAACAGCCAATGTCACGAAAATTCATCTTCGCCAGGGCACAGCCAACACATGAAAATGACAGAAAAGATCCGCACACAAATAAATTAGTCAAATCAGCACACACATAAGTCAATCGAATAAACCGTTAGCTCACAAATAAGTCGGTCAAATAAATCACCAGCACACAAATACATCAGTCAAATAAACCATCAACACACAAATTTATTAGTGACAAACCCTATGTCTGTTTGAGGTCGAGTAACTACTAACAATGAAAGATAACGGAACATCACATTAGAAAAGGTACAACACATTAGAATAGAAAGACGCAGCCAAGACAGACCTTACTAAAAGACCTTGTTCTCTCGATGACCTATTTTTTATACAAAGGTAACAGAGTTTGAGTTCTCCAACGATTGAATTAACTTCCTTGTTTTTTCGAGGTTGGGGGAAAGGAGGCGTTGTATTTTTTCTTTAGCGTTTGTATTTACTGAGCGTTCTATTGACAGAGTGGTTAGAACAAGTGGCTCTCATGGCAACGTTACCGTGTTCATGGTTCTACCCAGCAGTAAATGGGTACTTGATTGTGCTCTTGAGATAGGGCAGCGAAAAATGGAACCCCACCCCATAAAACTGGACCAAGTATAGTGTAGTATTTAATCTTCCACTCCCCCAAGGGATGTATCTACTATGGGACTGTATTTACCTTTCCCTAATAATTTTATTGTATTTTATTGATCAGGTACGGCATTAAAATCAGAGAGGAAGCTAGCATCGACAGAGCACTCACCCAGTGTCGGAGCTACTGCTGTTGCTAGAAGCCGCGGCAGTCCTTGTAGTGATGTTGCTGTTGCTGCTGATTGTGCGAGTACGTATGAGGGAATAAAATCTTTGTCACAACTGCAGACATTGGTAGGTTGTGGTAGACTGGATGTGGTATTTGCCTTCGTTATCATTGGTACACGAGTGATGAAGATGAAGAAAAAAAGAAAGAAGAAAATAAGATAACTCCTCCATCTTTTACTATTGCTACTGTTACCACTACTGATTATTACTATTATACCTACCACTACTACACACTATTATACCTACCACTACTGCACACTATTATACCTACCACTACTGCACACTATTATACCTACCACTACTGCACACTATTATACCTACCACTACTACACACTATTATACCTACCACTACTACACATTATTATACCTACCACTACTACACACTATTATACCTACCACTACTACACACTATTATACCTACCACCACTACACACTGTTATACCTCCCACCACTACACACTAGTATACCTACCACTACTACACACTGTTATTCCTACCACTACTGCACACTGTTATACCTACCACTACTACACACTATTATACCTACCACTACCGCTCACAATAATGATATCCTACACACTACTTCACACTATTATACCTACCACTACTACACACTATTATACCTACCACTACTACACATTATTATACCTACCACTACTACACACTATTATACCTACCACTACTACACACTATTGTACCTACCACTGCATGTGCTACTGTTATGCCTACCATTTTTTAGACCGCAAACGGCACATGAACTGGGCACCAGTGCAACTCTGGCAAGGTTAAAGACGGCCGGCGTGATGCTGACCACATCACCCCTAGTGTGCAGTATGATCAAGAAAATATAAGCCTCACATCATATTATATTGTCCCAATATACCTCAATGGGCATGTAACGGGATCCTTTACCTTACTGTACACTATTATTATTCCTACCGCTACAGCACACATTACAACTGCTCGTTACATTACTATTTGTCCTACCACTACTGTACGCTACTGCTGTTCTTACCACTACTGTACACTACTGATATTCCAACTGTTGCATTCACCTTCAGTTGTAGCGTTAGTCCTTGTATTATATGTCGAAGGTGTACTTCGGGAAAGGTCCCTCCTTTATCAAATATATTTCTGTGTGAAATTAGTAAGGCATGCACATATGCCGGTGTGATGGACGAACTCGGCTGACCCTGAACTTTGTTGTAACTTCTTGTAAAAACGTTTATTCTTTCACGTGGATTCATTAGCTATGAAACTGTTCCACAGAGGGCAAACACGTTTGCTGATTGATATGCGGAAAGTTTACCTATCGTTGATTCTGGTCATCGCATTGATTTAAGGAGAGATTAAATCACGCCCACTAACATCTCTTGAACAATCATAGGCAGTTATTTTAATTAATTGGTTAGTGTGGGGGGGGGGGGGGGGGCGTTCCGCCAGAATCAAACAGTCACAACGACGACCAAGATCAAAGAGACGAAACTGAGGGGTCCATTTTAATTAAGGGAGAGAACTTACGGCGTTTATCAAAGGACAGTAGGTCGGTCCCTGATACAAAGCGCAGTTGCTTGCCGCTATTTCGCGTCTCGGTGTCAATCGTTTAGTACCCCGACAGCGAAACGGGGAGGAAACCGAAAATAGGGCTGCAGCGGAACGGAGATTCGATGACCAGAGAGACGGTTTTCTTCTCATTTGATTTGGGCGGGTCAGTTCCCAAAAGTTCGTGAGATCAAATAGGACTGTTAAAGCTTTTTTATTCATTGTCCCACTTCAACTTACTATTCCATTTTAGCTAAATAAAC